>CM060950.1:269411588-269516588 GCA_030765055.1 Mantis religiosa | reverse complement strand
TATATCAAATGTCCCGCATTATACACTTTTTCTTTTAAAACTTTGAACTTTAGATTCACACTTCAAAGCACATCACTTATAGAAGTTGCTATACTTTTACAGTGAGTGTCAAGCATTCTTGTAGAAATAAATTTTATGAATGAGTATATTCAATTTTCCTTAAATTATTTGTAACTTTGTGGTTTTAAATTCAATAATAAGTAAACTACTGAATTTACAACAAATAATACCAATTTTTGTTAAAAGTATATTTAGAAATATGAATTGCAGAATTTGGAGCATTTTGAAAAAACAACAATTATGAAAAATTGAAAGCGGAAGAAATCAGTTTAAAGATTAAAAGTATAAACATATGCCTAACTTAAGTTGATGGAAAGTTTCTGTGTCTGGAGTATTAGGAGATTAAGAAATGCTAAAATTTAACAGGAAGAAAAATTTAGTTAGAAGCTCTAATTATAAAGAATCTTTTATTCTGTTTAAACACACTCCTGTATTATATTCACCTTTCAGTTTGTTTATTCTCCTCTTTTTCTTTTTCGTCAGCTTTAACTTCCTCCCGGCAGATTTGTATATGCTCAATGAACTTTGAGACATTTTTGATATGACTGATGTTTTATTCAGTCTATTGCAGAAGAAATTATTAGATGTAGCATTCTGTGCAAAAATGATTGACAATATAATAGACGCTTTAAACAGAAAGGGAAACAATAATCATTTAATCTATTTATTGTACCAACTTCATTTAAATGAAAGCCCCTTCTCATATGCGAAATCTGGCCTTAGATCAGTACAAACAAAACCTCAAGTCCCTATTTTATGAAATACTGGATACTCCAATGACTGAAATTAATGAATTTTTTGAAGATATGTACTTACATTAATTTACTAACATAAGGCTAACGATGGTGTTAATCTTCAAGCATTTTTGAAGTTTTTACTGATGCTACAAACTATTTAGCCTGTTTCTTACCATACCGTCCACTATTTGTTCTACAGAACCAATTTTTAGTGCTTAAAGAGAATAAATGCTTATCTCCGAAACACCTTAGGCAATAGCAGATTAACATCATTGGCTACTATTTCCATTCGCGAGGACGTACTCAGTGAACTGATGAAAACGAACACATCATAGATACTTTCGCGAGAATGAAAATGAGAAAAATAGACAGAATGGAGTTGATATATAGCAGAAACGTGAGTCTTATTCTAATTAACCAATAAGTGAAGAAGTAAACAGTAGCAGCTTTCTTTTGTTTTTATTGTGGTATTGTAAATAATTGTAATTGCTTTTCCTCACTCTAGTAGCTCATCAGATACTTAATATCCTCCTATTTCGAATTAGTACGCAAACATCAGCCTACCTCAAACTTTTAGCATTGATCATATGACAGTAATAATGATTTTGGAGATTTAGGTTATATTGTTTTCCGAGTGAAATAATTAATTCGACTAGAGCTACACCTGCACTCAATACATTACAATTACTATTACCTAATTAATGAATTTAAAACAAATAATTTGTAAAAATAAAAATTAAATAAATAATTATAACAAAATATGAATAATAAGTATAATATGAGCATTGTTGGAAAACGATAAAACAAATAACCTGCCGAAACGTGCACTTCGGATATTCCGCGCATTTCCTGAGTGACTGCGACTGCAGCACCACGCGTGGATGTCCCATACATCACATCACAAAGTACCAGTAGAATGCGCTAGATGTCGACAGTATGTAATTTGTATATATACATCTATATGTCCCAGTTCATTGAAATGTTTTCCAAACTATTAGAACAGTATTACCTTTGTTTCTGTGTAAATCATATCCTGAACAATAACAATTGTAAGCCGGAACTATATAGCATACAGAAATCAATATAGAGAAATAATAACATTTCTGTTTTGAAACCAAAGTCTACACAACCTTGTATATGTCCAACAAAATCATTGTTATTTTTATACATATATTTCATTTCGAATGTAATCTTTTAATTGGATAAGTCGTATGAAACCAAAAATATAAAGTGAAAATATAATAATTTGGAATAATTTTTAACCTGGCTTGAAAAATTGAGTGCCAGAATATGGTTTTGCAGATTATTGTTCATTTATATGACTTCTTACTAAATATTTAATTAATTTATTTTTCATGTATTTATTTGCGTGTTTAAATGTGTTTCTTAAGATTTTCGAGATGAACTCACGAGTTCGCATTCGATCAGTGTATTGCATATTTTTACTGTGAGGTTTATAAGCTAGTTTGTTCGTTAAAGATAAAATATATATATATTCATCTCTTTGGAAGTGTCATGTGACAAAGCGCGCCTCGGTAGCGAATATGCTAGCGCGTCTGCTTCATAATGAAATTGTTCCGAGTTGAAAACTCGCTCAGGGTGAGTTACCTGAAAACGGGGTTTTTGGGGTTTTCAGTTATGCTCAAAGACGATGCTGGGTAACTCTAAGCTCTATGGACTCAGGGCTCATCTGAGCATCACTTCACCCATTTTATTCATCGTTCGATATGACTTGAAGTTAGATGCCGTAAATAAGGGAAAAATAAGAGGAAGCATGATTCAGCTGACCAACATTATTACCCAAGGCAAATAGTAAGATAGGCAATAATCAAACTACACTTTAAGGCGCTGAGGATCTACACCGCAGCAAATGGTTTATATACAGCAGACATTATACCATCCAAATTTCAGGTGTATGGCGGTGTGAGTACAGTGATAGTTCCCTTGTAATGATTAATTTACAGCGAAATACAAGAGTCACAATGCTACAGAATGCAAACTCACTGTATAATTTCTACAATCAGTAGATGATTAAGCTTTTCAATTTTTACAGTTTTTATCTGATTACTAGAACACTTAACTTTGGAGGACGTAAATTACAACAACAGCAACATTTTGACGTTGCCGAAGAAGGTGGTGTGGGAGGACAGAATGCGAGTAGGAAAGGGAAGGTTGCTTTTCCTATAGATTTGGGCATTGAATAGCAGTTTAATGGTGAGATTGCTTCGCACGTTGAAATAATTTGTTTCACAGGACATTATTTTTGGGTATAAGGGGTGAACTTGACGATGTATTTTTGAAGACGCTTCGAAACTCTTCTTCGCCTCCGTAAATGATGCAGAAGGAAGTTGAGTTGAGTTTGCTGAAGAGTTCAGGAGAAGCCTTAGCGAATCTGGTTGGCAGGAACACCTCGGTGTCGTTGTCTTGTTTGGTGATGAATTTGGTTCCGTGAATGTTGTCGATGGTTTTAACACCGACGAAGCGATATGGTACGTTCTATTGAAGCGAAGATACGTTTTGAGTGTCTGCACTGTGGGATAGCTCTTCTAGCTCGTTAAGAACTTCTAGAGAGATGTGGACACAGATGGCAGTTTTTGACAAATGGGGCAGGACCGTCGATTTGAGTGGCTTGTGAGGGTAGGTTGTAATGTTGTTTGCACCTTCGAAAAGGAGCACAAACCTGCTGGGCTTCTATGGAAAGTTGGTTCCAAACGAGGTCGACGTAGGCTGCTGGGTAATGCTGAAAGATGGTTTTCCCGTTGTACAGTAACACTTTTCGTTCCTTGGGCAGCAGCGCCTCGAAGCGTCGTCGACATGTGACTACGTGTTTTATAGCAGCGGGAGTGTGTTCTGAAAGTACAGACATGAGAGATGATGATATTGCATGCGAATAGGAGGATATGAATGGCTTCACAATGAATCAGCTACTTACCTGCAGAGGTTGGCAATACTGTAGAGCGTTAGAACACTTAGCTCGGCATAGGTGTTTGTAGGTTTTGAGAATGACGTCATCATTATGTGCGTAATTGCTGATGTGACATTTGGAAAAGAATGTATGCTCAGCAAATCCGGAGCAGTGGTGAGATAGGTAGTCAATGACGTAATGCCCGTAGGTGGTGCTGTCATGACCTTGCAGCCTTCTCGAGTTAGTGGATCATTGGATGCCGCAAAGGTTGTTGAGAAATTGAATAAAATGAGGAAAAAGGGGTCCTATGCCGTAACTCTCAAAATATTCTACCCGACCGTCTTTTTGGACAAAGGTGCAAACCCAGTGCTTGCCCGGTTGCGAGTTGGGATCATTGTTGGCGACTAGAGCCAAGGGGAGCCTTCTTATGTCATGAATTTTGGGAAGCTTATCGGACGGGACGGCGCCTAAAAAGTGAGGACGCTTGGAGGGGCATGTCGATAAAAATTGGCTTATTTGCAACGTGCTCATGATACCAAAATGGAGCGGTTGGCGTCTATTTCGAGAGTGCGGTGAATTTCCGCCAGCACCAAGAGAATAACAGGTTCTGTCAAAGTATTGGCAAAACCGATGCTTATAGAGACGGTGCCGAGGCGTTGCCCCGAGATGTGAGATTCGTTGGCGCTCATGTCTGCCGTGAGGTCGAAGGCCATACTGTATATCTTAATGGGTATGCTTGTCTGGAAACGGAATGCCCTTCGTCTTTGAAATGAATTCCTAGACTGCCCTGCAGGGTCTGAAAGCATTGCAGATAGTGCGACCTTAAAAAGTCGGGTTGGAGCGGTTAATGCGGAACGGGCTGACTATTAACATAGAGCTAGCAGGAGTTCATGTTGAAGTGCTGTAAATTGTACGGATATTTGGTGACATCGCCGGAGTAAGCCTTGTCGGTGACCATGGCCTCAACCACCGTATCGGGAGTTTGCCCTATTAAGACGTCGCTGAACGTCATTGCCCTGGATTCCTTTGGAATACTGAGGGCATGAAAGCTGATATCCTTGAGCTGATACTTTGCGTTGTTCTTGGCCAGCACGTTCTGATGTGCCAGATTGATGTTGCGCGAGAGTCTCACGGTTTTTAGACGCAGGGTGGCCGACTATATTTCGGCGTAGCCCTTAAAGGTGGCGACGTCGGAAAACAAATAGAATTGTGGCGAGGTAGGAGTCAGCTTAATGGTCATGCTGACGTTGTTCAACAGAAGCTTCTCCTGTATGAATAGGGCGTTCGACAGGGGCCGATGAGTTGACGACGTTGCTGCCTTTGGGGAAGCCGTGACGCCATTGAAAACCTGCATTGGCGATGAACGTGTCAATGATGCCCGCTGTGTCCTTCTTCCACAAGGACGACTCTAGCTTACTGCTCATGGCATGTTCGGAGTAACTGAATAGCGTCTCGAAATATCTTCTGTAGGGGTCGTCGGCTTGAGGCATGGAGACGATGACGTTGTTGAGCGATACCTCGATCTCCTGAAACAGCGAATTTAATGCATTGTTGACCAAAGTGGCGTTAATTTCGGCTTTGATGGGCGCTCCTTGGTCGTATACAATGCGCAACGTGAGCTCGAGCGCGACAAAATTAAGGTCCAGGTAATCGTCTGCATTTCCGGAATAATGAAAGGTAATTGGCGCATTTTTCATCAACGGGTTTTGAGGGTTTAGAAATATTATTCGAGATTCCCCGATGCTCATCTGAACGGGGTCATCCTTGAAGAGGTCCAGTTTGAAACTCATAAGAACGGCGTCTTCTGCCATTACGATGAAAAACGTCCTAAAACTTGCGCCTTCCGCGTTTCAGCTTCGACTGTTTGCCGCGGCTGGGTTTGGTTCGTTTTATTCTCTTGATGCGTCTCCATGCGGAGCCAAGCATTGCATCGATTTTTCCTCGGCGTTTCGCTTCAAATTGGACCCGCCCTTCTTCAACCCCTGCCTCAGGGCTTCCTTGGGCGTTGCTCCCGAGATGGCGACATCGGAGAGCACGTGAGCGCCCACGTTTAGCTCTTCCTTGCCGACAGCCTTTGCCCCGCCCTTTAGAAGGAGTAGCACCCTTCTGAAGGGTCCTCCAAGAGCAGAAGAGTCCGCTGCCTCTCTGGTAACGCTTGCCCCTGTACAAAACGAAATCGCGATCGTCCAATTCACCACCCGCCTGATTAAGATAGTACTCCGTGACGGTCTGCACATCCCTTATTGCGGTTTGGGACGGAAGGCGAGAACTATAGTAGAGGAAAATCCGTCGGAAATGGCAAGAGCTCTCCAATATCGTTCCTTAAAGTTATGTTGACCGTCTTGAAATCCTGTTGAATGAGTGGGACTCAATTTTGAGGGAAGAAGGTCTTTTCGTCGGTCATGTAAGTGTTATTACTTTTCTCATATTCCACAGCTACGCTCTCTATCACCTGTGCGAAGGTATCTTCCACCACTTGCGGGGTCACTAGATTACAGTAGATGAACATTTCGTAAGGAAGCCCCATATATGGATCTACAGGATGGTTCGGTCCTGCCTTCAGAATGACGTTGGTGTAGGGATTGAAACCTAACATTTTCGTCATTGCCGCGGTCAGCATTAAACTTCGAATGGCATGCAGTTGTTTGACCTCCGGCAGTGGAATGTCTACCGCGCTGGGGTCGCTCTTGTGCGGCGCTGAGAGGAGAGTGAGGGGTGGCTCTTGGTCGGATGGTTTGAGTTTTCCGGCATTTTGTGCCAGGGGCTTCACCTAGGAGGCTTTGGGTTTCGTTTGCTTTAGACTCGTTTGCTTTTGTCTCTGAACGGGCGCATCGTTCAAGGTTTTGTATTCGCCGACGGCGTAGAGTACAGCCGTGCGCACCACGTTCACCACATACCCTTCGAAGGTAGCGTTGGGCAATCGCTCGAGATGCGCGACCTCTGAATTGGCGGTCACCTTGTTAGTGTGCTCGTCGAAGATCAAGAAATTTGAATGACTCTGCTCGCAGTACCTCCACACGACGTACATGATGCCGTTGGTGACGGGCATGTAGCTCTGCACTTCGACGCCCTGGTCTTTGAGAAGCTCCAGGAGGCCGTCGTACCGCTCCACTAGCTCGCAGATGGGGCGGTTGTCCCTCTGCCCGAGCTTGCCCCAGAAGCTGTTGAGAATCAGCTTGGCCAACTCACGCCGGCTGGGGTGGGGTACGAAAGCCTGGGGATTTAGGGCTACACCTTCGTGCTCAGAGAACTCCCTTAGATACCGCTCTCTTGTAGCAGGCGTGTCGCAGCTCGAAACCCACGCGGAGGCTTCCGTCTTGATCTTGAGGAACTGATTCACCTAGTCCTCGAACAGTCCCTTGGCTCCGGTGGCCGGGTCGTACTACGCCTCGTCGTATTCCCAGATCTCGTAGACCTGGAGGAGGAGATAGCCGTCTTCGAGGGCGACTTTGATTTCGTCTACAACCCAGGTGCCAGTTAGGGCTCTCTCGTCGTCCCGGTGGTAGCACTCGGCTTGGTTCTCCGCCTCTGCACAAGCGCGGCATAGGGGAAACATGAACTTTCCGTTGATGCGCGCTGGTAGCATCGGGTGGTAGAGGTGTTGGGGTGTCAGAACCTTCTCCTTGGCCAGCCCGCCGGACACGTTTTCCAGGAGCGGAAAGCAATCCATGTGGATCTTCGGGTGGCCGACGGGTTAGGGCTTGATCTTGTTGACATACGGATACAAGCTGCAGACATCGTAATAGAAGATCTTATTGTCCCCTCAGCCTCGCAGTACGCCTGGGTTCATTCAGTTGGTGCCGGCTCCGTAGATGGCGTCTCTACGGTTCAGGGATTCGGGAACCGGGAGGTCTCTGGCGTGGCATTCGATCTCTCTGTCCGCCTTCATCATGGCGTTGAACTCGCACTCCCACATTTCCACCACGGTGTAGCCGGCCTGCCTGATTTTGGCCGTGACATTCTCGGTGCCCTACAACCTGGAGGCCATGATTTCGTTCACCGTGTTGTAGATCGGGCCATGGTGGTTGTGAAAGTAGCGTGGACAGCCGTGGTAGAATCACCTGTAGAAGAAGTATGCGGTTTTTTCTTCCTCTCTCTACACATCCACCTTTTGGGCCGCGATTTTAACTTCGCGTAATCTCATGGCGTGCTGAACAAAATATTGTGTTTAACCTCTAGCCACGTCAGGCATATGCATGCTATGCAAGATTGCCTATCCGCAAGACGATACCCACCTCCATGCGGGCAGGAGGGTAATTTTCTTCAGCGGCATGGAGAGTTTCCTGTACATGCACATGCACGCCTTCGCGATGGTGACGCATTCCCTCAAATGATCTACGCCGTTCTCGTCTAGCAGCTCCCTTCGGAATTTGGAAATACCTTGACTGAGAAGAAAGACGCCCCTCTTACAGTACTTTACCTTTCCACCTTCATTTCGAAGACGTTATCGGAGGCAACATTTTCATCGTGCCACCTTTCAAAGGCCTTTCGAGCCTCTTCCTACATGTCCCCCGGGCAGTAGTACTTTTTGTCGGTAATGGGACGGACGTAGTGCTCGTTTCCCTTGGTGTTAAATAGGTAAGGAAAGGAGCCTTTGCTTTCCTTCAACTCGAATGTCTTGGAAAATCGAGACAGTGGCATTGGTATGAAGTTGAGCGAGTCGATATCACCGTATCTCATTCGGTGTAACTTACAGCCGTTCACGATAAGCTCCGGCGTCCATTTTAAAAGCCTCAACATGTACTTTAATAAAATTGGCCGTCGTAGGCTCTAAGGTTATGAGCCACCACGACGACGTTGCAGGCTCCGAAACCTTACTGCGTGATATGTTCGAAGAACTGCTTTACGGGTCGTTTATAAACACCCATTCTTTGACACCGCACTCGGTACAGTACGCCATCTTGCGGCGTTCGTCAATGCAAAGCGGACAGGCTTGGTATAACACGCGCAATTTAGGCACATGCTCGTAGGCATCCTGTTTACCAGAATACAGCACGTTTTGGGAACATTCAAAATCTATAAACATAAACACATATCGATTTTTTGTTCTTAGAGGCTTAGAGCTGCATAAAACACACATGTGTAGAACTAACATGTGTCTTGCAGAGCTTTTCGCCACACTCATGCGAGGATTTTCTGTATCTGCAATTAACCAGATTATGGCAAGAAGTACACGCCTTCTCGACATCGCACACCGAGAGGTATTTAAGGTAAAATGCGCCTTTCTTGCCGTGTTTTGAATAACATGTAGGCCCCTAAAAATATCTGTTAAACGCAGAACAGTGTATATACGCATCCAAACGTGCATCGCAATGCTGGTGTCATTTAGAACACTTAGCTTGCACCTATGGCATTCTCTTTTGTGTACCGACGGATAATGACACTGGCGGTAGTACCATTTGTATTTAAAATACATGTGAAGCTCGACAATGGCGTTAAAGTGCCCCTCGTGAAACATGACGTCGAAGTGTTTAACGCATTGCCTATCGGACTCGTACAGCAGGTGCTGGCCTGTATGATCGACAAACATCGCCACCGCGTAGCCCTTTAACTGCATATCAAAGCATCTGACGTCATCTATCGCACAGCTGATGTTGCTTTTCCCCACGCGCTGGCACAGAGCTTCGGCCATTGGTTTTGGAGGAACTCTGAGCGTCTCACCGTCGTATAATTGACGCCACGATCCACTTTAGCTTTGGCGACGAAAATGCCTCTTGCTAAGCACAGGCGGTCATTGTTTCTAATTTCAACAATGCTTTTGTTACCGCTGCAAGTATCGCAGGGTTTGTCACGTACCCGTGACTCTTTGGTCCACACAAAAATTAACTTTCAGAGTACGGCTTAGTAAGCACTGATTGTTGCTTTGCACGACCTTTCAGTTGCTTTGAATCACGGCATCTGCGTTTACTTGGTCTGCATGCCTCACGCTCATGTTATACTCTTTAGACGTCTCCTTTTGGTCCGATATCAATATTCCTAAACAACCGGGTTTAAGGTCTAGAAGGTTCTCCATGGCAAAATTCCAAATATCATTAAATAAATGCGCAACACATTTCAGAGGGTTTGCATCTCTAGGTGTTGGGTTCACTGAAATGTCTGTTTAGGTAAAGCCGGAAAATAATCTTTTCATAGATCTCTATCTATGCCCTAATATTTCGAAGGTAGGCTGCAAGTTTGGGCCTTCAGTTACCCCCGGTTGCGGCTCCATGTTGCTGCTTCGTTACAGTGATACCACCTAAATATTTTTCACACACATACTCACACACACTTTTTAAAAAACACTTTCAAAGGGTTTTACATTTCATTCGCTGCCTCTTTTATCCTCTATTACATTTCCCGTAAATCACCTAGGTAATGCTTTTTCCTGTGCTCTGCGATCCTGCTCGTGTCATAGCTAAAGAAACGCTGTTTTTCACAATACGTTTAAGGTATTATTTTATGTTATATTGTTAAAATAATCGTATAGTTTCAACACAGTTCACTGTAAACGTCCAATTCTCACTCCGGCGAGCCGCTTATCGTCTCATTCTTTTAAAGGCCCCTTATCGCAACCGCAATTTCCGCTTGCACAATCCGTTAAATGCCAATTAGCAAGTCCAGCGGGTTATCTCGCCACAATTTCCCGAGTTGCAATCGGGTACCTTTCACCGCAGCTTCCGGTCTCGGCACTCGGGTACCTGTTCATCCGGTTTCGATATCGTGTTAAATTCCCAACCGTCTACCACAAAACCTCATTTAAAGATTTTCGTGCTAATTATTTTCCGTTCACAAGGCCATTTAATTTTCCCACGTGCCTTTTTCCAGACCTTTAATGGCATTGGCCGTATTGCGTGGCGGAAATCCTGTACTGATTACTTGTCCTTTTAAACTGGCCACTCTGCCTCGCTAGCTCCATTCTCAGTCTTATTCTGCTACTTGTTTGAACAACCTGGGTTCGTTCACCGTGTCAAGTGAAGCTTTTTTCGCCATCTACTGGACGTGTTTATAGAGAATTGCTAAGGAGAAAGCAACAGAACATCTTCAATACTGCAGAATTCAATCATCCTCAAGACGTGGTGAATGCTCTTTCGGATTCTAACAACCACACAAAAAATAATCATCATCTTGCACAAGCAGAGCAGGCAATTCTGCCGGCGTTTCAGGACGCCTTCGGCCAGCTCCCCTTGCAACATAACAAGAGTTGCAGTGATTCTTCGTCATCTTCAGTGCAAGTGATTCCCAATACGCCACCAAACTACACCAACGCCCGCTAGAATGATTCTTCTTCTTTTACAGTCCATGTGGTTTCCCCTGCTGTCTATTATCATCATCATCATCAACATCATATATATAGCCGCAGCTCTTCTGAGTACAGGAGTCATCGAAGCAGGACATTTGAAGGGCTTCGCTGCAGAACACTTTCGTCTACTTACCTTTCTTGACGAGCACCGACAGTGGATATTTCTCCAATCCCTTTGTCAACGTCGTGTATGCAGGAGCTGCGCCACCTTTTTAGTGGTTCCCACAAGAACCATCTCCATCCTCTTCTCCTTCCAGTGTTTCAATCTCTATCAATCCTAAACCTCCCATAACCTCTGCGCCAATTTCTTCCACTGCTTCAATTCTGCCAAACATTCCTGGCACATCTGACCAAATCCAGCTTCAGCTTTTCTCTCCTCATTCACCTTCTTTTCCTGCTGTACCCATATACTTCTTCTTCCTTTCCTTCCCAAGCATTCACGCCTATTTCTCCACAAAAACAAATGCCTGGCCCTCCTCTCCTCAACCCCCAGTGTAGCAATATTTCGCCTGCAGGGATAGTGCAAGTTCTCTCCTGCAGCATTCCATAGACCTGCAGCACGGCGAAATCTATTTCCAGGGTGGGCTGCTAATAACCTTCTACTCCAACACAGCAGCTGTTGGTGTGTGTCTGGTGGGTGCGCTGACGACAGTTGGGGCACCGCGCTTGCCGATATCCCAGAGTTGGAGGAACATAATGAAGAAATAACTGTCTTGGCAGTCCCTCATCTGGTGCCAATTACCAGCGAGGCACGGCAGCAACTGGCTGAGTTAGCCAACAAAAGGAACGCTGCACTAACGCCTCATCTCTCCGAAAGAAACCACATAGATCTTCATAACTTAAATTCTGCGGTAGTGCTTTAAGTGCGTCACTAATGAAACTTTTCCATCCTTTTTATGCAGTATATAAAACAGTGGTGTTCTTTTTTCTTATATCTAGCTTTTGTTACTTTTCTAGTGGAGTGTTTTAAGTGCAGTTGTTACAGTTCCAATTGAAATTTTCTGGTGAGTACCTCATGTTTTGCATTTTTTAACATAATGAATACCAGCATATCAGTCTTATGAGATTTAAGTTCTTGTGTGTTAATTTTGTGTAGGTGTAGCTCCTTGAACATATTACACTCAGTGTGACCTGTACTTATTGTGCAGAATTTAATTTTTGACCCACTGTTTTTTGTTTTTCCATTGAGTAGTTCATGGAACACGAAAAGCGAAAAAGGTGGACTTGTTCTGATTGCAAGTTTAGATGGCTCAGCTAAAACGGTTATTATTGTTGTGAGTGGAAACCATTTACTTCTTGTAGTAAATTTTATGATGATTTGCTTCGGGACCCCTTTGTCTTCAGCTTAATGTTCTTCCGGTCGCTCTGCAGCCCAGGTGTCTATATTGTCAGTCACTGCGCATTTCCTCTTTAAACGGGCACCTTAACCCATTCAGCCATATCCGTCACAACTTGTGCAGGTTCCTTAAAGATAATGTGCAGTATTTAGAATAACTTCCAGGAATATTTGCAAATGTTGTGTTGAAATAAAGAATAATATTGGACCAAGTGACCTGTCAAGTGATTTGAGTTTGCTCTATAGGCTCTCACTTCCATACGTTCATTTTACAATATAAAATAAGATTTTCTGTCAACAATTCTCTGCTCTCTGCAACGTCTGCCATGCAAAAAGATATGATCAGAATGTATTGCAATATAATTTAAAATTATTCAAAGTGTTCATGGATGGCATCAAACGTCCAACAGAAAATCTCTGTACCCACCAACATATTTAGAGTGCCAAGCACGCCGTGCTTGTTTAATAAACAATATTGATATTATTTTCAAGCACTTGATATTGAATTCGTGTACGTATCCACGTTGTGAAGGATATATGCGCTAAAATACTGTGTGTATGAGTGTCTTTATATACTCATGTAGTTTTGTCTATATTCATAATTCCTTTATCATGTAACAATTTGCAGTTACAAAGCTTATTTTAATGTAATTTCCATGGAGCATATATGCTAAAGTGTTATGCGTGTGGATATGTACGGTATCATGTATTTTGTTTACATTCACATAAGTGTTTATAATATTGCATTTGCACTTTCAATTTATATTTGAATATAGAAAGAATTTGCACTTAGAATGTGTAATTTAATATTATTTTCGTGGAGAATGTACGCCAAAGTATTGTGTGGGTGGGTGTGTATGCAATCATGTATTCTATTTACATTCACATAAATTTTAATAATGTTCCAATTGGACTTTCAGTTTCTATTTGAATATAATTTCCGCTTAAAAGCTTTTATTGTTATATAGTGTTAATGTTTATTTTTCCTTATTCATCTTGCCTTGGCAGGACTCCTTCCCTTCCTGTATTGTTCTTAGGTGTCCCAAAAACAAAACTAAAATAACACAAAAAATAAAATAAATTAAAAAGAAAGTTATCCTTGTACAATTAAATATAATAATGAAAACATATTTCCTACAGATTCACCAGTCCGAAACACAAGCAAAACCTGCTATATTATTGTATATTTAGATTTATTTGGTTTTCATCTGCTTTATCCTTTCACTTCGTCTCATATTCAGGCATATCTCCGTCCCCTCCGTCAACTTCCTCACCTCCCTCTTCGGGAATTGCGTCTTCGTCATAATTTGATTCATAATTAGGAAATTCATCAACTCCGCGCGTACATGCGCTTTCCAAGTTTTAAATCATCTGTTTTGACGTTTCCAAATCAGCGATCAGTATGGCTACATGTCCTTTTTTCTCTATTCACCAATTCCTGCATCCTCGTCACGTTATTCTTTTGATCTTCCAATTCTTTTTTCATTTTTTCCATCATCTCCTCTATTCGCGTAGCTCTTCCTTCGCATTCGTCATTTTTCTTCTTCGCTGCATCTACCTCGCTTCTTCTATCCCTCATCTTGCTATCGTACTCTTTTCTAATCTTCTGTTTCACTCCAACTATATTCTTCTTACACCTCCCAAGCAGCTTTTCTATGCTGTTCACAGACACCATTCCCACTGACCCGCCATTTCCTTCACATTCGGAATTTATTTTCAAATTCCCTTCCGCGGTCCATCCTTACCCTATTTTACTCCCCCACTTACTGTCCTGACCTAAGTTTACGCACGCGTCGATAGCGTAGATGGTAGCGTATCTGCCTCAGGTTCAAGAGATCACGAGTTCGAATCTCAGTCAGAGTGAGTTACCTGGATAAGGTTTTTTCCGGGGGTTTCCCTTATCCTGAAAGACGAATGTCAGGTAACTCTAAGTTCCGTGGACCCCGGACTCATTTGAGCATTATTTCACCCATTTTGTTCATCGTCCGGTATGACTTAAGGTTGGAGGACGTAAATTGAAAAATAAACTAAGTTTCACTGCCACTCTTCATTACCATATTCGCCAAATACGTATACATAATTTTCGGAGAAGTAGGAATTCATCTCATTTACCATGCTATATCCTACTACAAGCTCACTTTCCTCCGGGGGCAATTGCCATTCTAGTTGCAAACCCTCCGGTAAATCCACCGTGTCCGCCAACAAACTACATTCCACCATCTCCAGAAGAATCGAACTATTGTCGCCAGCGTACACTCTCACCCGTTTTTTTATCAAATTTGCACCCATCTGACCTCCTCTTTCCTTTCTCACAACCACAACTTTCATTTGCTACATAACCCTCCGGAGATACAACTTGCCTCATCTTTACTCTATCACACATCATCCCTGAACACCTCTTTCTCCTCTGTCATCTAGTTATCCGCTTTAATCAATTGTAAACGTTCTTCAGTGTTCCCAAATTAATGAAATGAGAAGCCAACCTACACCCACTTCTTTTTCGGTACACACACGTGCAATTAGGCATCAATTCGTAATCCTTTTCGCATCTTGTCACATTTTCCAAATGACCCGTTTTGTCATTCAATTCGAAACCACGCCTCCCAAAACTAACGCAATTCTTCTCTGCGCTAGCTAACCCTACAGTCAGCAACGCTATCGTTATCGTAATCATTCTTGCAATTCCTTTATTTCATTCATTCATTTATTCATTAATTCAAGCAGCTGGCGGCTCACTGAGGGTCAGCACGATGTGTGTCATTCGTGTACCTGTCCTACACGGACTTAGCCAATTAATGACGGGAAATGTGGGGTTTTGCAGGTTGGTGGTTTAAGATAATGTAGATGAAAAGAAGGGAGGTAGCCGTAGCTCCTCATGGTAGCCAACTTGGGTGCAACGCTATGTTAGCACCGCTGGTGTGGTAATTTTTAGGAAGAGTTTAGTTTAGAAAGTCTATTAAATTCAAACAGTAATAATTTTAGGTTGAAATAAGAAATCTATTGTTACCGGGTGTGCCCGCATGCCATGCGGGGAAGCCGGTAGAGCTTATAGCGTCTTTCGGTGGTTCTATAGTTCCCTAGAGACCTAACCAGGGCACTCTGATGTTGAGTCAAACTCGCGTAGAATTTTGTGGCCCGGCGCCTAATGACTTCTTCCACAAAGTGGAGAGATGAGGCTTCATGAAGGTATCTCACGGGAAACCTCCAGCAAACAGAATAGATGGCCCTAAGAAATCTATTTTTTACACGCTGAATTTGTCGCAGATTGGATCCTGCGGCCGTGCCCCAGATCTCACAAGCATAAACCATGATTGGAAGAATTAAAGCCTGAAAAAGGCGCAACTTAAGGGGTGTCGGCATTCCTGAGCGCATCATGGGGTATAACGAAGCCGAAGCTCCGCACGCCCGATGAGCTACCTCCTGGATGTGACCCCGAAAAGTTAGGCCCTTGTCCAGCTTTACACCTAAGTACTTTACAGAATTTGTCCACTCTATCCTTCTGCCAGAATAGTTAAAGCCTGGGAGGTTGGCGGGAAAGTGACGCTTACTGAAAAGTATGGCTTGGATTTTCTCTGGGTTGATAGACAATCGCCAAAGCCTACACCAATCATGAATGTGGCTTAGGTGTCGCTGTATTGGGTTGAAGGCTCTGCGTGCGTTTCTATTTGTGTTGTATAGTAGCACGTCGTCCGCATATTGGACGTGTAGCTCCGTGGGTAGAAGCGCCACATACACGCTAAAGAGTGTAGGGGATAAGACAGAGCCTTCTGGGACGCCTCCTCTGATGGGTCGTCTGGTAGATAGCTTTCCCGCCACAGTAACTGTGAAATGTCTGTGTTTGAGGAATGAGTGTAAAATGTGTATCATGTGTGCAGGAAGCCCCAGGGTGATTAGTTTATGTAGGAGGCCTGCATGCCAGGTGGTAGAGAAGGCCCTCTCGACATCCAGAGGTACCGCCACAGTGAATGCCCTTTCCTGGAAACCCAGGGCAGCGGCCTCCACCAGACGGAGCAGCTGCTGTGATGTCGAGTGCCCAGGACGAAAACCAAACTGATATGGAGGGATAGCTTGAATGTCCCCCAATAGGGGCGACAAGCGGGCTAAAATAAGCCTCTCGAAAACTTTCGAGAGGACTGACAGGAGGCTAATGGAGCGGTAACTGGCGGGGAGAGCCGGATTTTTACCGGGCTTCAAAATGCAAATCACCCGAGCCTCCCTCCACTGCGGTGGAAAGTGGCCCAGGGCGAGACACATGTTAAAAACCCGAGTAAGAAAAAGAACGGCTTTGAATGGAAGATGGCGGAGCATGATAGGTGTCAACCCATCAGGTCCCGACGCTTTTTTGGGATTTAGACGCCGGAGTGCGCCCTGGAGCTCACTGGGTCTAATGACAGGTAGTCGGTCCGCCTCAGAAAGAGGACGTCGAAGGTACTGACGAACCTCCCGCTTGACGCGGCCAGTGAAGTCTAGGTCCTGGGGGTCATCTCGTGGTCTCATGGTCCTCTCTAGGTAGTCGGCAAACACATTTGCTTTGGCTTGGGGTTCATACACACGGTCTTGGGTGCCTTGGATAGGGGTGGTTGGCGCACCTCCACGATTCCGGAGTCCTTTTGCAAGCCTCCACGCCTCGCCAATCTCAAAATTCACTCGAGACATCAACTCCTCCCACGCGCGCACACGGTGCTCGCGTAGTCGAAGTCGAACCTCTCGGCGCAAGCGCGCGAGCAGAACCTGATTATGGCGAGTGCGGTGTCGCTGATAGAGTCTGCGAGCCGCCCAAGAGCGACGAATGAGAAGATGGATGTCTAGCGGGATGACGTGAGGGTGTAGAGGTGCTGGAGTGTGAACGGTGAGGTTACGAACAGTTCGTCCTACGATGGAGGTGAAAGAGGATATCGCCGTCTCCAGGGTCGGTATGTCAGTAATGTGTGGGTTAGGAGGTATGGAATCATTTAAGCAGACCCGTACGCAATCCCAATCGACCTCACGGTTTTGAACCGTGAATTCATGACTGACAACCCGTAAGTTGACCTCAGCCACAACTGGGATGTGGTCGGAATGTAAGGCGCTTTGTGAATTGAGTGATAAGTGAAATGGAAAATGTTTGATGATTGCGAAGTTAGTGACTGAAGGACGGCCTTGAATTCGCGGGAAATGAGTGGGTTGCCAGGGACCCTCAACTCTCAATTGTGGATCTCCATCTATGACGCGGATGATTTCTCTGCCTCTTGCGTCTGTCCGGGGACCCGAATGCCAACGCGGGTGTTTAGCATTCAAATCCCCAGCCATAATGACGTTGGGATGTAGGGTGAGGATGGAGAGACAATCATTAGCTATGAACTGTTGGCTAGGAGGGTGATATGCAGACACTATCAGGACTTCGGAACCGCCCAGATTCACGCAGACGGCAGTGGCTTCAAGGGTTTGAAGAACGGGAAGCTGGACAGGTTTAAAGACAATCCCCCTGCTCACAAAGATCGCCGTGTCGCCGCCGCGACGGCCCATACGGTCGACCCTGAGGCAGTGATAGCCGGAAATCCGGAAGGACATTTCAGGTCGGAGATGTGTTTCCGATACCAAGATGAGATCCAAAGCAAATGACCTCGTGAAATGCAGGAGTTCATCTTGTTGACCATTGATGCCACTCGCATTCCAGAATACCAATCTGAACGAGGTCAGAGACCTAGTTCGACCCGCCATTATGGCTCGCGCTGCTTCCTGCGGACGACAAGGCAAGCGACTCCATGGCAATGACCATTCGGGCTGCAGAATCCGTGGTGTCGAAGAACCTCACCACCAGTTCACAGAGACGCCGGCCGTGGTTCTGCAGCAGTTGCTGCAACCATCCTAGCATCTCCATGGCCTGTGTGGTGGGAGGAGAAACTTCTTTTGCGTGGAATCTGTGGTGGCAGTGGGGGATGCAGAAGAGTGCCTGGGCGCCGGCCTACCATTAGCCCGTCCGTCCCTCAGCTGGCGATCGGGTTTGGGAGTACCTCGCCCGCTCGACGCCTCGGAATCAGACTCATGCTCTCTGGCAGGACGTCTTCCCTGCGCTCTATCGGAGGGGGTGGTATTAGGGGCTGTTTCTGTAGCCTTAGGTGGACGTGTGTGTTTTGCCCGTGATACCGTCGGCAAATCCGCTGGCTTGCGCACCACCTCCGCAAAGGTAGGTACACCACGTGCTTTCTGAGTTGTACCAGAAGCAGCAGGCTGCACTGGTACAGCGGGGGCATTTTTCTGCCTAGGGGATGATGATGCTGGCACCCTCCTAGAGGCTATCACAGCCTTCCTAGTCGGGCAGCCCCCGTAGCACGCAATGTGATCACCCTTGCAATTAGCGCAGGTGGGTACCTCAGTGATGGCACGCGGACAGACATCTTTGGTATGGGTGCCACCGCACCGTAAGCAGCGTGGGTTACGGTGGCAGAAGTTGCTGGATGGTTAAACCCCAGGCATCTGTAACATTGAGGGGGGCCGCCAGAGCCCTTTGCTGGTTCCATCTGAACCCGGAGGTAGCAGATGGTTGTGACTCCGTCCAACTTAATTTCCGGGTCACTGGTTCGCTCCACCACTACAAGGAACAGTGGGAGGGGGGATTTAGTTCCTAGGCGATCTGGAGCTGGCCTTGTCAGCTGCTTTATCACTCTGGGGATGATATCCTGGCGGACGAGATCTGTCCTGATGTCTTCCACTGAGGTATCCACCGGCAATCCGCGGATAACCCGGCGTACATCACGGGCTTTCTCTAGCCCAAAGGTGAAGTGGGAAATCCCTCTTTCCTTGAGGTGCTTCAATAATAGGCTGTAATCTTCCACCGCTTTAGCCTGGAAGATATAGCGGCTTTTGTTCCTCCGCACTGTGCACGTCTGCGCCAGGGTCGGCATGACTTCTTTTAGGAAGCCAACAGCCCCGGAGAAGTCATCCACAATTATCGGAGGAACATGCTTCCGTTGACCCCCACCATTCTGACCTCCGCCAACAATTTCATTCACATTTCTCCCTTTTTATACCTTTTCCTCAACTTCCTCTCCCATTCATTCCTCATTTTTCATCCAATCGCAACGACCTTTATTTCCTCCAATCCCCGGAATTTTTCAATTCTAACCACCAATCGCGTTTCGTCTTATTTTCTCCGATCAAATCGTGTCACGTTACTTCCGCATAGCATGTTTACCCGTTGCTTAAAGATCCCTTGCTTATTTCTTTCCCAACTCCCGACAAAAACACATCGCTGTTCCCTTCCGCAAGTAACGTGACCTCTTAAAATTTCTTATCTTCTCCCATAAACCGTTCTTTACTTCCCCAAATCACTGTCCTTTTTACAATCCTTACAACCAATCTCATCTCATCTTTCTTTCTCCAATCAATTCCCGACACGTCATTTCCGCATTCCATGCTTACCCATTCCTTAAAAGTGCTTTTCTTCTTTTCCTTCCGAGCTCTCGACAACAGATCGCAGCTCCTTTCTCCAATCCGCGTGACTTATTTTTTAAGAACATCCTTATCTTCTCGGATAAACCGCCCCGGATTAAGCAAGTGTTTTAACCATAATCTTTCCGCTCTTGGCGCTAATCTTTTTTTAGATTTCCTGTCAACGTCCTTAAATGCGCCTTAATCCGTCACTAGCGCCACCTAGCGGCCGGATTACCTTTAATCCAAATCCAATTGCTTAATCCGGGACTAATGCTACTTTTGTGAAATTTAAATATGAAAATCCGGAGCAGTGCTAAATACCAGATCTGGTATGTAAGTTCAGATCCTACAAGAATACGACACGAAAATTTTCAACAAAATGCCAACTCCGATATAACCCTTTACACTAAATATTGTCAAGAATGTTAAAGTCCTCAAAAATATCTCCAACGATTTTTATTAAATTATTGCGTGTATAATATGCTTTCTTGAGAAATTAAATGTAGGTTTATATTGAATTTTCCTACAATAGCCTCTTAAGCCCTCCACATTCTGAATGGCCTTTTTATAACTGGTAAACCGCAAGAGATCGGAAAACTTTTCAAAACACGTGGGACTTGTTAAAGCAGAAATTTATACTTATCAGCTCTCATAATGATTGACAAATAAGAACGTTTTATCAGAGAGTTCTTTTCTAAAGGGTATTTAATATTAAGCGTTATGGTAATGTTCTCGTAAATATCTGGTAACCAACGTAGATAGTTTCATCTCATAAGTGTGTGATGTTACGTAACATCACACATTCACAATCTACTTGCTGAGACCTATGATGCAAGACTATCAGCAATAGAAATATTGTCAAATAAACACGAGACGAAGTTCACCTTCAACTAAAATAGCGCAATACTAACGTACAATTACCTTTTTTGATACAAGCACACAACTTAGACACGTCGCTTTAATGTTTCATTATGCTTCTTTAGCTGCACCAGTAATCTAATCGCGTAGTGGTAATCTCTGATGTACACAACGGGTTACTATATTTATTACAGAGGTGCACGCCGACTCTAACACAACTCCAATATTCGCTCGTAAACTGCTTCTGTGTCTGCTGCTACACTACCTTCCGATTCCTCACCACGGAAAAACCTTTACTGACTCGTAAACTGCTCCCGCACCGATCTACGGCCTGCCGACTCCTCACCATGGAGCTTGTACTCACTGTTCTCTCGAACTGTTCTGTGGACTTTCTTAAGTCTACTGACCAACTGATTCTTGAAGTACTCTACCGCACCGACCCCTCACTGCGGAACCGCACTCGTCGACTGGCACTCAGAGCTCGAAACACACATAAGCAACTCTAAAACTAAACGCTACTCCATTCTTGTAGGCCTCGCAAGGGATTTCATAGACCTTTCGGGCACGGGATGGTTCCAGTAGTCGAGTGTTCTTGAACTACGTTCTAGCACGATCTTTAATGGTATCTACTCAGTGACAATACGACCGATTCTGACTTCGTGATGTGTTCGTGACGTCAGCTAGTGGCCGCCACATGGAAACCGAGTGTTTCCGACCCTTCCCACTTGCAGTAGCAATGGTACTCAGTTCCTGACTTGACCCCTCTCCACAGTAAGCCTCGCGATCCCAATGTGATACTGCTCCCCCTTCGGTGTTAGTCGCCTCTACCAGCCTTTTACCGTCACCATCTTTGGCCGGGGCAACATATGGATGTAGTAGTAATTCCCTTTGATTCATCACTCAATGTAGTGTAGTCTTTGTTTTGAGGGTTGGAGCCATGGGATCCATCCTTTAATTCGTGTAAGGCAATACACACTTTTCCGCCTTAAACCCCCATCTTAGTCTTCCTGCTTGTGGCGGTTCTTACTCCAATCGGTCGCTAGCTGAAGACGTTCCACAGGATTCCGTGTAGCTGGCCCTCTTGGTGCACCCCCGCACCTGTCTAACGCCTGGCGAGTCCAGTAGCCTGTGGTACGGTTACGTTGCAAACCTCAAGATATCCGTTGGGGCTTCGGAGCGCTACCACCTGTCTTCCAACTGGGAGGATTCTCCGGCCGACTTGGCTTCCGAGGGCATTTAGACGAAGTGTCACATCGTTAACAACCTTCTCCACGAACCTCCACAGACTTATCGCGCTCCGCCCCAAAGTCGATTCCAGCCAGGCTTCCTTCTCCACAGGCACGGGATCACCCAATTCCCTCACTGGTTGATAAGGACAATCCGGCTATTTTAATGGCAACCCTTTCGCCACATCATGTCTGATCCCAGTCACGGTTGCATTCATGTCCACCATTATTCGGTACCACCCTTCTTTTTTTCCTGCCGTCCACGATGACCCTGTCCTCCAATCTCCTGCCTAAGAATACAGCGTCACTGGAGAATATGGCCCCCATATGTCGTCCGCCATGCCAGTTGTTACTCGGTTCCGTTCGTCTTGACCACTTGTTCGTTGACAATCCCTCTCCATGTGTTCCAGGTGGCCGCTTCCCTAACACATGTCTCCGGGGAATCGCCGACGTACCTTGGCCGATCCTCTGTTCCCAACTTACCAGTTACTTCTTATGCTCACGATGGGGGCTGCCGTCATCTTGTCCACCAGCAACTCCCTCCTCAGGCCGGCGCTATCCTCTCCATCTGTAAGCATCAATTCCGCTTTCCGGAACATTAACCTTTCCGCTCAGATACACCAGGAAGTTAGTGTGTTGGCCGAGAACTTCCATTTTTCGACCGAGCGTTTCCACATTGTTCTTCATGCCGGATAGTCGCCATCGGTTTTAGCTAACAGCTTCAGTTTCATTTTAGACATTTGTCTTCATTTTTTACGCTTAGTTTTCTGTAGGCAATGTAGATATCCTTCTTGCCGTTCTTTTTAAGTGGGAAAAGCCTCAGCTCAACGTCATTTCTACCGATGGTATATTTACGCATAGGTCGGGCTTTCCAGATCTGCTTCTAGCGCCTTCGCGAAATGACGGTTACAGCAAAAACAGGCAACATATATTCAAGGCCTTAAAGGTAAGTCTGACGTAGTTTTTCCTGGTGACAAGTATTACATCTCGCACGTAAAAACAAATTATCCGCCTTTGACATTCTCCACCCCACACACAGTAGGTCGTGGACGTCTCACCGAAGGATTTGACATAGAGATTTCACTGGAAACACATATTTTGAGGACACAATAAATAAACTTTTTTAAGATCTGCCTTTATCTGTATATGAACTGCGTGATTCAAAAATGAATTATCGAATAAACACCAAACTTGAGTACCGTGCAAAGTTTGTAAAAAAAGTTTCAAGAAAATTACACACCCAAGTTTTCTATATCTATAGCATTTGTCAGAATACTTTGTTTTCTCAAAAAAGCGTCAACAATATTAAAAAGTACCAAATATTTATATAGCATATTTAAATGACAAATACATCTATATATCCAATTTTTTGGGAAATACTCAGAAGTCCTCATTTTTAATTACATTTTTATAATTGGCAAACACAACTGTACAAAAGATTGTAAACCCCATTACGGCAAATATCTTGTGGCAAATATATCTTTTAGAGCATTAACCATTTTGGGGATATTCTTTGTTATTTGTCTAAATTTTTAAATACTTCTACACATTTTAGTTTCTCTGTTGCGTACATTTAAATGGGTAAACTACTGCATTTCATCCAAATGTTCAATAAAGATCTTTTGTTGTAGTCACACAGTTTGAGGTTGCTTGAATTCAATAAAGTAGTTCTTTTAGACAGCATGGACTAAAATTGAAACTTTTAACATAGAGCACATGAACTAATGGCTTTAGATTACCAAACTAGTGTGATACAATTTTTATACCACTCCGTTGTGACCAATTTTGGTTTAATGGTAATTATGCTTTGTATTTGAACATATTTAATAATTCGACTTAGTTTGATTAGGGTTTACTTCTCATTGTGCATTTTGATATGACTAATTTTTCATGGCGCTTGTATTATTAGTCACAATACAAATTATAATAATTGAATTTATTACAATTCGTTGTGGAGTTAGCTGGCAGCCTTCTGCTGGGTTTGTTCTCAAACGTTATTCTTTTATCTAGAATAATCTGTATGCATAAAGATTAAATTGTGGCAAATATGAATTAAGAGGAATATGAATTTAGAGGAGAGAGTGAGTGGGTTTAAGGGCCCGTCAACAGCTATAATCATTTGTGCCCTGAATTTAGAAGCAGAGGAAGAAGAAAATGAAATTGAGGACAAGTGAAATAATACAAGTCAGAGAAAGAAAACACTAAAACTACTAACCAAAAATTCTAGAAAGTAACTGTGCTCTTGACAAATGCGGTTTAACTAAAAATTATTAGAAGATTTCATATGGCTATATTTTCACCTATACTTAACATAACAACTAGAAGGGTGCAGTTTGATTTTTCTTTTTATTCATCTGAGATGCACCATGTGTAGTTCGTCCAACCCGTGATCCCATTCATGCCACATTTTCTCAGGCATGTCTTGTGTGATAGGTAGTCTGTAGTTGCGATAAGGCGCCTTTCCAATGCCGGCAACCTCGTTGAAAGTAGAGGGATGTAAACATTATCATGATTTGAAAAAATCACACGTTACGGTCAGGTGAACGGACTTGCCATGAGCTGTTGCATGACCCCACCTATCTGTCGATTGAGGTACACACGGACATTCGTATGCCTATGTGGAGGAGCCATGTATTGTTGGAAAATGAATCCCTGTTCCTTTTCGTCTATGAGTTATGCCATAAACTAATTTTGCAACATGTCCCGGCACATGTTTCCTATGATAGCTTTCTTAGCGAAAAAGAAATAATCGTCACACATCTTTGAGAAACAGTACAGCACACATTTACGCTTGCATTGTCACGTTCTATCTGAATAACTTTATGGGAGTTATCAGATCCCCGCATCCAGACATTGTGTAACTAGTCGCTTCATCTCTTATTATGATGCGTTTCGACAAACCCTCTTCCTCTTCGATCATGGCCATTAATTTCTAACAAAATGCTAGTCTCCTTGCTGGATGAGACCGCAGCCTTTGTACTAGCTGAAGTTTGCACGGAACAGACTCAATTTGCTTCCATTCAATCTTCCACACTGATGTTGTCATTTGCAACTTCTGTACCTGTTGACTGTTTCTTGGTACTAATTTGTCAGAGCTCCGTTTAAGGCTTTCACAGATTGCCAATCGTTTCTTCATTTATACTCGGCTTTATCAGACATCCCGTCTCTTGATGACAGTTACATCCTCAGTTGCAAAATTGTTCGCACCACCTTCAAAATGATGACGTGGAAGATGCGGGATGTCCGAATCGCCGTCTAGATACCCAGCAAAGGGCTACAAACACTGTATATTCACAAAAATTCAAGCACACAGTAGCCACGATCGGTTGGTAAAGCAGCCATGTTCTCCAAAAAGAATGTTCACCTTTCTCACCAGATGATAAACGAAAATCAGATGTACGACTCAATATTTCAAATTTCCTTCCTTCAAATGGTTATATGACAATTTATTTATGTTATTTATTTCAGTTCTACCAGTGTGACGGAATTTAATCCCACAGGAGTTCTACTGCCTCTAAATATACTCACATGCGTCTGTCGCTTTTTAGGCACACTTAAAAACCAACAGTCTCGCGCAGGTCAGCATCAAACTAACTGAGCCACTAAGACAACTTGGCTTACTTTGAACAAACAGTTAAATCTTGACCAACTATTCAACATTAGAACATAACAGCATATTATGTTGTACATTCCTGTTGAAAATTTACTCGTCTGATTTGCTTGATTACACTTTATGGCAGCGGTAATAACAAATGATCCAGAGTATTTCACATCCTTCACAATCGACAATTTGACAAAGGAAAAATAAGAATAAAAAATAAAGAAAAAGATACTTCTTAGGAGTGTAACAAATGCTTGCATAGGCCTTTGAGGTGATACCAGTGATGAACTGGCTCATATGTATTGCATTAAACCATGGGCTCAGAGAGTATCATACCCACGTTGATTTCGGCTTCTTCTGCGCTCAGGTCTTTGAACTCTTTTTGTGTAATGCAGACATTAAAACAGGTATACTATGCATATTTTTGTTCTATAATGAAATATGGCTTGATATTCTGGGGTAACTCGGTGGAGGTAAGGGAGGTTTTATATTACAGAAAAGAGCCACATGTGGCATCAACGTTACAGCTCTATGTAAGGGTCTGTTTCAAAGGCCGAATATTGTAACACTTTCTTGTGAATATATCTTTATGCTTATGTGTTTTTACATAACAAATCAGGACTACTTTACATAAAATGTGAATATAAACAGCATAAATACTAGACAAAGAATGAATTTACATAAACTCAGTGCTAGATTGACTTATTCCCAGAAAGGAGTATATTATGAATGTGTCAGAATATTCTATGTCCTTTCAAAATACTTAAAATTAGTATCTTCAGGAAAAATGGACAAGTAGAAGTCTGCTCTTAAAAACTATCTGTGAAGTAAGTCCTATTACTCACTACAGGGATTTATGGACGATTGTTAAAGTGTCCTGTGCTATAAAGGAAATGTAATGTGTCATTGTATTTGGTTTAATGGGTTGTTGTCTCCATAAGAGATAAGTAATTGGATAAGTAATTGTATAATATTATGTGTAGTGGTAATAGTTCTTAAAATGCTATTTGTGGTGATAAAAGAAAAAAAAGAAAAAAATAAGAAAGAAAAGCACGTTTTGATGTATGGTGGTGGTAGTTAAAATGATTGTTGATTTGGTGAGAGTTGTTTTCTTTATGACGCGTTCAATGTCCTAGAGCACTGCTAAATGATAGCACCAAATGAACAGAACAGAACAAACAAACAATCAAACAAACAAACCTTAAGTGCCCGTTCTCAAATAGTTCCCCCAGCACCCCTCGATAATCCCTTAAAGTTCTTCTTCTTCTGCTATCTAGGGATTATGTTCATGGTCTGTTCCCTCCTCACTCCACCATTCTCATCTCTTCCTCGGACGATCAACATCTCTCCTTCCTTTAGGTTTTATAACTCCACAAAATCTTGGGTATTCTATCCTCGTTCATTCTTTCCATATGTTTCTTCCAATTATTTCCTTAAAGTTAAACGATCAAATGCTGATACACCAGTATATACACTAGTACACGCGCGCGCGCGCGCGCGTGTGTGTGTGTGTGTGAGTGTGTGTGTGTGAGTGTGTAAGTGTGTATGTGTGTTGGTTAAATACCAAACTTGGTATTTATGTCCCCACTACAAGGTTCGGAGGGGATAATTAACATCTCCATCTATGAAGCCTTTTGTGCCTATATCCCCTAATGGCACTTCCCTCCGGGAGGGAGCGTTCATATGGGGTGATACTAATGGTGACCGGGCCTGAAGAGTAACGAAATCACGGGATAGGGTCCCTAACAACTACAGGTTTAAACTTCCTGGTGGCGGCTCTTCCAAACAGCTTCCCTCTCCTAAGGGACCATGACTCTGGAGGACGACGATGTACAGAGATGTGCCTTCCATGCATGCCGACACTTAGAACTGTAACGGTCAACCAGGATGAAACTTGTAGTTAAATGTGAAGTGAGATGAAATGGAGGAACAGGGGAATGCAATTGTCTTACGCTAGCGTTCCGGAGGAATCTCTAAAAATTCCATGATTCAGGAAGATTGATCACGTGCATCAAGCACACGACCTACCGAATGCGGGGCACAGAGGTCACCACCTGAGCCATCCTGCTCGTAATTAAATTCAGCATCTTCCAAGGATGCGACATGAAGATATCCAAAAATATCACCCCGACCTCAAATATGCATTTCATGATACTGAATTTTCTTTATTTTCACTAAAATGGTATTGTGATATAAATACAGCAAGGTTGAAGCCATTTTCAGAACACATAAAATATGTAGTTAGAATTTCCTGGGAACGGATGTGAAATTCTGTTCATTGTGTTTGACTTTTGTTTAATTCTGAAAACGTAAGAGATAGACAAAATATTATGGAGCAATAATTATCGTTAACCGTTATCGCATTGGAATTTTAAGCACTATTAGAATACAGCTAATATAAACGTTTGCATATAATTTAAAGAAAAAGAAAAAATGAAACTGAGGGAGCAGAGAATTAAAACAGAAAACGAAATAAAACAAAACAAGAAACTGAGCTTCAATAATACCCGTTAATTTTTAACATTTTTGTGGTGTTATTCATATTCTGTCTCTACTTTCTTTTTATTCATTTTAAAACAACTGACAATTCCAAGAACGAACATAACATTAGCAACCACTGCAATTTTTTTAATTTACGTCCTCCAACATTTAGTCATATCGGACGATGGATGAAATGGATGAAATGATGCTCCAATGAGTCCGGGGTCCATGGAGCTTAGAGTTACCCGACATTCGTCTTTGAGGATAAGGGAAAACCCTGGAAAAAGCTTATTCAGGTAACTCACCCTGACCGAGATTCGAACTTGGGACCTCTTGAACATGAGGCACACACGCAACCATCTACGCTACCGAGGTGGGCACCACTGCGTTCGTGCCCAGTATGGTACACCAGGATCATGATGGTAATGACAATAGTCATTGACACAGGTGTAAATTATTATGGATAAACTATAACATGAACGCTGATATATTGCAACCGTGACAAATTTTCCAATTGAAAACTTTAAAACAAAAATAAAACACTAATTGTTCGTTTAATACTCACTATAAATGTCGTTTAACAAAACTATTTTATTCATATATAATGCACGTTACACGTACAGAAAGATCAGGCTTACTCTTTCTTAATATAGGAAGTGAGCACACAAAAAATATTTGCTTAGCTATAAATACACAATAAGAGTTTGTAAATTCACATTTGACTTTCATATGCTGGGGTTCCTAATTTTTTCGGGCTGGTGAACACGATGCCTGGCTTGCTTGCTACTGGACTGGTCATTGTGATACTTCACTTGGACTAAAATCTTACCTATAGGTAATGTAAATAATAATTAAGGTCAACAAATGCGCTTGTGGTACAAAACTGTTGACTAATTTCGTATGAAATTGGAGTTATTCCATTCTTTCTCTTTGGTATTTAGCTGCATTTGTATTTAATATGATTTTTTATTTTTGATTCTCTGCATATTAACCCACATTTTAAGTTTTTCTTTTATTCGGGGTCTCTAACCAAAATAATTATTTTCGGTAAAACTGTACACATAATATCGAACTTTTAGGCTGAATGCAACACTTCCATTTGTTATAGGTGAGCAGTAGAGAAAATATAAATAAATAAATGAATAAATGAATGAATGAATGAATGAATGAATGGATGGATGAATGGATGAATGAATGAATGAATGAATAAATAAATAAATAAATAAATAAATAAATAAACAAATAAATAAATAAATAAATAAATAAATAAATAAATAAATAAATAAATAAATAAATAAATAAATAAATAAATAAATAAATAAATAAATAAATAAATAAATAAATAAATAAATAAATAAATAAATAAATAAATAAATAAATAAATAAATAAATAAATAAATAAATAAATAAATAAATAAATAAATAAATAAATAAATAAATAAATAAATAAATAAATAAATAAATAAATAAATAAATAAATAAATAAATAAATAAATAAATAAATAAATAAATAAATAAATAAATAAATAAATAAATAAATAAATAAATAAATAAATAAATAAATAAATAAATAAATAAATAAATAAATAAATAAATAAATAAATAAATAAATAAATAAATAAATAAATAAATAAATAAATAAATAAATAAATAAATAAATAAATAAATAAATAAATAAATAAATAAATAAATAAATAAATAAATAAATAAATAAATAAATAAATAAATAAATAAATAAATAAATAAATAAATAAATAAATAAATAAATAAATAAATAAATAAATAAATAAATAAATAAATAAATAAATAAATAAATAAATAAATAAATAAATAAATAAATAAATAAATAAATAAATAAATAAATAAATAAATAAATAAATAAATAAATAAATAAATAAATAAATAAATAAATAAATAAATAAATAAATAAATAAATAAATAAATAAATAAATAAATAAATCAATGAATGAATGAATGAATGAATGAATGAATGAATGAATGGATGGATGGATGAATGAATGAATGAATGAATGAATGAATGAATGAATAAATAAATAAATAAATAAATAAATAAATAAATAAATAAATAAATAAATAAATAAATAAATAAATAAATAAATAAATAAATAAATAAATAATTAAATAAATAAATAAATAAACACACCGTTCCAGTTGGTGACTACGGTAAACAATACTTCGTAGTGAGGCAATAACATTCGCGCTGTTCGGCTGTGTGCAGCGAAAGTAGCCGAGATTTACCGATCCAGAGCTTTACGCGTGAGACTTGCCCGATCGTTTGTTGTCTTCTGCCAGTGTTGTGACGGACCTGCTAAGCGAACGTTAGCCGCCTTTGGTTGAATTGAGCGCGAAAATATCGTGTTCAGGTTTGTGTAAAGTGTGCTAATGGGATGTGAAACTAATTATTTAAAATGAATAGCGAAGTTTTCTATATTCATTTCGTTCAACTTGTTACCATACCTAACACCTGTGCGTAATTTAATTTTACGCAAAAAAAAAAAGCGTCTAAAAGTAAATAAACACTTATCCCGCTGTCGACCCTTTTGGTTTGTTTTTTGCTTTTCACGTTTCTGCTCATTGTGCTGGCACTGATGGCTTCCTCCAAGGTGGCTAGACGCCGGCAGGGCAGTCTTCCAAAGGAACCGCCCCCTTCTGTTGACATCAGTGATTCCGACGAAGGCGAAAAGGACAGCAGCTTGGATGACTTCGAAATTATCAAAACAATAGGTGAGTTTCGTTACGTCATTTATTAGTTAGTAACCTCTAAGAATATAATGTTCATACAAAGAGCGAAAGCGGCATGACATTTGCCTTTTTAGTGAAATTATGAATTGGCAGTGTTAATAGCCATTATCAGTTAGAAATTCACGGTGAAGACGGGACTTAAAACATGATGTGAACAAGATTGTCACAATTCACTGTAACAAAGCTACGTAAATCTTTCAGTGTTTGATTGGCATATTATAATTAGCAAAATGTAAATAATAACACCGAAGTGTAAAACCACTGCATAGTTTTCCAAAAACTAAGCACTTTGTAGTACGTAAATTGCAATACCTTAGTATCCTCAGTTTAAGATTGCTAGAAAATGTTACATTAAACACTTCTTCTTAGGGATTTCATTAACTAAAACTTCAATTTACCCATTTTAGAAAATACTACTTACACAAGATGCCTTTTTTATCCCCCCATTTCTTCAATTTCTTACTATTTACCTATAGTAAGCAGAGGAAATTTTTGCTTTCCATCCATAAATACATCAAGACAGAAAATCTGACACACCAATCACTGTTTACATGAAAACGTGTTCGTTATTTTATCTTTTAAACAGCTCTAAAATGTTGATTAAATTACCTGTAGAGCTTTGACACCGTTTGCAGAAGCGTGGTGATTTAAAGGAGACTGCGTATATTATACAGTAGCCTGTCATCTGTGCACACACGGGCTAAGACCCTCGTCATTAACAGAACAGCCGAAAACTGACAATTGGCCAAAGGTTTCGGGAAAATGCGTGTTAAGGAAAGTATTAAACTTTTCCAAAAGACCGTATGTTTCATAAAAAAAATAAAGTTAATATAATGAATTTCACGAGAATAGCCCGTGAAATTCTCTTCATTCTGAATTACTTTGATTAACTGGCAAACTGAAGACATACAAAATTTTACTTCACGAAAATTGTCGATCTCAATGTCCAAAATGTTTGCGGGGTTTAACTATTTCCGAGAAGTTCCTCAATCACGTACATAACAGGTAGAGTATTTGCATTTCGCCGAAAACTTTCATATTGAGATTTTACTGAAAGTGTACGTTTAAGGTCTCCTGTATCCTAAAAAGAACCCTTTCTTTCTCTACCCTTAATCTACGTAGCAGATTACAGAAGGGCTATTGGATTCTACCCAGAACTTCGACATTGAGATTTCCTGCACATTGTGGGATTCCTTGAATTAAAAAAAAAAAAAAGCTTACAAATATGCCTGTCTCTGAACAGCGTAACTCAATAACAAAGAGAACATAAAATATTGAACTCGGAATTTATGACCCCATATGCCAAAGTTAAAACTTGAAGATTATCAAGAAAATCCTATTCCAGATTATATGAAACATTTTTTCAATTTCTTTTTTTATTTTCTCGAAAACGATTCTAACGATTTTGATTAAAATTCAACCTGTATAAGTTATTTTAATGAGAAATTAACTGTACACCTTTAATTTTCTGGGAATGCGTCAGACTACTCTTAAGTCTGGATGACTTTTTCATAACTCGTAAATCGTAAGAGACGAAATCTCATTACACAGCAAATGTAGATCGCACTCTGCTTATTTTGCTTGTGGAGTGGACAATTTTGGATATATTCCTTGCTATTTGTTGTAGCCTTTCAATACATGCACTTTTCTCAAATGGCAATTAAATTGTTTTTCTCTTGGACATGCAAAGAGAATGGAATGAAGTTTTAACTCCCTTAAAGCCTACTTATCCCCATATTCACTTTGCACCTGCAAAACAAATTAGCAATAAAGTAATAAAGTAATTTGCGCACATTTTAACATGAAGTAAGAGAGAGAGAGAGAGAGAGAGAGAGAGAGAGAGAGAGAGAGAGAGAGAGAGAGAGAGAGAGAGAGAGAGAGAGCGTAATAAGCATTTGTGAGAATAACTTGTACAAGAGTTGAGAAAGTTGTGTAAGTGCGATGTATCACATTTTAAGAAATAAAGTTTCATATGGGTACGAAGAGCATAAGTTAAAAGGGAAGTCGGTTAAATACCAAACTGAGGATTTTAATTTCAGCGTCTTCCAATGAGGCGATCCGAGAACTTTCAGTTAAGTCTTCAGTTAAGTCCTACCATCTTAGATTAACATTTACGTGGCATATGTTTCGAAAAGTTTGATTTTTTTCAAACCTGACTCAAACTATTTTGATTAAAATACCAAACGTTTAAAATGTTTTTATTCCAAATGAAATACGAGGGCTATCCAGAAAGTAGATTACGTTTTCGTCTGTTTCCGCTAGGGGCGGGGCTAGCGCGGCCATCTTGGGGTCAGAGCGTTGCGCAGCTCAGTCGGCATCTCGCCGTGCTAGTGAGAGGTTCGTGCTGTGCTCCGTTCAGATACTGTGACGGTTTGAAATGTCTGCGTTAATTGAAAATCCCGCGAGCTGCGAGGTGCGTGCAGTAATAAGGTTTCTGACTGCAAAAGACTGTAAACCGATAGAAATCTATCGGCAGCTTTGTGAAGTGTATGGGGACAACATTATCACTGAAGGTGGAGTGCGTCAGTGGGTCATCAGATTTAAAAATGGCCGAACCAATGTTCACGACGAAGATCGAAGTGGGAGACCCAGCATAGTGACTGCCGAACTTGTCGAAAAAGTCGATGCTAAAGTCCGTGAAAATCGAAGGTTCACAATAACGGAACTTTCTTTGAGTTTTCCACAAATTTCGCGAAGTTTGTTGCACGAAATCATCAGCGAAAAGCTTGGTTACCACAAGTTTTGTGCAAGATGGATTCCAAAAATCTTGACAGAGGACCACAAAAATCAGCGAATGGCTGCAGCGTTGAACTTTTTGGACGTTTACCATAAGGATGGTGACTCTTTACTCGATCGCATCGTTACTGGTGACGAAACATGGGTGAAACACGTGAACTGTGAAACGAAATTGCAATCAATGTAGTGGGAGCACACAAGTTCTCCCCAAAAACCCAAGAAATGCATGCAAACAATGTCGGCAAGGAAGATGATGACGACTGTTTTTTGGGACAGAAAAGGTGTGATTTTGGTGGACTTCCTGGAAAGAGGCACTACAATAAACTCTCAAAGGTATTGCCAAACTCTCCAAAAACTCAGAAGAGCCATTCAAAACAAGCGCAGAGGAATGTTGAGCTCTAAGATCTTGTTGATTCACGACAACGCCCGGCCCCACACGGCAAATGTCACTCGTGAAGTTCTTGAATCTTTTAAGTGGGAGTTGTTTCCTCATCCGCCGTACAGTCCCGACCTGGCACCGAGCGACTTCCACCTATTCCCAGCAATGAAGAAGTGGCTGGCTATGCAGCGTTTTGATGACGACGCACAGCTGCAAGAAGAGGTAACGAAGTGGTTGAAGGCGCAGGCGGCCGAATTTTTCGACGAAGGAATTTCCAAGCTCGTACATCGCTACGATAAATGCCTTAATTTGAATGGTGACTATGTCGAAAAGTAGTATTTGAGTGTGGCTTTCATCTGTATATAATAAAATTTGTTTCCTATACTTTGTTTACTTTTTATTCCAAAACGTAATCTACTTTCTGGATAGCCCTCGTATATATCTAGAATTTACTGGGAATGCCCTAAGGTGTCTCTAGCGTTCCGCCACGTAGAGGGTCGCGGGTTCGAGTCCCGCCTTGGGCATGGGTATTTATGTGTATCGTGTATATGTGTGAAACCAAAGAAAACATAGTAAAAATAAACGGAATCAATAAATAAACGGTTAAATAGGGAAAAGAAAAATATATATCTATATACATAGATATGTATTTTATAATAATAAAAAACGGTGAACTATGTATTCATTCTGAATGGCTTTTGCATAACTGGTAAACCGTAAGAAGTAGGCAAAATTTTGCGGTATAAAATATACATACATCTCGTTAAAATACACAGATTATGTCAAATATAATTGTTTTTTGGAGTAAACCATTTCTTAGATATTGTTTGTTATTTGAATTCTCCAGTGCTTTTCTGACATCAAGTACCTTATTCCTTGTTACATTCACTGTGTCAGGTAAGTTGGGTAGTGTATCGAATCTCGGTCATGGTGAGGTACCTGAATAAGTTTCTCCGGGAGTTTCCCTTATACTGAAAAAGAAATGTGGGGTAACTCTAAGTTCTATGGACCCTGGGCTCATGATGCTCAGGCATCAATTCACCCATTTCGATATGACTTAATGTTGGAGGACGTAAATTAAAAAAATGTAGGGGAAGTGTTGTATTCCACCCATAAATTCGATATCGAGATTTTACCTAAAATACGCACTTTGAGGTACCCTAAATATATGTAGATGTACCTATACGTAGATAAAAACGTTCATAGTGTGTCTGTGAGCAATACATATAACTGAAAAGGGTAGCTCAGTGTCTTCCAGGAATGCTATACGAAGAATTTCGAGAAAATTCTTCTATCTTCCACACTATACTTTGCATCGAAAGATTTTCGCAATTCTTAATTTTCTCAAACATTATTTTCTCAAATGTGATCTTAATTAAAATATATATTTGATATTTTTATGACAAACGAAATATTTTAATATTTTCTGAGAATCTCTTCAGAAGATTTGTTCATTATGGGTAACTTCTGCGTAATTTATACACCATAACAGAGACCAAATCTTACTCCAACAAGAATTTATAGGATCTTTCAAAGGTAATTTTAAAATTTAAACTGTTATAAATATTATAATGTTTGTGATAGGGGGAAAAAAAAGAATGTACATACTGGACAAACAATGAGGTTTTATAAAACATTGGCAAGATGCCCTCCGCTCTCTTGTTCAACGTAAACCATTCTTCCTGCCACTCCATGGATAGCGTTTTGTAGATGATGTCTTGGAATATTAATAATTTCTTGCGAGATAGTACCCTCCAGTTGCTGAGGGGCTGCTGGATGTGGTAGGAAAACTCGCTCTTTCAGGCAACTCCACAGCCAAAAGTCGATCTGATTCAGTCTGGAGATCGCGGTGGCCACTTTGTTGAAAATCGCCAAAGATCTGGGTTTCGCAGTGTAGATATGGAGCGGAGCGCCATCTTGCATGAAGATAGTGTTTTCCATACCGCGATTCCTCAGTCCAGTGATGAAGTTCTGTATCAAGTGCAAGGGCAGTGGCTGAGTAGTTGTTACTACGCTCCCTCGGGTGACGATTCGCGATAATGCTGTGATTGATCGCTGACGTTGTCCACTCGACAATGCTGGAGGCGACGTCATCACGAGCCTCCTGGTTCTCTGCCTCCGTCGCTCGCCTCCGTCATCCTCTTGCGGTGATTGGGGAGAACGAAAACGCCCGCGGCTACTCTGGAAGCTCTCCTAAATCTTAAGGTTTTGGGATTAGGCTACTAGCAATGAACTCTTGAGGTTCAGGGTTGTGTGAGTGGATCACTTGGGCGTGGAAGGAAACAGTTTTCATGTCTAATGTCAATCACCTATATTTTTTTCTGGTTACAAATTTTCTTGAGACAAACTTTATGCGGATCTCGCGTCACTAAAAGTGTTCTCCTTTATCGTGTATGCTTTCGTCAGTGTTTACTACACGGCCTTGCAAGTCTTACCCGCACTATAACAATACATTTACTATATCCACGATATTGTGGGCGACTTTATTGTAACTTATAACACCCGCACAAACTTTTCGGGCTGACGAACGTTATTTCACCCCCACGTATACGGCAGCGACTGACTAAATTCAGCGCTTTCTGTCTTTTCTAACCGCGTCTACAAACATCCCTACTACTGCTTACATGGGAAGCGTGATGTAGCTGTGCTCTTATTGGTCGTCTATAACCACCGAAATCACTTTATATATTTTGCAGGAAGTATTTTTAAGTTGATTCGCTGAGAGAATGCATATGGCGTCTCTTTTTTAGGGAATAACTTTCTTCTTAATATTTTTAGGATTCACCCGCTTTCTCCTGTAAGAATGTTGCCATAATGCTGCACTTGCGACCCTGAAGATTTATTGCCCTCCTCGCCTTTTATTACCCGAACAAAACACTTCCACTGACCGAGGGTCCGTTACAAGTTTGTCAATACATATGCAAGTTTTCACAAGGGAAACAGAACTTTTTTTAGCACGTGGAAACATAAGATTTCGTTTACACATAATATACACATGACAAATATTTAATTTAACTTTTGACATCTGACGGATTATCAGGAGTAGAGAGTACTGTTTCACAGGCCACAATAGCGCTCCACGTTTACAGTAACAGTCTGTCTTATTACATTGTTGCCTTCTTCGATTAAATAAGGGTCAATAATGAATTGGAATTAAAGCCACAGCATACACTAACTTTTAAATCGTGAAGAATTTCTTAAATTCAAATTTTAGGGTCATTTTCTGACCAAATTCTGCAATTATGAACTTGCCACTTCGTTTGATTGCGAATGTTGGTTTCAGTTTATTCGAATAAAGGAATACGATGTTTTCTTAGAAGTTACCAAACTGTGGTGTTACTCATCCGAAGTTATCCCGATGCTTGTTCCACACTTCTAATTCCATAATTATTATGTCTGCTTACTTCATTATTTGCATGAAGTACCTCACAAATGATATCGTTGATTACCTTTGCAGTAAAGCAGAACCATTTTCCTCAAACTTCCTGATTAAATCCCCATAATTAGGAATGCAACGTGGGCTTGCTTTAAAATTGTTAAAGAATCCTAAGTTTTCTCAGACTTTGAAAAGAAGTCCTCTCACTTTCATTATAGCATTGACTCAACTGCGTTCTATTAGTGATGGCTATTACTTTCAGTTTACAGATTCTTACAGCAGTAAGAATAAAATTACTAATGGAAATTGACATTTCATTCACATTAACCGTGTTTAGACTAAAGTTTGAATGGGTTTTGAGCCACGGATCTCTTGGTCTCCGTCCGTTTGCTCTTAATCATTGAGCTACCGTTGCCAACATGCCAGATTGACACTAAATTCTCCCACTAACTTGTATCAATACCGGTTATGGCATTGAATTTTTCAATCAGACTCTACCCATCCAAAATTACTAATGTTTTATTTAACAAAACTGCTTTTGTTGTTTAAAACAACTCTATTCCTCCAGTGCATAAACGGCTGCATGTCTATGTCTTACTATTGCATAAGACGCATCCTGCTCTTGGCATGCATGTTAACGCTCATAAATACGAACTTTTTCTACTGTAATTTTTGACAATAAAAGATATACAAAACCGTTCGTATCCAAGGTAACGGTAAAAAAAAATGCAGAAGAAAACCAAGCCCATTGTTTACCCAGTATGTGACACTTTTTTGTTTTATCCTTTCTCAAATATCACATAGAAAATATTTAAAGCAGTTTAAAGTTTTAACGTGACCTTTGAAGGATCCTATCGATCTTTCCAAAACGCACAATTTATGTGAAATCATTTTTTACTTTGTGTACTACGTGTAGGGAAAGTATTGTATTCCACCCAAAAGTTCAATATCGGGATTTCAGTGGAAATGCTTGCTGTGGAACCCCTGAAAGAGAAAGAATACGTGGAAAAAGGTCCGCACGCATTCGCGTGTGTGTATGGGTATAAGTGTATATATTAAATGTTCGAGGAATCTCCTTGTCAGTTCTCTATATTCTGTATGATTTTGCGTAACCTGTAAGAGATACACTCCACAACAAATTCAGATCTCGTTAAAGATATATAATTATTTGAACGATATTTTTTGTAGAATGAACAGTTTCCGAGATATTTGTTGTTATTTTTATGAATTTTACAATACTTATACTTTTTCAAATGGGATGGTATTAATTTTTTTAATGTCTTGGCCACACAAGGAGAATGAAATGTCCTACCCATCAGATAAACCAGTTTTTACAGATTTGACTATTGCTTAAAGCAGTGGTGTCATGGTTACATACAGTTCAGGACGAAACTGGGCCACAGTGGACCGCACATAGAACAATGTAACGCATATCAGTGCTTGGAGCGTTATCAGTCCTCAGCTGTCTGTTTACATGCAGCTATAGGTAAAACCTGGTTTATTGTACGTATATCATATGAAATGTTTTCCTTCAGAATTTACTTGGATTTGCAGGATATATAGTTCAGATACAGGTTTGACGTGTGAAGGTGTGACAGCCCGTAAATAGAAAGCTACTTTATGCATTTATTTAAATTGACTAAAATAATGGCATTCTGTTATTACTTTCTGAATATTTGGCTCTCATTATAGTTTATTAAACGTTCTTACAAAACATCTTAAAATCTGAATAAACAAACTGAAAAGAATAGTCAAATAAAATGTAATTTAACGTAACGAAGATTTGAGTTCATTTACAAATAGCTTTGCTGTTACACTCAATGGTTTCTAAGAATTTCGTTAAATAGCATTAAAGATATGCATTACCTGCGACCCCGGATGCAATTGTAAAGTCAACTGTTTTCCATTCTTAGTATTTCTTCAGTCTATTTTTCTCTGAGATTTTATTTTATTGGTTTGATGATCGTCGTATCTTATTTTTTCTAACATTGTACACTTGTAAAGTAGTTATTAACACCGATTAGGTTTTCCTCGTCTGGTTTAATATCGAAATACGATGACAATAACGGATACCTGCACCAAGGCCAGGATGAAACATTTTTGAGCGAAGAGTGCAGGTTCAATCAATCATGCACTTTTTGGGAGTGATGTAAAGTTGGAAGAGGGCCAGATTCTATATTCTTACAGCAACTGCAAACTTTCCTGTACCATTGTTGTCGTTGTCATGCTAGCACAATAGTGTTGAAAAATGACTACTGCACACGAAGTACATACAAAACGACAGCTATGTTTTGTGGAGTAGGAGATCGTTACAAACACAAGTGCTTATATCTACGGAGTACTGTCAGTCGTTGGGTAAATACAGTCAGTGTCACAACATGAAGCCAGATTTCAACGTTCAGTACAACTTGACACCGACGACAGTTTAAGGCTCGAACTAATTTTGGAGGTGATAGGCTCAAAATAACCAATAATTATTCAAGTTGACATCTTTATGGCTAACATCAAATTTATTATTCAGCACTTACACTTGTTTTATTCTTAGGTTGAAATGAACTAAATCACCTAAGCACATACAAACTCGCCAGAGCTCTTGTTGGTTGCACTCTTAAAATAGTTCAGTACATATAAGTAATTCGGTACATATAACATTACATTGTTAATACAGATGAAATATTACACAGTATTAACACACCGCTGAAGTATACGAATTAAGGGTTGGAAACATGACTTAACAGAAGGTTATGAATTTCTGAGTATGCTGTGCTGTCTTTTTGGTACAGTATGTCCAAAATTATAGTAGAAAAAGTTCGTATTTATGAGCGTTAACATGCATGCCAAGAGCAGGATGCATCTTATGCAATAGTAAAACATAGAAATGCAGCCGTTTATGCACTGGGGGAATAGAGTTGTTTTAAACGCTTTTAGTAGGTTTTGCGTCGGTTATGCAATCATACACGGTTCTGTGACTAACTTAAGGATTCACTAGTTACTAGTACATATGTATAAGACGACCATGTATGTACAGTGCGAGAGAAGAATGAATGCACTGCTGTCAGATCTTATGAGATTGGAGTTCCTTCCAGAACATAATTATTAATGGAACCCCTTAAATAGTTTAAAGCAAAACATTTTAACATTATCTTAGATGTTGAAATGATAACGAATAACAATACACGCCGAATGTATGCACTCTGACTTATATATCTAAATATGAAGAAAACTTAATAAAAATCTTCTCACTAAAATCGTAGGAAAATCGATCGTTATTGTACCTCTTGCATCAACGATTAACATGGTTACCAACTTAAACGCCAGTAAAATATCTTGGTGTTCTACTAGGTACAACGTTGACTTGGAATGCACATATTACTCGCACAGTTTCAGTATTACTTCTGGAATCATCAAATTACAGAATTTGTTGGTCAACCGGCTTCCCGGCTTAGACTGGAATGCTGCTCGATTCTGTTAATTAAATCGTCGAGCCGTCCTCTCATGATGTATGATGCGTCAAGCAAAATACACAATCATCGGTTTCGGGTTCTATGAAATAATTTATTCGAATTGCCGCAACGCTTGTTGGTTTATAAGAAATCGTCAGCTCCACCAAGTAGGTACTATATATGTATTCTTCCCATAGAACGATACACCAGATTGCTAGCCAAATTGTTCTATAACAAACTATCTAATATCTCTGGAACACAAGCATATCTCTTGGAACATAGAGAACAAGATTATAGTGCAAATTGCCCCAGGACATTCTACTCAGTAACTTTGATGACAACTTTTGTCACCAAGAATAAATACATCTATTTGTAAGTAGTGTATACTTAATGTACATAAATGTTTACCATTAACATTGTTTATACGTATTAATCAGATTAAATGTACTTATATATTACACACATTCAGTTCACCAACAGAGGAGATTTATAGGTAAAACCCAACATCTTGTATTAATTATATATTGTCAACAGTGTGTAAAGCAACGCTGATTATCGGCAAATATATAAAAGTAAACAAAAAACGTGCCCTATAACATTTGAAAGTACAAGTCGATCTTTTCTAAATCTTTAAAAGATTTTAGACATTATTTTATTTGCCTACTTTGTTTCCTAGATATAAAATACACTTGAGGTAGTAGATATATTTATCTTTGGTTCAATCCGCTCTTCAGTATATTATATGATATACAGATGTAAACTTCTATAAGATAATGTCTGTTACGGCTTTACTGTACGGATCGGATACATAGAGTATTAAAAAGAAAGATTGCAGCCAACTACAAACGACCCAAATGAAATATCTTCGAGCAGTAAAAGGATGTACAAGAAAAAACCATATTAATGATGAAGAAATAAAGAAGAAATAGGTATATTTACGTTAAAAGAAAATATACAAATAGAGGAACATGGAAAAGCCATTTGCAAAGAACGGGTAACCCTTGCATTTCATATAGTCATTAACTAGATCGGGTTTTTGCATATTTGCATGTTTTATTTCTTGATAGTTCAACATATGTAAGTAATACATTTATTCCACATTGAAAGGAGCTTATTATGAAAGTTTCATAGCATATAAATGCATATTTAAGGGGGTGGTGTATCTTTAACTAATTTTTGCCCGTTTATGCATATATTTTTCAGCAATGATTCGTACAAATATTTCACTTCGACAATTAAAGAAGAAGAGAAGGATACGAGAAAATTTCTCTTTTACTGCTGTGTTTGTGTAGGACGATTGGCTATCATGTTTCTAAATCCATAAAACGTCGCCGAAATTGAGAACGTAGTTATTAACAATGAGCGCTTCCTGAAATAAAAATATGACGCTCAACAACTTCAAACTAAATAGCGATAAAAAAATCATGCGGTAAAACTTTGAAGTTCCATACGGCCTTTGCAACATACAACTTGATATGGTTTGCATTGATATTGCAAATGCAGCCGTCTGCCGCAACGATAACATCTCCAGGAATTAAAAAGTGCCACTTTTACTTAACTTTTAAACATGAACTAATGTACTGCTAATCGTAATTTCTGAAGTGTGAGCAGTGGGAAAGGAACGTATTACAACAGCGAAAGCAAAGAAGATAAACTCTGTAAGGGAAGGAGAAGAGCAGTAAAGCTTATTTAGTTTGGTGGAAACTGAATGAAGGATTGACGGAAATCCTACTGTTCACAACAGATGGAAATATAGTACTGCGCAAGTGTGTTAAAACATTAAGTTTTATTTTTGTATTTTCAGAATATTTTGAGTCATTGCGATTTTCGAGTTATTGACTGTTGGTTTTATTTAACTAAAATAAACCCATATTAGTTTTATACCATTGTTATAGGTGCCAAGCAACAAAATATTGTAGTTATGTAAAAAACTTCACTGACGGTGAAGTAAACTAAGTATTAAGAATAACTAAACACTATATCAATACAACTTCATTATTATCTTATTCACCGGCCCCAAAGGATTGTGAATAAGATAATAATGAAGTTGTACTAATATAGTGTTAAGTTATTCTTAATAAAAATTATAGATTTAAGCAATATCTACAAACAGCTGCTCGTAAAAATATAAAAATATTTGAACGGTTCTTCCAGAAAACTCTGAAAAATATTTGATTGTTTATCGTAATAAACATGATTAATACTAAAATAGAATAAAAGAGAGATGAAGAAATAGTTACTAATTAGTGCCTGTGTTTAAGAATTTACTATTTGGTTACTTCAAGATTAATAAATGTGAGATTTTTAGCAGATTTTTAGTGCATAGATGCATGCATATATTAATATTTTATAGTGCATATAAATCCGAGATCTAGTCATAAAAATATAGAGATTCTAGTTGCGGAAAATAGGAGGACCAATAAAAAGCAGAAATATGACGCAGTAACAGTAGAATTCTCCTAAACCATGAAGATCTGTTGTTGTTTTTGTTGTTGATATCGTTCAATTCATTTGGTTTATTTTAAAAAGATTAATTAGCCATGTCTGAGAAATTTGTTTATCAAACATAATTTTATCATCTTTATTTCACATACACACACACACTATGTAATGCATATATAATCCATTAAATATACTATAAGTCACTGTTAACTATACATACTGTTGTATTTCCACTGGTGCAACACTAAAGGATCTTATACTATGGGCTAAAATCTGAATCTAAATATTTAGGAACTACAATTTTCACCCACAGCAACAATCTTGGTCCAAGCTTATACAACGTAGTAGTCACACACACACACACACACACACACACACACACACACACACACACACACACACACACACACACACACACACACACACACACACACACCACGCACACGCACACGCACACGCACACGCATTCGCACACGCACTCGCACTCGCACTCGCACTCACACTCACACTCACACTCACACACACACACACACACATCAGTAGCACTACAGCGGTTTCAGAAGTTAAAGAAACGCAGCTGAAGCTATTGTCAGAAAAAAATTGCCATTAACGAAAGAAACTGTTTCATGGCTCAAAGCTACATCTTCATCTGTAGACACTTTAATGTACAATATATCTCCCAGGGTTGATTGGAAAAATTAGGCTATTTTTAGGCAGGAATTTTTCCCCATGACCTATGGCTTAATTGAAAGAGCATCAGTATACTTATATGATGGTATTGGTTGAAATGAGAAAACTCCTAACGCCCTTCTTGTCCTTTGGCAGTGAAAAAAAAATTGTTATAATGGAACTCCACTTGAGTGGACACGCTAGCTTACTCATGTGTGTCTAACACCACTCTACAACTTGGCCATTTCTGCCAAGAAAAAAATATAAGAATTTAACAAACAACTATTGTTTCGTTGTGTTTGTAGTTGAAGCTCTTGATCCATGGTGCCAAGAGGCGAAACACCTAACAGCAGAAGTTGGCGATAACTTCAGAACCTTACAGGTGATCCTCGTTCTGCAGAATACCTGAGGTAATAAATTAGCATCACCTTACAAAGAGGATTGCTGGAAGATTTCGTGTCTTCTATTGCCATTAAAGCTGTTCCAGCATTTCTAAAGGATCTTCCCTTTAGATTTAAACTCCTTTTGGCCGCTGCTCATACAACCGGCTCCCCTCCTCCCTGCAGGTTTATATATACAGTCGCCCCCAATTCCGGGGGACGAAGATTTTACGTAGAACATTCTTTCTTTATCCCTGTCATGCAAGTCTGAGGCTCCCGCCAACACTAGAACACGGAAGTAGCCAACCAGGATGAATCGATTAAACGGAAGAAGTGAGGTTACGTAGAGGGTCATAAAATTTGGGGATGTAATTAATTTTAACGACATTCACCGAACGACTCGGGGAAACCCCGAGAAAGTCATGGTTCAGGGATCGAAACTACGTTCTCCCGAATGTGATTCGCCCATATTACTGCGGTGCTCGATTTCAGAATTTTATAGCTCGTGCATTATTTGAACATTAAGTTGGATATTTACATTTTTCACTTTATCCTAGAGATTAAAATCTTTATGAAAGTGTAGTCTCGTTTATTTTGTCTGTTATTCATAGCACTGGAGAGAACGGAGGTGTTAGGTTGTTGTTTACACTTATTACAGTGGGCAGTCCATAGTCCGCAGGTCACGTACCGGATGGTTAATGTAACTGTTGCAGCTGGTATAGACTGGAGTTTGGTCTTTGAATAGAACATGTGTGATGGTTACTAACTTGAAGAATACTTACAAATGTATTGTTGCAATAAAATTACCACCACCGTTGAGCTTATTTGTTCCTCATCATCGTTGTTGCAGAAGTAATACATCCAATATAGTGCTGCTACCTTAATAATAATAATAATAATAATAATAATAATAATAATAATAATAATAATAATAATAATAATAATAATAATAATAATAATAATAATAATAATAATAATAATAATAATAATAATAATAATAATAATAATAATAATAATAATAATAATAATAATAATAATAATAATAATAATAATAATAATAATAATAATAATAATAATAATAAGTTAGTTACTAACACTCCCCACATGGCAACCTTGGCCTTCGGGGTAACCTCACCCCACCAAGTGATGACCGGACCCATTTCTCAGGTGGAGGCACCCAGAGGGCGGTGTCCATTACCTCCGATGATAGGGTGATAGTGAAGATGGCGGCGGGATGAGAGGACCTACAGTTTTTACCGTGGACTCCGAACCACGTTGGGCATAGGGGATACTTCACGTGTGCTAGACAGAGGTGAAGGCGTGGATAGGGCTGACTTAAAATCGCCAACCCCAGAGCCGGGAATCGAACTCGGGACCCTTAGAACGGGAGCCGCGAACGAAACCACCGCGCTACCCCGGCGCCCTCAAATAATAATAATAATAATAATAATAATAATAATAATAATAATAATAATAATAATAATAATAATAATAATAATAATAATAATAATAATAATAATAATAATAATAATAATAATAATAATAATAATAATAATAATAATAATAATAATAATAATAATAATAATAATAATAATAATAATAATAATAATAATAATAATAATAATAATAATAATAATAATAATAATAATAATAATAATAATAATAATAATAATAATAATAATAATAATAATAATAATAATAATAATAATAATAATAATAATAATAATAATAATAATAATAATAATAATAATAATAATAATAATAATAATAATAATAATAATAATAATAATAATAATAATGATGATAATAATGATAATGATAATAGCATTAATTGATAATGCTTAACACTTCATGTACATTCTGTACCTTAAATGAGATTTACGGTCATCCAATTTACGAAATCATTTTAAGTAAAGCATATATATAGTATGTTCCCACTCTTCTTCGGTATATTTTTAGCATAAAATGTGTCTTCTAAAAGTTTGCGAATCGTCATCAAGGGAAATCTGTCATTAGAACGGTGCACATAAGTAGAAGATTAACTTAAGAATACCTTAATTAATGTTAGACAAGTACCAGATTTTTCTGAATTAATTCTTAGTTAACTCTTTAATGATGGTGAAATCAGCCGTGACCAAGCTTCTTTATTGTTTTTGCGTTACACTCATTTAGCTCCTGAGAAATACTTTTTTCACCCGAGATCAGTTTAGAAATCGGTTCTTTCTTTGCAGAAAACAACTGTAAAATACTCAGCAGCTTTGTCGTTGCGTATTTTTCTTTTTGGCATCATTTAAATAAACAGACGTTTTGGCTGTGCTGATTATTTATCTATCCACAATACAACCTTTCATTTCTGCACCGAGGAACATGTCCAATCAAACTGTTTATGTCCAAAGTCCAGGTGGATGCATGCTTCGCCTTTGTTTAATTCTATATTCATAGTCTGACGGAAGTGCGCTTCCTCGGTCTCGGTGGAGAACAAAAGAAAGGAGAGCAAAAATGAATTTGATTCGTATTGTGTTTTGTACAAAGGAAGCATGGATGAAATTGTTTTAGTTACACTGAATTGCATACAATAAATCATACATAAACTGCAGCTAAACGTATAAGCTTATTTTACGCGAGCAAATACATGGAGCACGTTTGTCTGCAGTCATTTGTTTGCATATGTTCACTTTTTGGGAAGCTTTAATTAGAATTTTTACAGGCATTCAGAGGATTCTTTAAGCAAAATATTTGCGTTACAGTTATGTATTATTTTAGTAAGGTAATGCGATATTTAAATACAAAAGGCAGTAGCTATTTATGCAACTGAAGCATTATTTACGCATTACCAGATAGGAGTTTTAGATATGATAAAGAAATTTCATTTAGCATTTGCACAACATTTTTGTTATTCAATTTATTGAAATGATCAATTGTAATATTTGAAGAAAATGTCATAATATCTACTCTTTCTTAAAATGACACTAGAAAATATAAAACTGTTGCGCTACTTTATTTTCTGGAAGCTTGTGCATTTAGAGGACTATGAGAATTAGTAGACAGGTGAAAATAAACGTAAAGTATGAAATGAAACATGGTATGATGTAAATATACTCTTGTAATTTCTCTTTTTATGATATTGTGAAGTATTGTGTAATCTGAAATATTGCAATGTTAGGTTTCCCCTAGTGCATATATATCATATTACAGATACTCCAAAAAGTATTTGTCTAATCATGGGACATAGAATATAACAATAGAATAATCAGAAAAATATAGATAAGAAAGGGAAAATGACTATTTCCTTACATTGGTTGGTATCTATATTTAAAAATAAAACACAATTTGGGTTCATATATTGCTTAATTAGTGAACAGATCTACGTCATTTAAATTCATGTCCCATTTTATGTCAAACAAGTATTCGTCTAGTGAACAAGATTCTAGGTATGGTGCCTCCCTGACAGATACCTCTTCTCTTTTCTTAAGCAGTTGTGTTTCATGCACTATCGTTTATAGTTCCATGTTTTCAAAGCCGTTGACTGCTATTTAAGTATAATGGGTCGAACACGTCGTGAAACTACAAAAGAAGAGAGAAATTTGCATCAGGTTTTTTAAAAAGGAAAATCTTTTCAAGAAACTGGAGAAACCATTGGAAGACCTATCAGTACAGTGTGCAGGCTTAATCAGAACAAAAATTACGAAAATAATCAAGAAGCGGTCGTCCTTTAGTTCTATCCGAGATGGAGAAATGACAGTTACTTAGAGAATTCAAGAAAACTCCTAAACTAAGTGCTCTAAAACTTGCTATTGCAGTTCAAACACACACAGGAAAGTCCATTTCAGCAAAAACTATAAGATAAGGCATAAAAAATGCCTGACATATTATTTAGTGATCAAATTTATAGAGTCACTTCTTGGCGTTTTAAGCATTGAAAATTAATAGCTCTTTCGCACTAATCGTGTGTAGGAAAAGGTTTGAAATTGGAATTTGCGTAAACAAATTATCATGTGAATTCTGGGTGCTGAGCTGGCATTTCAAAGCTCTATCTCCATATACAGCCCTTTCCTTGTTATTCTTCTGTTGTCAAGCCAATATTAGCTGTTGATACTGGCAAACCCTAAACTTCCTTGTAAAACATTTTCCTAAGTCCAATACTTCACATCCGTTTTGTAGACCCCATATTTCAGTACTATAGTATAACATTCCAGCCTCGGCCACTGTGGCATATACTCTTACCAATCATCTAACCTTCATTCTCGGTCATTTTCTGTAAAAAATTGATCTTATTAAACATTATTACTGTTTTCCCCTTCACCATTGCCGATGTCTTTTGCTTCTCCCACTTTCCCGTGCGCCTGTTTTTAATTCCAAAATAAGCGCAATCACGTGTATTTTGAGTTGTAGTATTAAGTGCCTGAATATTTCCTCAGCTTCTTTCGTAATGAAACGTACTTCCCTTAACAGAAGTTATCTAGTTGTATCTTTACCGTAGTTAGAGGTTGGTAGAAAACTTTAGAACTCGTGTGAAATGGTAATGAACACAGAGGAATTTGGCACATTAATATTTTTCCCTTCTTCATTGTAGTCTATTCAAACTCCCTAGTATCGAGCCACCATGTTGGTGGTGGTTTTTGAAGTTCTGTGTTGTCCAAAATGCACAAAAGCTATACAGATTGTTTATTTCCTTCTTTTGTTTCGCCGTCTTCGCTTCAAAGAGATTCGGTACCCTTGAGGCATTTCTCCAGGGATATAACACGCATCGAGTTACATAATGCAAAAAGCTTCAGGAGAAAGCTGCTCAGGCATGTTGTTGCTCACCAGAATCCGTTGTGTCGGCATTCCGTCACAAGGACTGTAAGATAATGCATTTCCAACTGCGTTTTTATAACGTTCGTTTAAGTAACCGGTTGCGGGTCATTTGTAAAATCTTTATAGAACAAAATATTTCATCCGGAATTGGGCTAGATGGCATTCAAATGTATAACATTTCCTACACGTTACTTCAAAATTGAGCATAAACATCCCTAAAAATGCCGTGGCCAGAGGTAGCGGACGAATCCTAATGGATCTACTTTATCATTCGTAAACTAAAAAGGAAAGCTTTCAAGTAATTGCAAATATAAGAGAATTTTTCCTCTCAGTATGCTCCTCCGACGTTTTGAAAGCCAGCTGAAACTAAAAAGAGACGTATTGATGATTTCAAGTATATTTGTGTTTATGTCTGGTTATTTTTTCAGAGAATTTGTTGGCAAGTTGGTGAAGTGCCTACCCATGAAACTGATGTTAGGATTAGGACTACTTCAGAGGGGTTTCGACACCGAAACCTGTGGTTTATTGTACCTAAGCCCCAAGCGGGGTATCCCCGGGCGGAAGGATGAGGTGAGAGGAGACAGAGGGCAGCCGGCCTAAGGAGTCACGATAGCACCGAGACACTCGCCCACACTTCTACTCTTAAAAAGGCCACCACATGAGAGATGATGTGAAATGATAATGGAGATGAAATGGAGGGACAAAAATTCGGGGAATGTATTTAATCTACCCAGCATTCGCCTAGCGACTCGGGAATCCCCCCAAAAAACCATGGGTCAGGTAGGTTGGCCACGGGGAATCGAATCCAGGTGTCCCGAATGCGGGCCGCAGACGAAACCGCCCGAGCTATCCCGCTCGGTGAACTCGATGTTAATGTAGGGTCTCCAAAAAAGTGTACCTATACACTCAATCATCCATTAATTTTTGAGGAGCAGTTTAGAAACTCAGTTTATAATATTAAAGCTCCCCAGTTAAAGGAAACACGCACGCACACACAGTTTATTGTCAGCATCTGCTTTTCTTATTTACCATTTATCTACCACATTATAGTCAAATACACATTCTTACTAATTGCAGTTCGGCAGCTTAAGTTGCTCAGTGAATTCAAACTGAAGCAGAAATCGAAATCGTTTTATCCAAAACTGGACATAATCAAGTAATGAATAAATAATGATGGTGAAGTTAAAAATGTTTGTGGGGATGATGAAAAATAAAAGTTTAGCAAATAATGATATATTAGCGAGCGAGTATTACATGTGTAGATCATTCACCCATCCTCGGCTCTTACTTGCCAGCCCATAGTTAGGTATGCACAATATGCTATCTAAATTGGTCGTGGTCTAGATTAATTATTGAATTCCTGCTACATCAGGTGAATCAGCCGCATAATTTTCAATTTATTCAACCTGCTAAGCGACAGTTGTGCATCTCTGTCCTCTATTAACCGCTCAGTTATGTTTATAAATATAGACAGCGAAACCCTGATGTGGTTGTAACGTGTCTCTCTAATAGAATTGGAATTTCATTTGGCGTGCATTGCCTGGATTCTAAGTTTTAAATAGGTTTGCTCTTGTCGTCACACCTCAAAGCTGGAACGGTATACCTATGTCTGCAACTCTCTCAGTGGACGTAGTGTTCATTGAGCATCATTATAGAACTTATATCACTGTCTCTGCAGATGAATTGCTAAAAAGAACGTTAGGAGTTCCTCCACAAAAAGCTTGATGGTGAAGCACTAAGGGTACTCTGTAGTGAGGGTGATCCAAAAGCAAACTTTTACATGCAGCTGTTTTCATAATATACGTTCTCGGAAACTCCCTCCGAATGAACGGTCTCATGAGAAAGACAGTAACAAAGCAATGCAATTGGAGAAATATTAGTGTACCAATAATTGAAGACAAGCCTCTATCCGAAATGGACTCTTTACAGTAAAGTCACATGTATTTTGAAGAATTTATATGTCAATTTTGGCATTAAGTGCAAGATTATATATTTACTTTCCTTACCATTTATTTACAGTACACAGAGAAAATATTGCTGCTATTCGATGTGAAGATTTCACTGGCACGTTTTGAGGTCTCCTGGGTCCCAAAAGAGTGTTTTTAGAAAAGGATCCATGTTTTGAGTGTGTGTGTGTGTGTGTGTGTGTGTGTGTGTGCGTGCGTGCGTGTGCAGCATAACATTCGTCTGTTAAATACCAAACTTGGTATTCAAGTTCAACATAATCTAAAGATGTGACACGAAGATTTTCAAATATTCACACCCCGGTCTACCCTTGACGTGCAACATTTTTCGAAAATGTTGATTTACTCAAAAATAGCTCAAACGATTTTAATTAAAGTATCACAGATATAACACATTTTCTTGACTAGGGTGAGCAGTTTTGTTCCCGACGGGTTTGGAAGCTTATCGGTTAGTACTGTCTGTAAGGCGGGGATCAAACTCCGACTCTGAGTGCACGTTTTGCAAAGCTATGCAAGGCATATTTCGTTAATGGAACACGACGGACATAAACGTAACTGCTACAAAATTTAAACTCTCTGTTCATAATTATTTAAACATACAAACGCATGAACATTTCCATTCAGAGCATAATTGTATATAAAATACACTGTGTATAATACACAGCAAAACAACATGGAACTTCTTGTATATGCATAGACAGATTAGTACATAAAACCAAAAACATTCTATTTCACAAAACCATTGCTATTACACTGAACGAAAATAAACATTCTGGCGTTATGAAAAGCATATGATTTACGATGATCACCTAAAACCTGTTTAAAACGAGAAAATGTTTTCTCTACTCACATGACGTCATAGGGGCAAATTTAAAGTATTCTATATTCTTATATTTATTTAATACTGGATCTTTACCGTTATTACTGAAATTTAAAATTAAGCCAGGATTCTTCCGAATCACATTTTTAAGTTTTTGTTTTACGTGATCTGTGACAATTCCTTCAGCAGAGTTTATTCTTTGACGAACTTTGTAGAACGTGTCAAAGAGCATCAGACATTTCAGGCGGACTTTGAGAAGGTAATTGCTTGTGATAAGATACTGAAATTTTATTTACCATACATCACACATGATATAACTTTATATATTGAGTAACGTACATAGCGATAAACTCAGGTCTTAATGATGTAAACTGTTTCTAACTTGTAAATACGCAACTGTCACAGTGGGAGCACCACGTTCCACCTGCAAGACAACCCTCTCGTCTCGATCCCGTCTCTGCTATACCACAACAAACTACTCGATAAGCTACACGTTCGTGAACAAAAATGCTCGCCCTATTCATGACAAACGAAATATGCACCTCGATATTTGGGGGGAGGGGGGCGGGGGGGGTGGTCCTAGAAGTCCCTTTATTCTTGGTGACATATACGGTCAACTGTAAAGATAGAGAAAACAAACTACCTAAAACATGTAGATCTCGTTAAAACACACGATTCATATCAATTAAATTTGTGTAGTAAACCATTCTCAGATACTTCTTATTTGTTAGAAGTTTTCAATATATATAAACCGCAAAAGTTGTAAAACTATAATCCCTGCTTTAGGCAAGTTCACTGCCAGCCAATTAGTTAATATACAACGAAATTTATAATTTACATATTTATTCTTGTATTGCGGATATTATAATTGCCCTAGTACCGTTTATTGTTCTCACTTTTAAAACAACTGGGATAGTTCTACTTCAAAATTTTCATATGTATCTCTAAAATGAAAACTATTATTTCAATATAACGAACGGTTTAACGATTTGAAAATGGATGGCAAAGAAACACAAAACGTTTATTCCGAAAAATGTAATTATACACTTTAAACTAGCTTCGTTCGACCACTGGCCCGTGGACCACTTTGTGGTTCTCTTTTGCTATTTAAATGTAAATAATAAATAAACAAATAAGTGTTCTGTATTTAAAACTTGGCGAAAAGCAGTAAAGGATAATATATTTTGTTATGATGCTTTACTTACCACTACATGGCAGTAGTCACTTCATATATATTTGATTATACAATATACGATACATCATAAAATACTACCTTCGTTTAGTAGATAGAAGCACTTTACTCACAGGCGACCTGTATACAAGCCAGTATCATCAAAGAAACTAGATGCACTTTTCAGTGAATCAGCATTGGCAGAGCTCTACTGTTAACTCTTCATTTGCACAGAAAACGATTTCTACAAAGAAACGCCGTGTATCCGATGAAAGAAGGCAATTCCAGTTCAACGTAACAAGAGAAGTATTTCTTTGTTGAACAAAATGACAAATGTCTGTGTATGATTTACTTACAAATGTCAGACGTTTCAAAAAGTTTAATGTAAGCAGACATTGCATACAGCGCAATACGATACATACGAAGGAGCTAAAAGAAGCAACGTGTTCAATGATTTGCAACAAAATTTGACAAAACAGAAGAATATTTTTCTGTAGTCAGCAAATACTGCATGTTTGAAGGCTTCTTACGAGGCATGTCTTGGGTTTGCAAAAACCAAAGAATCGCTCAAGGACTTTGAACTAATTAAGCTATTAAAAATCCATGAGCTTTTGGAGGCAATAAAATGGTCACATATTTTGAGAAAATTTCGTTATACCAACAAACAATGAGCGGAAGGGTTGTTGAAATGGGAGTCCAAGTTTCAGCCACTCCCCATGACATAATTAAGTCATGAATACTGCTCTCCAGTTTTAGGCGAGAGCACAGGTATATCTGGTATCTCTCAGCTTCTTATATTCCTTCGGACAATACATTCTGAATTCGAAACACACGAAGAGCTGTTGAATCTGCATCCAATGGAGACCGGCATCAAAAGTGTTAACATATTGAATGTACTGGAAAGAACAATTTCTCATATTGGAGGTTTCGAGAACTGCACTGGAATTGCTACATATGGAAGAAGAGCAGTGGTCGGCCATAAAGTGGCTTGGTGCAGAAAAAAGAAAGAAATGTTTATTTTTTCATTCCTTAATCCACTAGGAGGCCCTCTGTGGTAAAACTTTTAAGGCTCAGTAGTCGGCATTATCAATTAATAAGAGTGGGCAATAAAGCCTCGACACTGAGCCCTTATTGGATTCAGAATATGGTGACATTGCTTTGCATTGCGAAGTGCACTGGCTAAGTCCTGAAACTGTCTTCAAAAAGCTTATAGGCTACGAGATGAAATTTGAAACTTTCTCAGTCATGAAAACATTGGTAAAGAATTTCAAAATAAAATGAAAGATAAAAGGTTCATGCATACCTTACTAAAAATTTAAACGTTGCATTTCAACACATTAAATTTGAAATTACAAGAAAGCAAGAGAAATGTTTCCCAGCTGTTTGGTATATTGAAGGATTTTGAGGGAAACTTGAGGCAATCCAAAGTGCATCAAAGTCAAATTATACTTAACAACTTCCCAATAGCTAAAAAAATGAGTTAAATTTAAGCCAGTAGAAGGAAGTCATAATTAACATTAAAAGGGAGTTCCAAAACAGATTTAAGACTTTGACGCCTTGAAGTCAAAATGTGTATTATTTAACAACCCCATAGAAGTCGAAGTGATTCAGCAATCCTCTGACCTCAAAATGGAGATCTGTGTTCTTCAGGCATATCCATTCTTTCATATCAAGAAGTGTAATACTTCTAAAGAGATCATTTCCCCAAATTGCATGAGTGAACCTTCCAAATACTTTATTTGGAAGCAACTTTGAAAGCAATTACAGGAAAAGCTACAAATCACATTGGGAGTGCTTCATTGGAATCGAGCGTGTGACATTTTCTTACAGAACTAAAAGATGTCATTAAAATGCTTGTTTCAGAATACAGTGTTAACCTTCACACTAATAATTATCATAATTTGTAAAATAGTTATACATCAATTAGTTAAAATAATAATATCAACTTTTAAATGACTTCTCGATTTGTTGAACTTCTGACTCTACGTACATCTTATGGCCCTCATTACTTGTACTGTTTATTATTGGAACCCTGGCACTTAAAGGTTGCACCACACTGATTCAAACCAATAACGTTAACTTTGCAAATGAAGGCTGATTTAAAGGAAAGGAAAAGCTAATCATCGTCCAGGCAGTGCCCGTCGGGTTGTACTGAAATACCTTTTATTAAACAAGGCTTCTCAACTTATACTTATTGTGGTGTATGAATGTGAGTGAACTTATGTGTGCGTTATCAGTTATTTGATAACCAACCTGTCCATTATAAATACCACCAGTCATGATTTGGCCAAGATAACATGTATGCGTAATTTGCTTACACCACAGTGACCTCGGTATGTTCTACTAGCTTACTATAATCTTCGCAAAAGTTAAAGGCATATAGAGGCGGGCCGTACTGCAGAATCCAGCCAATCTTAAGCTTGCTCCGCCTAGCAGCGCTGCCGAATGTGGTACACGCGCGCCTGAACTGAGAACATTATATGAATTAATTAAGCTCGGATAAATGTTTGAAAAATGACATATGGCAATCTTATAATAAGAAAGAATTTTATTTTCTGATCATGACCGTACAAAAATCCTGTCTCTACGATACCTAGAACACGAGCGATGCACGTTTTATCTTCATATGTTATGGTTAAATGTTACGGATAAATATGTGAAAATTACAGATGATGATGATGATGATGATGACGATGATGATAGTTGGCGCTACAGGCCATGTAGACCCTTGGCCTTCCTAACCACCCTCATCCATTCTACTCGGTCCTCTGCTTTTCTTCTTCAGCCTTTAACCCCCAACTTTCTCAAGTCATCTTCTACATCATCTACCCATCTTTTCCTCGGTCTTCCTCTTCTCCTTCTGACATCCAGGTTTCCTATGAAAATCTTCTTAACTACACTGGTTTCCGGCATTTTCTGCACATGGACATTCCACCTTATTCTTCCTTGTTTAATTTTCACTACTATATTTGGTTGTCAAAATAGGCACTGTAACTCCAAGTTAGTCCGCATTCACCATCCGTCCAAGTCCCTTATCACTCCAAATATATTTCTCAAAATCTTCCTTTCCCACCGTAATAACCATTGTTTTTCTCTGGTTGTCAACACCCAACTTTCTGAACCATACATTACTTTTGGTCTCAGTACAGTTGAATATAAAAGTTGCAGATACCAATCTTATAACAAGAAATAATTTTACTTTTGATCATGACCGTACAAAAATCTAGTCTCTACGATACTTATAGCGTGAGCGATTCACTCTTATCTTCACATGGTTATGGTTACACCCAACATCCATACATTCAACACAGAGAAGCCTGAAAAACAACACCCTTCTTTCCGCATACCATTTATCCTAAGCATAAATAAATAATGCACCTACTATTAACACTGAAGTCACGCAGTTTGAAGCAGAGTTAATTTTCAGTTCGTTTTCAGAGTAGAGGTGTCGTTTTGTTAAAGTAAATGTCATCGTTAAGTCGTGTGTTGAACTCCAGCTGAAATATTCTTAATATTACATTAAATTATTATTATGATTATGGTTATTATTATTATTATTATTATTATTATTATTATTATTATTATTATTATTATTATTATTATTATTATTATTATTATTATTATTATTATTATTATTATTATTATTATTATTATTATTATTATTATTATTATTATTATTATTATTATTATTATTATTATTATTATTATTATTATTATTATTATTATTATTATTATTATTATTATTATTATTATTATTATTATTATTATTATTATTATTATTATTATTATTATTATTATTATTATTATTATTATTATTATTATTATTATTATTATTATTATTATTATTATTATTATTATTATTATATACATCTTTTTTCCAGTGTTTGTGATCCGAGTGCGTGAACATGTCCCTCAAAGGTGGGACAAGTGATTTTTCGATCAACAAACGTGAAGTGATTCATTCTCAGGGCAGAAAAATTATATTTATTATGAAAAGTTTTTACGAAAGCTCTCCAATCCAGGATATAGGGCAACAGTAGATTTTCCAAAATCCCAGCAATTAAGTCTGTAACCTTGTAGTGTAGGTAGTGTACACACAGTGTCACGAATTTGTAGAGAAGCAGCATCATCCTTAGAAGAAGGGAGCGTAGTTGTGTTTCAATCTCCTGGGAAAGATCCATGAAGTCGGAAAGCGAGTTGCTGGATTAGAAACCGTGCTTGCTGTTCTACTGCTGTGACGTGTAACAAGGTAAGATCTTAATGTTTTAGGAATATTTACTGTGTTGTTTAATTACGGGAAGAATAGCCAAAACCTTTGCTGTCGGGTTAACTGCTCTTATTGTTTTAGTTAATTGATGGAAATTAATCATTTCTCCACACTAGCCGTATATAGGCTAAGATAAACTGCTCTTATATACACGGAACCTCTGCAGGTGCACGTACTACGCCTGGCAACAGCGCTCCGCTTGAGCATTGGTCACCGTTCATATGCCTTTAACTTTTACGAGTAGTGAATGAGCCGCTCAAGGACTGTCATCTGTAAGCTACTGCCTTGTATTTGTGCTATAAAGACAAGTTTATTCATTATACATCTTAAATTGAAAGTTGATTCAAACATCTTGGTTGAAAGTGAATTACTTTAGGATATTCTTATTATAGTTGCATCTTGAGTTTTCTTTCTTTCTTTTTCTTTCTTTCTTTCTTTCTTTCTTTCTTTCTTTCTTTCTTTCTTTCTTTCTTTCTTTCTTTCTTTCTTTCTTTCTTTCTTTCTTTCTTTCTTTCTTTCTTTCTTTTCTTTCTTTCTTTCTTTCTTTCTTTCTTTCTTTCTTTCTTTCTTTCTTTCTTTCTTTCTTTCTTTCTTTCTTTCTTTCTTTCTTTCTTTCTTTCTTTCTTTCTTTCTTTCTTTCTTTCTTTCTTTCTTTCTTTCTTTCTTTCTTTCTTTCTTTCTTTCTTTCTTTCTTTCTTTCTTTCTTTCTTTCTTTTTCTTTCTTTCTTTCTTTCTTTCTTTCTTTCTTTCTTTCTTTCTTTCTTTCTTTCTTTCTTTCTTTCTTTCTTTCTTTCTTTCTTTCTTTCTTTCTTTCTTTCTTTCTTTCTTTCTTTCTTTTCTTTCTTTCTTTCTTTCTTTCTTTCTTTCTTTCTTTCTTTCTTTCTTTGTTTCTTTCTTTGTTTCTTTCTTTGTTTCTTTCTTTGTTTCTTTCTTTCTTTGTTTCTTTCTTTCTTTGTTTGTTTCTTTCTTTCTTTCTAATTTAGGTCCTTCAACGTTAAGTCATATCGGACGGTGAATGAATTGGGTGAAATGATGCTAAAACGAGCCCAGGGTCCATGAAGCTTACAGTTACCCGACATTCGGCTTAAAGGATAAGGGAAAACCTCGGAAAAAACCTTATCCAGATAACTCACCCTGACCGATATTCGAACTCGGGACCTCTTGAACGTGAGTTGAGTTGCGTTGTCCACTGAAATGCGTGTCGAAAGATTCACGCTTGAACAAAAATAAAAACAATTTATACACGATATACGTGTAAAAATGGAATTATGTGGAAACGTGTGAAAAAATGTCAGGATACATTTCTTGGTATTCCAGCTACAAATAGATATACTCTCAGATATACAGAACCGGGAACTATAAAGACTTTAAAAAGCGAAATAGTCATCTTCTAACAGAGGAAAAAACCGACGAAATTGGAGTGTCATTCCATTGGTCTCCAAAGAATTATTGTTGTATAGCAATTAAGTATTTCAAAGACCTCTGTTCATTCAGCTGCAGAACGCTTAAAATTGAAATCCTACAGAGTAACTGTTCTAGATAAATGCAATGCACCATTCATAAGAGTTACTATTCATTATAGTGCCTGTTACATTGCTCACGAGCTTACGAGGAAAAAATGTGTCGTGTTTAACGCCCGCTTTTACTACATACGGCACCGCAGGCGGTGACACTGCTGGTACATGAGATAAAGATGGAGCACCGGTGGAATGGGGTGGCGGGGGAAACCGGAGATCCCGGAGAAAACCCACCACAGTGCCGTGTTGTCCACCACAAATCTCACTTTGCGGTCGCCTGGGATCGAACCCGGTCCGCCTTGGTGAGAGCCAAGCGAGCTTATGAGGTGGAGAACCCCGTGGTGTACTAACAGCTTGCGGAGCACGCGTACTCGTGATGCAGTTTGGAAACCGACCGCTATTAAAAAACCAATAAACAAAGAATAATTCGAAAGCTATGAATACAGCAAACATTTTATTTGAAAATAATTGTTTGCATTGATGAAATCTGAAATTGGTGTGTAGTGTGAATGAAAAATCATGGCACTTTGACCCAACGTGGATTTTTGTGTTCATCACCCCTAGGAGCAACGGATAAGTGAAGCAACCACAGGAGTCTATAATGGTTGGCCGGCAGAGGCACGCAGACATTAATTACAATGTTAACGAATCAGTCACACCGGTCCGCTGCTAAGAGAAAACTTCCCTCTGATGCAACTGGGGAGAAAGCGACCCACCTTAGACGCATTAGACAAAGCTGCCATCTGGCGGGACCAATAAGAACTTCCCAACGTGCAAGTGTCTGAGCCATCCGACCGGCACCAATCGACACTCCACAGCCGCTAAGCCTATCTGAAACATGAACGAGGAAGTAAAAGATAGGAAATGAGGGAAAGAAAATTCGCGGTAGAAGAGAAACTAACGAAGCATTTGCCTAACCAACGATGAAAAACCATTAAAACCTATGGTTAGATGGTGAATTCCAGGAATCAAACCCATAATCTCCCAAATGTGATTTTCGCACGTTGCAGAGGAGAACCCTTACTCCTCGATCTTGTGTAGTACGAGTGTCTAATTCTTATGGTTTACCAATTTTGCAAATGTCATTTAGACTGAACAAATTTTCATAGAGTATTTGCATAAAATTGAAGTTATGCTAGTACTTTGACATTGCAATGTGTAATAAAAATACTACAGCAATTTTTGAAGAAAGCAATTATAATGTACAATCTTGCATGTAAAGAGCTGTTTGGGGTGGGGATATTCTTGAGAATCTTTGTGTCGCATCCTTAGAGGACATTGAATTTAAATGCTCAGTTTGATATTTTACAAATTTTTCGTTTTGGAGTTATGCTATTTAAAGACACATACACAGAGATTCCTAAAAATGCTTTATTTCTTTCAGGGGGATTTAAAATGTATAGTTCCGGTGAAAGAGCGGTAATAAATTTAGGTGGAATGCGATATTTCTTCTGCTTATTATAGATTGAGAAAATAAAGGAACCTTATGATTCTGGAATCACTGATATTACTCAAATATCCGATCTGAATATCTGCAACACTTTTAATATCGTGTGATAGTTAAGTGTAGTTTCACTGATTTAAAGGGAGGACATTAATTACTTCACTTACTCTGTACATATAGTCAGTGTCTGTTAGGTAAGCTTAATATTTAAACATGAGTGAAAGACTACTTAATGATCTTTCTCCTTGTTTGTCTACATTGTGCAGGTTACTCCCACAGGTCATCTAAAATATCCAGACTTCAGCAGAATCATCGAAAGGAATAAACTTGAAATTTGTGTTACCATATAGCTGCAGAAATATGAGCAGTACACTCATTCCTTGTAAAACGTTACGTGCCGTATAAGAATATCAACTATAGAGATTCTGTTTTGCTGATCTCTAATCTCTCCGCATACTAGCATCTCACGAATGTATTGCACACGTTTTCAACATTTCTTTTAAGCTTTTCCGGTGCCAAAGTAGCACAACCAGTTTTATACGCCTCTTCAATTTCTACGTCTTCTGGCAAGCAAACTATGTCGTTGTCATCCATGCACGTTTCTACCGTTATGTAATTCTAAAAATACACATATGGTGTGTTAATATTATTGTTGAGATGTTGAGGCATTTGCGCGCTTTTATTAAGAAACATATTTTTAAAAATCCAGAAAAGACCACACTTGAACATGTTATATTAATTGAATATGTGCTCAAATGCATATTTTAAGATTTAGTATCATATCTTTCATTTTGTTTGCACATTTGTTATTTGTTTGTTTGCTGTATATATATTTCTGGTGGCCTTGTGAACGACAGTTGCCGCATCTTACAATAGCGCATAACAAACAGTGCCTTGTACTTGCCAATTACAATTTGGTAGTGCATGGAGTGGCAATTGTTTCGTTGCAAGTTTTTAGACGTTACAATTCTTGACAAGGCATCTATGAATCTCATTGACAAAGTGAAGTGAAAAAAGAAAGAAAGAAACTGACGAAACAGGGATTACTGTTTGCGAGGCATGTAAACCAAGCACGTCGTTTAGTGCAAGTTACATTTACATTGCCTCTGACCTGCCAGCTATATATTGTGACTTCGTGGGTTCGTAGAATTAAAAGTCCAAGTTGCAGAAATTCAAAATGTTCTTTATTTTCGTAGAAATACACTTACAGTAGCAGCATTATGTCACATACGCAATTACAATCTACCAAGGTCGTTGACCACCACAAAAAGCTCATTTTCCAAACACACCAGTTTCAATTACAACTCTCGTTCCGCCTCTGTTTATAACTGTCTATGACTACTACTCTGGTTACGACTCTTTTCTACTCCTCCGCTGGCGTGTCGCCTCTTATATATACCACTACTGATATCACTAGACATTTCTGGAATATTCTGTAACAAACAATACATCGACTGTCCTCTATCAATCAATATGTAACTAGAATGTTCAATTTACCTCACTTTATTTGTTTTGGTATGCCTTTTATCTCCGCGCTATGTTTATCTGCTTAGGCAAGCTGTTTATCTCCGCCCGGCACTATCTGTCCCTTATCTCTCTGCGCCGAACCTTTTGTGTGCGTCGCCGCAGCCACGACAATATGTAATATGTAATTTCGACGGAGTGTACGAAATCGTTGCCTAGTCCAAGGCCGCTCCGCAATCGGTCTACTCTTATCTAGATTCACTGAAAAAGAACATATGACTTTCTATTTTTGCAACTTCCTATCTTTTTAAAAACTTGCAACAATTAAACCAACAGTGTTAAAGCAGCAGCTGGTATGAAATGTTTTTGACACTAGCTCTTCTAAATTTATATGCGGCTATTGGCTAAAATAAGTAAACCTATCCTGATAGTGGCGAGAAAATAATATTTTATTTATTTACGAAAACAGCTTTTCTCACAATTGAATTTTCAGTGCTAAAGCAACAACTGTTACTAGCTCTTCCACGTTTGTATACTGCTATTCGCTAAAGTCAGTAAACCTATGGGGCAGTGGCCAACCAGACACCTTTTAAGATGTTCGCGAGTTTACACACTAATTTTCGAGTCTGTGTTATACAGAGAGACTGGAAAAATGTCCGTTAAAAGTTTATCTCTTGCATGTAAAATGTCTCATAGTATAACTGTATATACTACAATGGGGTCATCCTTTATGACTTAGGATATAACCCTCAAGAGTTTCCCAGCCTGCTGCTGTCTGCACTCAAGAGCACATTGCAACTTTATGCTCTGACATGGTCTTTCATTTCTCAAACCAGCGAGATCAAGATTCACGAAGTGTAACTGTAATTAAGTAGGTATAGTACAGATGATTCGCCAGATCAGGGTATGCTCGTAATTGTAGTGTGGTGGTAGCATGTGTGCCTCATATTCTAGAGGTCTCGAGTCCGAATCTTGATCAGGGTGAGTTATCTGGATAAGGTTTCTTCAGGGGTTTCCCTTAACCTGAAAAATGAATAAGTGTACCTCTAAGCTATATATGGCCCGGGCTCATTTCAGTATAGTTTCATCCATTTCATTTATAGGCCAATATGACGTAAGTATGAGGACAACTAAAAACAAAAGATCATGTATTGACATAAGCAGCATGGTGGAAATTTCTTCGTGCAATATTGTAATGATATTAGTGACTTCTTATTAAACTTTATGGTAGTTCTAACGCGAGAATTGTTGGTTTCCTTAAAATGTATGCCTCCAGTTTGACTTTAGAATGTGATCGTAGGTATTTTCTGCATTCGAAGTTAGTTCCATAAAGAAAAGTTGCAATGGTGAGTGGAAATCGTGTGCAAGGAAGCCATCTTCTTGCAGCAAAGAGATTCCTTTCCGAAATGATAAGAAAAGGAATACCTCTGGAGAAGCCTTATTGAATACACTGGTTAACTGTCAAGAGACAGAAGCTCTAGATGATGTACAGGAAATCAGTTAAAAGGAAGAAAATAAGGTTTAACTCTATAGGTAAACTCTTCAAAGCAAAGGGTACTCCTCTTCTAGAAAAGTAGATGTCTCAGAATAAAAGGGTACCTATCTCTACACGTCATACATTACAGATATATATTCCTTCAACTATTAAAGTAATTTTGTATGAAAGATACGCCTTAACACATGGTAACCGAATCTGCACATAATATAAAATAAAATATGAAAATTATTTATTTATTCATCTATTTATTTATTTAATTACGTATTTAATTAATCATTTAATCACTTAATTATTTAACTATTTATTTATGTATTTATTTATATATATTTAATTATTTAATTAATTATGTATGTATTTATAAATCAATAATCGATTTATTTATTTATTCATTGCTTGATTGTTTGATTGATTGATTGATTGATGGATTGATTGATTGATTGATTTTTCTGCCAAGTTGGACATACACCAAACTTCTTATGCAAAATTGCACTTTTATAAAAGTGTAAGGTGAAGGATTTTATGGAATTAGCCCAACCCAAACCATGATTTACCAAAACGTTGTTGCTTTATAAAGAATAGTTCTAACTGTTTAAGGTAAAAATATTACATGTTGAGATATTTGTGGGGAAAAATGCGAATCGTGAATTTTCCGTAAAGAACCCCTTAGTTTCGTTTATTCTTGTTGAATATTAGTAAGTGAGAAACCATAATACACGGAAAACTTGTTTTCAAAATAACTAAATTTTTCAGTACCAAAAATTCTGTTTGGTCCACTGTTCTCCCCGTTGCTTATAATGTATCATTTCTCTTGTAACAAGAATTGAGGTGTTTGTATATAGGCTGCCTCAAAAAGAGTCGTAAGTAGTGTAGGTCTTTCAAAAATAAGTTCAAACATTAAACCAATATAAATATTATAATACTTGAAAGGCCCAAAAAACACACAGTCACATACTCATAATATCTGAAATAAGGAGAAGGAGAATGTTATAGTCTTGGGCAAACAATGATGTTGACAAAATGTGGATGATGTTCACCGTTCTCTTGTTCATTGTACTCGTATAGCATTCTGTCTGCGACAACATGAATGGTATTTTTAAGATAATGTTTGTAATATTGAGAATTTCTTGCGAAATGGTATCTTTCAGTTGAACTGGTTTTTTTTTGGATGTGTCAAGTAAACTCGTTACTTAAGGTATCCCACAACCAAAAGTCAGGTGGATTGAGATTTGGAGATCACGGAGTCCATTTTTGGGGAAATGTTTAGTGAAGACGCGATCAGTATGATGCATTTGCCATATTACATGATTCTTAGCCAATAGACTTTAATCCAACACTGTCCTCTGGAGTTAAAGGTTGCTGTATGGTGTGTCTTCGCTTACCAATTCATCATTGGCTCACATATTTGCGCTCCATCCCACAAATATATCCCTGTAAAACGCACTTGTTTGGCGATCCTGTCATTAGTAGGCACTTCCTCTGCGATCTTCTTCAGATCTCAATCCGGCCGACTTCTTGTTGAGAAACTACCATTAAGAAGTTTACCTGATTTCCAACAACTCTACTGCAACTGAAAGATGCCATCTCGCAAGAAATTATCTATATTACAAGACATCTGGCTTGGTGTAAGAGTCAAAATACCCTAGTTCGAAAAAAAGAACGGCGGACATTTTCCCAATGTTTTGTAAACTCATTATTAACCCAACATTGTGATGTTCTTTTTTTCCTATCTCAAATATTATAATATTTATAGCGGTTTAATATCTGAGCTCACTTTAAAAGGTTCTATATAATGAGTGACAGTCCTGCGTAGTGCATGGGGTCCTATATTCAACATGAAGACACTTTTCGTTTTGTATTTTCGGAGGAAGGATTCTTTAAACTGGGTTAGAGTAAGAGTGTTCTCTTCAATTTGTGCTTAGGTTTCGAAACATGACATTGATTCTACTTTTACGTATCTGTAACCTTTCCATTAGGATTTATTGAATGCGGACTGAGAGTGCTAAATACTTATCACCTCTAACTTATACCGAAATGTCAAACAATATCCACGGAATAAAATGCAGTACAAGCCCCTTAAAACATTTACTTATAACGCATCACTCATTTTGCAATAAATTTGCTGTATAATGGAATATAAATATAAATGTTATCTCTGTGTTCTTGGGAAATAAGACTTGCATTTTTTATATTATGCTTTCAGAAATGCACAGAATAAGATATGTATTCCATCAGATTCATATTGTTCCTTTCTGTTTATTTTATATGGAGTTAAATAATGTGTAATACCTATTTAATATGCGTTACCTCATAATAAAGTTAACAATCCCTTGAGCAGTTGAAACACCAATAGCGTGTACGAGTAATTCACCCACATTGCTCGTTATCTATTCGAAGCAAACTGCATTTTATTAACTTTGACTTTTAATTAGGAAATATCACTTACTACGCTGTAGATTTACGCCACATATATTTATTAAATTATGCATTTAAATGCAAATGCGCAGCTTCGCATACTCCTGATTAATATTTATAACTTCAGTTTTATGAGTATATTTGACCAGTGCCTTAGACATTCTTTTAATTCGGCATTCATTTGTGGCAGTAATGAAACGTTATGCTTTAGAAAAAAAAATGTTTATTTCATAATCAATTATTTAATTTGAGCATTTATTTGTTCTTTTCATGATAAAAACCATGACGTAGTGCAGAAACAGAATTTTACCTCATTTTTAAATACAGTTTAGTTATACTTATTTTAGAAAAACTTAAAACATGTAACAGCTTACTAGGTTATTTATAAAGAGTAGGCTGAAGAATGGTAAGGTTTTGGTTGAGAGTACCTTTAAATGCAACAGGAATTAGAGCTAGGGGTGATATGAGCAGTAGCTAAAACAGGCATAATTTTTAAAACAGAAATTGCTGTGAATGGATGCGCCATAAACACAGCAAAAATGTAAAGACTCATTAAAAATATAAAGTATCCCAAATAGTCCTTCAAGTAGCATTAGCCGTTTTAACAAAGCTCTTTGTTGCTTTGTTGATAAGTCAAATGTTATCCCGTGAACCATCTACGCAAGTGTTTGAAAACGTACGATTTTCCTTAAGTTTCCTTTTTGGCTCGCTTTCGTGACCCGGTTTAATCACCATATATTGGCCAACTCAAATGAGAATTTCATTTACATGACTCAAGGTTATATCCAGAGAGTAAACGAAATAGAAAATATGAAATACATGGCATTACGACTAAGGCTACTTGTCACAGTGTAACTCAGAACTACTCAAGAATCCGCAGACATCACAGTGATGTAACCTGGAGTGAAAGCGAAGTAAAATACATCTAACTCGGGACGATTTACCCTAAAAACGATATGTTGGGACTGTTATCAAGCAGTTTTTCAATTGTAGCAAAACTGACCTTTTTGTTCACGTTAGAGGTTAGAGGGTAGGTTACATATAAAAAGAGGCCACAGGTATTTTATAGGCATTTAACCTCAGGAATGTTTCGCTGTGAAGATTGTTTGGCCCAAAGCACTGGATCTCTCACCCAGGATGGAGTTGTATAATCATATCTCGCCATGTAGTCCGCGGAGAGTAAGTCTGCTCTTAATAACTGCCATAGATACCCATACCCAGATTACAGCAGTACTACAATACCTGAATGCTTAAGGCGTATCTAATCAAGGTTGCAGCAAAGTAGGGTACCGTTACAACGAAATATTCACTTTTGGAAATTTGTGAACCTCACTACAAATATTTGGGTGGTTTCTTAACATTTTTATTTATATAATCTTAACTTAAAATATATTTTACCTTCATTTCTATATCTAATGCGAAATGTTGTTTCACTGCAGTACTACCGAAGTCCTGAACACCATGCATGCCAGTCACCATTTATTTTACGTGGATCTACTCCAATTATTATAGATTTGGTAGCATAGCAGCGAAGATTGGTAATTCTGAACATTAAAACCCTAATAAGTGACACTCAGTGCTTAAGGCAGCTGAGCAGAAATCAGAGAGGAGTTTAGTACCTGAGGATTTAAAAAAAATGATTTCAGTTAAAATGTCTTCGATAACTAAGGATTAATATATTTACATGAGAGACCAGTAGAAGTGAGTGCTATTAAGCGACAGAAAGCCTGAGAACGTGAGAGCTTTCGAAATTCCAACCCGGTATCCATGATTGTGGAAAACGATTTAAAAACCCGACCATCATTGAACCCCAGACCTCCCGATTGCCAGCCGCAGACGCTACTGCCTAAGTCACGTTTTGGTTCATTTCTCGTGCTCCATTTCAGGTCGATCATTACATTATTTCACTATATACCAGTATTGAAATCGGGAGAAAGTGAGGACATTGGTACATAGATGTATTGATGTGTTAACGTATCATCTGATAAAATCTGAATTAGACATACCCATCATGATATTTTGATTTAAGATAGGAGCTTTTTAAAAAGGTTTATTTGTTTATATATGCTAAATAACCAATATGGCCAGAATAACTTCTTCTAAATTTCTCTAATTTATCGAAATTCATTTATTTGTGTTTCTTGGCAATTCAACAGTTCGATCTAAACTACATAGCATTCTGTGCACATACCCAAATTTTAAGCTGTATTAATATTCTTAAGAGAGAAAATTTGTGTAAGGTGTATGTGGTGTAATTTCAAAATAAACTCGGCCATTTTGATACTTTTTTTCAGCATTAAAAGGTGTTAAGTTGGAGCTATAAACACGTAATTTCATTTCACAAATTGCTAAAAAGTTAAAACGGATTTATAGCAATCTTGCAATTGTTTGCGAACACTTGGAATTAAGAAGGAACATGCTTGAGAAAAGTTGAGTTTTAGTTGAGAATACAACGAAATAGAAATGCACATGTAAAATAAGACAAATACCGCTGATATTGCATTACAGGCAGTACTGTATGGTCACAATTTAACAACTAAGACAGAAAAATGAAAGAGAATCAAACCTGCCAACGTCGACATACCTTAGGAAGCTACAATTATTAAGAAAGTGTTGTTTCGTGTGTTATAATCAAGACCGTTGGTAGTATATGTTAAACAACTGTAAGTATAAAGACAGAAAATTGTTTCTGAATATAAATGAGTCAACCGATGTTATTAACAACTAAGAAGTTATTTTTCTCCGATAGTCAGGGAATGTCTCTTTTCCAAAAAGGTTATCTTTGTACCCTGGGAAAGGGAATCTTCATATTCACCAGTTTCACCTCTACTTCTTTGTAATGTGAAACAGTACTCGCTGCTCCTGATAATTCCTCATATGTCTAAAGTTAAATTAAATTATTTGTCAAGTATATATTATGTGTAAACGAAACCTTATATGTTTCCACATGCTAAAATAATGTTGTTTCCCTTGTGAAAACTTGTACATGTATGTCATACAAACTTGTAACGGACCCTCGGTCAGTGGAAATGTTTTGTTCCGGTAACAAAAGGCGAGGAGGGCAATAAATCTTCAGGGTCGCAAGTGCAGCATTATGGCAACATTCTTACAGGAGAAAGCGGGTGAATCCTAAAAATATTAAGAAGAAGGTTATTCTCTAAAAAATAGACGCCATGTGTATTCTCTCAGCGAATCAACTTAAAAATACTTCCTGCAAAATATATAAAGTGATTTCGGTGGTTATAGACGACCAATAAGAGCACAGCTACATCACGCTTCCCATGTAAGCAGTAGTAGGGATGTTTGTAGACGCGGTTAGAAAAGACAGAAAGCGCTGAATTTAGTCAGTCGCTGCCGTATACGTGGGGGTAAAACCACGTTCGTCAGCCCGAAAAGTTTGTGCGGGTGTTATAAGTTACAATAAAGTCGCCCACAATATCGTGGATACTAAGTTTATTGTTATAATGAGGGTTAGAATTGCAGAGCCGTGTAGTAAACACTGACGAAAGCATACACGATAAAGAAGACCACTTTTAGTGACGCAAGGTCCGCATAAAGTTTGTCCCCAGAAAATTTGTAATCGAGAGCAATATAGGTGATTGCCATTAGACATGAAAACCGTGTTTCCTTCCACGCCCAAGTGATCCACCCACACAACTCTGAACCTCAAGGGTTTATTGCTAGTAGCCTAATCCTAAAACCTTAGGATTTAGGAGAGCTTCCAAAGCAGCCGCGTGTGTCTTCGTTCTCGCCATCATCGCAGAGGATGACGGAGGCGATTATCAGCGGGCAGCAGGTAAGAGCGTCCCAGAGAACCAGGGGGCTCGAGGTAATGTCGCTTCCAGCACTGTCGTGTGGACAACGTCAGCGATCAGTCACAGCATTATCGCGAATCATCGTCACCCGAGGAAGCGTACTAACAACCACGCAAAACCAACCACTTGCAAGTGTAATGTATTATGCGGTACTGGAATTAATAATGGATAAGATTAAGCAGTTTAGAAGGAAAAAAGCAGCAGATAAATTATTCCAATAAATAATTTCCGTGTATTAAAATTAATGCATAAACTATATGCATGAGTTAAGCTTTTGTTAGGATAGATAGAGAGAGAGAGAGAGAGAGAGAGAGAGAGAGAGAGAGAGAGAGAGTGTGTGTGTGTGTGTGTGTGTGTGTGTGTGTGTGTGTGTGTGTGTGTGTGTGTATTAGCGAGTTTCCTGTTAAGAAAAAGCAATTAGATACCTAAGGCATTTGGGTTCTAGTGAAATCATGTCGACTAGTAATCTACTAGCTGAAGGTGCACCTTGGAATCAGTTATGTTAAGAATTTAGTATGTGGGAAAATGCACAAATCCCATTCTGAAAACTAGAAAAGATAAATATTTTTAGAATTTAGCAAGTTACGGAGTAAAACTTGTTTCATGGGTGAATGAGAAGCTTAAAAGTTGGCAACGTTAAGTAGAAACCTTGGCGAGAGTGATGTAGCTGAGATTAAGTTTGCAAAAGAGCGTGTATTTCTGAAATTCATGTCTCTTCCTTAGTGTTTCACACTTCTACAGAAGTGTTTGTTGTGATCGATTATCGACAGTCCGTAGCGCCTAAAGAGCGCGGTTTCATTATACCTAAATACTTGGCGGTCGCCAGAGGGAACTTCCCTCTTTTTATTTACGTCCTCCAATATTAAGTGATATCGGACGATGAATGGAATATGGGTGAAATGATGCTCAAATGAGCCCAGGGTTCCTAGAGCTTAGGGTTACCGACATTCCTCTTTCAGGATAAGAGAACACCCCGGAAAAGACCTTATCCAGATAACTCACCCTGAACGAGAATCCAACTTGTGACCTCTTGAACGTGAGGCAGATACGCTACCATATACGCTACCGAGGCGGGCAGGGAATTTCCGCTTGGCTTTTCAGTGACTTCATCAGCTTAAGCTTCTAATTATTATTATTATTATTATTATTATTATTATTATTATTATTATTATTATTATTATTATTATTATTATTATTATTATTATTATTATTATTATTATTATTATTATTATTATTATTATTATTATTATTATTATTATTATTATTATTATTATTATTATTATTATTATTATTATTATTATTATTATTATTATTATTATTATTATTATTATTATTATTATTATTATTATTATTATTATTATTATTATTATTTATCATTATTTATTATTATTATTTATTATTATTTATTATTATTTGTTATTATTATTATTATTATTATTATTTATTATTATTATTATTATTATTATTATTATTATTATTATTATTATTATTATTATTATTATTATTATTATTATTATTATTATTATTATTATTGAAACTGTCATTTAAAACCGTAAAGTATCGATACCTCAAAGGTTATTATATACCCTTCAATAGTTTGTTGTATTAAGATTCCGAAACATTTTAATTATATTTCTTCAAATAGTCGGCAACTCGTTGCAAATGATTCAGTTGTTAGCCTGCATGAAAATGTATTGACCAACTTGATGTCTTTCCTCAGTCACTAAACGCATACTCTGAGAAAAGGGTCTCAGATTTCACCACTGGAGCAGCTGGTAGCAGATCTTTCCGTAGTGTTTAACACCTGATTTTACTGTATGCGGCACCGCAGGCGGTGAAAGTGATGTTATATCAAATGATGATTGAATACGGGTAAGGACTATTTGCAGACAGCCTTACTCAGGGAGTAGCGCCCTTGCCCACGTGAGCTCCAGGGCCTTCTGACCGGAAGGTAGCACCTGGTAAGGGACCCGTCCACTGGGAAACGTGGGTGATAGAGTGAGTTCCTACGCCGTGGAGAAGGCAATAAGTCTAGGAGAAGATGGCTCCAAAATCAAAGTCCTCGTCCTCCAGGTTGTGGGTTATGCAGTAGGCTGGTACCCTCTCACGTAAAAAATACAATTACTCAAACTCCAAATTAAAGAAAGCCAGATGGATCCAACTAATAAACAGACCTAGCTAGGAATAAGAAGCACGATTTGGGATTTCTGGAAGGTTTCGCATTGCAGCATGAAAAGTTAGGGGATTATCTCATTAAGAATATATCAGAAAAAGGATTAAGTGCTAAAAATTTATATAGCTACTGTGCCAAAAACTAAGAAGAAATTAAAAGGATCAAAGGATGTAATGTAAGACTTGAAGGTTTCACGGCGAGCATTACTAATCAAGGCTTAGTGGGTGATCAGCCATGTCAAGTTGACAAAGGTCGAGCTTTCGGCCATTGCAAAGGAATTAAACCATTACTTGATGTATTATAGCGGTGTACCAGAAGAAAATAGAGCTGCAGCAGGCTCCATTTATAAGAAAAAAAGTGGAAAACAGGATTCACAGTTATTGTTTATTAATGAAAGAAATTTAACCCTGAGAATAAGTCAACAGAGGTTATATGGGCATCGTTACTTTATTTGCCCCAGAGGAAGGAAGAGAAAATGAATAAAAACTATTTTATCAGAACCTACAAGAGGTTATGGACAGTATAAATAAAAATAATATAGTATTGGTTCTAGAGTTTAATGGAAGGGTTGGTAATATTCCCATCCAGAATACTATTGGCTTTAATGGAGAAAGTGTTAACAATAAAAATGGAAATCGTTTAATAGACTTTGTCGCCTTTAATGAAATAAAAGTTTTAAATACATTTTATAAACATAAAAGTATTCACAAGTACACCCAGTGCGAAAGAGGGCCACAATCAACATTGGATTATGTTGTAGGAAATAAATGTTCAAATTTAACTCAAGATATAAGAGTGTACAGAGATGGTGATACAGACTTGGATCACTATGTAGTGATTGCCAAAATGCCATTATATACACGATGGTAATCATATAAAGGGAAAGAAAAGGTAGACGAAAAAGTTCACCTATTGAGAGGAGATCTGAGAAATCTCTACCAGATGAGAATAAACCAATGTGAAGCTGAACTTCCCATTAGTAGCAACTAATAACAATAATATTGAATGGATGAAAATAAGAGGCTGAAGGCTGAAGCTTTAGGGAAACGCCAAGCTACTTACAAAAAGAAACGGTAGATCCTGCTTAGATTGCATCTTTACATTAGCACAACTGTTTGAAAATCGGAAAGAGTATAATGTTTCACTTTATGTATTCTTCATAGATCATATCAAAACGGGGCCCAAATGACCTTGTTGTCGACGGGCCCTTAAACACCACACACTCACTCACTATATCAAAACTTTTGACAACGTATATAGAAATAAAATGTGGGAAGTAATGAAGGATAGAGGTTTTCCTAAACATGTAGTACGTGCAATACAAAGTCTATATTTGGGACCAAAGATAACAGTAAAAAGTGGAAGTAAACTCTCAGAAGAAGACATCGAAATAAATCAAAGTGTCCGACAAGGGTGCCCACTTTTATCCGCGTTATTTAATATCTATCTAGATGATGTCATTCGTAAATGGCAAACTACTTTAACCATACATTTTAAAATGAATAGTATAAACATGGATACTTTAGCTTTTGCAGATGACTAAGTAGTTATAGCATCTACGGAAGACAATCTGCAAAGATCTGTTTATAATTTAAGTATACTGGCTACTGAATATAATTTGAAATTTCAGCTTAAAAAACAAAAATAATGGTATGTTATGGAAAAGACCCAGTCAGAGCTAAAATTGAGATTGATTGTGTACTCATTTAACAACTTCTGATTTTAAGTATTTAGAAGTTTTCATTGGCAGCGATAAAACAAAAGATATATATGGAAAACTTAATTTAATCCAACACATATATGGAACAAAAGTTACAGGTCAAGAGGACAACGAAGTCGAGAAAGACATGCCAGAAGATAGATAGAAGAATTTTATTCTAAACTTCATGGTCTAAACCTTGTTTGTATGATGATGACGACGATGATGACGATGACGACGACGACGATGACTTTTATATAGGAGCCTTTAAGAAACTGTGCTAGCTTTTGTGTATCAATGTCGCAAAAAAGTACTATATTTTTATGAATCTTGTCAAACCGTTCATACTGATAGGAAGGAAATCGGAGATGAGCACGTCCTCATACTTTCTACAAAATTTACAAAGCTTCATTAAGCTATATGGAGTAGTTAATGTGTCCTTTGTTGGCGGTAGGCTGAAAAACTAACGCTAAGAGATGAATGCTCTATTTGCTGTGTGTTTAAGCAACTAAGCGGTTCTGTGTTCAAGGAAAAATAAGTACCACGATTGAACACAACGCCATAGAGAGGTTGAGAAATGATGGCGCCTTTATGAGCATCGTTAGGCCGTTTGGACAACACCACGTTCGATATCTTCACCGAGCACTCGGCGGACGAAATTAAATCGTGCAGAAAATACCGTAAAGCAGAATGATGTAGCAGCACACCAAGCACATATTACTCAGTCACCACGAAACCATCGATCATCGACCAAGCGAGAATGGGCAGACGATTTTATTTGTCCTTTCACGCTTTTTCTTCGCCATCCGTAGTTCATTTATCCTTCCATACATGTTTTTAACCTTTACTCCAGAACCTACGTCACCATATTGCGTCACAATTTATCTATGAATAAGAAGGTAGTATTTCATGTACAAGGCATACACGTTGAATTTAATTGCGAATTGTTATCTAGTACAGTGATTTCCTAGCTTTTGGTATTCCCCCCCCCCCCTAACTCAACTTTCATCTTCTGTAATGATATCTTGTGGTATAGGCATAGTTTGACGGGTTTAGTGAATCAGGAAACGCTTCCAAACAACACGATATTATGTTGTATTACATTACTGGAAGACAGACTCAGGTCTATGAACAGCGAAACATCAAATTGCATTGGCCTAGAAACTTGGGGAATCCACCTTTCAGACGTTTCTTAAAGACTAGCTTTGGGTTGTGTTAATACAATATATATACGAGTGGATGGTTCTTCTTTAGCTGATATCAGCTGCTTTGAAGTTTAGGATTCTTTCACGTTCGCTAACAGTAAGGTTCGTCATTCCAAGAGGAATATTTCTATTCCATTCGAGCTATTATGCAGTTCCTTTTAATTATTTTGCATGATTTAGGGATATAATTTTAAATTTATTTTAAATTCTTTTCTAAATGTATCTACAATTTACTTGTCGTGTGGGTTGCTTTCAGTAGCATATCGCCTAAAAAAATGGTAATATTCAATTTCGAAAAATAACTAAACTTGTTTTAATACGTGTTTGAGAATCAGTGAAATGAAAACAGGAGATGGCAAAACGATCAATTAGCATTTATACTTTAGAAATTATCCACATAATTGCCTGCATATTTTTCATCCTTCTTATAGTTAAATTCCTTCAGCAAAAGTGTTAATAAATCCTCAATGCTACTGATTCGCAAATGAGCTTGTGTAATATGTGTCAAGCCGATGTCAACGTCGGTGTCGCTAACAATTTAAAAATCCCAAGTGCAAAGCCATCTATGGAAAAGTGCAAATCATTCCCCGAAGAGGAAATCGATCCTTACAAATCATTGAGACGAGGCAAAAATGACGCTTACTTTGACTGCAACGTCCCAACGCTTTTAACCTTTTTATTGACCATAGGTCTATAATGAATTCGGAATTTCCATCAGTATTCTTTCTGAACCCCAAAGTTTTCTTTGCGTACTTTGTTATAAAGGAGTTTATTTGCACACATTTGTTTGAACCGGAGTAGGATGCATGCGACTGGATAAGACAACAAATTCGTTAATTCTCCAAAGTTCCACAAAATAGATTAGGCTATCCTATCACGGATAATTATTGCATTAAGTGTCACTGAGATTAATTTGCATTTGGGAAACGTACAATGAGACTTTTGAACCTGAACTCTTAATTTGACTGTCTAACTTATGCGTGTGTTATTCGAGGATTTGGTGGCAATATTGATTGTATTTTGCAGTAATATCGATAAATAGTGTTAGCTAATAAAATATGAAATAGTGGTATTTTATCTATAAATAAGAAGGTAGTAATTCATGTATAAGGTATACACGTTGAATTTAATTGCGAATTGTTATCTAGTACACTTTAACCGATACAAGCAAAGCTGCTTCATTGTAATTTAGGTTATCAGAGACAATGCTTAAGAAAATTATTAACCAAGATTTCTAGCTTGTAGTGAATAATTGTTCCCATATAACCGCGCTGTGTTCTTCTAATAGCTTCCTTACAGCATTCAGTAGCCCACATAACTTCAAAATGCTGTTTTCCGAACTGCAAATATTTATAAACATCTTCCCTCCCCATGCTAAAAGCAGTCTTCGACCTATCCACTGCACGGTAACGTCAGACACCACGTGCCCTTATATGGCATTATTGGAGTTTATTTCATCTAGCATTTAGGTTATTTAATTAAGCATCTTGTACCGACTCATTATGTTTTTGTGGAATTGTAGTTAATCAACTATTAAACTCACTACATAAATGTAATAAGTTAGATTAATGATCTAATGTAATGAATTAGATTTGATTCACAGAGGACGCATTCGTAATCCTGCTGTTTCACATTTTACATTATTTACTAATAGCAAAAGTAATTAGTTTTCAAACCGCCCATTCAGAATGCCGTTGTTTTAAGTGCATATATGGTACATAAATGTGAGAGGTGATCCGGATTCGATCTCTCCCTTGTAGGGAAGCCTCAAAGAGGTCTTTAGGACCAATGACCAGCTTACACAGTGAAAAACAACGGCCGTGCCACGAAAAGCTCGGAAAGGTTTCTATTACTGAATTCTGCTCGCGATGTTTTCTGGGAATGACGAAGGGTATGCAGCGACCGTGCAGTAGGCATATCTTCAGAATTATAGCGCCGAAAATTTACATAGAGCTGAACGTCGCAAATGCAAGAATGCGAAAGTTAAGCTACTAATTCGAACTATATATTTAATTTTGCTATAAAATAGAACAATAAGAGTTACCTTAGAAATCGCAAACAAAACATTAAGAAAGATGAGGGCCTACTCCGCTCATTATGACTTGTAGAATCTTACTGCATTTGCTAATAAGATAAAAAAGAAATGCCTATTTTTAATTAATTAGAGCCAACTGAAAAATTCAATGCTACGGCTGGGATTTGAACCACGGATCTCCTGGTTTCCGTCCAGCCGCTCTTAACCCTTGAGCTACCATGACCAACGTGCCGTCCTGACATTAAATTCTCCAATTGACTCATATTTTCCCGGTATGCCTATTGTTTGTGGACATTACCGTTGGTCACCCGATGCTTCTTCCGACTTGGCGCTGATTGGTGTGTCAGTATTCACGAAAACTGATACAGCTGTGTGTTATGCATCATGGTGCACTTTCGAGAAGAAAATGTGCTGAAGTGGTACATATTTTTCTCTATGTAAGTGGGCGGGAGCACTTTGAGAACAGAGAATGTGCTATTAATTTGAATACTTAGCACTGGTAGTATACATTTTAGACATGTTTATAGTGAAATGAAATGCCCCTTGTGTGAACTGCAAGGTGACCAGGCCCATGTATTCGCTAGAAAACTTTCTTCTTTTGACTATTTTAGTGTCTTCGTCCCGGAAATTTTGCAAAGTATCTGCGGCATTGCGAAGTGAGTTTTAGAGAAGTAAATAGTTGAAATATCCCAATACTTTAATTCTGAGGTCTAACCAGTGAAATACTAACGTGCTCTATTTTATATAAATGTCGTTAACAATACTCATATTAATAACATTACATAAAATTCTTTGAAAATGGATTCTTTGTAATTTTGGCTTTGGCAGAGGATTCTAAACATACGAAATAGTGTTTTTTGCACTATGTAACTATACTCTGTCTCACGTTAGTTTAATCCTGCTGTAAACAAGAATGCGGAGCTGACTCAACTCGCCACGTGTTAGACGCTACATGCACGCACATAAGTTTTGCAGCACTAGCAGTAGACGTAGCAGCGCTAACTTCTAGACAAATAAATAGAATTGGATTACACATTAACTTATTAAATCTGTGTGTTGGAATATTAATAGAATCATGCAGTAACATAATGGTTACCTTTAATCGGATTCCTACGAAAACTTCTGATTTGGCGCCGATATTTATGTCTCCACATCACAATTGCTTCTCTGTCCACTATAACTGATTTCCGCCCTCGCTTTTGAAATTTCAATTCAATATCTATCAACAACCGATTGAGAGAGTACTTCGTGAAAATTCTGGCAAGTCTGTATCAGAATTTACCGCAGCAAAACCTAATTTAGAGTCGGCAATTCATTTCTGAAAAAAATAATCATGAACTTTACTGCGTAAAGCACTTTGCGTAAAGTTGTCGTATTTCTCCACGCGCTCTTTGCATTTATGCGATTTTCCCGGTGTTCTTAAGAGTTCCGAATGCTTGCTGTTCCATTCCAACATTATGCACACTACTTGCCGAAACACCAAGGAGAACATCAGTTTCTTTCTCTATGTTTTTATAAACGATTCCGGGTTTCTTTCATTGAGCACCGCGAAACAATGCGCGATCATTCGCCTCTCACCACTTTTTGCAGGTTTGCCTCGATTGTGTTTCATTTTGGCTGAAACACCGGCCTACTCTATGATGAAAAGCTAACTGATTTTAAATTGTGAGTACGCGAGATGTACAGAAAATATAGTGTTAAATATCAGAAGCAACTCCACACTGTAAACAATAACATCTTAATCAGCATTCAACTCGATACAGACCTCGTTGCGAGAGAGCTGCCTATTATAGGAATAGAAAAATATATAATAGCAGAGTCCTTTAGTAATTGTTAAATAAAATACAGCTTAATTTAACATAAGTTAAAGGTGTGTATAATTTCATCTGTCTTCTGTCTAATCTGTATATAGCATACTATTATGTATATATGTGTTGTAAAGGAAAGAAAAGGATTCAGGACTCACGAGTCCAGAACACATCCTTGTGATATGTGAAGCAGAAAGATAAAATGTGGGGCTATTACGTTTAGAACAATCGAAACATTTGCATACCTTTCTCCCTCCGAAATTAGCTCTCGCATAGCAGTGATCAGAAAACTACTTACAGTACTGTACTTAAAGGACGGGTTTATCGTACCTACGCATGCAAATAAAAGAAAACGCCCATTAACTTCGCTAAGCCAACTTAACCGCTTTCTGTCCCAATATCTCTGTCTCTGTCTCTCTTCTCGTCCAGATGTTTACAGCAGGATTAAACTTGCTTGAGACAGATTATAATATTCAATACTTACCGCTATTGTTGCTATGCATCGTAAGTTGACGTTCCCGCACTAGTGCGATAAGTTATTTCTCCATAGCTACACATATAGGCGATGCAAAAAGCACAGTAAAACAAAAGTAAAAGCATTTTTTTAAACATTTCCTCGTTACGTTTAAAGTGCTTATCATATTAGTATTGCATTATACTATTTGTTCAGTTTGTCTTGTAATTCCGTACTCATGGAAATAGTTATGGCTGAAAGTGAAATATGTGGCAAGAACGCGCTTTTTGCATAGTGTTGTTGTTAATCAGGAAACTTGTGTCAACTTAAGCAAAATACTAAGTGATAAAAAGGATTAAAAAGTAAGATGCATTCATTGACAAATATTAATGATTGCTGCCTGATCGAGGTGAATTATTCATAATTATTGTTATATCATGTAAGCTATACAATTTTTCGGCATTGCGATTCAGAGCTGGACCTATTGCTCTTACTAGAACTCCAGGAGGAAGAAGCGAGGCTAGAGAGATGTCAAGAGCGGACAAATTTGAAGGCAACAGTTGCAGTACATGGTGTCTAACGTTTCTTGATGTAACGTGCCTTGCCTACTATGCTCTACTTAACGTCATGGATAAGTTCGGGCAAAAGGTTCCATGCCAGCGAAGAAACAATTCTTTACTCGAAGCATAAAGCACATCCGCCTGATAGGCCGCACACCACCGTTAACCCTTCTCAGCCCTGTAACCTAAAAAATAAAAAGGAAAACGAAATGAGAGGAAATGCATGGGAGAAAAATTCGTGGTAATATATAATCCATCCTAGCATTCGTTTGCAACAAATGTAGGAAAGGAAGAAACCAACCAATCTACTTCAGGTAATCGGTCCATTAAGTTTTGGTTAATTTATATTTTCTGGTTAATTAATATTATATTAATATATTACACTAATTGGTTAATTGATATTAGAATCGGCCACGCAATGGCTGAGTGGTTCAACAAAGTGGCCCAGATTCGATCTCAGGCGATCGCAAAATGAGATTTGTGGTGGACAACGTGGCGCTGGGGCGGGTTTCCTGGGGTCCTGCGGTTTCCCCCGCCAGCATCCCACCCATTGCTCCATCATCTTTCCTATCACCCCATCTCTCGTACTTTCACTTCCGGCGTTCGGCTGACCACCCTGATCTTGATCTGATCAGGAAACCGCTGATCCTAACCCGTTGCCTACGGGCCTCGAGGTTGCGCGGTTCAAAAGGACCTATGTTCCACTTAAAGGAAATACAGGAATTCATTCATATTAGAGTTCGAACCTAAGATGCATGACAAAGAAAATGCTGCAAAACAATAAAACACATACTGTTTCTGTCTTCTTTTGTTTCATTTTCCTCAAGGAAAATGTTAAAATATCCCATTTTGTTGTTTCAAAAACATAGTCACCTTAGTGAACTGCATGCTGAGATATGTGAATACGTTAATGTGCGAATTTTCAGACGAGTTTTATTTTTTCTGACATAAGAAGCAAAAAATAGTTGTGTTTATTTAATAAGCATGTTGCAGTTAGAGATAACGATTGATCCCTGCACAAATAATTCACTGACTTTATTCCTCACATTTAATCTATCGTGAGAATAAAGAGCGCTATAATCCGGTGGAATGGAGCGAAACCGTTGGAAGCACATTACTTTGGTCACCTTGGAAAAGGATACATTTTAGCCATTGTATGAAATAAAAAAGTATTCTGTGATTTTATGAAAAAGGATAAACAACAGAACTATACAATTAATGCTGAGTTTGATGCGAGTGGCATCACTAAAAAGGTTAGTCATGGAAATGATCCATAAGGAAGTTTCAAAGAAGCCTTGACTTAGTTTGCACATCATAGTAATTAATAATATTGGTTATAGTATACCTATCTCACGCAAACAAAATCTTGAGGTTTCTTTAAATCTATCCCTTTACTTAAATGACTTTGCTATTAAGCGCTTTCCTTTATTTAAGGTTGGACTGAAATGCTATTGGTTAAAATAACGAATTTTTTATTTTTTATTTTTATAATTTTTTTAATTGGGTAAAACAGTGAACTATACTTTTGCTATATTTTATTGCTGTAGGACAAATTCAGCTTATATTTCGACTTTGTTTCAATAAAACATAGACCAAGTGTTGTGGTTATTTTCATAACCTGCATTCTTCTTTCTATTTTCCCATTTGTAAAAACTGTAAAAACAATTTGTAAACTGTAAAAACAAATAAGTTTTTCACAATGTATTTCTAAATATGTATGTTTAAAACAGTTTCTGCGATCATACGCCATTGCAACATTTTCACCTGAGTTTTCAAGATGGAACATATATCCACTGTATGAATATTTTTCTATTGGATATTTCCTTGCAAGGCTTTTTAGAAGAACTCATATATATAGTGCAGTATCAATGGGAGTGGATATATTTTTATTGTAACCAATAAAATTCATTACATTAGTAAATACAAACCGAATACACACATACCGACGTGAGACTTAAAACACACATTTCCTTAGTTGCTAGTGTTCTAAATTTTATACTTCAGATAATCGTTTTCAGTATGCCTGTACCCTGTAAATGAAAATGCTGAAATGTACTAATTGTTAGTCTAAAGGTTTTCTGGAATCTCTGTGAATGAAAACAGACAGGTTGTGCGTTATTTAATTAGGCAAAGAATAGTCTCTCAGTTTTTACACCTAATTTAAACTACGAGTGTTTCTTTGCCATGTTGCAGCTTGTAGCTCCCGTCATCCATTTTCGTTTTTTCGCTAGTGGTGCTCTTGTCAAAAATTAGCAACCTACCATGAGTTTACTTATAGTGTCGCAGTCACTTACTTCCTACCCAATCTGAAAGAGATAGATAATTAGTATGTTTATTGTTATCATCATCATCATCATCATCATCAGCAGCAGCATTACTGTCAACATCACCTTTGATATTGTTAGACTATACAGGTAATATTATTTCTTGGTTTGTTCATTCTTTATATCCTTATAATTGCTATTAATATCATCGTATGTGAGTGCGTGTGTCTGTGCGTGGGTGCGTGCGTGCGTGTGTGTTGATACCAATCTTGAGAAATATTGAACATGCTTTCTCTAAAACTATAGGATATATTTTATTTTCAGCTTTTGTTCGATTGACTTTGCAGCATTTGCTTCTCAAATCCCTAGTATATATGATTGTTCTAGTGTTTTTTTTTTTTTTTTTTACATAGATGAGTCTTAATTTCTATCAAATATAACTGCTTGATTGATTGGATAAACGCAAACAATTGTGTGCTTAATAAATCAGATGAGACATGACATTTTGATGTTTGCTTTCCTAGAGCACCAATGCGGAGCACACCTGAAGTTTGGAACTATGCATGAACTTATGATATTGCCGTTGTAACCTTTGAAAACACAAAACAAAGCTAGCAATTGATTGCAGCCTTTTTTCTCTGAAGCAGTACAAAGGAACATAAAGTATTCTAAGTATCCATTAAGGATTGCTTTGAATAAACCACACTATTTGATAATTTTGCCAGAGCAACAAGAACTCCAGTCTGCACTGACAAGGAAGTTTTTGTTCATTGTTTCGACTGTCAATGTATCGAAGTTGGCAGAGTCCGGAAATCGGCAAGAACAGATGTCTGTGGTCCGGCCTGTTGCACAAGGGATGCTGCAACTCATGGAGGCCACTGACCCTCAACTTCTTGCAGCAGCACATACAGGTACTTCCAGTGGGAGAAGGGAGGGGATACTGCAGTCTACCTTGAAAACTTCTTACCCTAAGCAGATGATTTTCCGTTTCTCACGACTTGCAGTCAGCGACTTTGCTAATGCTACACTTGGGAAATCTGAGTAAACGCGGCACAGGTATGTGCAATAATACTTTCATTTGCAATAATTAAGAAAAAAATTAAGACTGAACGTATAAATAAAATGTTCATTCCTAAGTCACCTGGCAGTTTTATGAGGGTCACGAACTCTTCATACAACAAGTTTACAATGTTCTTCCCATTATGTCAAGTCATTACAGTAATAGAAATGGTGTTCTTGAATGTGAGGGACATGGACATGTGATAGTCATATCTATCTAAGGGTAAATGTCGAATCGTTGAACGACGGTCCCCGGAAAATCAGGATTCTGAATAATCGAGCGATGCCTAGAATGAGACACTAAATTGAGCCATAGCAAATCTCATGTGCGTATGCAGATTTCAATCATTTGGCGTAAATGCGTAATAAGTAAAAACATACGAATACGCTTTGCAGAAAATGTCTCTACATTGAATGTAACATGTTATACCGGGTATCAAAAAGTTCACCTACAGCGTTTCAAGGTTGATAGAGTAGGACAAAACTTTGGCAGGTAGAATCCTTTCCCTCTAGATTGCCTTAGTTCAATCGACTTGCATGGAATTACAAAATTTAGTTTACAAGTCTAAGCGGTGAATGTCAATATTTGCTTTAACTTGTGTAGGAAACGTCTGATTGGTCATTGGATGCCTTGTATTGGATGCACATGGCACATTGATGCACATTCGAGATGCGAATAACTCTTGTTCTGATATACCGTTCAATCTGCCTTCGCTTTAACTCTATCCACAAATGGCTCCTGGTTATTACTGACTCTACGATACGAGCAAATATGCCAGGGTATGATAGGACAGAATTTTACGTAGGGGATTCAGCACCTCGACCGGACTGCTCTTTTGTACCTAAGCCCCAAGTGAGGCGTCCCCGGGAGGAAAGATGAGGTGAGAGGAGACAGAGAGAGGCTGACCAAAGGAGTTATAACGGTGCAGAGGGCAGGGTCCATACCATTTACCAGCTAGAAACTTCCCGGCAGTCCAGTACCATGCCAGAGCTCGGAAAACTCCCGGCAGGCCAGCATAACCGGTATCTCTCCTACTGCGTTCCTGAAACGGCCCACCGGAAAACAAAGCTCGTTACCAGGAGCATATCAACCTGCCATGCACCGCCGAGACACCCGCCGACACTTCTATCCTGAAAGAGACTACCAGATATGATATGCAATTATAATGGAGGTGAAATAATGGAACGGGAAGTTCGGGGATATAATAACTAGTGATCTGGGGAATCCCCCGAAAAAAAAACATGGATTAGGTAGGTCGGCCACAGGAATCAAATCCCGACCTGCCGAATGTGGCCACAGTCGAAATCGTCTGAACCATCCCGTTCGGTTGCATGCCAGGAAGTTGTCGAATAATCTCGGCAACTTCAATAGCGGTTGGCATCTTTTAATGTATCATTCCTTAAATGCTGGATAGTTTGAACACATGTTTAAACAGTATTTATTTACATTCCGTGTGCAATTCAAATAACAGGTTTGAGTAATAAGTAAGAATATTTTACCGAAAACGGTAAAACAAATGTTTGATTTGACCTTCCTTTGCCCATGAAATGTTGTAAACTATTTTATCACCTCTCGAGTTGAACGGCTTCTACCTTTAAGGTCACATATGCAAAAGTGATGTATCTGTCATGTTTTGTTAAAGGTAACGAGCTTACGGTAGGTTTGCAAATGCGAAGTACGAACAAACTCATGTTGCTTGCAACTTCGAGTGGGATTTATTAAGATTATTCCACGAATCAAATGCGACAGATTATCTAAATAACGGGTTCTTTGTTACTTGCGTACAAAATCAAATAACTGGGTCGGCTGTTAGATTACGGCGTATCTGCCAATTCATGTGTTACGGAAAATCAATCAATGCTAGAAGCAATCATGGAAATGAAACATGCAACTGCTTACTTAAAAATAAGGCAAACTCAGAATACAAAGGCTCATTTCTTTTAAGAGAAACATTTGTTTTAAATCTGATACCATTTGAATGTACACTCATTGAAAACTAATTTGGGTGACATAGCCCAATAACCACTGCAATCTGATACTACTACTTGTACAGTTCAGTAACGAGCTGAAATTCTCTCTAGAATAGCATCATGGTAGACATACTATGAGATAAATGACCGTTATTGGTCAATATCCGAAGTATTGCTAAACGATATTGGTTAATATCACACATGCAGCTTATGAATGGAATAGTGGCGTAAAAAGAACACTCGTTTTTATCTCCTTATTTTGCCTTAAATGTCGTAAACGAAGTGTTTAACGAAGTAAGCGAAATGAGTTTTGTTTATAGTCCAGGTAAACACATTTTGGTTTAGTGTTTCACAGCGACAGGTGCATTAATGCTTAATAAACCCATGCCACTATAGACCTGGTGGGCGTAGGATTGCTGACTTGACTGCCGACTTCACTCCAATTTAACGCGAAAGAGGTGGCTGACACCCGACCAATAGGGCTAGTATCTGTACATATCTCAGCCGAAACCTTGGGCTTTCTTGCATATTGCAGCTTCTCGTGATACTAAGTGGGCGCTTGTGACTTAATTACACAAGGCTACTTCCTAGTTACTCTCCTTCTCTTAATGTGTGGATAATCATATATTTAACAAATTTTTCGGCATTTTCAAACACAGCTATCTGAAGCAATGTCCTCCATTACATATATTATTTTGACGATATCGTGAGCAGTGACCTATATCCAGAGCTCGATTGTGTAGAAAAATATTGTATTATCGATATTGGGTTAACTAACGAAAAATCAAACGATAACAGAAACCACGCTTCTTTATATTATATATCACAGTCCCAACTTTTCTAACAAATATTTTGAATAGCTCCTGAAAAAACTACCATTTCAAAATTATCTATCTCTATACTGCAACCGTCTTCAGCAACACACTTTTTGTATTACTCTGCGCCTACGTACACAAGCGTGACAGACGACATTGACACTTTCGCCCATGTGTTACGCTATATTACATTCAAAACATTTGTTTGCTCAAGAGTAGCTTACCAGTCGGCTTTGTTGGTTTTGTTCGCGGAATTGCTCACAGGAACAGTGTGCTTCTTAGGACGGCAGGAGTATAAGGTTCCTTGTTGTACAGCTGTGAAGGGAAGTTAAAATTTGGATTCGAAACATTGTTAAAACAACTATTTAAAAATATAAACCCATAAATTGTTTTATTAGTTTGTCTCATAAGTGATGATGAATGTATTATTTATTTTATTATTTATTTAAGTATTTATTTAATCAATTATTTAATTAATTATTTAATTGCTTATTTGTTTGTTTATTTATTTAGTTATATTTATTTATTTGTTTATTTATTTTTTGTTGGTTTGTTGGTTGGTTCGTTGGTTGGGTGGATTGGATTAGATTGGATTGGATTGGATTTATATCGTCCGTATATATGCTTTCATTTTTTTCAGTACTCAAAACTTCAGGGCATCAAATATGCCCACTCATAGCATTACCCATATATGTAAATGAATATGACTTTAAATCTGCTTCCGACCCTTCCCACACAGATCCTATTAGGGAGGCCAGATTTGTCAAATTTCAGGCTCTTTGCTAACATCAAATAAATGGAATTCAGTTTTTCTAGATTTGTTTGTTAACTCATTTTCATACGTTCATTAGTGATGTATGTTTAATGGACTGCTATATGTATGCGTATTTTTCCCCCAATACAATTAAAATTCTGTGCTAATCCGTTGAACTGCAGGGCTTTTAACTTTAATGTTATTCCATTTTACCTGAAACACACACACACACACACACTCTCACACACACACACACACACACACACACACACACACACACACACACACACACACACACACACACTTCCAGATTGTGCGAAGAAAGGGAATACACTAAAGTGAGGAAATGACTTCTGGTTTGGGAGGCCAGAACATTACAGCTGGACCACAGAGGCAGCCTACTTTACGTTGTTCTTACTTTATATTCAACTTCCGTTTCTAGTATGTTTATATAATATAATTATTTTATCCTCCGATCCAGTCTCTGTTCTATTGAATTACACCCTTCAGAACTGGAAAACCAGCAGTTGAATTAGCTAGGATATTTAATGAATAAAATCAACTTGCAAAAATTTATAAACTCAGGCGTTGCAAATTTTTACAACAAATAATATATGAATCTTAGTATACTAATCTTCTGTAGTTGTAATATTATACATGCCGTTTATACTAACGATGAATTAAAGGTAGCACTGCATGTTGTGATAAGCCCCTATAATTATTTCCATTGACCTTTCCTCGTGTTAGCTGCCTAGTTTCTTATATTTGCAATTTTAGGTGTCGGCAATTAAACTTCCAGATTAGAACGGTTTTCGATTTATTTATTTCTTTATTTTATTTATTTACTTACTCACTCACTCATTCACTCACTCACTTATTGCATTTCACAACTTGGCGAAATTTGAGGCCTTTTTCCCATTTGAAATTAGAGCTTTTCTCTGCAAAATGACCATCTTCCATAATTATCAAAAAATTAATAATTTTCAAGTGATAATAGGGCATAGTCTTCAGTTGTTATCGATCATGGTCACAATTGGTGTGCACGTATATCGGATAAAAGATGCCTGAGTACACTGACCTAGATTTGTTAACCTGCTATTCAGTTCCTCAGTTCACTTGTAAAATAATTCGAAAAGATAACCAGTGTAGTAAGGAGTAACTTTTACAGTGTATAAAAGCGAAATATATGCTATATCTGTCTTAACTGGTATAATAATGTATTGGAACATTCTATAAGTAGAAAGTAGGAAATAAGAGTAAGTGTGAGGTTTGAAAGTCAGAAGTGGTCTGCAATTTATTCTTTTACGTAAAGCGTAAGTGTTCAAACTTTTGTGCGTACTGATAAAATAGTAAAAATTTGTACAAAAGGGTTTGAATAACATGAGAATAGGTAGATTTTGAAGTGTGTGTTGTCCCAGAATTTTCACCATGTCGTGTAGTTCAAGTGTACACATTTATTCCTTGGATGTGACTAAATGCTATAGATTTATCTGTAAGAGTTTGAAAATAAAGTAAGGGTAGCTTTTAAATATTTAGGGTAGGTAATAAATAGTTCAGAATAAGAATTAGGTGTATTTTGGAAGCTGTAACTTAACCTAAGATTTTTCATAGTTCTATTTGTATAGTTTCAGGCTTCTACATAAGAGCTTGAAAATATCGTACTTGTAAAGCAACAGTTTTTTTTTGTTCCGCAGTATTAAGCATACAAAGTTTCATTTAGATCGTCGAAAGAATGTAGATTTGTATGTTATGAGTTTAAAATGAAGATTGAATGTAAGAATAGCTCATTTTTGTCTATTTCTAGAATCCAGATATACCGGGTCTTATCAACGTTATAATAAAAATATTGCTTGATAAAACTTCACTGTAACATGAGGAAAATGTGAATATTACAACAACTCTCTCCTTTTGGGAGGACAAGTTACCTAGTTTTTGGAACCTTTTAGAAAATTGTAGGACGTAGGACTCGGATGGCAAGAGGAATGAAAGGTGGATGGCTATAGTCATGCCCATGGCAAAAGCATAGTTTCGAGATTGATTAGATTAACTTAATATTTTCCAAGAACCTACATTGACAATTCCACATTGACAACTGCTTTAGTATAAATGAGCATCCATTAGACAAAAAGCTCCGATACATGAAACCTGAGGTTTTTAAATCATTCCGCCTCTAAGTCACGAAGAACAAGAACGAACTCTTCAACCGTGAGCGAAAATTTAACATAAACATAGCCAATGGGCCTAGGGCTCATACCCCTCACATTTTCATAATGGTATGTGTTCCGGGATCCATTCACCATCTCGGGTATGCCTTTTATTAAGTAAATTTAAATTAAAAAAATATATCTTCAAGTTAATCACTACAATATGAAAGATATCAATCCCTCTAAAATATGTGCCTTTAAAACAAAAGTTATTACCCCTCCCCGATTCCTCATTTGGTTTCGAATTCATTAAAAATCTGTCATATTTGCAATAACATGCTAAACTTAACCTCTGATATCCATGTTCAAGGAAGCAGAGTTCAAATTTGGCAACATATGATATAAACGAGGCATTTGAACTCCGGTTTCAAATTTTTGTAAGCATTATATGGCCTAAAATTATCTACAAGAATAGGGCTTTTCAATGGTGAAACAATTATTAAAAGCAGTTAAGTGGTTTTAGTTGAGATTTGCCTACACACGTGGGCACACAATTTTGTATTTGCTATACACAGGGGTCATTTTATGACGAGGCCAAAGACCGCGGTTATGCATGCTCCGCGCGCTGCAGTGCAAGAGAATCGCGCATACGTAATGGTCCGTTGTCTCATGATAAAACTACCGCACATGAAGGGGAAAAAGAGGAGAAAAGAAAGAAATAAAAAAGAGAAAAGAAAGGAGAGAGTGAGGGGAATAAATAAAAGTTAAAGAATAACTGATCAAACGAAGGTGTAGAGTTCCGGAATTAACTGAAGAACTCCTCCTTTCACTTTAACGTCCGGAATAAGATGTAGGTAAAAGCATTCTTTTTCCTATCTTGAGGTAAGTGTAAGATTTGCAAAATAAATGCAGTTTCTTCTTGTTCTTTTTGTTCTTCTTCTTCTTTAATTCGTTCATTTATTCATTTTCACTACTGTCAAGTATGCAGCTTCTTTTGTTTCAAACATGACAAGATTTCTTGATTTCTTCAAGCACATATAATTTCCAACGCCTCGGAGTTCTCCAAGGATGTCATGCATTGTATTTAAAACTGACTAGGACATCATTATGATAAGTTGTAACATAAATGATAGTGCTGTTAAGGAAATGACAACATAGGCATGATAGAGCTCAGAAACATGACTTCCTCCTCGCTGTGGTTTTCCGTTTTCCTCTTCAGGGTCCTCCCTTCTTTTGAAGGGCATTCATGTCATAAAATATTAAATGAAAGATCGGCAATAACGCGCAGTTTATTAGTTTTGTTACACAAACAATGTATTTAAATGTAATTAAGGTAACGCTTATATGCTAGTGATGGGTAATAATGCATACCATAGCTATATTATATACCCTGGACACTTTTGTGTACGTATCCAGTATAATCTCGTAAAACCGGTCAACCTGTTTATAACTACTTAAGCACAGAAATACCAGCTAGATGAAATATATTGAAAATTGATTCACGTCTTCAATCTTTTTGTTTTCGGTACATACTATCAAAACTAACTTGCATATATTTAGTAATTTGTAGAGAAAACGTTTTTGTATGATATCTGAAAATGCCTCAAAGTATCATATAAAGAGACCGATGAATAGGTAGGTAAATTTGTGAGCAATGAAAATCAGGCATTGTTCAAAAATTCAGCTCAAGCGTACTCGAAGTTCCCGTTGCCCATCACGAAAGACTTAGATTTTAAACCTACAAGTTGATATACAAAATATTTGTTCTACTAATTCCATAACATAGCGTTGGAAATAGTGCACATAAAAAGCGGAGCTTTTAAAAACTATAAAATTCATAAGTTGAAAAATATTGAAAATCCTATAATACCTAAACCGCATTGCGGTATTTTGTTTGTACATGTTAAAATGATAATTATGCCTCCATTAATTTGACTGCTAGAATCTTTTTAAGGCGTTGACCGAATACGTTTTCCTCCTGACCATAACTTTCATAAACTACGTGCTACTTAACTTCCAGTCCCTGGAAAGTGGAAACACAACTGGACTAACTTTGGACACAAGATTTAGGGCTCTGCGATACATATGTATTTGGCTACTTTATATGTAGCTTTCAAACTGAGCAAGATGGTCTGAGCCTCTCATTCAGGAGGTCCTTTTTCGCTTTCGGAGATCCACCAATCTGACTTTGGGTTTTTTCGCGTTTTTCCCTGTTAGCAAAGCGAATGCTGTGCTGGAGAAATTTGTTAGGTTACACATTTCCTTTCCCTCACTTTTTGTTATTTCGCTTACCCTTCAGTGTGACAAGTAGCCTTAAGGTTGCGCAGTGTCATTCGGTTAAATGGCGCAGATACTTTTTTATTTTTTGAAATATCTTCTCTCTTCCAAATGACAGCCTTCTCTTATAGCCTGCCGGTTCCTCTAGAGGGAACGCACTTGCACTTATACTGCTATTTATTAACTATAATACCGTCACAGAGTGCAGTACACTGGTTTAAAAGCACATTCCTAAATTATTAAACGTGAAATTTTGACGGTTATCACTGAAGCAGTTATAAACAGTGAAAAACTTCTTTCGACGTCACACCATGTCAGAGGTGCAAATGCAAACAATTCCACTCTTGTCGTCTGGCGTGTTTTCCTTCTTATTAATTTCCAAACTTTCACACAGCTTGATAACCAATATTTTTGTTTAGAAGCTTCTGGGATTTAGCTTTCACCTTTGCTATACCTGGCACAAGAGGTATTCAATTAACAGAATTAGCTGAATCTTCTATTTTTTTGTGTAATTTTACGTCCTCCAACGTTAAGTCATATCGGACGGTGAATGAGATGGTTGAAATGATGCTCAAATGTGTCCAGGGTCCATGGAGCTTAGAACTACCCGACATTCGTCTTTAAGGATAAGGGAAAACCCTGGAAAAACCTTATCCAGGTGACTCATCCTGACCGAGATTCGAACTCGGGTTCTCTTGAACGTGAGGTAGACATGTTACCATCTACGCTACCGAGGCGGGCGAAAAATCTTCTATTATGCTTATCTTCTTGGATATTTCCAAAACCAATTTTTTAAATTATTTAATAGCTTTGGGCAACACTGCAAAATTGTTGGATATGAACTGAAGACTTTCAGATAGTTCATGCGAATCTGAGACTGTGCAATTACAATAGTTGCAATAGTCTAGTCAATAGTCTTGTTGCCCGTGCTGTACATCTGACGTCATTCATACTCTGCGTCATTCCTAACTTGTATCATATCCCTCCGGCCTTCAGTCATAGTTTTCAAAACTTACCCCACACTTATATTCAGTTGCTACTATTAGGGTGGCGAGAATGCCTTAGTTTTCCAATTCATCAAATACGCAGCGTGTGTATCTCCACTAGCACATACGACAAATGGACAACCGATGAATATCGGGTAGCTCTAAGCTCCATGGACCCTGGACACATTTGAGCATCTTTCACCCATTTCATTCACCGTCTGATATGACTTAACGTTGGAGGACGTAAAATTAAAAACAAAAATAATAATAATGATTGGACAGCCAGCCAGAGAGGGAGAGAGAGGCATTTGATAGTTCAGACCTCATCGGTAATCCCGTTTTTGCCATACGTGAAGTATACATACAAATTAACCAAAAAAACCTGAAAATCTTATGCGTACAAGCATATGATTTTCTCCATTCTTATACATACTATTCCTATAAAGACTTATTATTCGATCTACTTCATGTTAATCGAGAGAAATATCGTATTGCTAATATTCTTGTACGTGCAAGGAGAATATGGGAACACAGTAGGTTTTAAGTGATAGTTAAATCTTTTAAAGCTAGTCGTTATGTGATGGCTTTGAAGTTCATTTCTATTTGCATGGCCTAGACATAAAAAAATGAATAACAATTTCCCATTTGGAAAAAGTCTAAGTTCAGATAAATAACAATGAATATGTAAGATATGGCTACTCCACTATCTATATAATTGTGTTTTAACAGATTTATATTTTTTGTATAGTAAGATTCTGGTTTCTCTTAATGTTTCCGAATGAATTCAAAACTCATCCAGAATGAGGGGGACTACTTAGGATATTCTCGGAAAGTTCAAGATATACATTTCATTTCTCATGAAGTTGTCAAATCTATAGCGTTTTAATTAAATTCGTTAGAATAATTTTTTAGAATATCAACATTTGTTAAAACTGTTCCATATAACGGTATTCTAGGGTTGTAGGATTTTCTTGAAAACCTTTCTGTCCTATCATTCAAGGGCGATGAACCTAAATACCAAGTTTGCTAGTTTTTTAGTTATGCTACTCACTCACTCACTCACTCACTCACTCACTCACTCACTCGTTCTATCAACTGGAAGCAACTTTGCTTCTATCAAATTTGCTGCCACTGGAAGCAAATGTCCAGAACAACTTATCTAGTACTCTGTGAACTAGTGAAGCATTGCATTTCAAGTGTATGCAGACGCAAGGTCAAGACGTAGTATAACGCGACTGTTTTGTTTTTTCTCGGCATACCTGTCATGTTCAGGCTGTACCTACCTGTAGTTGTTAATTAACATGCACGAGGGATAACAATACAGTCTATGTGCAGTATACCTATAGAAAAACGCACGCATCTCTGGCCTTTACATATTTATTTTCCGGAGCTAATAACGCATTCTTTTAGTTGGTACGCACAAAAATATATTAGTCGCAGTTCATGGTATTGGCATTTGTGTTCCTGTTCCAAGTCTACTCATTTGATTTGCATGATTGCATTTAACAGCAGTGTTAATAACAAATGGTCCAATGTGGTATTCCAAATCCTTCACAATCAACAATTTGAAGAACGAAAATAAAAGCGACAAAAAAAATATATAAAAAATAAGTAAAACGGTGCTTGAACTTGGAATGTGATATTTCTGTCTTGAGAGCTTCTTACGTTACCACTGAGTCACAAACGCATAATTGTTAATAGTGCAGCAAATGCTTATATATGTAGTCGAAGTAGTTTCAACGGGTCCAATTTATTGCACAAATTATGTGCTGTGGTACCTTAAGTGTCCTATCTCAAATTGTTCCTCCAACGTCCCGAACTACTACATGGCAAAGCGTGTAATCGTATCGGAAGTAATGTGAAAAAGAGCGATGTTTATGCAAACCTATCGCACACATACAGCGAGACAGTGATGTACACTGTTGAGATACAATCATGACTCCTGGACAGCAACTTGTCATATATCGACAGGCGAGACAAATCCTACACCCTTTGAAGAAGAAGTCCACATCGTGTCCACGGCCGGTTTACAATGGTGTCACGGACCATGTCTATAGCTTCGTCGTAGTGAATCCTCTCATAATTATAATAATAATGAGATTGTTTCACATGTTTCGTGCATGACCACATAGGGATTTCTTCCTTACAATGTGCGAAAAATTGAGTCTCATAATTGACTCATAATTGAGTCTCAGTTGTTGAACGTGTAGGTAAGTATGTAGGAGCTGGACCTGCAAAGGCTCTAAGAATCCCGAACATCATTTTGATTTTTTTATTGTATAAATACTAAATGCGTATTACGCACATGTTAATATAACTTCCAATTGTTACGGTTTACTTGATTTTATGGTATTTATGCTCACACATAAAAACTGAAACACTCTACTGTTTTTAAACTAACTGAAATAAATGTTTTATTCCTATACGTAAAATCAAATAAAATGATATGTAAAATGATACAAATGATAAATAAAATAAATAACATAGTGTCAGGTGTGTAAACCCTTTTTGTCTATTACTGCCCTCATACTGCGGGGCATGGATGAGACCAAATACCTAGTGAAATTTTCACGAGAGGATACTTCCATTATATGTTATCACCATTCATAACAGATGAATGAGCCCAAATGTTTACAGAACCAATATTAAGGCAGTTTTCTAATAACATTGCATTTACTTTGAAAACGATTAGAATATGGTGTTTGCATTTTTATAGATGAATACGTTTAAAATATTATTTATCTCTTGCAAGAAAAACATAAGACATTGCTATTAAAGTAACAACAATAAAAAGAAGTGTGCACATCAAGGATTTCAACTCATGTTGGTCTACTTAGACATATCGTTTTACCGCTCGGCTACCATGCATACGGCCAAGCCACAAGCCAACTCTATCTATCGCATAGCTTTAAAATGAAGCCAGAGTGGTATCAAAGCGTAATTGTTCTTTCACACTAGTCGTGTGTAGGCCAAGTATGGAAAGATAGTCAGACTGAAAACTTCTATGCCACAGCCGGGATTCAAATCATTGAACTTTTCAGTCCGATTCTACCTTTCCAAAGCGTAAATGTGAACGCAGCGTCGGCGAATGCTTCCGAAGGTTTGCGAATCGAACTTTGTTTCTGACAACTTCTCATTTGTTGTTGCTGTCAAAGGGTGTATATAACGTGATTGAATATTTTGACAAGGAGAAAGAAGCGGGAATTAAAATCCCTATGTGTCAAGCGACAAAACGGCGGCTGCAATATTAATTTGCATTTGCGTTTAATAATTAATATCAGACACAGAGCTCCCAAATACTTTATTTGTGCTTCGTCACTTACTGTACGTTAGGTTAAATACTAATATTTCGCTCTTCTAATAAACAGCATAGCAAAGGAATGTAGCGCTGTGTCACTGAAGGTCAATACGCCTCAACGCTCTGTCACATAGTACCGACCTAACCTTGTTAGTTTAGTAGACTTTCAATAGTAATCTGCAATATACCCGGCCGCGCCGTGGCTCAGTGGTTAGACCGCTTGGCTCTCACCAAGGCGGCCCGGGTTCGATCCCAGGCGACCGCAAAGTGAGATTCGTGGTGCACAACACGGCGCTGGGGCGGGTTTTCTCCAGGACGCCATCTCATTCCACCGGTGCTCCATCTTCATCTCATGTATCATCAGTGTCACCGCCTGCGGTGCCGTATGTAGTAAAAGCGGGCGTTAAACACTACACATTTCATGCAATATACCCGGAGCTTTAGAGTAGTGAACAGAAGCAAAGAGGCTTTTTTTATGTTTTGTAATAGCTACCGTACACTGTTAACATTTTGTTATACGTGAACATTGCAATTTGTAATGCAGCATGTAGATGAAGTAGTAGGTACTATAGAAAATGCATATAGACCTTCATTCGTATTATTAATGAGCTACACCGAAACAATTTGACTTTTAGTATCATACGCAAGCTTTAAGAAGGAAACGTATGATCCGTAAGTTCAAATTTGGAAGTAATGGAGGTATGTCTGTAAAGTTTCAGTACACCTCTAATTAATTAAGAGGATTCCATTTGAAGTCGCACTTATCTATCATAAGGGTGGCCCTGATTTAAGTTTGAATCTACTGCTATTTTATTAACAAATTCAGCGGATACATTCGTTTTACAGAAATGTGCGAATTTCATTAATCTAAAAGAACTTAAATGGGAGGTTTGACCTCTTAGCCTGACAGGTGTTTCGCACATTGTAAAATCATTCCAAAACTACTATAAGAAAATATGACGGAGTTAGTTCAGTTTTAGTATCGATATGTGCAAGCCCTTGCCTAAATTAGAACACGTTTTTGTTTTAAACCAGGAGCTATATTCTTCGGTTGGAAAGTGCTCCTGCACTAATGATGCTCTGAGTACATAGCGAATATCCAAGAACAAAATATGTACCTGGTAGATATATGTACCTGAAAATATTCAAAGTCATAAACTTAATATTACAGGAAGAAACGTAGATATACAGAAAATTACCTATAGAGTCTGCTGCGTTAGCATCTAGTTATACGCTCCAGTGACGTCATGTTCCGTTAAAATATCTTTCTCTTCTTTCTTTTTCTTCTTTCTTTCTTTCTCTTCTTTCTTTTCTTTCTTTCTTCTTTCTTTCTTGTTCTTTCTTTCTTTCTTTCTTTCTTTTCTTTCTTCTTCTTTCTTTCTTTCTTTCTTCTTTCTTTCTTTCTTTCTTTCTTTCTTTCTTTCTTTCTTCTTTCTTTCTTTCTTTCTTTCTTTCTTTCTTTCTTTTCTTTCTTTCTTTCTTTCTTTCTTTCTTTCTTTCTTTCTTTCTTTCTTTCTTTCTTTCTTTCTTTCTTTCTTTCTTTCTTTCTTTCTTTCTTTCTTTCTTTCTTTCTTCTTTCTTCTTCTTCTTCCTTCCTCTCTTTACCTTAACCCTAGTAGTATCACTTATCGCAGTGTTAGGGGATTCTTGTTCCTCTATCCCTTAAGGTCGGGTCTGAGGAATCGAAGCTTTGGATCCGTTAGAGTACCAAGATGGGCGATCAGCCCGATGCCTGGTGACAGGGTGAGAGAAGTGGATGACGTATGACGAGATGAATGACAGGAAAGATGATGGAGCAGTTGGTGGAATGCTGGCAGGGAAAACCGGAGGGCACGGAGAAAACCCGCCACAGTGCCGTGTTGTCCACCACAAATCTCAATTTTCGGTCGCCTGGGATCGAACTCAGGCCCCCTTGGTGAGAGTCGAGCGCGGTCGAAATAACTTTCTCTTCATACAAAAATGAGTTGCTTGATAATTTTAAATCGTTTAAGCCAGAACGCGTATGTAGATATTCGTCTACTTCAATGCCAAAAACTAATCTGCAAAAGGAACATTAAAGTCTATACTCGTGTGTTTTTGACGGATATCGTTGATAATGTGAACATTTAAAAATGTCCATACATATATCTCGCTAAATTAAAAATGGTGACTGTACTGATCTACAAAGAAAAACCTAAAAAAGATATTTTAACGCTGCTGTTATCCTTGGGTCATTATGACCCAAAAAGAAATTTGTCTTTCCGGTATTCATTTAGGTGCAGTCATTGGTGCTTGTAATTTCATGTATTTGTTGCTCTTATAACTACTTCTTATAAACTGTTGCATTTTTGGAAAAATAAATTATTTTTCATGTACTTAAATAATCATATCCAAATCCATGTGCATGGCCGCATACACAACAATACAGTCTACTGTTTACTTCTGCAACAATGGACGATGTATTGTTGAATCTCTGAATATAGCAGAATATAAATCAGTTAGGGGTCTGATTGTCTCTTGAAGAAGACGTTATTTTAATTCTTGCAGTAAGTAGTGGTGCATTCCTATCATGGCAAAACATTACCTAACTGAAAGTGAGTTAGAATCATTAGGCGATATATCTGACAGCGTGGAAATTTCAGAAGAGAACCATATACTAGCGAAGACATCACTTAACCTACATCAGAATCGGAAGACTGTGCTTCAGACAATGAGGTTAGTAATGACAATAATTTGCAAGATGCAGCAGTAGTTAATTCTAAAGATAAGAACGTCATTGGATTTTGGTACCCTTTCCACAACATAGAAGGGCTTGCAGTGTAAACAGAACAAACACCTGGTCTAACCAGATTGTTCTACCTCCAGAGTAAGTGATGTCAAATCTCCTTTGATAAGAACTGATATTGAGGGCCGAAGAATGTACGGTGATAAATTGAGAAGACTTGGATGGAATTACATTGAATGCATATAATGGTGTATTAATACTAGTTGGCGTTTAGAAATTGTATGGTGAATCAACAAGCAACTTATGGGATCCAGAATGAGGTAGAGCCATTTTTCCTGCTACAATGTCATTAAAGATGTTCTTTCGCATCTCCCGGGTTTTACGTTTTGATGATAAATCTGATCGACGGGTGCAGAGCGCAAATTAACTTCCATAAGGGACTTAAGAGAACAGTGGGTGGAAATACTGGCAAAATTATATAATCCTGGATCAAACGTAACTGTTAAATGCTTTGCCTGTATGAAAGAATAATTAAATTACATTAATTTTCATGTATTAGTAGCTTCTTTGAATTTTTTCCACCGAGTCATTATGACCCGAAGGACCAAGAGTGTATAATTTTTATAACGAGAACATAAGGGTTAAACACACAAGAAACCTGAAATGATTTATTCCAACTAAAAATCCAGCTGATAATCATAACACGACTAAACGTTCTTTAGAAGCCTGACATAGCGAAACGTTTTCTATCTTGAATGTCGTTCATCACATCCTGTTTCTTTTATTTTTCTTTTATACGGGTATTCGTGTTTTTAAAATACGTTATAATACAGTTTTACTGTGTTTTAGTTGATGTTTCAATTTATGCAATAATCATATAATTGCAATTAAATCTTAAACTGTTGACTATATACGTAATTAAATCTTAATTACTGCCCTTGTTTACAAAATATAGAGGCATCCTTAGTGGAACTGAATTTATACACTGCAATTATAAAAGAGAAAGAAGAGGAAAAAAGAATTGGAAACCAAAAAACCTCCACGCTTTACAAAGATTATAAATTAACTGCTCGAAGTGGTGACATGACCGCACGGCATAGTTGACATCCGCAAAAAACTATTGGTGTAGTTGTTCTAAGATTTCAAGCAATTTTCAAATTATTTTTGTCCTGTCTTTCATGGCAGCCCTTAAATATGAGAAATTGTTGTTATAATAAATAAGAAAATAAGTAAATGAATAAGTAAACAGGTAATTAAATACATAAGTAAATACGTAAATAAATAGGTAAATAAATAAATACCTTCCTAATTTATGTTGAATATTTAAAACACTAAATGCTAAGGTTCCATCTGTGTGTCTGCAAGCCACGTCTACTAGCAGTGTTAGAGGAAATGTTAAAGAAGTATGTATGCATATGATACAAAAGGCTAAAATGGTAGAGTCTGCTTAAACATGAGGAATGTTTGTAATCCTAGAGCAAAATAAGATCACTTAATGCGTTGTTAAATACTTACCACTTTGTTTTTACGAACAATGGTATGTGATAGTATAGATAGCTCTGAACATTAAATTAAAGAGTATACAGCTGAAATGTGTGTGAAAGTAGAAGTTTGCTTTCGGACATACACACTGGTAAGTTTTGGTCTTTTGCTTTGCCTTCGTTGTTCTTCAGAAAACCAGAGCTGACAACATGAATCTTAGAGCTCGGCATTTGCATATTTTGTTCCTTCGTCTTGTCCTTGTATATAAAAATATGTTTCATGCTTACTGGAATAAAATATAGGCACAACTTTGTAGTACCTATTACATATCGTCTCTCTTTTCCTATTTGAAAGTCCTACTGTGGCCTTTTTTGTAATGCAAATTTTAGTCTTGGCTTTTACCTTTAGTGATAGCATTGTTATTGACGATTATTTATTAATGTTACACAGTACTGTGGTGTTAACCATATTACTACAATTAATATTTCTGCTGTGAGCCAATGAGCCATTATTGACAATATGCCTAAGGAAAGCTTCAGGTTTTATATTTGTGCCTAAGGAAGTTAGTAATATAGCTTTCCTAACGTCATGAATTCTATTATTTCGTGTAATAATAAAATAGTAGCTACTTAGCACAATAAAGCGTACAGTAAATAAATGGTGAACTACCGCCAGTTGCTGGTTTTTGACGCAAAAAAGCGATTATATTAGTTTTAACCATCTCTTTGTCCATTAACGTACTCACTTTATTACTTTTTACTGAAAAAGAAAACATTATTGACCTAAAACGACTATACTTTATTGCAAACGCAATAATAACCTTTCAAAAATAATACAATGCACAATAACACCAATAAATACAAATCAGCGCGAGGGTGTAAAGCGTATTCAAGAGAGCAACTGTTTAAATTTTGCCTAGTAATGGGTTCACACTTTCATTCGCCGTGGCGTAGTGGGCTAGAACGTTGTACTTTGGTTCCCTGCCATGGAATACGCTCAGGTTCGATTCCACTCTTGAGGGTGCGAATTTTAGTCCCAGATCCTTAGACAACCTGGGCCCTTGTGAGGAAGTTCAGGAGCTACGCTAGATAGCGAACCCTGGCCAAGAAAACGAACTTAAACCAGCTGGGGGCGCATGATGCAGACCGTATCGGTTGGATGATCGCCCACCTCTACCTTGCGTATGTGGGCGTGAGGCCGGCAGTCGGATTGGCCGGCCCTGGCCCGCTTTGGTGGCTGTTGCGCTTTGCTGTTAATGGGTTCACATTATTATTATCATTATCATTATTATAATTACTTTATATAATTGTACTTTTGATTGTCCAATTGCTTAAATTTGCAATATTAGTTTCTTATCTGAGGAAGTGGCTTCGGTATTGATAACTTCAATGATTGTCATTAGTTTGGAAACAGTTGACTTTATTTGGAAGAATCTGTGAAACCATTTTTAAAATAATTTCCTAGTCATTCAGTCAATACTCTTCATTATATTAATCGGTATAAGATCTACGCTTAATAAAAACAACATTTCTGTCGTCAAGAAAGAGTGCTATGCGTGGTAACATTTTCCAAGATTACTAAAGGGGCAGTAGAGTGTATCCAGGCGGCTCCAACCAATGAGTGCTAAATGCAGAAGAGTAATGTCAGGCATTTCAGACCTTGAAAGAATAAAAAGAGTAGGCAAGATCCTGAGCTGTAAATATGTAGATTCTGTGTACATGTACCAATTGACGTTGAATGTTTTTTTGATTCTTTTCTCTTTTGAAAAATATATTAGCTGACAGACGACAAAATTTGTGTTAAAAATCTGAAGAAGCATCTGATGGTTACGTGCAACAAACAATTAACAGCATTCAAACGGTGAAACCAGTATTTTAGTGGTTTTGCTTTCTGGATAATGTTCTTTATAAAAAGATGAAAAGGCCTTTAGTGCCATTTTTCTACCTTTTCCTACCTTTTCTGGTGTGTGAAATTCAAGTTTCTAGTTATATCTTAAAAGTATATACCTAACACTGTGTGGAGAACTCCAGCATTTTGTTCCAGCTGGCTTCGAACCACGCTCGTTGCACGTCAGTCACGTAGTCGTCAGTGTAGCTGTAGAAGAACAAAGTAGGTCACCTCTTTATGGAACTGCAGTGGCTTTGACACTATGTTATTAAGATCTATGGTAATCAAAAGAAAAACAATACACGACAAAACCAAAAAGTAGTTGGCGTATTGGCTTTCGCCACAGCTGCAGAAATGTTTTTGTTTCAAACATTATAGTCCAGGTTGAATAAATACTATATAAATAAAGACCAGCAGCGAAAGGAATTAGGCATAATGTGTAGTATTCCGTAAATCGCAGACTGCATTTTGTTTCTGGAAAGTTTCCAGGTGACCGCACAAGGCCAGCCTTGTGGAACTTCCTTAACATACTGTATATTTCTGTTCCGTTTCCGCAGACCCTGGCCGTCTCGAGCGTGTTATTTTCTTCTCTCTTGTACTGAAACTAATTCTGGGAAAATCGAGTACAAACTTTCACATCTCGGTTATATAGCAGTTTTATAATGACTCATAACCTGAAGTTAGAAATGCTCCGTGTTTTGAGTTTACAGATGTTTATATTCTATACAGTTGAACCTGCGTTATACGTAATCCACTTATACATAATTCTTATTTATACGTAAACATTGTGACTTTGTGGGTTTGTAGAATTAAAAGGCCGAGTTGCAGAAATTCTAAGTGTTCTTTATTTTCGTAGAAATACACAGTTCAATTCTCACGTAACAACATTACATCACCTATACAACACAGTCTTCCAAGATCGATGACAACAGCGTGCAGTTCAGCTCTCGTTACAACAGCTCTCTCTGCTCACTCACCCTGTTTACCACTCACTTTGCGAGCCGTCACGTCCTTAAATACCTAATTCGTAATTCTAGATTGTTCTAAAATAAACCAGAACCAGAACAATCTCTATCAGTCCAGAAAATTCCCGAAGAATAAAGAAACCAAATATTCTATTACATTCCAGAAGCGTAACTTAATCTATGCCGGCAAGTCCTTTACCTCATTTATCTTTTGCTTTCCGGCGCTTGTTTACATTAGTCGCGCTATCAATAACTGCTTAGCAAGGATCTTTATTACCATGAAACTTTATCCGCCGACTGTTTTCTTATTTGTGCCCAAACTTTTATGCCTGTTGCCGTGACAATATTTTCAGGTCTGGGAAAAAATGTAATTATTTAGAAACATGTTAATAGAACCTTATTTATACGTAATGCATTTATAAGTAATTCGCAGTTATATTAATTAAATTTCAATGAAATACAACTGAATTTTACGGCATACGCAATCTTAAAGAAACTCGAAACGCATTTACCTTATCGCTGCTGACAAAGACGCAGGCTGAGCAGGCCGCTTTCCGCAACTGTAACAAAAGACACTTTTAATCATCTATGGACAAAAGAAAAAAAAATGGCTGGCCCAATAGCTCAGTCGGTAGAGCACGTGCCTGCTGTGCAAGGGGTCCCGGGTACTATTCGCGGCTGGGGGTGGGGTTTTTTCTCCAACCAAGATGAGAATGTGAAAGTGTGCGTGATCTAATGATTTAAAAAGATCCGAAGTAACAGCAACGCAACGTCTACGAGATAACACCATCGATATGTTCCAAAGGTGAACGGCCGCCGATATGACTACTGTAGTTAAAGACGGGGGTATAAACGGAACAGGAAAACAGGAAATGCTGTACGCTCATTCTAAATGCGGAAGCTGTAAAATTGGCTATTGTAGTTGCTACGTCGCTGAAGATACTCGTATCTGGCTAGGCTGTAGTAGTCTATTACCACTCTGGACATACATGCGTGGTACTAAATATTATTAGCGTTTAAAATCGCCTTGAATAATTATAAACTAATAACTGCTGAATTAGTTGACAAATATTCGCCTTAAAAGGGGGAAAAAAGATTCAGTAATTTATTATTCCTCATGTAAACAAAACCACAAAGGACCAGTTGCAATTAGAAATCAACAGTCTTCAATCTTTGATAATTCTAATTCATTTATAGCAGATTTCAAAAGTAAAGCAGTGAGCTTAGCAGTCCATTGGGTTACAATTCATTAATTACAGAAATGTATGCCAATGTTATAAGCTTTAGATCATGAAGAACCTATCATGGAAGTACACGTTCTGCCGTGGTTCTTCATGAAGTGTCAAAGCTTTTAGGTATGTAAACCCTGCCCCATGTAACTCTGTTAAGTGCATTGGCTTTAGCTTGTTGTGTGACAAAAAGTAATTGCTTGTCTAGCATGCTCGTTAAATATATTCAAAGCGAATTGCCAAATATACGTTTTCATCACCTTATGAATCAACCTAGCAGCGTTATTGCATCTGAAACGCATGTAAAATCTTAATCAACAAATGGGTAGGATAATCTGTCTCTTAGGATGACGAAAGTACGTGTATCTATCATTACAGTATGTTCTTATCGCCTGGTGATAGTCCACAGGGCTGCATTGCCATCAAATCATCGCCATTCATTAGCCGATCAGCGGAAGTGGGACGGAAAGGAAGTGCTGAAAAATACATGTTAGCGGGGCAAGGCTATAAGAAACAGGGTTGTCTAATTTCATTTTATACACAAGATCAGGGTACTACTAAAAGCCAGAATACAGTGAAAGGTGCAGCGATCTGAAATATCAGTTGCAAATCTTGTACACCATAATGTAAGCATAGAAAATATTGATTTTGCAATTCTCTTAGCAAACACAAATTAGGGCTTCATTTTATTATGCAGAAATAGAAATTGCAAAACATATTTGGTAAATATTATCCATACATATTTTTACATAAAAATCTCGTGGTAAAACAAACTCATTAAGTAAAACAATAACAATATGATATAAAAGAAGAGTTAAGAATTATAACAAAAGCCGATTTTACTATTTTTTAACAAAAATAGTTGTACTTGCCATCCAGCATTTAACTAGTGACACGGTTTTTATTATAATGTCTGACATTAAAGTACTCGTTGCATAAGACAGATGTTTTCTGCCCTTCCAGCAATTTATAAACGTCATACTGTAAGACTCTTGCATAACATACGTTATGTACACTGAATTGCAATTTGTCTAGTTACATAGCTAAGCGTTAAATATTCTGTTACGAAATATATGTTACAAGTGCAGCATAAATGTTTATACTTAATGAATATCTTAATTTACAGAGCAAGCTTTTATTTAAAACAGTTAAGGGGATTTAATATCATGCAAGTCATCTAATTTATAGCTTCTGTAAAAAGTTCCTTAAAATAGTAAATTTGGTGTTCGCATATAAAACATTCCCAATTCCCTTATTGAAAAATTTTGCATAGAAATATGAATGTAAGTTATTGAAATGGAAATAAAAGCTAGTATATTGCTCAGAATTGAGCTGAATCCACCATCATATGCCCCTATACGTTTACTACTTGCACTAAACTCACTCCATAAATGTTCTGAAGGCCAAAGATACCTATTATGATATTATACCTATTATGATACCTAGTATGGAACTAATATTTTGAAATTCTGTACTCTGCCTGCTTTTATGAATCATACTTTGTACAATTATTTTATGTGTTAATAGGAAACTGACAATAATTCTGCCAAAGAGAAACACATACTTATTGTACATACAGATTTAATATTACACAAATCAGGTTGTTGCGAAGCTTCTCTGTTACTCTGATCCTTCAAGTTCAATTAACAACTTTCATATCACTGTATTTTAGACACTTAATATAAATCGTCGTATTGAAAATTGTTTCCACTTATGTATTACACTAAGGCTACCAGCATACTTTTATTTTCAGGAATGTATGTACCTTATCAAGTTCCACTTGCAACCACGGTCTTTTTCATCATATTTTAATATTTCAACAGCCAAGAGACGTTGGAACATGTTAGTTCAAAATGTCATAGAAAATGAAACTGGAGCAAAAGGTGGAGCGATAACCTACTCGCTATTTGCTGGCTTTTAGAAGTTGGGCATATAAGTATGTGATATGTACAGCTTTACTTCGTTAAGAAGCATAAAA
>CM060950.1:269401588-269406588 GCA_030765055.1 Mantis religiosa | reverse complement strand
TATTCCAAACTGTTATTTTAATTTTAGGATGGATTTGGTTGGTGAATGTTCAAAACATGCGCCTATATCGTCTGATTTTTCCTCTGTTAACACTGTGCGTGTACGCTTTCGTTTTTAGTTTGCAACAGAACCAGTGGTTTCAAATTTTTCACAATCTCTTGAATTGTAAATATGGAACGAGGTACTTCACCAGGAAACGTTTGAATATGCTCTGTGTGAGCATATCTACAATAACTTTATCACGCGACAATGCGTTGCTCAATAGTGAAGCACCTGTTGATGTTGGTGGCGGTACAGTATTGCTGAGTAGAGTAAACACTACTAGCCTCCGCGCATAACGGCAGCCGGTAGTGCGGGAATCCAGCAAGGTTACGGGAGAGGCGAAACGCCGTGTACTCCGTTATGTTTTAAATGCTCTACTGTTCTCTCTTTCCCCTCCAGAGAGCAGAACATCTCTTAGATGTTTTGCCGTGAGTACCTTTAAGTGTTGTACATTCTGCCCCTCCCCCATACACATTTGTACTATCTTTCAAGACAGAAAATATACTATTTTTGCGGGTGGGCGTTCCGTGACTAGGGGCTATGAAAAGTAAATCGTATATCTAAACTCTCATGGTCGTCATTTTAACAACACTCACTTTGAAGCTTATTACTTCATTAACTCAGCATGACTGAATGTGGACTAAGTACCACAAGCTGTGGTACTGCAGTTTTCTTGCAGCTGAGCTGTTAACTACATACATGGATTGGAGAATATACAGGAAAATGGAAACTACATGGAATTATGATTTTAATAGGCCCAAATAATCTATGCTGTATATAACGCAAGCTTTGATATCTGCTCTCATAACAAAGTATAATGTACGAGATTTAACTTGACCCCTGGTTTGTAGAAAGAGAAAGAAATACGTCCTCGCCATCTCTTTCTAACCCACCCGTCTTTTATGTCCACTCCACCAGGCAGAGCAGACACATCAGTGGCGGGATGATCCTTCTTCGTTTGTTTGTTCTTCGTCCACCAAATTTGGTTCCTGTTCCCCCTCTTCATCGTCAGAAATTTCAAAGTTTCTCTAATGTTCACTATCTGAATCTTCTAAATCAATAATGAACCTATCACTAATTTTATCCATCTTTCTCCCAATAAAACTGTTCTATATTTTCAACGTGTTCACAAGCTCCCCACTGGTTTTGTTCCGACGCTTTACCTACTGCACCATCAAACAACAGTTTTACCTCACTATGCTTAAATGATATGTTGTGTTTCGCGACATCATTTTTTTTATCTGTGCCCATATAAGTTCTATACCATTTAAATCACAATGATCGGAGGTAGCGTATTACAGCGTGGCCGTGCGAGACCGTCTTTTTTCCGCTTTATTAATTTGTAAAGTACAGCTTTGGTGGACCGCGGATCAAACCCAATATTATTGTCACGGAGCCGTGATTGCATTACTGATTTAAGTGATGATATCGGAGCCTTGTTAATTTGAGTAGAACGATAAAGAGGCGTTGTCTATTACTATAGCACTATTGGGTAATGTTGGGTAACAACTGATTAATAAACCAAATTTTAACAGTTTCACTATCCATTTCTTCATGATAGTCTTTGCTTGATTTTGGTTTAAAACTGAGAAGAGCGTTGGGAATGAAACCTGTCGATCTCCCCGCGTGTAAGAAAATGATGTCCTTTGCCTATTGGAATGCGTAGTGGAAATTCAAAATCGTCCTCTTCGCTTTTCCGTACTTTGTTTTTCGTATGATTTATATTGATACAGGTTTCATCTAAGTAAATAGTAGGAGCCCCGGAAGTCCTTACCTCTTTCATTTTTCCTAGAAACGCGAATCTTTTTGCAACGACGTCTGGCCGTACCATCAGAAACTTTCCTCCGCGTGAGTTCTTTACAAATCTAAATTTCATTTGGTGCATTTCATTTGATTAATCAATCCGATAGAGTGAATAAATAGATTGTCTTATTGAAGTGGCACAAAAAGAGTATTTCTGTTTTTGTGGGTTTTGCAAATGGAAGATTTTCACCAGGAATCTCTATAAAATTACCACTTACTTGCACTTCATTTTGTTCTTTAAGTATTCTTTTCACAGCACAAGATGAAACACCTGTAGCTGCAGCAGTTCTTTGAATTATGCTCGACACAGATATAGTTAGCTTTCCGTATTTTAGGGCCTCGCATTCGCCTGTAAATAATGTGTGAACCTTAATCACAATTTCCCTACCATCTGATCATATAACTTTTCCCTTTCTTCCTACGCCTCTTAGAACTAACGCAAACACTAGCACTATTCCCAGCAGTATGTTTAAAATAATTACAAAATTTTCAACTTCTAAAAACATTTTTCACGTTTCCAACAAGTTAACATCCGATCTTTCACTTGCAACACCACTGATGCCTGCTTGTGCTTACCCTCATACCACAGCAGGTCAGTCATTAGGGAATACAATAGGACTTTAAAAGGGACAGACGATTTCAAGGAAAGAAACCCAGTGCCCGTACTAGACAAGGGTAGTGCAAAAAGTTCCAAGTTAAATCTCGTGCATTATAGTGAACTGTCAAATGCACGCTGTCAAATGAGAAGAGGATTCATGGTTCGAACTCGTGCGTAAGCTCACACTTCTTATTTCAATCCGTTTACTTTGTAAAACCGAGTAACGAACCAATTTATTGTTTTTCTCTTGCGCCTAAGCTACTTCAAATGACACTGGAGAATATAAAGTACAATGAAAAACACGTGGAATGAAGATTTTAACAGAGCCAACATCTATGTATATATGTTGTATATCAACTGGCAATTTTTACATTTTGTAACAGATGTAAAGAGCCACATTGGTTTCGTAATTTCACGTGGTTTCCATTTTTCTTGGATATTCTCCAATATGTGTGCTTAACAGAATTGTAACTTTGATATCTAGTCCATATTTTGCCATACTGTAGCCGTACAAGTCTTCGAAGTGGTTGCAGATTAAAGTGCGACTATGACAGTATACATCTACGACCATGGTCGATTTAGTTTTCATACCCGCTACTCGAGGAGCGTCTGAGTGATACTGACCCGCCAAAACTGTACTTTTATTTATTTGAAAGATAACACTGCTCACTAAGTAGGACTAATATCGGCCAACTTGAACAAAACGATAACGTTCACATCTGTAATTTGTGTGGTCAGTCACCTATAACACAGGTGGTCATATTAAGGATCCGGGTAGAACCTGTAGGTGGGAATGGTAATTTTGTGGTTAACTAGTTGAAATGCCAGGCGTTCCCATTGTTTAATGGTTCATTACTATAACATCTAGTTGCGTTACTTAACTCATTTAAAACATTATACAAGGCACATATAGAGCTAATTAAAGCTTTCAAGAAACTATAAGGACTATATAATAAACATACCGACATAACATTATGCAAAGAATTGTTAAACAACCACAAATATCTACCACAGTTTAAGTTATTGTTAGTTCTGAGTGATTTTTACGTTGTTGCATTCGGGCTACCTCGTCGCTTTATAGAGAAAATCTTATTGGGAGGGAATAGTAGCAGTTTAAGTAACGCCCAGATGCAGAAACTATTAAGAAATTGTATTCTATGCTTATGCTTTTATACATTTCTCCGGTATCTCCCCCGCCATCTCATTCCACCTTTTTCTAAAATTTCTTTTCTGGAGCGCAGTCCATTAGACCTATGAAATCTCTGTATCGAATTCTTGAGTGGAATGCAAAAGTTTTTCCACCTACGTAGTATAGAAAGTAAAGACAAAAATGTGTTATGTTCTAATCAGATGATTTTTCTTTAATCCTGTATTCTTACAGCTGCTTATTCTTCTACGTACTTCATTTTAATCAAGGAACATATATTTTCAAAAATTATCTTACTGCTAATTTTGTTGTAGATGCTATGGAAGGAATACAGTAGAGTTTAAGCTATAGTCAAATATTTCAAGAGCACAGCTGGTCCCTAGATGACGCTTTGGAAATTGCGTTAACTTTGCATGGCTAAGAGATAAAAAATAAATAGTTTCAGTAGTATTGAAAAATTAAGACAAATAACAAAGAATATCTCAGAAATGGCTCAGTTCACAAGAATGTGTTACACAAAAATTGTGGTTTTAAAGAACTCAAAATTTGTATGTACCACGATTTTGACTATGTTTATGATTTACGAGTTATGCAAGTAATGCTGAATGCAGACATATTGAGGGCATTCCAAGAAACTCCAAAATATGCATTTAATTTAACATGAAAGTATCTTAAGCATATAGTGTTTTAGTTAAAATTATTAGGGCCATATTTAAGAAAACCAAGATTTTCCTAAATTTTTCCACGTAAAGGGTAGTATGGGGTGGAAAATGTTCTTGAAAATCTTCCTATCACATCCTTGGAAGGTGCTAACTCAAATGCCAAGTTTGGTATTTAACCAACTTTTCGTTCTTGAGCTACACTGTTCACATGCACACGCACACCACAGACACAGGTTTTACTAAAAGTGCCTTTCTTAGGTTCAGGAAGTCCCAACAATTTATTTCCAGTAAAAAGACGATATCAATTTTTGGTTTGAATACAATACTTCCTGTACTTACCATACGTTTTAGAATATTTGCCCTAAAGGAAAATATAAATGCAGTTGCTATTACTAAGAAAAGGATAATTACTCCCACTAAAATACATTATTTTATTGGCATACTCTTTTTTAAATCAGTAGAGGAATCTTGTAGGTTCTCCTGATATCAGTAATTTTAGAAAGCACATCGTAGTCAGCATGAGAAACGCAATTACATTAAACTGCAATAACAAACTTCAAAACTTTCGATAAAACAATTGAACATTGCAGGACGGATGTTTTGAAGCACAATGCCGGAATCGACTCTATTAGAGAACGAACTAAGCGATTAATCTGTTCAAGTCACTGGCGAAGCATGAGCAGAGGTCATAACGAGCATCATGAATCCCGTAATCAGGGAAACCGTATTGCTTCCTTGCACATGATAT
>CM060950.1:269374088-269399088 GCA_030765055.1 Mantis religiosa | reverse complement strand
CTACAAAATAAGAATGAACATGGGATTAGCCATGAACATAATTATTATTTTTGCTACAATTTGTTTATTCTTTATTTTTCAAGCTTCCGATTATTTATTTAAACTTTTATTAGCTATACTAGTATTATGCTATCTACTAAACAGCCCTTTTGCGGAGCTTTCTGTTGGTGTATAAAGGAGCAACATACTCGCAGTTAATATTGAGCTCTCAGAAAAATTGGAGGGTATTATGTGTGCACGTGAGCTGTCCAGAACTTGGTATTTTGGTTCAGTATCTTCCGTGATTGGCACACCAAGGCTTTCTAGTAAATAACCTCAAATCTCCACAAATTCCCAAATTACTAAGCAAATTATGCTTTTTCAAGGTATTGTCATGATTTTTTTTAAATTACTGTATGTTTAAGATATTTCACGAAAAATGAAACACATATACTGAATTTAATGGGCATAATCTCTGAAGTCCTCAGCAACCTGAATGACTTTTGTATACTTGACGTGCCCAAAGTACCTAGCTGTGGAGGGGCCCTTAAACACCACACACTCCCTCAGTCACTGTATACTTAGCTTAATGCGCAACAAATGTGGATCTCATTAAATCACACTATTTATGCCATAGGATTCTATCGCCGAGATATTCTTTGCTATTGGTTTGTATGGGGAAAATTGGGTGAGAACCTATTAGAAATTTTCAACAGATGAAGCAGTGCACGCAGGACAGATGAAATTTTATATGTAAGTCTTTGCTTGCAATATGTAATGATTAGTTGTACAATTATAATTGTTATATTTAACGTGATTATTTTGACTAGTTTCTATTAAAAACCTATTCTTTAAAATCAGTTTGAGCCATTGAGTTGGCCATGACTAATTATCTTGTGAGATGGTCTGTTTAAAGTCCTTTTGGACTACAAAACCATGTATTGTACAACTGAGCGGGTTTGCTCCGTGGTAACCCGTGAGGTTCGCATTTGGGAGGTCCTACGTTCGATTTCCGTCGAACGACCCCTCCGAGCTTTGGTTTTTCGTGTTTTTTTTCTCGTTAGTCCATCACCCCTTTATTTCAGTTTCCCCCTTTTCCCCATGTTCTTCTAGTTCTTCTAGTATCTAGGACGTGTTTTTTGTGTGTAGCCATGCCAGACAGATTCAATGGTTAATGACACACGAATGTCTAATCAGCAGCCTGAGACCGTACCACTGTAGCGTGTCTGTCTCTGTGTTTCTGTCCTCCCATATGCTTACAAACGGTCGTCCTATTTTGAGACATTACATCAGTGGAAACGTCAGAAAGCGAAGATGTCATTGGATATCTAACCAACTTGTACATATATTGACATGCTTATCAGTCTTGCCGAGGAGCACGGAACCGACGACTTCACCCCGGAAATATCACGTTCTGAGAGTTGAAGGTTCTAAAAGCTAACAGTTTGCAGAATTGCTTTATAACACAGGTTCCAAGAGAGGCGATGGTTATCCTAAAAACTTGGAATACTTTTTACTCTTTCCGGAGATTCTCTGTCCGTTGATTCCATGGTAGTTAGAAAAGGTATTGCAGTCATTAAAAAATTCGATACCTTCGAGATGTCGCTGGAAATATGCGTTTCAAATACAATGAATTAAAACATCACTTCTAGAAAAAAAATCATGCATGCGTGTGTGAATAAACAGCTTAACTCAAAAACATTCGGTTAAAAGCCAAACTTGGTATCGAAATTCAGCTTCTTTCAAGTATGCGACACGAAGGTCTGCAGGAAGATCCCTACTTCATACCACCTTTACATGCATCATCTTTGCAAAACTTTGTCTCATAAATAGCTCTAATGATTTTTATTGAAATACTATATACTTAAGGCACTCTAATGATAAAGGAAACATACCTATATTTTGAACTTTTCTAGAAATATCCTCACAGGCCCTGTTCATTGTGGGTGACTTGCATCACGAGTAAACCGTAAAAGATGCACAGAATCTTGCTGCACAAACAATACAGACGTCTTTAAAAGATACAGTTTTAGCCAAAAACACTTTTTGTCGTGTGAATTATTTACGAGATATTCCATGCTTTTCCTTTGAATTTTCTGGAGTAGCTACAAAATAAATATGGACATGGGATTAGCCAATACAGTGATTGAGCTCTCTTGGCGTTGCCAGTTCTACAGCGAACTGTAGCGGCCGACAGAGATGGAAGATATGTGTCTTTGTCTCTCTGAAACCGCCTTGCTGGTAAACTCAGCTCCGTTGTCGCTGTGTTGCAGTTATAATAAACATATCCTTAAATTCTATTTAAAGAATAGTACGAAAGCCAGAAAGTACAAATTGTTCCAACATAATTCTTCCTGCAGCGATTTTGAATAACGCAGATTTCATTCAAATAAAAGATGGGCCTAGGATCACCTGTACTTTTAACGTTGTGCAGAAATTTTAATCTTGCAGCAACAATATTACTTATTTCAAGCAGAAATTTGCGACTATCATTGGTTCTTCTACAATTGAAATCAAAGAGATTTCAAAGTGTTATACATTGAAGATACAGAGTCCGTATGTTCTATTTTAACCCTCATTAAATTGATCTGCCTTTTGATATTTGGATGTTCACCTTTGTTTTATAAATCATGAATTGTTCTACGTAAAATACATTTCTGAAAATCATTGAAGTTGGTAGCGCGTTTTTTAAATGCTCATTGTTTTCCATAAGACCTAAATATGCGACCTTCTAATTTAGTGAACTACTTGGCTTCTTTAACTACGTTCATCACAGAATGGGAACTCTCGCGCCACTAATTCTCGACACTGAGCGAAATTTGTAGTTCGTAAGCTTCCTTAATTAACAGTTGCTTGAAAAATGAATTCTCCTGGAAGTTAATATTTCTAGTGTGCCTATGTAAAATCTTAAGACTTGTCTCGCACTCACTACTAGGCACACGGGTACTGGGCTTGCTAAGCGACATATTTATAGACTTCGAAAAGAAAGTTTCCACTCTTGAAATATCACCATTTACTGAATGCAAGTTACAAAATGCATTATTACCTGTCCGTCTTTCCTCATAGACCATTACTGATTCTTTTGTTTCTGGTCAGTCGTCTTATCTTTCCCTATCTCCGAAACCAGATGTTCTACAAACATGGGGTGTATACAGCCATCCTCAGAAAAAATAGCTCTGTGACATGAGAACAAAATACTTCTGTAATTAGTATCTTTTGTGCGCGAAAAGAACTTAACCGCTGGGTTGAGCAAAGCGAGCCGGTCCGTGTGTTGGAACTGTACAACTTCGCACTCGCCTCACTGGCTAGTCAACGATATACCGGCCACGGCATGTAGCGCCTTATGTTCATTCCTGTTGTGCAGTTACTCTACTTAAAAAGAAACTCTGTTTCTCTCGATTATGTGAGAAGAGAGTCCATTTGCTCCAATATGTGTGACTAACGTGTGCTATCAGCGACAGTATTAGATTCCGTTCCATAGTGTCTCTACAGCAGTACTGCTGCTATTGAAGTTCCAACCCTCGTATACGAGACATTCTTTATGTGTGTAAGAACAAGCTTAAGTTCAAGTATATGACGGGGCTGCATTTTCTAGGTGTTTAAATTCTTTGCAAGCGCAAATGAAGAAAGTGTTATTCGCCTGCTGTTTTAACATCAACAACATACTAGATATACGTAACCTATGGTGTAATAGTCCAATGTGAGCCAGAGCCCGCCAACCCGACTACCGGCCTCACGCCTACATGCGCAAGGTAGAGGTGGACGATCATCCGAGCGATACGAGGAGGAAATGTTATCAGCATCTCGGTAACCCCAGCCGGAAGGTTGGTTTTCTAGACCAAGGTTCGCTACCTAGTGAAGCTCTCCAGTTTCCTCACGATGCTGAGTGGTCCTATACCCGGCATTTAAAATCCGCACCACTCAGGGGTGGGATCGATCCCGGGCGCATTCCGGACGCAGGGAACCAATACACACGCTCTAGCCCACTACGTCACGGCGCAGGACTTGTTATGTTGTAACCGCAGCAATTCATACAGGAATGGAAAACGCTATTCATCGACACTGTATAGCTCATGTTCGTTTTTACTTTGTGTATCACGCACTATAGTAAGTAGGTATATCCATCAAAAAATGTAAACTGTGCTAATACATGTTTTGAGGTCCCACGAGTAAAAATTTATATAAAGGTGCGTTTGTGTATGTTTGTGTCCTATATGTCCAAAACAGCATATCTCAAGAATAAAAGATCGACTAAATGCCAAACTTGGTATTTAAGTTTAGTTCTGCCCTCACCCCAAACTACATTTTAAAGGGAACATTTTTGAGAAGTTCGGCTCTTGAGATTTTGATTAAAATGCATACATTTTAAGATACCTTTACGACAGATAAAATGCATATATATTTTGAGTTTTTTGGGAATAGTATCTTGGATCCTCTTCACTCTGAATAAATTTCTATAACTAGTAAACCATAAGAGATAGACGAAGTCTTACTATAGAAGAAACATAAATATGTTATTCAACGGTACTTAAAACACATACTTTGTCAAATAAATATTTAAGTATTTCGCTTCCGAGATAATCCTTATTTGTCTACCTCTCTCTAGCACATATGAAGTGTCCCCTATGCCCAATGTGGTTCGGAGCCTACGGCATAAGCTGTAGGTCCTCTCGCCTCACCGCCATCTTCACTATCACCCTATCATTGGAGGTAATTGGCCCGTCCTCTGGCTGTCTTCACCTGAGAAATGGGTCCGGTCTACAAGTGGTGGGGCAAGGTTACCCCGAAGGCCGTAGTTGCCATACGGGGAGTGTTGGTAACCAACTAACCACCCACCCTTTGTCAAATAAAAATGTACGTTTATTTAACACTTGACCATTCAAAGATAATGGAACTCAAAGTCAAAACATAGTGACCAACTTGATTTGGCTATCGTTTAAATCCTAACACATTCTTTGTATCTGCAAATAAATGAGCAATAGATTGCCCTGTAATCTGATGGTTAGCATCCTATATTCTAAATCCAGAAAGATCTGAATCCCAGGTTTGATTTCAGGCTAAAGGATAGGTTTTTTTTTTTTTTTTTTTTTTTTTTTTTTTTTTTTTTTTTTTTTTTTTTTTTTTAACCAGGAACATTCTCGATTCTCTGTGGCGTGTGAAAGTATGACTGAACAATTACATCTCTCTCTGTCTCTGTCTCTCTCTCTGCCTCTCTCTCTCTCTCTCTCTCTCTCTGCGCGTCTGTGTGTTGCTAAATGGTCCTTGAGGACCAGAGGTTAAAGTAATAAGAATGCAGTAAGTCAATTTCTGCAAATGTTTTTCTAGACACTCCAAGCGTTTATAAGATGCAAGAGGAAAGTAAGTCATGTGAGTGCAATACCGAGTTAATGTATTGTTCCCTCCTGATCGTGTAAAGTGAAAGCTATCAAATAAGAGGCCAGCTTAAATCGCTTAAAGCTCACTTTACTCCTTTATTTTCGTTGTGTACCTACAAATATGTTACAAAACCATTTCTACAAATCTTTCTTTAGATTTAAATGAACTGAATATAAGAAAACGTAAGCTTTTGTAATAATACCTTATACAAGTTTGAATGAAGAAATTTATGAGAGTGGAACAAATCGGATTCTTTAATGTCAAGGCCATGCAAAGTGGATGAAATTCTAAAGGTATTAATTACATAGCGACCCGCGTTTACAATATCTTGCTATCGCTTAGGTCTACTTTATCCTACTGTTCTCGTTGTGACTACAAGGAATTATGGAATGAGCAATTTCGGAAAATGGTAGTTAATTGTTCTTTCACACTAGGCGTGTGTAGGACTTACTATGAAAGGGTAGAGTCAGACTGAAAACTTCAGTGCCATAGCCGGTATTTCAACCACGGATCTTCCGGTCTCCGTCCGGCTGCTGGCACGTTGGCCATAGCAGCTCAATGGTTAAGAGCAGCCTGACGGAACCGGAAGATCCGTGGTTCAAATTCCGGCTATGGAACTGAAATTTTCAGTCTGACTCTACCCTTTCAATTTCGGAAAATGTTTACCTATACATCGTCCGATATGACTTAAAGTTGGAGGACGCATATTTAAACAAAAACTTTATTTGGATTAATATAAAGTACTCATAAGCGGGATGGCTCAGGTGGTTTCGTCTGTGGCCCGCATTCGATTCCCGTGGCCGACCATTTGAACCAAGTGTTTTGTCGGGGGGTTTTCCGGGTCGCCATGCGAATGCAAGGTAGGTTAAATTCGTACTTTCCCCGATCTCCTGTCCCTCCATTATCATTTCACACAACCTCTCATCTGGTGGTCTCCTGCAGGGTAGAAGTGTCGGCGTGTGTCTCGGCGCCGCATGGCAGGATGTTGTGTTCTGAGTAACTTCTTCCTCTTGTCTGGTGGAGCCGTTTCTGGACCGCAGTCGACTGAGCTGTCGCACTGCCGTGGTTCCTTGGGATGGCCGCCCTCTGTCTCCTCCCACCTCCTCCTTCCTCCCGGGGATGCCCCACTACAATAAACCACAGGTTTCGGTGCTGAATCTCCTCCGTAGCATAATCCAAACCTTTATAAAGTAGATAGAAGAATAATCACTCTCAAGGACACCTAGCTTGTACAAGAGTATGTAAGTGCAGTGCATAAAATGTGAACAAAGCTAAATTTTGTAAATAATCGTAAGCTTTCACGGCCGGAATCTAATTTGAAGACAGAAGAATTTTCAGGGCTCAGGAGCTGTGGTCTGATGGTGTTGGAACATCCATACGTTTTGTTCACGTCTGCGGTGAACATCAGTGGTGGCGTAGTCTGAACGAAACGTATGGATGTTCCAACACCATCCGACCACAGCTCCTGATCCCGGAAAATTCTTCTATCTTCAAAACTTAATTTCAAAGCCATCATATAGTGACTATCTCTTAAGATGACAATGGCTTAAAGCCTACTGTACTCTCATATTGCCAACGAACCTACAACGAAGTGTATAATGAAAACATTGCAACAAATATTTACCTCGATTAACATGAATTATGTAGAAGAAAAACTTGTGTGAGAATAGTTTGTGGAAGAATGGTTAGAGAAATTTATGTTAATGTAACGAATCGTATTAAAAATGTGACAATTCATTCCGCTGGTCTCCTCTGAGAAATATTGCTACATGCAATAAGGTGTAATCAACTTTATTCAGATCATTTTTAGTTTTGAATGAATAATTGATGTTTTCCTACATAGTGGGGATACAGCGAGGTCAGCCATTTGAATTAAAGATTGTGTATTTATGCAAGCGCGCGCGCGCGCGTGTATTATCTTTCCATTCAAAACTGGTAGACGTGGCTACTATGAGGCTTGGAATATGAGATAATGCAGACTTGGGTTGTGGGTACGTTCGCATTTCATTGAGACAGCGTCCTTAAATATGTTAAACATTCGTGGCGAGCGTATAGTCAATCAACTAGATGAGACCCTGTCTTCGTCGAGCATCTCCGCATTAGAATTTAAATTCTTTTGGCGGTTCCATACTCTCATGTAATACGTTAGACTCTATTCCCAATGAAAAGTAAGCACAAGACTTTGCATTTATGTTATTTAATGGTGGCGTGCAACGCGTTATAAACGCGAGAGTTTGCAAACTCCAAAATTTATGATTGCACCGTGTGTATGGAATAATTTTGCAGTTTCTCCAGTACTGCCAGGTTCTGACAATGCACGATCGCGATGCGTGAGTTTACACCATCTATTGTACAATCGGAGTACTCATCCAATTGACCGTGCTCGAGTATTTTGAATGCTGATGCCAAACGTCCATCTATTGTTTGCTTGATACAAACATTTTTATATCAATTTATGCCTTTTTAAATTGAGCATTATAGTTTTATGTTATTTAATGCAACTTGTAGTACACTTGAAACACTTCGGCGTGAAATTTACGGATCTACAAGCCCGGGCCACGTTCCAGCGTTACACCTACCACGGCTGCATTGTGAATGGTCGTAACTTGTCTTTGTTTATGTTAGCATCTTCATCGTGAATGAGGCCTTAGAGATTGTGCTGTATGACATCTAAACTCACTTCTTCCATAGAGGTGGAGGGAGCGGCTCATAATGGGGCAATAACTCAATCACTCTCTCACTCTCTCACTCTCTCACTTTTCTGTAAACTGTAAAGTATTCTTGAGATAACTTATTCTTCCATCAGATGTTTTGTAGAAATGCTTTTATTACACATTTCCCTGTATGTATAAGAGAAATACAGTGGAGGAGTGTTAAGGCTACACGGAGTTCAGGACAAAACTGAGCCACAGTGGACTGCACATAGAACGATATAACACCTATCAGTGCTTGGTGCGTTATCAGTCCTCAGCTGTCTGTTTACTTGGAATCACACATATTCCTTATGAAGTGTTTTCCTCGGGTTAGCAGAGTACATATATAGTGCAAATACAGGTTTGATTTATGCAGAGAACAGCACGACATACCGCAAATAGAGAACTATTTTACGTACTTATTCAAATATATTGAAATAATGGCATTCTATTACTACTTTCTGAAGATTTAGCTCGCATTGTAGACATTATAATAAACCTATCCTAGTCCTTAGACTAGTGGTTTTGAAACTGAGAAGTGCAACAGTTGTAGTTACTATTTACCCACATGACACATGACATATTTTATGACTTCATTCCGAACTAAAAGGGCCATAATCATATTATAATATAAATAAATGAAATCATAATTAAACAGTATTTATAACAGTAATTTTGGTGTGAACTTGTAGCAGATATATATTGATACAAAAGATAACACGGTAGCTTTCAAATTCTGTTTTCCCTGAGATAGATATTTCTAGTTTTTTTCAATTTAAAATAGGAAAGACACTATTTACTTGGACTATTTTCAAATAATTGAATTAACATTGAACATAATTAATTAGTAATAGGAATGGACGATTTTCTCCAAAATTATCTCATCGTATGCTGCCTGGTGCTTCAATTCATAATGCCTTTTACTGTATTTTTAGCACATCATACTGATAAGCACTGTACAATACTCCAAAGTACTTCGTTTTTCGCATTCAGATTCAAAATAACGATTCGTATAGGTAGTCTCTGACGCAGCCCTTGCTCAGTATGCATCACGTGAAAATATGCACTACACTCGTATACGAGTATTGCCCGTTATGCCCTGGGCACGTCGAGTAGCCCGCTTGCTGTGTGTTTGTAACTCAGCGTCACGTTTGACACCACTGCAGAACTTCACTGCAGGTCCACTGCAGGACCTTTTAAGACATCCAAAACTCACAACCAATGAGGAACTCTTCACAAGCTATTTCTAGCAAATTCAAGATATATATTTTCTTTGCTACATAAATACCTTAAACATATTGTATTTTAATAAAAATTATTAGAACCATTTTTGGAAGAACAGGACGAAAAACTTACCGTGTAAAGGATTTTTTGGGTTGCAGGGATTTACGTAAAAAGCGTTGTGTGGAATCCTCGCTTGTGTCCTCCTCAAATTCCTCACGATGCTGATTGGGCACTGGTCCTATACCCGGGACTTTAAATCCACACCCCCAGGAGTGGGATCAAACCCGGGCAACATTCCATGGCAGTGAACCAAAGAATACCGCCTTAGCCCAGGACTCCTTAGAAGATACTGAACTTTAATACTAAGTTTGGTATTTACCCAAATTTGGTTTTGCAGTTTTGCTATTCAGAAAGACAGAACTGATCTTTTCAAAAAATGCTTTTAATTGTTCATTCATTCATTCATTCATTCATTCATTCATTCATTCATTCATTCATTCATTCATTCATTCATTCATTCAGAAACCTCAAAATGCGTGTTCACAGTAAAACCTCCTTAGGGAATTTTTGGAATGAATGCAATACTCCATGTACTTATTATAGCTAAGTAGTACAGAAAACATATACAAAAATATTTTGGTTATTAATAAATGTTTGAAAATTCTTGCGTAACTAACTTTTATGGGAACATTTATGACCACTTTTGTGATTTACACAATTGCAAAATATGGATATTGTAGCAACCCGAGGAACATCAGCTGCTACAGGGGTGACAGCTCGGGGATAGTCCAGTCTTACGGTCCGGTCTGTAAGTCTCGCCCTACCTCAGCTTGTTACATGTATGGTTGATGGTGGAGTTTTTTATGCACCAACTACAAGATGAACTTATGGCGAATTCGACCAGCGAGGAAACGACCCGTATGGGTCTGGAAGAGGTCTCTCCTGTAACCTCAGTTTGGTCAGCGTAATCTGCGAGGCGTCAGTACTAAATTAATGCTAGATGTAGGACATTTCTGCTAGTGTTGCCTAACTGCGATGTTTGGGGTTCACTTCCATGCTTAGGACGATGCAATATATGACTACTGAAATTGCCAATGTTAAAAGTGTTATTTATGTATGTATTTCAACATAGTTATAGCACAGTATTATTTTTCTTGCTACTGTATCTATATCTAAACTTACCTGAAACACAAGTTCTCAAACATGACAATCGAGTCACATATAAAATAAGTATCGGATACTTCAAAACAATAAGGAATATTTTTGGGAAATATTTAACTAAAAAATGTGTTGGACATAAGCTGTATGTGTAGTTCATTGATGGAAATTAATCATTTCTCCACACTAGCCGTATATAGGCTAAGAATTTTTATAGATATAGTCAACATGAAAAATTCAATGCCATGGCCGGGATTTGAACCACGGATCTCCTGGTTTCCGTCCAGTCGCTCTAACCCATTGGGCTACCATGGCCAACCTGCCGTCCTGACATTAAATTCTCCATTTCACTCATATATTTCCCCGGTAGACCACTAGGGGCTCTCGCATAAGACTTAAATGATGAAGCCTGGGACTCAAGTACTTACAATAGTAAGTCACCACAAAAGGTGTATCTTGGATGCGAGAGCCCCTAGTGGTGTACCGGGGAAATATATGAGTGAAATGGAGAATTTAATGTCAGGACGGCACGTTGGCCATGGCAGCTCACTGAGTTAGAGCGTCTGGACGGAAACCAGGAGATCCGTGGCAAATCCCGGCCATGGCATTGAATTTTTCATGTTGACTCTATCTATGTATGTGTAGTGTTTAACGCCCACTTTTACCACATGCGGCACCGCAGGCGGTGACACTGATGATACATTAGATGAAGATGGAGCACCGGTGGAATGAGGTGGCGGGGGAAAGCGGAGATCCCGGAGAAAACCTGACGAGCGCCGCGTTGTCCACCACATAAGCTGTATGATTTAACGGAATATGCATTTTCTGTGTAGTAATATTTTTGTTTATCTCCTATATTTATCAGTTATGCAATAGTATTTTAATGAACCTCCTTATTTATTTTTGAAGACAGTTAAAAGTTTCGAGATTTCTTCCAACTAAAGCGTATTTAAGTCTCGGGACATTTTCTTGAAAATCTTCATGGCGTACTCTTGGAAGATGCTGTGTCCGGCATTCATTTCGGAGTTACGCTGTTTACACTTGCATACATACGGATCTTTTTGAAACATTGACTTTTTGAATTCAGAAAGTCTTTAAACCGTATTTAGGGTAACATTTATATATCGAAATTTTTGGTGGAATAAAGTACCTTCTCTGCCTGCTATGTGCGTGATAAAGTAATAATAAATAATAAATAAATAAATAGCCAATCCAAGGCAAAGGCCTGCTATTGCAGGGAGTTGCTGCTATGAGCTCCTAAGGGTAGCAACTGCTAAGGGCCTCATGCTTGATTGTCGCCACCTTATCTGCTGTGATGACTATTGATGTTCTATATTCTACATACCGTGTACTTAGATCTACGTTAGATTTTTTATAGTCTATGTTCTATAACTTATGTTCCACAGAGCTTAAGGTGATGGATCTATGATACTTCTATAATTTGAACTCTCCTAAATTTGGTGAAAGTTCCCTCTTGCGCAGCTTGATTTTTGTATTTACATTGATCCTACTTCTGCTTGAAGTGCATTTCAACATAGCACTGACACTAAATAACACAGACACTTGTGTTTCCACTTCTGAGTGGCTGCTCTTTCCAGTTTTCTCCACGTTAGTCTGTCCTTAGCTTGTCTCGTCCATAGTGTTCCTGCTGTCCATCGTGTCTTTGGTTTCCCTATCGATCATGGTCCTATTATGTAAAACCTTTTAAGTTTTTAAAACTCAACAATGTATTAAATTACTATAAACATAAGTTGAAGCTATGCGTAGTGTAAATAAAAGTTTGTTTATATATGTTATTAAGCCTTCAGAGAACTCATACTGCAAATTTGAACGAAAGTGAAACAAAAATAGCATCATAGAGAACACTTTAAAGTGGCAAAAACGTAAGAAAACAAGATTACGAGGTAACCGAGTTTAAAATTTCGGGGCTATATACAAAACCTGTACATATCCTGTAAACATTCTGTGTGGGCATTTAAATAGAATATAAAACCGTAATTACATCTTATTTGTAGAGTGTATGATTTTTCTTCTTCAAAGGAGCGTATTTCAAACCATTCTTTTTCCTTTCTTTGAAATGTTGATATTTACTTCGTGGCAATTCAGTATAGACGAAATCAATTGACGGTCCTTTCAGTTTGAAGCAATCATGGTAGACCATCACTGGGGTATTGTTAAAATGAGATTGTTTCACTGGTTCGTAATTGTTTGCAATCGTTTTGATGAGTAAGGCAGGGATTCAGAGGCAGACTTTCGCATCGCGGCTTCTCTGTCCATTTATCCAAGGCGGTGTCCAACGAGGGAGGGGTGAGGTGAAAGCAAGGAGAGAGTCTACCTAGATGTCACGACAGAATAGACGGCGTGCTCCCACATTGAACCTCCTTGGCGGCTTCTAGTACAAATGGCTCTGCCCCCTCTCTTGGAGAATTACACACCCCATTGGGAGGCTCGGGGGCCGGAGACCTCCATGCCGAAGGACGGGGTTTACGTAGAGCATCCTTTTCCTTGATGTGCAGCACCGATACTCCTACCCACACTTATAACGCTGAAACCTCCAGGCAGTTAAAATGTGAAGTGGAGGTAAAATGGAGGGACAGAAAAATCTGGAAATGTAATTAACCTTCATAGCATTTGCCTAGTGACTACAGGTACTCTAGAAAAAATCATGGGTCACAAAAATCATGGTTCGATTCAAATGTGCGAATCAAACCGCGACCTCTAAGTTGTGAGTCACTCGTGCTACATCGCTTGGCTATGGAAGCCAAAGAAACAAGGAAAACAATCTTAATGTATAAGGCCGTGTTAGGCTATAATATTAATAAGGAATAAGACGAACAATATTACTTATATAAAACATGTATGAGATTTACATTTTATTAATACTGTTTATTAAACGTTTCATTTAATATATATTGGTAGCAAGAGTTCGATGTTACATAATCGTCCGAGCACTACGCCTTCGGTTAACTATCAACAATATCGAACTCACTCGTGGTATTATTTTTGAAAATTCAGTGTCGATTACCCATTTTTGTGCTACTATTCCCTTGTGTAAGTCATTTGCCATCAAAAGTGTAGTTTTATTTCCACAATTTGTATAAAGAACAAGAGCAATTGAATGCGTAGTTAGTTATACTTAGAAGTCAGTTTTTATTGAAACCCCAAATAAACCATTTTATGGCCAGTTTTCAAATTTGTTTTCACAAAATGTCAGAGAGAGAGAGAGAGAGAGAGAGAGAGAGAGAGGGAGGGAGATAGAGAGATGGAAATGGAAAGAAATGTGAGAGGAAGACAAGGGAGTTAGTTTTTTTTTTTTTTGTTCAATGTTTATTTCAATTGCTCAGCACAGTTGGTGTTATACAAATTGTGGAGCTATATACGTAATATACATAATAAAATTAAAGTACACAGGGAAAGAGGATACTCACAATAGAGTCCTCAAGCAAACTGGTCTGATTAGTGTGAGTATAAGTTAAATTACTTCTTCATTACAGAATAAATAAACATTATAGAAATAAAATGTCCTGTGGCAAGCGTGCCTTCAGTCTTGATGCAGCATTAAGGCGACGTCCCAGTTGAAAAAATAGAGCACCTGATGCATCAGGAAGGTGAGCAAAGAATCTGCTTGTCGTTGTAGAGATGTACTCATTAATGTTGACTATGTCCAATTCTCTAAGCAGCTGTACATTCCGGATGTACAACGGGGCGTTCACAGACAATCGTAATATCCTGTTTTGAAACACCTGGAGTTGGTAAATATGAGTAGATGAAGCACATCTCCATACAGGACTGGCATATAGAAGAAGCTGTCGCAGAGTACTCTTGTATAGTATCAGCGTACATTCAACACGTAAAGAGAATTTGCGGTTGAGGATGGGAGGAACATAGGCTTGATTTAGTTTGTTTTTGATGTGTACTCCATGTCAGCCGACGATCAAGATGGATGCCAAGATATTTACTGCACAATCAGAAGGTAACCAGGGGATTTCAGTGTTATGGTGTCGTATATTTGCCGGAGCAGCGGAGTTAGAGTGAAGGAATAATGAATGAAAGGCATGGCAGAGAGAGAGAGAGAGAGAGAGAGAGAGAGAGAGAGAGAGAGAGAGAGAGAGAGAGAGAGAGAGAGAGAGAGAGAGAGAGAGAGAGAGAGAGAATATCCAAATTGTAACAAATAACTAACGGAGACAGAGTTTCTGCAAGTTACAGGTAAACATGGAATTTGATATGTCCCAACCTGAAATATAAGGGCAATTAGTAATTTACCTTACAAAATCAACTTCATTAGGTTACAGAATGAATCATTTCCAAGCGCGTTACTGTACTACCTCAAAGAAATTTTAAAGAAAAATCTTGAGGTTCATTAAATGTATGTGATGTCTGAAAGGGAACATTCGAGTATATTATCATGATGTAACTACAGGTTGTGTAAAAGATGACAAAAGCTGCTGCGAATATAAAACAAATGAAAATACGTTCATGATTTACCACTGAAAGAACGAAAAAGACTACAAATCTCCTGCCAAGTCCTCTAGTAAAACAGGACTGTTTAACTATTCGATTAGTGCTGAAACTTCATTCATTATGGCCGACCGTGAACACTCATATATTTATGGCAAAGCTGTTTCTTATTGATTTTCTTTGCCACGCAACGTTTTTGCAAGCTTTCGCCGTTCGCTAAAGGAAGTCACGCTCATTCCATCCGCACCTTCATCGCCCTTCATCACGACATTATTTGGTTTTATCGGAATTCTTGTTGTCTTCTCTATTGGGTAGTTTTTCTTTATGATGTAGAATTCATAAAAACTTTGGATTTAATTAAACCTTGTTAACAGCCATTGTGCACGAATATATTAGCTAAGGAACTATTTTGTGCCCTGTGGAGACAACCACTGTCACTTTTCGTGAGGTTAATTACAGAAGGAAAAAAAGGTTGATTAAATTGTTTTGTGGTGTTAGGTAAGTTCATCGATAGTTTTGTAGTCTTATGGACATAGAACACATTATAATTATAGAAAAAAAATACATATCATCCTTTCCTATACCCCTCCCTTCCTCTGTTCCATACAGGTAATAGTATAATGTATAATTGTGATATATGAGGTGTCAAAAGTCTGATAATATATGTTTTGATGAAATTAGATCTTCCGAGATATTAAAACTTACTTGTTGTTTGCCGATTCGTGTAACTTCCGTTCATTCTAACAGTTTATCGGCTAATTACACTTCCCTCTATTGTATTCTGACTTTGTGGGTTCGTGGAATTAAAAGGCCGAGTTGCAGATATTCCAAATGTTTTTATTTGCGTAGAAACACACTTCGTAGCAGCAGAATTACATCACATATCACAATCTACAATACCAAGTTCGATGACAATAACAAATGGCGCTCGTTACAACAACAACACTTTACAGCTGTTTTCTGCTCGCCTCATTGTTTTACAACTGTCCGATGGCGTGTCAAAATCTCTTATATATCTCATTCATAAATTCGAGAGGTTTCTCGTACAAATAAGGAAACAACTTTTCTGCGTCAATCAAGATATCACTAGAACCTTCCATACGTGAAATTCTATCTGTGCCGGCAAGTCCTTTACCTCAGGTATCTTTATTTGCCAGCTCTTTGTGTACACTAGCCGCGCTATCGTTAACTGCTTATGCAAACTCTTTATTACCGTGAAACACTATCCGCTGTCTGTTATCTATTTGCGCCGAAACTTATATGAGCGTTGCCGCGAAAGTGTACTAGTTGGTAAACACGTACAGACCTGGGTACCTATAGGAGGTACAGCATTATTTTGTGCTGTTACTATCGGAATTTTGAAGTTTAGTTTTTGGTAAGAAGTACAGTATTAATTTTAGTACAAACGGATTTCACAGGTTTTGCAGTTGCCTTTTAGTGAATGATATAGCTCCTCGTGTTTGATGGGTTGTTTTTCTTTGTTCTGTTGAGTACAAGCATCCTTGGAACCATTACTTTTTAATGCCTTGTAAAATGTATTGACACAATGTGAATACGTTAATATTAGTAAAGTATGTATGAGAGTTTCAAAAAGTTCATTTACACGTTTTCAGGGGTGACGCAGGACATATGCTTCATCGCATGCAACATAAACGTGCTGGAGTCATTTATTTAGAGTTCCATGTTCCGAGTGTTGTTACGAAAACCCACCCCCAACCCCACCCCATCCCACCCCACCCTACCCTACCCCAACCACCTATTAGTATGCAAAAAAAAATAGCTTAATAAGAAGTTTTCGTTTAGCGAAACTTAATTCTCAGTTTTATACATGTAGCTGTTTTTCTCAGCGGTTACATAATATACCCATTTTATTTATACTTTTTGGGTTTTAGAGCTTCAGTGCCAATGCACGACTTTTAAAATTTGATTTTCATGCTATATCAATTAATGCTGGTTAATTTTCTTCCCTACTTCGTTGGACCTCCTGTTTCCTTCCCCATTGCTGTCTTCTGCACTTTACTTTTCCATCTTGTAACTTCAGTTTTCCGCAAATGAATTGTAAAATTATCTAGCCATCTCATCTTTGTCTTCCTTTTTCCTTTCCTTCCTTTTTTCCTTTTATGTTTCCATTTAATATTTTCTTTTTGTCCATTCGTTACAGCCACAATATTATGTTTGTGTCTTTAAAGTTATACTGTTTTGTTTATTAAATTTTTTAACTCATCATTTATATATTGCTTTGGATTTTTAACGGTATCTGTATTCTCCTCAAACGATCTTCTTTTAAATTCTGCAATTTTTCTTTGTTAATCACAGCCCACGTTTATACACCGCAAGTTTTATGAGATATCTTGTAGATTTTATATGTACCACATCGTTAATAAATCTGTATTAATTAGTTGCAACATAGAAGCTGACTTCCTATTCTACATTTCCCGTTTAAAATATTTATTTTACACATTCACTTAGTTATGTTCACAACAGCTCCTGAACGTATATTTTGCCATGCTCATTTAGCCTCCCCCCAATTGTTAAATTTTGGATTTTTCTTTTTGATTTATCAGCATAATTTTTCAGGTTGGTTAACTTGGAAACATTATACAGTCTAGAGTTAAGACTACATGGGCTACTCAGCAGCCGTACGAAAATTCCGTATGAAGAGTTGCAAATCACGGACATCGTAATTGAAATTCAGGCAAACAACTGACTGCTTACCTGCGCTACAATACGTGTTGAAATTGGAAACATGGATTTCTAGTTTGATTTTGGTCCCGAATTATTATTTTATTTGTGATTGCTGTTACCGCCCGTGGTGCCTTGTTTAGGAAGAGTGAGCTCAAGAACTCTCAAAATGGTCATCTATTACACCCGGAAAATATCAGCGTACTAGAAACTATATTTTACACTTTTTACTGATTTAAATATTTGTATACTCCATTCTGCTGTATTACAAAATATGAGGAATGATTCCCTTTTATCGTAATAATAAATTAACGGTATTTACATACACACAGACACACACGCAGATCAGTTTTGTCACGAGTAGGCATACATGTGTGGTTATTATTCCGAGATAAAGGGATTACAAATCCATATTACACAAATTGTATACTAGAGCTGAAACGAAAAGTACGCAGAAAATGTTGAGGCTTACCTAAAAGGTGATCTTAAACGACTGCAACATTTATTAGTGTATTCTTGTGTAATCTCTTAAGGTATCCAAAAACAAATGTTATGCCCCAGTAGTGAAATGCACCTAAAGGTAATACAGTCGACAGCATCTATGGGAATTGTAGTGTGTATTTCTGCTAGAAGACCAGGGAATGGGATTATGTTTTAGCTCTTGGATGAAGCCATTGGAATAATGGCTACAGTCCTTCACTGCATATTCGATTACGTAGCATAGAGCTGGATACTTCTAAGGAATCACTAATAATGTGTTCGACCAGCCTTCGCGTGCAATATAAATATGAAAATGTTTTGATCGTCTGTATTATCTTTACTACCATTTTCTACAAAATTGTTCACAATTTTTCTCAGACCGAACACCGGTTTTGTCTTAATTCAGTAGTTGGACGAACTAAGAAGTCTGAGGTTTCTCGGACCTCCTCAGATAAGTAGTATAGGGTAAAAGAAATCCTTTATTGTGGAATGGACTAATACTTCTTTTAATGGATGAATGTAGCCGGAAACAACATGGAACACGAATAATCTTGGAATGTATCAACTTGTGATGTTGAAATTGAACAGATATCACTTGAGAAAGATATGGTTGAGTTTCGTAATAATTAGGCTTTGGACGTGACTTTAAGTTAACTTTTATTATATCGATACTTTATTAATAAGCAAATGGAGAGGGAATGGGTGCTTTCCCATACGCTACTGAGTTTGCGAATGGCCGCCAGCTCTTGGAATGGGTGAGGTCATAATTAAAGCCGTGCGCCCCTATTTTCCAATCTAAATGCAACGAAACAACAGCGGTGTTCGAAGCCTAGTAAAAATTCGGCAAACCCTCGAGTTTGGAACATCTTCAAGGAAGATGTGAGCTTGAAGGATTTCAGACGCTTAAACACTGAGCTGCACTAGGTAGACTTAAAAGATTAAAAAGGGTAAAGAATATAGTCCCTTACCGAAGCTAAAAATCAACAACTCTGTAATTGAAGGTTGAAAAATAAATAGGATATGTACAATCTGAATGTTTCTTATATTTATGCGTAGTATTTCCTAATGTTTTCAGCTGCTAACAACAAATGGCCCTGCATGTTTATGTTTAAAGCAACTTTGTTGGTACTTAAGCCGCTTCGAACAAAAACGTCATCTAAAGTTTATATGCATTCAAATACCATTTCATTTTGTATCAGTATCTCTCTTGCCAATCTTTTGGAATTTCTTGAAAAAGTAATGTTCAACAGACTGTATAACACCTCGAATATAACAACATACTTGTCATTTATGATTCAGAAAAAGAATACTGACAAATAATGCAACTTATAATGCTACACATGAAGTGGTGTTTTTTTTGTAATTTACGTCCTCCAACGTTAAGTCATATCGGACAATGAATGGAATGGGTGAAATGATGCTCAAATGAGCCCGGGGTCCATGGAGCTTAGTTACCTGACATTCGTCTTTTATGATAAGGGAAAACCCCGGAAAAACCTTATCTAGGTAACTCGCGCTGACCGAGATTCGAACTCGGGGCCTCTTGGACGTGAGGCAGACATGCTACCACCACGCTACCGAGGCGGGCACATGAATTGTTACCCGTATCATTAACTCTCTTCATTTCTCAGATTGCACAAAATTCTTAGTGAATTCAGAGAAGCTCAAAACCCATGGCATGACCTACAGCTAAGGACAATAACTTGGCTATACGCACTTATTAACGAAGAGAAAACCGTTCTGCCTCATCCCTGGTTTGGAACATGAATTCAACTAAAATGAATACTGCTTCCCTAGCAATAGCCAGCCACTCCCCGCCCACAGACAAACCTACACATTAACCATTAAATAGTAATGTAATTATTTGCCCAAGAATGGGAGTAATGGATGTACAAAATTAATATTTTACTTAGGAGAATAATGACATTCTGTTTGAAAATGTATCATTATTTAAAATGCCAGAAATACAAAATGCTTTTTATATTCGATGAGAAAAATGGTTCGATGAAGATGCAAATAGTAAGAAATCCTAAAATAATAATTGTATTAAATCGAGAAATATCTGCAAATAGAAAAAGTTATAAAATAAGAAAGAAATGACCCAATAACTGTGCACATTCATAATCTACCGCGATTATATGTTAGCAACGCCTAAGAATCAACAATTAAAGGATAATATGCCACGAGATCCGAATGCTGATTACCAATCTCGCCAAAGATATCTTATAGAAAATAAAAATTGTGGCTGGAGGAATTCGATGAAAATCCGTGCCATTCGTTCTTAATATGCAGATAAGTAATTTTGGCATCAATTTTGGTATTTTTTCCCATTTTCATTGCTGTTATGTTATTTAAGGGACATAGACACATCACTTCTAGGGAACTTTTCCTCTTTTGGTACACTAGGGACCTGAAAACTTCCATTTCCAGCCTATCGGTACATGTGTGTGTGAGGGGTGGGGGTGGGGGTTTGGGTGTGTGTGCGTGTGTGTGCGCGTGTGTGCGTGCGCGTGTGTCAAATGCAACACTGTCTTAGGTAAGCGGCAAAGAAAGCATTAAAGAGCTAGATGAAATTTTATGACGCTTGAAGAAGCTTATAGGGTTCTTTATGTAGTCACAGACATTTAAATGTAATCGGAATGTTGCATGCAAGTACATACATACACAAGGGTTAGGGCAAGATAATTACTTAACGGCGCGGAAAGGTCCATCGGAGCGAAGAATGACAGAAACTTATAGCCAGCATAAACGCAAGGGTGTGACCATTTCTCACGAGAAGGGTTATTTATAACATGGCAGGAAACCAAATGTGATGAAAAATGTCACAAATAACCCTATGTGAGAACTCCAAAGTTCCATGCTCTTTGCATAATCACAAGAAAGAATGAGGGGAAGGGGATGGTGAAAACTGATCTAGCACTTTCACTTCACTTTCATTACCCACTTTCGTTCAGATTTACATAGCTTTTACAAACTATTCCTAAGAAAGCTTATCTTTGTCTTTACTTCATGATAATCGAGATTAATCATTGCAGAAATTGAAATACACATTTCGTTTTACGTAAAAGGGCCATAGAGGAATTCGAAGCAGTAGTCAGGTGTTTGATTGTGAGTGGCTTTCTGTTGGACTTGAAGCTCTTTACTCTTTTGATGGCATCCCAAGAAACAATTGAACAGCGGCACACTTTAAAAATGGTAAAGTATTGAACAATTAAAACCAATAATAGTATCTCTAAATCTCGCATATGACAATGACCTTGCTAAGGTTTGGATTGCAGGGGGCTGTAAAATAGGAAGCTCGCCCCTGTAGCGTAAGTGGTAGCATGTCTCCTCACGTTCAACTGATTCCGAGTTCAAATCTCGGTCAGGGCGAGCTTTCTGAATAAGGTTTCTTCCGGGGTTTACGCTTATCTTGAAAATATGAATGTTGGATAATTCTGAGCTCTATGGGCTTATTTGAGCATCGATTCGCCTATTTCATTCATCGTCCGGTGTCATTTAACGTTGGACATAAATAAAAACAATAGTAAGAGTTAATAGATACCAAACACATCAGAAGCTTTTGTTTGTAATGCTTTTCAAATATGTATTTCATCTTTAATTAATCATCCACACTATTAATATTTTATGCGTTTAAAAGATATAACCCGAAATTTCTAAATGTATCTTAGCATAGAACCCTGAATAAAGTTGTCACATCTCTTGATATGTAAATTCTTTCTTCAAAAATAAATATTCAGTCAGATAGGATTTTAGCGAGTGTAAGACGTATTCTCTCAAATAATATACAATTTCTAGTTCAATGTATCGGAAGGGCGAAGCTATAAACCTAATAAACCTAATTTTGTTAATCTATCGTTCATAGCTGCCAGCTGCATAAACAGGCCTGCTGAAATTAGCATTATTTGAGAGCAAAATCTATTTGTTCGTTCAACAGTAGAGCCGCCAGCGTTCTGGAAGAAGGTTGTCGCTAATTGTCTCGTTCACATGTCTGATATAAATAATAATTGCTTAATAAAGCCTAGATGATCCACATCAAGCATATATGCTTGTGTAACTCTTTTTAAATTAAAAAAAAAAACAAAAACATTAGAAGAATCTTAATAAGTGTTAGTCACAAGGCATCTCTACGCATTGTCGTTCACTTTCATGTTTAATTCCTATTAACTACGACAAATATTAGTCGAAATATTTTCGTGACTGCTACAAGAGCATGCACAAGAGGAAGCTGATACGACGTGGCAGATACCTGCCATGATATCACATAGCATTTTCTGTGAGCTAAGTGAAAACAAAGAAGTGGCATTTGAAATATTGAAAAATTAAAAAAGCAAGGAAAAAATCTGAAACTACGTATTTTAAAGTGCTTTACAGTTTCCCAGGTAAAATTATTTGCTAGCCTTTCCTATAAAATTCAAGAAAGAGCAAGGGAGAAGCTCGTAATTCTGTAGGTTATTCAACGAAAATTTAAATTACATATTTAGTTTGATGCTAATATCTCAAATGTAATGTATTGCAATGAAAATCTTAGAAAACATGCGTGTTACAATAAAAAGGTTACGAAACGTAGTCCACCCAAGGCATAATTTGAGATGCGGAAATATTACTGAAAGTATGTACTGGCATGGCATATGAAGTTTTTCCTACATTTCGTTTTTGAATTAATACTATTCACATACACACACACACACACACACACGCACGCGCGCGCGCTTATTTCTGAAGTTATATATATATATTCAGGGAGTCCCAAAATGTGTTTGTGATGCGATGAAATCGTTATACCGACGTTTTGTGTGGATTGTGCTGTTACCATAAGAAAACAGTAGATAAAGTGAAATCAGTTTAATTAAAGGAGCTTATTTCTCAATATAACCATTTCCAGTTTACCCTCTCAACCTCTTTTTTTCTTTTCTTTTTATGATAGTGTTTTTACATTTCTCGCCCATGCTCTCATGTGTGGGACGCTGAACTTCCAGCACTACGTCAATTTTAAATGTTTAAGCAGAGGTTAATAGAGTGTATTAATCTTCCAAATCTTGATACCTCTATTTATTGTCACATACATGCAATATAATCATATTGGATAGTACATTCATCATTAACATCATATTATCTTTACTTCCCACTGTTTGTTAACGTATACTTACGGTTTGATTCATGCGGCATTTATATACCAATAAATAGATCTTCAGCCAGTAGCAACCATGTTTTCACTGGCTTGATTAGGCAGTTTAATTCATATAACATTTACATATGATTCTTCAGCAGCAAGCAACCATGTCACATTCAGTTCGTTGGTTTAATTAAACACCATTTAATTCATATGGCGTTTAATTGTAATTATTCAGTAGGAAGCAGTCATGTCAGCTTTAGTTGTTCATGATTAACTCGTGTAGCATACATATATATTCTTTTCAGCAGCAAACAGCCACCACACCTTCAGTTAATCACTGGCTTAGTCAACACTAGCAAGGTGTGACTAATCTATCGCAAGTTATCAGCGCCTAGAACTAATATTAATTAATTTCATTTGCCTTAAATATCTCTATTATTCACAGTCGTTGAGATAATAGAATGCAATACACACGCATTAAATGCTTTGCAAAGCTCGAAGTGAAAATACTCGACTTTGCCTCCTATTTTCAGACTTCTTTGTTCTGTAGAGATGCACTTACCGCATTTGTGTCGCAATATACTATTTTGAAACTGTTAAGTATAAAACATTTAAATGTAGTTGTGGAAACTATCAATCTCTGTAAATATAGAATTTATTTGTAATTTTTTTCTAAATAAAATACAAGATTTTTGCATTAAAGCTGAATAAATAACAATAATGAGACGATGCTAAAAATAATAATATGATAATGATTATTAATAATAATAACTACCATTAAGGTAGTTGTCTCATGTGTTTATGAGAACTCCTAAGTGGTTTACCGGGAAAAAACACGAGTCAATTGGAGAATTTAATGTCACGTCCGCACGTTGGCCATAGTGGCTCAAGGGTTAGAGCAGCTAGACGGCAACCAGAAGACCCGTGGTTCAAATCCCGGTTATGGCATGAATTTTTCAGTTTGACTCTACGTTTCCACAATTTAGCCTACACACGACCAGTGTGAAAGAACAATTAATTTCCATTAATTGACACTAATAGTGGTTAACTATATAGCCCGGGCCTTAAAGTATTTACATGTTGTAAGTCACCATTAACTCTCATGTGTTTATGAGAACTCCTAAGTGGTTTACCAGGAAAACACGAGTCAGTTGGAGAATTTAATGTCACGTCCGCACGTTGGCCATAGTGGCTCAAGGGTTAGAGCAGCTAGACGGCAACCAGAAGATCCGTGGTTCAAATCCCGGCTATGGCATTGAATTTTTCAGTCTGACTCTACGTTTCCACAATAATAATGAATAATAATGTGTCAAAAAGGGTATTATGGTGTAACGTAGAATTTGGATTCCAATAGAAAACGTATTTCTTCTACTTCTTACAGTCAAACAGATTCATTCCTCTGTTTCGTGGTTTCTTATTCCTGGTTTACAGGAGGTGCTCCCGAAATTATTAAGCTACGTGTATGTCACATATTCCACATCTTCTCCTTAGGACCTTATCTTCATCTTTTATATTTTAAAAATGAATATTTTAAGCATCTTAAGAACGTGTTTTTCCTGTATTTACTTAATATGGATAGACACGACTAAGATAACGTTTATCATGCGCATGTGCGAAAAATATTCAGTTAAGTTCTTAGAGATATTTTGAACAACTGTTAACCTTACATTGCTCTGAAATAAATAACCAAAATATACACAGCCTTTTTATATGTATTTCGTGAATGTCACCTGTGCTCATACTACCTACCTGATTGAACCAATTTTATTCAACCATATGTCGTGAGAACTAGCTGAAGCATTACGCGGCTAACTATTGTGCTTTGTTTTATCCG
>CM060950.1:269306588-269369088 GCA_030765055.1 Mantis religiosa | reverse complement strand
TTTGCAGAACAGAAAGATTTACATTGTATTTGCCATGTCAGTATAATAAAGGTACGGCTTAAAAAAATTAAAGCTTTGCTCGAGAAAATACAAGTTAGTGAACAATTTTTCTTGTAATCTTTACAGGGTATTTTCTTGAGACAAATCATGTTTTTTTATTTAAACAAACTATTTTCAACTGTTTTACTTATATTTATCACGGGATATTTACATTTGTTGTACAATTTATAAATTTTTATTGAAGTGTAAGGAACTCTTCAGGAACTCTGCAACCTTCACTGTGTTGAAACGAGTCTTCAAAACCCCCGAACTTCACACAGCTGGTCGATCTCTTGAGTAAAGGTTGCCTTATATCATCAGATGCCGGGTCTTCTGTGATTTTTTTCAGGGCAGTTACATAAAGGCGAGGCTCTTATGTTCATTTTGTGGAGGTAAGATTGAAAACGGCCGTGATTTGTAAGAAATTGTGTTACGTGATTGGTCCAGAGAAATAAGCACTGTCTGAGATATGTTGGGGATGAAAAGTTTGGTGTGGAAGGCATCATTGGATTTGGTATTATATAAGTGGAATGCCAAATCTTAGTGTAGTAGCCTTCTAACAGCTGTTTGCTACAGGTTAATATCAACAGATTTATAATCTTGTGTTGATGTTGAATTGTTAGATGATGCTGAACATCAATTAACTTCAGTGTTTGACGAGAATTTCTTTTATTTGCGCGCGCACATACAGACACACACACACACACACACACACACACACACACACACACACACACACACACACAGAGCGAAATGTGGACATTTTCTAAATTGTACAGATAGCAAGAAGGATTCATAACTAAATAACATTCCGACAGTAGTGTTATAGCAATATTTTCATATTTTCTTAACATATTACCTATAATACATTTAAATCAATGAGTTTTCTAATGTCCTAAAACTGATTAATAAAGTGTGCATCATTTCTTTCTAAACATTCCACGGGAGGCATGAAGGACATCTGAAAAGTAACCGTAGAAAATACTTAAATATTCATTACATTCTACAACCCTAATATATGAAGGAACTTTCTGGGTTTTCATCAAGTTTCTTTAAACCAACGTAAAAACCTAAATTATCCACAATGTTTTACTAGACGTGCAATATTTACATTTTCGTAGTTTCGCTTCTCACAGAAATTGCACTTAATGCCATTATTATTAGAGAAAACCTCGGTTCAAATAACTCAATATAACTCAATCTTTTTTATTTTTTATTTACGTCCTCCAACGTTAAGTCATATCGGTCGTTGAATGTAATGGATGAAATGATGCTCAAATGAGTCCGGGGTCCATATGGCTTAGAGTTACCCTACATTCGTCTTACAGGATAAGAGAAAACCCTTTAAAACCTTATCCAGGAAACTCATTCAGACCGAGATTCGAACTCGGGACCTCTTGAACGTGAGGCAGACATGCTACCACCACGCTACAAAGGCGGGCAACTCAATTTTTGAACAAGGGTTGTCAACAGTGTTTACTTTTTCAACAGTTTTGGAGACTTATAGATTTCCTGGCGATTCTAATCATGCCATGCTGAGTGACATAATTTTGTATGTTCATTCGTTGTTTTCTTTGTAACCTGTGATTGAAATAAGAGCTTTTTTGTAATTTATGCCCTCCAACGTTAAGTCATAGCGGACGATGAATGGAATGGGTGAAATGATGTTCAAATGAGACCAGGGTCCATAGAGCTTGGAGTTACCAGACATTCGTCTTTCAGGATAAGGGAAAACCCCAGAAAAACCTTATACAGGTAACTCACCCTGACCGAGATTTGAACTCGAGACCTCTTGAACGTGAGGTAGACACGCTACCACCACGCTACCAAGGCGGGCAAATAAATAAGAGCTTGATAGAATATGTTGTTCTTTAACCTTCGGTACTGCTAAACTACCATTTTTGACCCATTGAATGGCCATTCACAGATGGAAAGAAAGAGGGGGAATTTAGTGGTACTAAATGGACTGAAACATATATAAATACCGCAGTGGAAGACCTATCGTTTATAGAAATATCAAAACTTCATATGGCTGAAGAGGGATCTTTTTGCTAGAAGTAGACATAGTCATGTTCGCTTATGGTTACTCCATTGTCTAGAAGCAACATGCTAACCTCTGGTTCCCAAGGTCGCGGATTCAAATCCGTCGGAGGAAGATGGATTTTTTTTCGGGCGTAAAAGTCCTTAGCTTCTTCCTTCGGAAGGGAAGCAAAGGCGGTGGTGTCGTGTCGTAAAGTTAGGGCACATAAAAGAACTCCAAGTCCAATAAAGAGGTCTCTGAGCAAAATGAAGTGGTCTTTCACTACCAATGTAGAATGACCGCTGTGACTACAGCAGTTAGTGTTCATGAATAAAAAGTGAATAAAAATGTGCTAGTATTAGGAAAGATCAAGCACATTCAATTAGAGGTAAGACTTAGCGACTCATACAGCATGAGTTTTAAAGGATATTTTGTGAACTATCTGTGATAAATGATATCTTTGCCATGATTATAGCTATCTATCCACATTGAAGGATAAGCTCCTACAAAATTGACCTTGCATTAGTATCTTCTTGGAAAATATAAATGTAATAGACGTTAAGAGAAACTCAGTAATGTAGAGTGTTTAGAGAGAAAAAGGCAAGCAAACAAATAATATTTCCTGGTTTAAGGAGTTGTAAATCCACTTCTGTGCCAATTTTTAAGCTCGATTTAATTTTAGATTTTAAAGTCAAAGACAATCGTCAGTAAAACGCATTCCGGAGGGCGTAGATAAAAATGTACTCCAGTTTTCATTAATTTTGTGTGTGTGTGTGTGTGTGTGTGTGTGTGTGTGTGTGTGTGTGTGTGTGTGTTTGTGTGTTTGTGTGCGCGCGCATGTGCATAAATGTGTGTACGTGCGTGCTTGCATATATGTATGAGCTGATTGAAAAAAAAAGAGTATATTATTTCAGTTCGCCGAGGAGATCAATGCAATGGCACCTTTGGCACTTATTTGGGCGATTTGTGATTCCAATTCCACTGCATCGCAAATCTGACTGGAGATTTTTTCATCAAGGTTTTCCCTCATTGGCCAGGTTAACACAGAGATAGACTGTTTAACATTATTACGGTGCAGAAAAAGAAAGTGTAGAAATAGAACTAAGCAAATTATATTTTCTGTCCCGATATCAAACGAACTAGGTGTATGTAACCCCCCAAACAGTACTGCACAGAGCATCACCTTTCGTTTAATCTGCAGTAAGAAAATAAAAGATTATTGCAAATTAGGCCATATGTCCGGGACTCGCTGAATAATGTTGCCATATTACCTATCGTTAATACAAGCTGCGCCGATCCTCGTCAGAGAGAAAGGTGCAAACCTTAAACATACTAAACACGAAAATAGGTAGACAACGAGGTACCGAGCCCGCCTTGGTAGCGTGGTGGTAGCGTGTCTGTCTCACGTTCAAGAGGTCCCGAAGTTCGAATCTCGGTCAGGGTGAGTTACCTGGATAAGGTTTTTCCGGGGGTTTCCCTTATCCTGAAAGACGAATGTCGGGTAACTCTAAGCTCTATGGACCCTGAGCTCATTTGAGCATCATTTCACCCATTCCATTCATCGTCCGATATGAGTTAACGTTGGAGGACATAAATTACAAAAAAAAAAAAAAAAAAAAAATCGAGGTACCGATGGAGAAAATTAGGGAGTTATGCGGCAACACCTAACACTAGGTAAAGGTGTGCCCCTTGCAAATATGCCTAACTAAATATTTGTGGATCCGTTCTAAGTATTATTTATTTTACACCATCATGACTTACAGGCTAATATATAGGGCTATATCTGTATCCCCTCCTTAACCAGGAGTTTAGTCTCTCGGATATTAAATTCCCAACAGTTCTGAACTTATGAGCGTAGGCCCCAGGCCAGATACAAGAAGCACCTTTTACCATATATATATATACCATTGTAGAAGAGCGCCACTCACCACTTGCCGCCCGAAGAGCCCACTTACGCCGAAATAACTCAAGGGTACCGAGCCACTCCGCTCAAGCACCCCAGCGCCAGCAAGCGCCTAAAAAAAGAAACATGGTGACACCCGGCTAGAGCACCCGGTCGGTAAGGTAGGGAGCGGTCGGCTCAAAGTGCACACGGGATTTACTTCTTTAGAAAGTGTACTTCTAAGAGAAGAAGTTGTTAGGGTGCTTAGTATATCAATAAATCTACCTTCTAACATTTTTAATGTATGCAATCTGCTAAGCTGCAGATGTGTCTTTGATCTACCTGAGTCGTCTAATAACAGATCATTGTCGTTATCAGCATCATCATCATCATCATCATCATCATCATCATCATCATCATCATCATCATCATCATCATCATCACCACCAAATCTCCTCCTCTTCCTCCTCATCTCCTTTAATTCGCCCTCCTTTTCCCTTCCTCCTTCCTAATGAAGGTTTGAAACGAATGCCTGTTCCCTGTTCCGAGTTCAGAAAGGATCATTGCATATTATTAGCTGTCTGCCTTGATCTCTTGTTTTGGGTATATCACGTTGATTAATCTATTTTGGCTCATCCTTTTCACCTGTTTCCTACTTTTATTTGATTTTCCTGAACTTCCTCAATTCTACTTTTATTTTTTCTCTATTTCATTGTTATATCTATCTCTTCCAGATGATGAGCAAGTTTCATCTGCTTCACTTCCAATTTCCTCTTGTTTTCTTGTTACTATTGGGTGTATATTTAGATAAAGGCCCCACACTCAATGAAATAATGGTTTCAGGGAACAAAATATGCTAGATTGAAGCCCATCTCAGAATCTAGAGTTCTATCAGTTTTCTGAGCGGTTTTATACATAGATAGTATAAATACAGTGTGCATTGTTATCCAACTCCGACAATTAGATAATTAACAGTAGAACGGTGTTAAGTGTCAAATTCATGAAAAATGTGATACATACTTTGAAAGGTGCAGGATACCTGGGAGCATTACCTGTGGAAAGGGCTAAATCCATCGAGATTTTCATCTGGTTTGAAATGCTACCACCAGATGACAATAGTGCTAAGTTTCCTTATGATTTGATAAGAATAGTGATATGTCCCATTCAATTGTTTGTGGTTCTCTTTGGTGCATAGACTGCCATTCTCTCCTGTTTTGTGAATTATTGCTCTTGAACTTATAAGGTATGTGTATATGACATAATCTCCACTACAAATCTGAACATTTCTAAAGCTGTAAGCATCACATAACGATTCATCAGATATTGAAAGTGTATCAGTAAAGGAGTGTTACACGGAGATAGAAAGGGTCCCTTAGGTGAAAGTCCTCATGCAATAAACATTCAATCTTAAAATCTCGTTCCTGAATAAACTCAATTACAGGCGAAAAAAGAATTATTTAAAGGCCATGATACCTTATCTTGAAAGGAGTGAGCATAAAGAATATTATACGCAGATCTTCGGTAAATGACTGAAAGTAGGTCGTAGAATAGCTTGACGGTATTTTCACCTTTCATAAATGTCTGTGTGTGAATTTATTTCAACACCAAACAATTCCAACTGAATCATAAAACTGGCAATAATGATGATAAAAAAACTCTCATTTTAACTTTGGAAAGTTTGAAGAATAAATAATTAAAACACCGCTGTACAGACAGTTTTCTTTTGTTATAACATCTGTTTATAAATTTGGCACTTTGCACCGTTCTACTGTTAAGTATCCAATTGATAAAGGCAGTTTTAATGATCAAATTATTCTAGTCGATTGACTAAGTTCTGGCGTTTTTAACTGAAAACTTTGCGTACAAAGTAGAATGCTTTGGCAATGTACTTCAAGTTATTAATACAGAGTTATGTGTTCTACTAATTAGCATGTTTAGTTTATGTATGTTTGTATGCTGTTTTTTCAAGTTAATAAAACCACTGTCAAGTCGACAGCAAAGAGCACTTTCTACATCTGCTTTTTGTGTTTAATCGAAATGCCAAAGCCACAAAAGCTGCTAGCGAGCGCTCGCAATTGGGCCTTCAGTTTATTGATCTGAACATAACAGTATGTAAACACATCAAAACTAAATACATTATTTTGCAGAGCAGGCGTTTGTTAATGAATATCGTAATAAGTTTTCAATGCATTTTATTTTACACGCGAAACTTTCGAATAAAAAATTAACAAAGGAAAAAGAAAACGCCAGAACCTATGGACCAATTCATTAAAAGAAAATGGGGAGACGGTTTACACAACAATAGAGATATATTACTACCTATTAGAAACATTTCCATAAGCCAAAACCGGTATTTTATTAATCATGTCACGTAAACCACGTTAAACTATTATTTCAATTTCGGTTTGATATACCAACGCATATATGTAAGTATATTTCATGTATTTTATGTAATAACTTTTACAGTTTCATGCTAAAAATTTGGAATATTCAAATAGCTGTTCGAGACAAAAATCAATTTCATCTCTTAATTAAAATTTCAAGTTTCAGGGAAGGGAAAATGGGCTCGAGTCTTGTATTTCTGGGAAATTAGGATTAGGATTACTACAGAGGGGATTCGACACCGAAACCTGTGGTTTATTTACCAGTTGGAAGCTCCCACGGCATCCTACCTGCGTGGGCAGGAGACCGGAAACCGTCCTACCGAAGAAGGAACACAATAGAAAAGATAGATAAAGAAAGAAAACTAAATAGTAATATGCCAGGAGCATATCATGCTGCCATGGAACGCCGAGACATCCGCCGACACTTCTGCCCTGAAACAGACCACCAGATGAGAGATGATATGAAATGATAATGGAGAAGAAACGGAGGAGCAGGAAATTTGGGCTATATAATTAACCTACACAGCATTCGCCTGACGACCCCTGAAAACCCTCCAAAACACCTATGGGTCATGTAGGTCGGCCACGGGAATCGAAACCCGATCTCCCAAATGCGAAACCACCTGAGCCATCTCGCTCGGTTCTGGGAACTTAACTCATTTCAAATGTTTACTAGTTTGAAATTTTATATATTTTTTAAAATAAAATTTAATAAATAGTGCGCAATCTCACATTATTTTTGCTAGTGTAAGAAATATTTTCCAAGTTGACCAGATTCTCTCGGCGAGCATTATTTCGTTTACTTTAAAGATATGTGTCGTCTCATTTTGATTCGTGCCGTGTCATGATAACCATTCCCACTTTTTGGGAACGTACTTTAACCCCTTAACCAGAATATAGGGAACAGTTCAATAGATGCATGTCAGTTTAGGTAGTTCCCCCGAATCTCGATTTAATCTTGAACATTGATAATGGGTATCATATGCCACTCGATAGGTACGTCACTGACAGGCAAACCTATTCTCGCCATTGTCCGATGCTCTTTTCTTTGATAGCGTATCGTTCCTAGATATCTCCTTAAGAGTGCCTAAGAGCTTATCTTGCCCTTTGGACTTTGACACATTGTTTAGAAAGCGTCACGAAGACAGTGTGTGTATCTTACACAGGTTTCGCTCCAACATTCCATTTAACCTGCCTCTGTGATGTGTGGGTAGCATGTCTGCCACACGTTTAAGAGACCCCGCGTTCGAATCTCGGTTAGACCCGCTTAAGGTTTCTTTCCAGGGAGTTACGTATTCTGAAAAGAAGTACTCCAAATATTTAGCTTTAATCACATGGTTCGGCTTTAGCTCTCAGAACTTTTTAAGATTTAACGTCTTTTTACCGGTTCTCATATTGGACAATGAATGAAATCAGGTCCCTTCAAGGATACTAATTGAAGTAAATTCAAGCCCAAGATCACACGGCTTAACGGCTTGAATTTACTTCCACTTTGATTTTTCTTACACTTCTACGCATTCAACTGTTCCATATGGTTCAGTTTTGAAACAAATTGTTTAAGTTTTCATCTAAAACTCAAATAATCAAGTTAAAAATTCGCATGTATTTTTATATACTTTTTAAATGGCTCAAAGTATGAGAGTTAATTTGATCGCTAAAAATAAATTACTACAATTTCTTGCTCATCAAATTTTTTTTTCTGAAAAAAAAAACAACGGTGAATAACTGTACGTATACGATAGATTTGTATACTAGTGTTTAAATGTGGTAGAAATTTTCTTTTCTTCAAATAATTACGAATTTTACGTCGACTAATTTGCATTATAAAAGTGAAATACATTTTCTATCATTAAATATTCAAGACACATGCTTGAAAATTGAAACAAGTTTATAGTTGCAGTAGAGGAGCAGGCGAAAAATGTTTGAAAACATTTAGATAAAAGATGCAAGATTTAGAAATTTTATTTCTTCGTACCCTTAATTACCTGCACTCGCATTCAATGCAAAGGACAATTGGTATTTAACTCTTGGTATCGGACGTGTGATTTAATTATGATTAAGATCAAAAGGAATTCTTGTTATAAGCAGTAATTAAAAACTAGAAGCCGTGATAGCGAACGAGGAATTCAAAGAATTATATTTAAGAGAGACTCGCATTTGTATTCAGATGTTATCGGAAAATATTTAATTACGGCTCTATCAATAGCACAGAAGCCTTTGTGTTTAGATTGCATTTCATCTTGTGGAACAAAGCGGCGAATTGACACCAAGAGTTAGAAAGCTTATCAAACATTAGCATGTTATACTGCTTTAGCTAAGTTTATGAAATTGTATATGTAAAGACTATAATGCATACTTTAATACTATATATAGTAGTAGTTTACTTTATACACTATCACATTCATTTGGAGTAAGGATGCTTCCCGTTTTTTGTTTAAAATCGTTACTGTCTATTATGCAGAGAGAGAGAGAGAGAGAGAGAGAGAGAGAGAGAGAGAGAGAGAGAGAGAGAGAGAGAGAGAGAGAGAGAGAGAGAGAGAGAGAGAGAGAGAGAGAGAGAGAAACTTTACTATACGAAATTGCTCTGCTCGTGTATTTTGGTTAAGTACAGTAGTTCTGCTGCACCAGTAGCGTAATAAGTACAAAATTGCCTGATTTTTCGTGATTTGTACACGTCTGTAATTATTGTTAACTACAACCCCTTACCTCCCCTCTAAAAACACAGAGTAAGATAAAAGTAAAATAAAAAAATTAAAATGAACAAACCAAGAAAATAGAGTGAGTGAGTGAGTGAGTGTGGAGTTTTAGGGCCCGTCGACAGCTAGGTCATTTGGGCCCCCCAAGAAAATAGATCATTGCCTCCAAGTCCAAATTACCATTAGACAGAATTCATCGCAATTTCTCTTATTAATAATCAACTTTGCATGGTCTAGCACATTTGGCATATTATTGTCTTACTTTTATGGATGCGATAATCTATATACATGTTATGGTAAACTGAAGACTAGCTTAATCGCTTTGTTAAACAATCAACTTCCTAGCCTGAGCTAGTTCTAAATCACCACGTTGGTTTTATTGTGAATTGAATGAGCATATATATCATTTCCGTATGTCCCTCCTTTGAATTTAGTACAGTATTACTAATAGACGGGGTGAACGATCCTTGACGCAGCCGGTTTCACGGCGTGCGTTCCGCCGGCAAAGCTGACTGCTGTTTTGGCGGTGCGAGTGACAGGAATACTCAAGTAAATATAGTACGGCTTGTCGCGTAATATTTTCTAACATGTAGAACATAAACACGTAACAAACAAATATACATGTATATGCATGCAAATATGTGCATTATTGCGTTATCATTATTTACCTTTCGGTAAAAAATACAATTTACTAAGAAATGTTCCTACGGAAGCAATACATAATATCCACCAGCTCCATCAAATAATTTTCGAAACTACAATAACTCAGATTATTATTTAAATTTATCGGATGAAAAGTAACGCGCCTTTTCTTAGGTCTTACGCCTAAACTGCTGAAGGTAATTCCATGCAAACTATCTGACCAGTGAACTATCAACTACGTTGAGTTTGCGATCTAGTGTATAATTGCATTCCACTTGCTTTTCTAAGCGTAATACTTGTTCCTATTGCTCTAGTACAGGAGTTCCTAACCTTAGCTCCACAAGCATTTGTTTTCAGAAGAAGAAAAAACAGTTGAATGAGATTAAAAGAAACCTCAAGAAAAATAGAAACTGAGAGGCCGGAACTTCTCTTAAGTTGAAATTTGCATCTCCAAAATCAGACGATTTTTTTTATTACTATATGTCCAAATTATTGTAGGACGAGACGTCAAAAGTTTTGAGTGGAACACTGTTGTCGGCATGAATTATACAAAAGCTGTCGAGTAAGGAGTGATCAGTGATTGTATATTTCAACGGGTGTGACGATTAAATTAGACGACTACCTATACCTATATATTGTATATATTCCATTGCGAAATTATATATATATATATATATATATAAATTTTGTGATAATTAAATTAGAGGACTATACCTGTATATTGCAAATATTCCACTTTGAAATTGTTTAGAGGTATTTTTGCGTTCCTTTACTATTCATTTCTTTGCTCCATAACTTGTTTCTAGCACCATTAACTTGTTCGATGTAGAAGACAATTCTCCGCAAACTCGTGCGGATGTTCAGATAGTGCCTAATTCTTTATATGCACTAGTTTCCTGAAAGGAACGTTTAATGGTTTCAAAGATAAGGGTACTTAAGGAATAACGCCATACCGCACAAGTGCTATATGTTTGCATACTGGCGATTGCCTTAATTTACATGGTTATCACTGGCAATAGCACTTGGCGTATCTAACAAGGGTATGGGTAGTTTCCATAAATTTGATGGTTCTAGAAATTACGCTTTAAGTCTAACACATGACTCTGAGCTTGGAAATGATAAATAACGTACGCTATAAGCAATACTCCGTGCATTGTGATAATTACCTCATTTTATTTTCATTGTGATGCATTTATAGTGAGTTCATGTTAATGGCAATGTCCTCGTGGGTTTTGTTTAATTTTATTTGGAATTTTCAGTTACTTTATAATAGCAGGAGGGAAATTTAAGTTTACTCTATTTTCCCAATAGTAAACCATACACTCACCCACCCACTTGTTTTCTTCCACGCCCAAAGAGCAGTGACCAGTAAATTAATGAAGGGTCATCTAACCAAAGCATTACGAACGTACTAGTTAAGCATTCCGGAAGTGTAGCTATAGGTCAATGTTGAAAACACAATATTTCAGAAGTCATCCAGTTATTATAATTATTCATCTTATATTCTGAAAGAGCATAATATAATTTTAGACGTTTTAGAAATTATCATAAAATAAAACGTATGTAGTTATAATGGATCGATCAAGCTGACACCACAGTAACGCGTGTAACTCGTATTCGGAAGATACCGGGTTCATACTCTCGGGGGCCGCCAAAATGACCGAACGTTTGTTCGTAGTTTTCCTCAGTCGCTTCGCAAATCTTGTGTTGGATAATTTGATACGCGAATTTTTATATCATCCCTTTCACATTTGATTTCCTTCTGCTTCACCACCATACCTGGCATTGGGCTAATAACCCATTCTAGATATGCTGTGGTCCAAAGTTCGCGAGCCTCTCGACTGGCAACTGGCCCAAGGCGTTGTCTTATAAGTTTCTCAGGGTTGTAAATACTACAAACTGAGAAATAATACGTTGAAAAGAATATTGGGAATATTTCTTATTACACCATTTAATAGGTAAGAGCATGTCAATGAATTTTTCTTTTCATTTACCGGTATTCAGAAGTAGACGTACTATTTTATATGAACAGAAAATAGTAAGCTCTGTATCTGGAATACTTAAAACTAATTTATTCCATTTACATTTTTGGCAGAAATACTCGGTAATGTATATGAACCAAATCTTAAAATTTTCAGGAGCCTTAAAGCAGGGTCGTATTTTTATGGGCCCAAATGCTGTCTAACGACCCTTAAATCTCACTCACTCACTCACTCACTCACTCACTCACTCACTCACTCACTCACTCACTCACTCACTCACTCACTCACTCACTCACTCACTCACTCACTCACTCATTCACTCAGTCGTAATTTTCAGGAGCCGGTTTGAAAGGAAACATTCCGAAATTCCATGAAATTATAAGTTGATGATCCAAAATGCTCTTTAAATTTACCAAAATGTCCTGAGTGGTTTGGAATTCCTACTATTTAGATTTTCAAGGATGAGGAGTATTTATGGATTCCCGACTCTGAAATACAAAATGAAATTATGAATGAATCTATGCTAATATCGTCAGATTCAAAAGAGGAAGAGTTTGTAACGGTAAATAAGTCCATGCTGAACTTTGATCTATCGGCGGGTCATTGAAAAGATCTTAATGGACCTTTATTTGATCCACGGCCTACAGTTTGGGGTATTATACTATGAATACTAAACAAATAGTACATTTGTGTATGCATGGGAAAGAACGTAAGAAGGTAGTGCTCTAGTTAGCCTAATAGAAATTTAGTCTAGTCATCGGCCTCTCTTATTCGCTGCAGTGTAAAGATTTGAATGCTGATAACTTGAAAACAAGTGCTCCAGAATTTGTATGCACAGTAATTATCTTAAAGTACTTACATATATCTGCCCTTCTCCTTGTTAATTTTGCGGTACGAATTGGTGCCATGTAGTTCTGCTGATTGTATCCGTTTATTTTCCTATCTGTTTTCCGTAGTTTTACACATATACACTATACACATAAACACCCATGCCCAAAGCGGGACTCGAACCCGCGACCCTCTTTGAGTTAAATCCTGCGGCAATTCTGAAATATTTATAACAGGTGAATTGGTCATTATATAAACACACACCAGACTCTGGGCATAGCACGAAATCGTCTTTTATGTAAGTGCTGGTGAGTTACATAACACCTTTTATGTTACAGGTGAGTGAACGGAAGCCATAATTTACTGATAGGTAAGTGAATTGACTACAGGAAAAGCAAGCTTTATGATTCTGTGAATGTTGTGGTAGTTTCTGCACATACACTTTTATTTAAACGAATTTCTCTTAAAACTACCCAAACTATTACGCCTTAAACAGTGAGAGTTTATGCCAAGTATAGTGGCGCTGTTCGAACGGTTACCGTGATTTATCTTTGGTAATAGATATCTCTCAGATAACGCACTGATTACTCCACGTGGAGTGAACATATATCTGTCGTTTGTGATTCCTGCGAATTCCATTGGTTGAAGTGATGCGTTCATTGGTGCTTAGCACACGACCGGGAGGCGCGCCACCACCCCTCTCACTCTAACAAGAATAATCAGTGCGTTATCTGAGAGGTTTCTATTACAAAAGATAAATCATGGTAACCATTCCAACAGTGCGACTATACTCCTCTCGATATAATAGTAAAATATTCATTATTATAAAGGTTTATGCAAGAAAGTTCTATAAGTTGAGATGGTATACCTACATAAATTCTGATCATGCAAATACAATTTGCAGGTATTCATATTGGCCGACACTTAAGTTGGTGGTTAAGGCAGGATGACATCTGATGACATCAGCCATGTCCACCACTAAAACTCACAAGGGAGCTATTACTATGCTCACACCTATACGCGTTTGAAAGTATGATGACATTATCTCTGCTCTATGTGCGGCATGTGTGCCAAAAATCGGGTGTGGAATATAGCTAGAGGCACCCGAAAATGAGTCCAAAATACGTAGGAATATATGGGCATAGTAACACAGCAATGTACGGGAGGGAATGTTTACTCCTGACGGGCAGCGATCTATACATAAGGAGCCCTGCCCGCCACAACCGGCGTCCCCACCACACAGATTTGACGAGGGATGTACAGCAGCTACTTGCAAGTGGTCACATGCGGCGCTGTCCAGACAACAGTTTTGGGCCTTGCGGTTTTACTCCGCAGCGGATTTTTGGTACACATGGTACCAAAACAGGTATTGTACCATCAACTTTTCAGGTGCATAGCGTTGTGAGTACAGTGAGAGTTCCCTCGTGTTTGTTGAAGGCTGTCGTACATTGAAGGCTGTGTTCACCGATTAGAAAATGAATTGTTTATGTATTGCAATGATAATGAATGTGTTAAAATGAACTGTTAAACACACAGTACTTAGTATAAGTAATGGAAGAAAAAAAAAACGTAGTCCGTTTTGTACAAGCAGACGAGAGATGTATTATTTGCATTCCTTCTTTAGAGGCGTCTACCGGCGGGCTGTTATGCAGCACTGCCATATGTGGTAAATGCGCAGCTGAAGCTAGTTGCATTGGTCTTAAATGTGCAAAGAATTTTTCGAGAAAGCTGATTATCAGAACAAACTTCTGGTAATACTGTGTTTCATTCCCCTGACAGAAATAAGCAAAGCGAATGGGCGAATATGATTTAAGTGTGCTGCGTCGTAAAGTTTTAGGTTTTTACGACAGAATAGAACGTCCTATGGCGATAAAACTAATATCCGAAATGCATGAAGCAACAGGGTATACGGGAAGTGAAACATCACCGTTAAGAATTTTGAGGTCTGTGGAATTTAAATATCTTACATGTATTGATGGCAGAAATTTTCTTATGGAGAAGAGCGACATTGCTGCAGCCAGATTAGTGTTTTTGAGAACTGCAAAGAAGATAAGAGTGTCGGGAAACATAGAGGTTTACCGCCTCGATGAAATATGGCTAAGCCAAAATCATATTCCAAAATATTCTTGGCAGAGCGTAATGATGGGCTTGGAGGCCTGATGATTCCTACTGGTAATGGCAGGAGATTAATTATATGGCACGTGAAATCACTAGGCACCGGATTTATTTCTGAAAATAAATTAATCTTTCGACCTAAATGCAAGTTTATCACAGATAGCCGTGAGGGCAATCTGCTTTATCACACAGTCACTTTATGTTGCTCCTCAGTGCATTATTGCCCTGGACAATGGCCCAATCGCTCTATATTGCTGTGGACAAGCCTCCGACGGCCAGCTCTAAGAAGAGTGACCTCATTGGCTGGTTAAAACGATCTTATGTATTCTACAAAGCATGTTTGCCAACTGCCGCCCCATGTAAGGCAGTACGAACTGGATGTCACTAAGTAAACTGTGTGTACCGAGTTGCCAGGCTGCACTTATCGTTCCCGGTATAAATCTCATCAGAATCACTTAGCTGGTCGTCTGCTAGCTCCGACGCCATACTAGACGATCCCATAAGAGATTGAGATAATGAATCTTATAGTTTCATATGCTTTAATAGTAGGTATATTATGCAATGAGACTATAATGGTAGTAAAATAAGACCTGAAGCTTTCTTGGCGACGAATAACTTCAAGGTCTTCTCGGGAAACAAGTGAACACTGGGGCATGCTGTATACCGCAAGCCTACACACACCGATCTCCATCTGAACGCCTATGGTTTTCATCATAAGTCTCAACGACTGGGAGTTCTCAATACACTGCTCTACAGAACTTTGTGTATCTCTGATGCTAGCCACTTAAAACAAGAATTACAGCACCTGAGACTCACTTTCCGTCAAAACGGCTACTCCGAATATGACGTTGAAGTCTCGATCTCCAAAGCTAGGAAAGGGAAACCTGTAATACAGCAACCGTCAGATAAGCCTACCGCTACAGCCTGCATCCCGTTTACCGGCAATCTATCCGGCAGAATCAGCAGAATTCTCGCCAAATACATCAGCACCATCCACAAGCCACCTCCGAAAATAAAACATCTGTTGGGATCAGTGAAAGACAAACTGGACTTCCAAGTTCCGGGGGTGTACCGCATTCCCTGTGCATATGGGACACCGTATATAGGACAAACCGGAAGGACCATCACTACCAGAATAAACAAACATGAACGGAGCATTCGTTTAATGCAACCTGAGAAGTCTGGGCTGGCAGAGCATTGTTTTGATAACGACCATAGAGCCAATTTTCGGGAGACGACCATCTTGGCAAAATGCAGCAGTTACTGGGAGTGGGGAGTTAAGGAGGCTTAGGCCATTTCCTCCGAGAAGAGCACGCTTTATCGTGATGCTGGATTTCAGTTCAGCTCCTCTTGGAAACCGGCCTTAAAATGGAAATCCATCGGCTTAAGAAGCACAGATCTATACAGCTTGATAATCAAGTTTAGTGATTACGTTTCTTTGACGCAATTAATTTTCTATACTCATGCCATCTTCTGGCCTGGCATTTAATTTACTAAAAACAGTCTTTTGTTCAGTAATGCGAATATTGGCAGTGTTTTGTCTTTGTTGATATTTGTGTTATATCCAGTTATACATTTTGTGGTTATAACATGTCTGAAAATATCCTGATGATGGGAGATATGTACGCTTCCGAAACGTCGATTTCTAATCGTCTTTTCACCTGGCTTGTTTCCCGAGAAGATCTTGAATATAAAGGTAGTAATTAAAGTGTTATTATCAACCGAGCGAGCGAAGCGAGGTTAATAATTATGATACGAACGTTTTAATTAGCATTATAGTCAAGTGTCATACGAATGTTTACGCTCGATCATGTATCTAAATTAAAGGTTTCATTTCAAAGTATTCATTTCTGGTTTGAGTGATATGATACAATCGTTATTCCTTTATCTAAAGTGAGACGTAATACGTAGTACACAGTCTCAATAATATTGATTTTTTCCCTATAAACAGCTGTTAAAGTGTGACACAGTGTAACCTAAAAGAAAGGATTGACAAACTGGAACAAATTGAATTTATTGAAATATAATTTGCAATTAACGCTAATAATCATATGAACAGAAGTGACTTTATTTCAAATATAGGTTATTTATTGTACTATTAGTGAAATGAATTTGCGGGAATGAACTTTGTTGAATAGTTCAAGTTGAATGCATTTTCTGAGAACGAATTTATACCTTTTGATATTCTGCAATCCATGAACTGTGAATAGAATTTCTGGTATATCTTTCTTGACTTTTGTGGCAACAAGTTATTGGTAACATTGGGAGCTTTTGCCGTTATTTCTGGTGGTGTAAGTTCAATGTCACTGTTCCAGTGTCCGACATTTTGACTTCTTTTCTAAACTGGCGCTAGCACCGTTGTCGATCGAAACGAGAATAATCGATACTTGCGCTTTCACAAAGTTACGTGGCCACTTCTGATTGGCGAAATACCAAAACTTTAATGAACAGGTGTACTTTAATGAGGCCCATAAAATTATTGCTACCAGTCGTATAAATATTAAGGTTTGGCATAATCAGGCATAAAGTATAATACAGCCTTTCGAGTCGCTTTGTACAGTTACACCGGTATATTTGCGACTGAGAAGACGTTCACATTTAGGCCACCTTTCTTCTTGTATTTATAATTTTTTGTATAAACAATAATAATCTCTCCTTCACAAAGTTTTATATTTTACAATTTGAAACCATTGCTCCGATGTGCGTTCACTGATACAAAAACGCCCCAAGTCTGACAGCAGAACTGAACTATACCAACATTTTACAGACAAATGGAAGTGACCTGTGTCCTTAACTTACAAGTATTAAAATGTCAAATGCAAATAAATTCAAACTTCTAACCTGGAGAAGAGACAACTGAATTGAGGTAATCCATCAGGCTGCTATTGTAATAGTCTACAAGGAATTAACGCTCCTTACCAAGAATACCCACCCACATCTGCATCATAATTTAGGGCAAACATGTGTTACACTCTTTCAATAATTTAGTAACATAGATACTGATACCATAAAATATAAACAGAAAACCGAATAGTCTTTTGAAATTCTACATTATTCAAATTTTAGGATATCCAAAATCAAATGGGTATTCCAAAATGAATTTAAAGATCCTTACCAACAAGTTATAAATTGCGGTATGCCATATTTTAAAACAAAATATTATATTAATTCGCCAATCTCTCTTACTGCTGTCAAAAATAATCTATCAGTTATCATAAAATTGTTAAAATGTATGCAATTCATCTCCATGCTCTCCTACATACTTTTGAATTATTAGAGAAGGCATTATCAAATTCTAAATACACTATTGCAGATCATCATTGTAATAGCTATGAATTAAAATTACTATATCTGATTACTACTGCGAGGACAAATATATTTGCCCGTCTCGGTAGCGTAGATGGTAGCATGTCTGCCTCACGATCAAGAGGTCCCGAGTTCGAATATCTCGGTCAGGGTGAGTTACCTGGACAAGTTTTTTTCCGGGCTTTTCCCTTATCCTGAAAGACGAATGTCAGGTAACTAAGCTCTATGGACACCGGACTCATTTGAGCATCATTTCATCCATTCCATTCATCGTCCGATATGACTTAACGTTGGAGGACGTAAATAACAAATAAAACAAAAAAAAAAAAAAGGAGGAGAAATATCCGCTGGGTGCTAATGTAAGCGCAGACTCCCTGGCACGGGTTTTTGGTGACGCAGCGGAGGTATCTCCACTAAGTGCCGATTTAAACAACTTTATGTGGAATATGTTTGTAAGTGTTTCAATAAAACACTAAATGAGTATAAATTTGTTGCTATTTACATACCGTGACAAATATGTAGTATTAAACATAAGTTTATATTGTCCTCGTCTGTTCCTGACACACATTGCAGTAAAGGACAACGTATTTTTAAACAGTTCAAAAGTGAACCTTCTTCTTCCTGTCATCCAGACTGTACTTATATAGGAAAGAACATCTCTCGTCATATGATGTGACGGGAGCATACATATAATATATATTATTTCGTCATACTTAGAGAGTTTTATCGGCCGTAACAAGCTATTCTTCATTTTCACCATTGTAGCATAGCCAGGATTATTTTTCTAAACACAGACTTCATTTATGTTGCACTGCTTTGGTAACTCGTGCAGGAGCTTCATTTTCAATTTTAATGGAAAGTTCTTCTATAAACTGTAGAACTTCTGTTAGTTTCACATTTTTTTACCCTAACTTCACAATGGTTTCGGTCACATCTGAAAAGTTGTGTTTAGTAGGTAAATAAATTTTCATGCAAGCTGCTTGAAACCAGTGATTGTCCATATTTTATTGCAGAAGTGCCTTCATTATCAAAATCATCGATTATTTCTGCTATTTTGTCGTAATAATCTGCATAATATTTCGCAGCATTTTCGCAGCTCCTCCATCGAGTTACGATGGGCAGGGGAGGTAATTGAACACCAGGAGCCAATTCTTTGAAAATTATTGTCCTGCTTTGGGCTTTCACAAATATTTTGTGATATTTGCAATGATTCTATCCTCGTCACTATAGAAGGAGCGCATCGTTTCGGCAACTCGATGAAGGCCGTGAGCCAAACAAGTAAAATGTATCATATTGGCATAATGTCATTTTAAGTTCCTTAACTCTTTTAACATATAACTTCCACTGTCTGTTACAAGAAATAATACTCTGTCAGACTCGATACCTTCTGACCATAATAGATTGAAACAGTTTTGAGAAAACATTAACTATACTTTTATAGTTAACTGTTTCAATGACATCAGACGTTAATGAAGACGAAGGTCTGTGTGGCGAAATACTCCCATTTGCAACAAATCTCCTCACAGAATCCTTGGTTTCATTTATGGAAATCAGTTTCATTTTCACACACAGATTTACGTATTTCCGAGACAACATTATTGTAACATTTAGATACATAGTATTTTCGTAAAGTTGTTGCACTCGGAGTGTGCCGCTTGGTAGGTATACTTTAAATGAAGTTTTTAAATTCTTTATATTCTACTTTGTGAAAGGGTATATTGGGGCGTACCATCATTATAGACATATGTTCAAAGAATTGTGATCGAGGTGATAAATTTTCATCTACTGTTGCAACAGGTGCTTTGTGTCTTTTAGTTCCGCATTGTTTCAACAATTTCCTTTGTGCTTACAATCCCTGATTTTAGAATAACATAACTGGCATCGTATGTTTTCACTCTCAACATAAAATAATCTTTACCAAAGTCTTTCAACAACTCATTTAATTTACCTTCACTCGTGTTTGAAGACATAGTTGAACTTTTATACAAAGCACAGAGCGAACACAACCTTGTTTGTACAGCGCACGTATCATACAGAACCAGGACCACAGTGTAACCTATTCACCCCTGAAAGCCTTTCTGCAGTAATGACGTCAACTGACTAGTCGCATCGCCTTTAAGTTGAATTCACCTTCAGCGGATATACAGATGTTAATGAACTATAGCGAAATAATTTCAGCGATTGTAGATGGGCTGATATAAGCAAGTTGATACAGACAATGCATGGTGTACGGCTTAACATAACGCAGTTAATTGTGTTAAAACTAATTGGCTTCAGATGCTGATACGTTGGTATTTAAACAAGGTGTGGGAAATTATTGGATTAGAATGTCTTTAAAACTGCTTCCCGAGTGTAGAAATACCGATTCTTAATAGCTCATTATTGACGTTCTCAAGATTTAATGCCTCAAAGATCTCTCAAATGTATATAACATGTGCAAACTGGCAGTGTAGTGTTTATTAAACATCTCACTTACAGAAGTATTTCACAATTTATAGAAAATGAATATGCAATTATTTTTATGTAATATAATCTAAGGGACTTTACGCAATTTTTATGCTATTTTCAGGACGAATGCATTTATTTATGCCTATATTTAATCCGTTATGTTATAGTAATGAATCCTAAATTATATCTCCCGAATTCCTTGCTTCTTGACCGCATTTTTATAAGTTTTCGTATTTCGAAGTAAATTTAAATATACGCTGTAACAATTTAAAAGCACATAACGTTTCAGATGTGAGGAATATAATGAATGTTCTTTACACATAAGCACATTATAATAGTTTGCATTAGGGTAAACACCATTATGGGTATAATTCTTATTTCCTTTAATTATTATTGAAGTTAGGTTTGCTATAGAGAAACTTGTGGCATATGTGACAATATGACAACGCAGCAATGTAGCTCTTGTCTCTGCGCTCGTAACCGCCAAATTAGCTACCGATTAGTTTAAGGATTAGTGATGTTTGTTCCGAGTTCCACGGATGCATCATAGATTGGCGAATAGCAGATGGAGCAAATACGTCCTCCTCTATTTCTTATAAGGTTGGACGTCACTGGTTATAAGTAATGTCTGCAACACCAAACGTTGCTAAAGTGGAATGATAGGTACAAAGTGCTGCATCACTCTAGACGGCCAGTCCTGGTATTGAGGTAGATTAATGGAAATAGAATCTGAATAGATACTTTAAGTGTTGTTGATACCGAAGAATTAAGATAGGATTTCTTCTTTTGTTATAGAGATGTGCATATTGTTACACAGCAATGTGTACCGTGGTGCGCTTGCTAGACAACCAAGAATCAAGGATTCATATCTTGTAGAATGTCAATATTGGAGTTACTGGCAGTTCCCAAAAGCTGGATCAATAACAAATATAATTACTGGAAGTTTGGCTTTACTTACGTATTTTCGTTATAATGTGAGTTTCCACGTTAGGAATTCATGTCAAGTAGAATTCTAGACATTTTATAGCTGAGGTTACAGGACGTTTTACACGATTTAGATATACTTTAACAAATTTTCCGGAGAGAAATGTTCCTTAGCCATTGTTGAAGCAAATTTAGATGGTGTTGGAGATATTCTGAAGCTCTATGAGGATTTTCATTTGACGCAAGTGTGTAAGCGGGAAGGGAAAAAGCAACGAACTCGGCTCTAGTCAATGAAGGATGCGATCACATTGGCTGCAATCGATTGCGTGCTACCCCGCTTCCATCTAGTAGGAATCGATTCATATCTAACTTTGGTGAATCAGTGACATTAGAATATCCTTCCCATGTGGAATAACTCACGTGATAAGAGCTGGTTCCGATTTATTGCTGTGAACACTTATTCCGATGTCAGTCTAATTATAAAATATGATATTGTACGTTAAGTACGCAGCAGAGAAAGTAGAAGACTGTTCACCCTAGATAGAATGCAGACGAGCAAGACACTCGCACGTTACAGCTGGCCGCGCCCGAATTCTACAAGTTCCGGGATTCTTAGTTTGTTTACTAGTTTCTCTATCACGCAGAGAAATAATTGCATTACATCCAAAATTTTGATGTTGAGATTTCACCGGAAATGCATAAGAATACGCCATACATAAGAATACGAGAAAATCGGTAGACTATCAAACCTGGTGTTTGTTTAATATCTTTCAAAAGCATGTGAATTACTTAAGCATGTGAATAGCATAAACCGTTCGCGAAATTGCGTTATTAATGGTTCAGATTGTTCAACACTTCTTTCAGTAATGTCAATATTCAGTTGTTTCTCCCGATTATGTGGAAAGAGTATAGAATTTTTGAGCTAGTGTATAGCACCGTTATTATCTTTGGATCTATAACTAAATGTGTAATGTATCATTTCTGCAGATGTTTATCTCGATTAAAATGAAGCAGAGAAATAAAGTTTTATAAGAATAATTTGTATATCCACTAATAAACGATAGAGGGTTGAGAAAGCCATGTGAATGTAACACATCTTTTTCTTCTTTTATCACATCGTTACATATTAAATATTGTATTTTAAATAGATTCTCTATTTCGGGAACACTTCTGGTAAACTGATAAGAAATAAATAAATAAAGAAAGAAAGAAAGAAAGGAAGGAAGGAAGGAAGGAAGGAAGGAAGGAAGGAAGGAAGGAAGGGAGGAAGGGAGGAAGGGAGGAAGGGAGGAAGGGAGGAAGGGAGGGAGGGAGGGAGGGAGGGAGGGACGGAAGGAGGGAAGGCAGGAGGGAAGGAAGGAGGGAAGGAAGGAGGGAAGGAAGGAGGGAAGGAAGGAAGGAGGGAAGGAAGGAGGGAAGGAAGGAGGGAAGGAAGGAGGGAAGGAAGGAGGGAGGGAAGGAAGGAGGGAAGGAAGGAAGGAGGGAAGGAAGGAAGGAAGGAAGGAAGGAAGGAAGGAAGGAAGGAAGGAAGGAAGGAAGGAAGGAAGGAAGGAAGGAAGGAAGGAAGGAAGGAAGGAAGGAAGGAAGGAAGGAAGGAAGGAAGGAAGGAAGGAAGGAAGGAAGGAAGGAAGGAAGGAAGGAAGGAAGGAAGGAAGGAAGGAAGGAAGGAAGGAAGGAAGGAAGGAAGGAAGGAAGGAAGGAAGGAAGGAAGGAAGGAAGGAAGGAAGGAAGGAAGGAAGGAAGGAAGGAAGGAAGGAAGGAAGGAAGGAAGGAAGGAAGGAAGGAAGGAAGGAAGGAAGGAAGGAAGGAAGGAAGGAAGGAAGGAAGGAAGGAAGGAAGGAAGGAAGGAAGGAAGGAAGGAAGGAAGGAAGGAAGGAAGGAAGGAAGGAAGGAAGGAAGGAAGGAAGGAAGGAAGGAAGGAAGGAAGGAAGGAAGGAAGGAAGGAAGGAAGGAAGGAAGGAAGGAAGGAAGGAAGGAAGGAGGGAAGGAAGGAAGGAGGGAAGGAGGGAGGGAGGGAAGGAGGGAGGGAGGGAGGGAGGGAGGGAAGGGGGGGAGGGAGGGAAGGGAGGGAGGGAAGGGAGGGAGGGAGGGAAGGGAGGGAGGGAGGGAGGGAAGGAAGGAAGGAGGGAAGGAAGGAAGGAAGGAAGGAAGGAAGGAAGGAAGGAAGGAAGGAAGGATTTTTTGAGAGACATACTGACTTGTTTATGCTTTTGATAGAAGCATACTGAAATTGAATCTCTTTCGTTGAAACTTTATATTATTTTCTACTTCTTTATTACGCCTCGAGTTTCTTTGAATTGGATTATTCCTTTTTCTTCAGTTGCATCTCATCCACCTTAACTGCATTGCGCCCCAATCATCCAGAATGGATATGTTCGAGTCAAGCCACTCCTGCCAAACTTCGACCTACCAATAGTTTGTGTGTTTGTGTGTGTATCTGTGTCTGTCTGTGTGTGTGTGTGTGTGTGTGTGTGTGTGTGTGTGTGTGTGTGTGCGTATTTGGTCGATATGAATAATTGTTCTGAGTTCAGCAAAAGTACCGCCATTAGCACAGACAAATTATGAGGTCGTGGCTTATCTCTTGGAAGTGAGGGGTAGAGACGCGAGTTAAGAAAGACTTAAAGGGTAAAACCTAGGCAACAGAGGGGAACACCTCATACACATAGGCCTCCATACAGATTTATTGCGACTTACATTCCACTGGAGGAAGGAATGAGTTGAGGGAAGCCGCAGGGGCCAGAGGTTGCAGGAGAGGAGGGGCCACTAAAAAGCGTAGCAAGTGCCTGTGCTGAGTGTCGATCCTGGCACCAGAACCGCTGCTGAACTACGAACAATTTTAGTCCGGTGTCGACAAGCCTCCCGCTTACTGAGGATAGCGACCACACAACGCTACCCAGCGCAAAAATCCGAGCCGTGTGTCTGGCATCGCCATCCACCACTAGCCTTGAAGGTACACCTGAAAGAGGATAAGAACAACTATGGAAAGGAAATTATAGTATGAAGTGAACACCCAAACAATTTCATAAGTAACAAAAACCCAAGTCAAAGTTCGCGGTCAGCGCGAATCGATCCCGAATCTGAGTAATACACGTTAACGCGGCCGCACCTCGATTAATTGAGACTTTCGTCTTAAACTTCCTGATCTATCAACGAAGTCTTGCAGCAGCATAAGCTATTTCAAAACTGCACTTTTAACATTCCTACCACTTTCACTCTCCCAACGTCATGACTCAAACAAGAACGATCCTGTTGCAAACATATGAATAGTGAGAAAGAGAGGGACAGAGATACTTTAACGGAACGCTCTTGGCTGCTGATTGGTGAAAGACAACTTGTATGTATTTATAAGAGGCAGTTTACTGGTTCACATGAGAACCAGTAGCCCAAGAGGGTTCCGTTACGGTATTTCTGTCTGTTTCTCATCTCCCATGTGTTTGCAACAGGATTGTTTTAGCCTGAGACATATTAAAAAAGGACCCGCATGCTGCAGTGCGTAGCTGAAGAGAGCTAGCTACTGAAATGCACCAAAAGCCTACAGTGGCATGTTTCTACCTTTATGGCGTGTTTATGATTTACTTGGTGACATTCCATCTATTCTGTTGGAATCAGTATCAGCAACTGTTTTTATGTTTCTCCTCTTTGAAAGATGTGGCCATAGTTGGTGTTAATTGCAGCTAGTATGTTGGTGAAAGGCGTAACTTCAGGCGTGTAAATAGTCAAATTTAAGGCAAATTAAACGTGGTTTCATAGACGCCGTTGCGTTCCACGTGAATGTTGATTTGAAATTGGTTAGTGGTAGTACAGATGTTCCATACTTTGCAATCGTTGTTTGGACAACACAGCTTCGCAGTAAATACGCAAACATATTCAGCGCTGGAAAATTATTTAATCCAGAATAGTTGTGTACATTTCATTTGTCCATGAGTATGAGCAGTTCCTGTTTGAGTACAAGTATACTTGAACATTTAAACAGTTCTGGATTACGTTACTTCCTAGTCATAAACCTTGCAAAACAGTATTTATAGACTGAACTTAAAACTATTGTAAAGTTAGTACAACTTCATTGATGTTATCCATTTTGAATTCTTGGCAACTGCCATGTTTTTCCTATAGCGAGTTAACTGTCGCTCAGAAAGATGAGGCATTTTATAAATGATTCAGTCTGGGTCATCTAGGAAAATAGCGAAACCAGTCAAAGGTGCAAACAATTGTATAGCATTAACAAAAAATGCTCTGTCAGTTAAAGTGGGAGTTCTGCAAACTCTTATGTTTGAACCGCCCCTGTTGACTGTCTACTATTCTGTTTCATTCGATCATTCAACAGTGAAAACACAATGCTCAAATTCTCAGTAATTTTTGTAGTATAATAAAGTACATACAGCGGTGAATATTTCGAAAATTCTGAACTCCACAAAATATTATTTTACTTGCAAGTACACTCCTTTTAACGCTGCACTGCTGTTCCTGAAAACCATCCTGTATAGCGCGTTACAGTTATCAAGCTGGTTGTGGTTAGAAACTTGAAACATTTTGATAATTCTGAACATCACAATACGTTATTTTATGGCCCATTTTATAGTTAGACTGACATCATAACTAAGAAGTTGTGACCCCGCTTGCATCCAGTGGGGATCGATTCATATCTGGCCAATCAGGGACATCAGAATTTCTTCTTAACGTGGAATAAATTACGTGACTGGAGCTTGTTTTGCTTTACAGCTGTGAACACCTCAGTTGCGGTGTCAGTATAATTATTATAAAATGAATTATACGTACTGCAATTGTTTGAACTGTCACTGTCTTTAGTTTGTCACATTTGGCAAGTGGCTTTATTCATCGAGAGTGTGAGCCTGACTCACATGAGAGAGCGGTGTTGCGCCTACTTATCACAGTAATCATTGGAAATTAGCGGTTTCCATTACTCGGCGGTCGCTAGATAATGAAAGAAATATATTTTAGTTTCATAAATCCGAATATATGTGTTCTCTCGTAGATACTTTGTTTTATTGTGTTATATTATGGTAGTGTTACGGTTTTGGTATGGTTTCCTTCTATTTTGCAGCGCCAACCTGCAGCCATATATTTAAGGAATCTATTCGTAACAGCTTTAACCTTATATCTTTAATTCTTTCATGCATTAGCTATTCCTAAACACATTAAAATATATCTGCTTTTCTTGTTCGCGTTTTGTTAGTATTAATATTTTTTTATTTTATAATGCATATTTTATATTTAGGTTTAATGCTTATTTGACAAATTCCATATAAGGGATTTAATACTAGTAATAATAATTAGAGCCCGGATTTGTATGCAAAATAAACTAAAATATGCATGAAAATTACAAACATATGCACCATATTATGCAAAAGCATACTAACAAAAGTCGAAGAAACCATATTTTAGCGGGGAGGGGGGTAATGTTACCTTAGTCATGGTTGTTGCAGCAGATACAAAAAGTTGCCCTATGGTTTACTTGTATGCAGCACCTACGTCTGTCGGTGAAGAAGGTTTTACACAGTGAAAAAGTCCTTTCTACGAGGGCTGTTCAATAAAGAATGATCATAATTTTTTTACGGTCATAAGTTTTCGCAATAAAATTCAATCTTATTATATTGTTAGCTTAATGTAAAACAAACATGCCGTAGTAGTTTCATTTTTGGTACCCCTGGGTCCCGCCTGTGAGAACCAGGCAAGTTCAGACATGTTCAGTATCTCCTACCGCTGCAATGGAGGTAACACGCGAGGAACAATATGCGGCTTTTAAATTCTGCTTTCGTCTCAACAGATCTTCAGTTGAGGCCTATACAATGTTACAGGAGGCCTATGGAGAGTCTGTTCTTCCTTACAGCACAGCTCGAAGGTGGTTTAAAATGTTTAAAGAGGGGAAACAATTTCAAAGGAAGGACGACCCGGTGCTCCAGTTACTGCTCTTACGGAAGAAAAAAGAACACTGCTGCTGCCATTGTGAGAGAGGATCGACGAATTACCTTAAGATCACTTTCTGAAATACTGAACATTTCATTGGGTGCCACCCACATGTTGGTGACAGAAACATTACACATGAAACGTGTTTGTGCGCGATGGGTTCCAAGACGGTTGATTCCTGAACAAAAGGACAATCGCATGCAGGTCTGCATGCAGTTAAAGTTGATGTTAGAGGAAGATCCGGAGTTTCTTTCAAACTTAATCACTGCTGACGAAACTTGGCTACATCATTTTTTATCCTGATAGCAAACAGCAAAGCTCGGTGTGGAAATCTCCTTCATCACCAACCACCAAAAAGCAAAAGTGGTTGCTTCTGCTGGGAAAGTTATGGTCATCTCATTCTTTGATATTCATGGAATGGTTTATCAGCATGTTGTACCCGCACACACATCAGTAATTGGAGAATACTACAGGGATGTCCTGCAAACATTGCAAATTCATACCAGGCGCAAAAGACCACATTTCCATGAAGCAGGCTGGATGCTGCACCACGATAATGCGCGGCTGCATATTGCCAATGTTGTTGCGTGAAGTGCATCCATCACCCTCCATATAGTCCGGATTTAGCCCCATGTGACCTGTTTCTATTCCCTAACTTGAAGAAACGCCTTCGTGGGAGGTATTATCCATCATCAGAAGCAGTGGTGAAGGCTCCGGGGGCGATTTTGAAGGATCTCTCAAAAAATGGTTTCCAGCATGTCTTTGAAGTCTGACAGAAACGCTGGGACAAGTGCATCGCATTCAGGGGAGACTATTTTGAGAAGGACCATCAAAATTATGAGGATCAGTAAAGATACGTTGTCAAAGAAAAATTGTGATCATGCTTCATCTAACAGCCCTCGTACATCCCATGATGTCACAGCTACACATGGGAAACACAACTCTTCTTCGGTGAATTCCTGTTCTGTTACAGTTTTTTCACTATCACCAGACATTTTATTGATTTGACAGATTGTTTCGTAACCAGGATCTTTATGTAATATCTGCCTAAGCTTATGGAATGAAATTTGAGCAACAGATTGAGTTTCTGCGGACGGTATATTCGAAATCAGAGAAAGTGAATAATCTAAAGAATTATTTCAAAGTTTATAATAATTTCAAGTAATTTATAGAACCGGCCATGATTTTTTCTTCAGTACGATCTTCAGAACAAAAACATTCTTGAGCTATAGCAATGCTGTCTACATCTTCCGCATTTAAGGAATTTCTTACTGATTTCACTTCACTGAAATGTTCTGCGTAATATGACACAGCCTGTCTACGTGCCCCACCTAGTTAAAAAGTTAAAACTGGTTCAGAGGGTAGGAGAAGATCTGGAAATAGTTCACGAAATGGACTCTTAGTGGCGCCTTCACAAACAATTTTTAACGCTGGAGATACTTCTTTATACATATTTGCCTCTAATAGTTTCAGCAACACGATGTAAGACGTGAACAAGGCAAGTCAGGTGAAGTAATTTGGTATAAAGGACTTTCAACCCAGTTCCTGCTTTTGCTATATATGGAGCACCACCGTGAGAAATAAAAATATATTGTCATACTGTACTCCACCTTTATTTTAGAAATTACATCTTGAAGACACTGTGATATCTGAAGTTGCACATTATTCAATTTCCACAGTGGAATGTTGGCACCCATTAAAGTTAACACGAGTCTTTAGGAAAATCCTCTATCGAATGCGATTGTTCAGCTACTTGGCTTGTAATTAATGGACAATTATAATTGTTTCCTTAATGAGAATTCTTAACCCGGTCCTTACAGCGTGCTGTATTTATGTGCTGCACAACTTCCCATTTTTATTTGCAGAAACACACTTTTGCACATACCAAAGAAAACAGCATCCTACCATCTTCCTAAAAATATTTATTCTAACCTCATACACATATTTACATACGTAGCACGGCAGATTGAGAGGCTTTTCTGGGTGGCATTTCTCAAACCAAAGCACAAGCACTATTCATGTAATTAACTTCTTCAATTGTCAACTATCAACACGCAACCGAGCACTGAATCAACGATCGACTGTCGAGCCTAGAAGTTGATATGTGACGGGCGATGGGGAGGCACCAAACTACATGAAGACAGATTGGTATTACTGGCAGTCGGATTTCCTTTGACTATATGGTTGCTATGGGGATTAGCTTTTTCGTCCCTAATTCTTAATTGCGTAATACTATTTCACAAAAGGCCTGAGTGTATCTCTGTTGCACGGATAAACACACTGATTACTGTAAGTTGTATCATCATACGTTTACTTCGTTTGATTTCGTTTGTTTGCTCCAAGTTTTGCTAGAACTTGCATTAATTTATAAATACGTGTTTTTGTTTAATATATCCTATACTTAGTTGTTTTCAGAGGCTTTATTAAGTGCCAGTAGTATTAATATTATTATATAAAGGGGACACTTATAATTTAATGCCACATTTATACAGAAATTAAGGGTCAGTTAACTAAATTATAACCTATAATACAATTAAAAATGAATATTTTGTGAATTTGCGTTAAGTGTTAACGGGTTTCTGGTTTGGTAATAGATTATGAGTGCACTTTGGCTCGGGGTAAGGTGACATTAAGTACGGTAATTACTAAAGGCCGGAGGGATGAGCGCTCGCATGCGATACAAGTTAGCTGGACACTGAGTATGAATGACGTCAGATGTACAGCACGGCCATCAAATGTGCAAACGTCGAAATCACGTAACGTAGTACTCTGTGAACTAAATAAGCTTTGCCTTGTAAGTTTATGCAGACGCAAGGTGAAAAGTGGTATAACACGACTGTTTTGTTTCTTCTGGTAGTGAGGCGGTTGTCATGGTCAGGCTATACGTACGTGCAGTTGTTTACATGCGCGAGCGATAACAGTACAGTCCATATGCAGTATACCTACGGAAAAACGTACACCCCTCTGGCCTTTAATAATTATCGATGGCTGGTTTTCAGGCAAATTCTTAGAAGTTCGGACGGTTACGTGAGTGAAATGGGAAGGTTGCTATCCAGACCAGGTGTGGCAGGCTAACTTGGGATTCTTGGAATGTGAGGTAGGATTTCTTAGAAATTTATAGACGGACTCTGAGTTGTAAAACAGCAAATATCAGAAAAGTAGAAATGAGGTGGCAACGTCGGATTAGCAGCTAGGAGTGGAGGTTTTAAGGTAATTACCAAAGGGAGAATTTGGAGAAATAGAAGTTTAATAGCACATCCTGGTCATAATCTAAGACACTTCTGGTCTGATCGCTGTGGACAAGACATAGCTGGTAGACGGATTATGCCTCAATGGCAGAACCGCGTGTAATCGTCAGGTAGAGGAATCACACTGGACATTCATATAGTAGTTTCCATTGGTCGGCAACTTCTCCGGTAATGTAATGTAATGTGTAGTGTTTAACGCCCGCTTTTACTACATACGGCACCGCAGGCGATGACACTAATGATACATGAGATGAAGATGGAGCACCGGTGGAATGAGATGGCGGGGGAAACCGGAGATTCCGGAGAAAAGCCGCCCCAGTGCCGTGTTGTCCACCACAAATCTCACTTTGCGGTCGCCTGGGAACGAACCCGGGCCACCTTGGTGAGAGCCAAGCGGTCTAACCACTGAGCCACGGCGCGGCCTCTTCTCCGGTAAGGTGTAGACGGTTCATTGAAGGGTTGGAAGTCAGTGACATCCTTTCAATAACATACACCCATGCAAATTTTGAGATACGTTTCTCATAGCTTGAGTAAATAGCCGGTATTAACACCAAGGAAGAGATCGTCAAGACATCGTGAAGCGACTTACAGCTTCAAGTCAGCGCAACATCGGTAAGCAAATATTGCAGTTTCAACATTCAAAGGTAACATGTGTTCTTTTTCATTTAAAATACAAAATATGGATTTTTCCTCGGAATATGCATTAACAAATACTGTTCAAATTGACTGGAAAAGTGTGACATACAAATATATCATTTAAGCATACTTTTAAGTATACAGAAAATATCATACATCTTGTATGCAGATCCGAGCTCTAGCAATATTTTAGTAATAATAAGGATAGCATCTTTTACCCTGTTTCATCCCAATGTTGGATAATTTCATATTGATATGACTTCTCACTTATGAAATTCTATTGCCAAACTATAAATATTTGTTATTTAGTATCACCTTTAATTATTTCACAACACCCAGTAAGAAATAGCCACTTTATGCACATAACATTCTGCAATAGTAAACACGACATGACCATCCTTGAAATGTGAGAGCAGGAACCACTAAGCATAGATGGATTCCCCAAAATATTTTAATATACAGTAAGATATATACATAGCTCATACGTACCTACCAATCCAAAATCCTTATAAAGGAGAAAATTCTTGTTTCAGAGATCCATCTTGATGTTTAGCTTCACTCTTTCGAACATAATCAGAACAGCAAATATGACCTCAGACTATACAAACGTTAACGACCGTGAACAACTAGGGAAGTTCAAAAGGGCCGTGAAACATGCGCTCAGAATTGGTACCCAGAAAGTCTGACTTATAAAATGCTATTTTAATATTTCAATTTTGTTTTGGATAAATCAATATTGGTATAAAGTAACATTCTGTGAGACTCAAAGTTTTGAACTATCCACCATTGAAAGTATAGAGATCAAAGTGTCAGATTTCAAGACGTCTGTTGCGTTTCTTTACATTTATTAATATAAACTGGAAAAGAAAGAAATTTTTGAGTTAGGATTGAGAAAATCATAGATAAGAACATTTTTCCGTATACATGTTGGTTGAGATAACAAACCTTTTCTAAATTGAGCTCCTTCTGTCCTCAGAATAGACATGATTTAAAAATCCAATTATTCTGTTCAAACTGTTTTGGGTTTTAACCATTTTTCGCATATGGACACGGTAAGCGCCTATTTTCTTCTAAATGCATGATTGGACCCAGAAGCTTCCTAAACACGTAATTCCAGTGAGATCACATTTTCAATGTAGTTTTCATTTGTTTTATAAGAGTTGAGAAAGTGGATATATGCAAATATATAAAGGGTGATATATACTTTTATATTGACTCTAGGAAGGAGTTTCATTTTACCTGCTCTTGTAGCTAAATCCAACATCGTTTTGAGAAAACTGTTGAAATTTGTTTATTGCTGCTAATTCGTAACTTGAGTAATTTTCACCTGCAAATCTCAGTACGCCTTGGCTGATACCCCTGTATGTGCAGAGTAAAAGAAGTTTGGGGACCGCAAAATCTGTTTGGAGATAAAACAAAGTCGGAAGCAGCATTAAAAGCTGTATGCCATTGTGAATATAACCACTCAATTCCTTTCCAGTGATAAAGAAAGGAAAAAAAGCACACAAAAGAGTTTAGTTTCCATACTCACTGTCTCTTTTCATTCTTCGAAAGCGGAACTGAGATTAAATTCTCTGCTGTTGTGGCTTCTACGTGGATGATTCATTTGAATTTGAAAAAAAAGTAATGCGATAGATTTTATGTCTCTTCGGAAAGTAGCATGCTATTTGTCAATGCAAAAGTTTGTAATATTGTACATATTCGTCGTAGAATTTGAAAATTTGCAACTTGAGTAGTCATCATAACACTTACTTCACGCATCCAATCCTCTGACCTATTTCACTCATTTTATATAATCGCCGTTTTATAACTTGTCCCTTGAGAAGCTCACTGATGATCATGTCATTGCAGTTAACGTATGTGTATGACAGTTAATCAACGTCCATACCTCACAAAATCCCTTCTTCCCCATCGCCTACAACCTCATGCGTAACATAACATTTCCACTGTTAACGGATTTATTTAAAATGTCGACACGTTAGCAGTACTCACAACTTTGGTCTTTGGTTTCTGGAAACAATGAACACACCTATAAAGTACAGAAACGTTTCAACGCAATATATAATAAAATATAGCGAGGTGTATTGGTAGTGGTAGTAATTTTTTTCTCCCTTTACATCACCGATCCCAATATTAGGTGATACGGATTTTACTAGCCCGAAAAGTCGGTACTTGGGGAGCCCAAACACTGGACCTGATTAGAGGAACCATGTTTGAGGGGCCAGCCCAACGCTTGGGAGCGAGAGCCAGAGAAGTGGATGATAGTATGAGGGTGAAATTAATGATAGGAAGGATGAATAATGGAGCAGTTGGTGGAATGATGGCGGGGGAAACCGGAGAGCCCGGAGGAAACGCGCCTCAGTGCAGTGTTGTCCATCACAAATCTTTTGCGGTTATTATTATTATTATTATTTATCAAGTGAAATGTTCCTATTTCACTCTAGCCGCGGTACGAACACTGCGCAGAGCTAGTTCAGTGGTGGGGCTACCATCTCTCTGCTCCTGAACTCGCAGATGCTTTTTCGGGCATTTACCTCAGATGTGTTGTTTTTACCACGAGTTTCCAGTCACATCTACCTGTTATTCCAGTTTTGGTTCAGTTGGAATAAAATGAAAAACTCTCGCATTCAATAACAGTCATACAATTATAAGCCCTTAGGTTATAGAACAATAGGAAGACCAATAAAAAAAAAATGGGAAGAAATATGAGGCCGGAACATGAGAATTCTCCTAAACCTTGAAGACCTGTTGATGATGATGGTGGTGGTGATAAACTGAAATACGCAGAGTGCAAGTATGTAAAAAATCGTTAGTTTTTAGCTTTGATTTCTGTCGCTGATTTTGAGCACTTGATGTAATACTTGCTTGTAGTATTTCTCGCTCTTCATAGTTTACAGAATTTACAAACGCGTTTTATCATTGCAATATGTAAATTAAATTTTATCCAGTGTACATTACGGCGTTTCTTATACAATGATTTGGTTCTGTCATCAAACGAGTGTTAATGTAACCTTCGCACTTCCCACTATTTTGCCTCTCAAAATTCATTATGTCAGTATACAAGGAGAAAGGTTTTAGTTTTGTTACCTTACTGCAATAGTTTTGCTGTATGTCTTGCTGGAAATTTTTGATAATACAAGACCAATATAAATAGTTGTCTCTTCATGCTAACTAACTACGTTGGTACTGCTACTTCTGGTGTAGCGTGAGGCGGAACGCCTTTTCTTAGAGCTCATTTTATAATGAAAAGAACCTTACAACTAAGATGTTCACAGAGTTTAAGCGGAACCACCTCTTACGTGAGTTACGCACGTGGGGAAGACAATTCTGTCTGCGATTTGCTAAAGTTAGATCACAACCTTCTTTGGCTAGAATAGAGTTCGCCGCTACCCCGCTTTCATGCAGTAGGAATCGATTCGTATCTAACTTTAGATAATTTAGCCACTACCGGACATTATATGTCACTAACAGAGGATACATAACTAATATAAAATTCGTGTCACCTACACATTCATTGGTTCAGTTGTGCAACGCATACAGTATGTTACTAACTGCAGAGGTTGTTGTTGTTGTTGTTGTTGTTGTTGTTGTTGTTGTTGTTGTAGAAATAGTCTTAAGCGAATAAGTGGAGAACGGCAGAAAATTCTAATTCAACTAAAATCAAAATACCTCCGATACTAATACTTGAGGACGTTTCTACCCTTAAATAATCCAGCTTTAGCTCACAGCACGAAATGTGTTTATTGTCTAAAGGTCGGAGAGGTGTGCGCTCGCATGTGATACAAATTAGCTGGACGCAGAGTATGAATGGCATAAGATTTCCAGCACGGCCATCAAATGTACAAACTGCCACTAGAAGCAAATATCCAAAACAACGTAACGTAGTACTCTGCAAACTAGTGAAGAATTGCCTTGGAAGTGTATGCAGACGCATGGTCAAGGTGTAGTATAACGCGGCTTTTTGTTTCTTCTCGCTGTACCTGTCGTAGTCAAGCTGTACCTATCTGCAGTTGTTTATATGCGTGAGGGATAACAGTAATGTCAGTGTGCAGGTATATCATATCGAACAGCCCAAGTGGGTCAAGGCTTGCCAACCCGACTGCCGGCCTCAAGGCCACATACGCGAGGCAGAGGTGGGCGATCATCCAACCAATACGGGGAGCAGATGTCAGCAATTCGGCACCTCCAGCCGGAAAGTTGGCGTACGCAACCAGGGCTATTACCTAGCGTAACTCCTAATTTCCTCATGATGCTCAGTGGGTGACGGTTCTATAGCCAGGACTTCAAATCCGCACCCCATGTGCAGTATACCTATGGAAAAACGCACACACCTCCGGTCTTTACTATTGTCTTTACAAATACCTCATTAGATTTATGTTTTATCGGGTTAAGGAGTGTTAAAGGAGTTATGAATTCCGTGTATTCCGTAACCGCAGTGGCCCTTTTGGAGAAACAAAGAAGTGCAAACATTAGGCAATATTTAAATACATTTAAAATTGTTTATAGAATATTTTGAATATAAAGTCACCTGTTTGAATACATAACAAGAATGGACTCTAGTAGACGTCATAAGTGTTAATTAACCACGGATAAACCGAAAATATTCAGGTACATGGGAAGATCAACAGTCAGATAGATGAATTCTCTTGTTTGGAAACGGCTCTAAGTCCATAAACCAGAAAATTTAGGAAAATGTACCTGCAGAACAGCTTTTAAAAAATGTAATAACTCGAATTATAATTATAAATGTCTAAGACTTGACTCTTCTCTGGTGAAGTAAGTAATATTCTAGTACTATATTAATATTGTAAAACAGTTATTTAAATATCGTTTATGTTTAAAACGAATGTTTTAACTGTAAGAAGCAATCAGGTTTTCTATAAAATGTGATTTATTATTGCGTTTAGATATACAATATTATCCGACATACTTTATATATTTTGTATAATGCCTAGGTAATATGTACACACCCTTAGAAAAGTGTACAACACATTTTAAACATTCAGAATATTACACTTTCTCAAGATCCTTCCCGCACTTCATACAATTGCCAAGTACTTTACATAATGCCTGGATCTTGTAATGTGCGGGTAACATGCCATTTTAGCGACTTTTTGCATCAAAGAAGTGATAATACAAGACACACTTTTCTGTTTGTAATGTAGATAGATAATATAATGCGGTTTCTCCTATTATACGACTGGCTTAAAAGTGTTAAGAAACTGTCGGATTTGATAACTTTGGCGATGTTTTACTTTCTTATGGTCCTTTCCCCTACATAATTACAAGATTCGTCCATCCTGTTCTCCATATTTCGGTGATCTTGAAGGTTATCTCTTCACTGGTTTAAGTCACACATAGGTGCATGCATTCTTTTTTACCTTGGTATTATTGTTAATTTCATAATCCTAAAATGCATCTTCCACACATGTCGTAAATGAGCTTCTTTTCCATTCACATGGACTGATGTTTGAGCAACGTCGTGCAGGGTCTGACCTGCTAGATTCTAGCCAATACAAAACTCAAAATTGCAGTTGGGTGCATTTAGCAACTGGGCACGCGTGAATGTGGAACAACAGTTTGATCGTAAATGAAGATCGCTCTTGCGCCGTTGACAACACGTTTTCAAGTGGCATAGTTCAGGCTGTACTTCTGCGGCCCGCATTCGGGCGATCCCATTTCAAATCCCATAGGCCGACCAATCTTACTGTGTTCTTTTCGTGGTTTCCTTGAGTCACAAGGTAAATACCGAAATGAATATTTAATATCACGATCCAGAGTTTCACTTTGAGTCTAACACAGTAGTAAAAATAGATGGTAAAACTAATAATGAATGATACGAGAGTGAGTGGCTCCCCATCATCCGAGATGAATATGAGCCGGTTTAACACCTGCTTCTCTCCTGCCATGTGCACAACCAGGCCGGGCATATATGGCTCACTACGTTATCCCAAAGCAGCATATTCAAATTTCAACCAGTTTGGCTGTTAAGACGTTGCCTACCCTTTCATTTGAACATCCCTCGTGTATATATAGGAAATTCCTTCCGAAGTAGGAGCTATCATAGACTATGACCCAAAAGTTCCAGGTATAATTTTATTTGACATGTAAATACATAGATGTCGTTTTAACGCAGACTGTTAGGGCAATTTTGTAGAAAAAAAAACCGTAAAATGCAGGGTAGATTGGGCAGAGCGATTTTCTTGAAACATTTCCTGTCGCATCTTATAAAAATACTAAGCTTAAATACCAAATTTGGTTATTTCTTCAACGTTTCGTTTTTAAGTTATGCTGTTCACACACACACACAGAGAGAGAGAGAGAGAGAGAGAGAGAGAGAGAGAGAGAGAGAGAGAGAGAGAGGCACGCGCATGCACACGCACAAGCACGCATACGACCTTTTTTCTAAAACTCTTTTCATTTTTTATATTTCATACTGTTTATTATTACCATCAAAATTATTATATTATTATTGTTGTTATTGCTGCTATTTAGGAATCTAAAGGAATGTGCTTTTTGTCAAATCTAATATCAATTTTTGGGTAGAAAATATAGCAGGTAATGTGCTATGTACCGTGTGCATAGTAAAAATTAAGTAAGAAGGTAAACATACATTTTTCAGTAAGTAAAAATTAAATATTTCACAATACATACAGGAGAATGACTCATTTTGTTGTAAACCGCAAGTCCTAATTGAACGAAAATAAGGGTAATGCTCAACTTTAAGGCTCCTTAGCCTGTCAAATTATAAATGTCAACCGCTAACCTTTACTTTTATGCAGCGTGCATTCGACTTGCGTGAAAAAAGTGCGAGTGTGGAAATGCAAAGGAATTTCTAGAGTTAAGAGGTTTCTATGCACGATCACGGTTTTCTATATCGTTACATTTCCATACTCTCCTGCACTAACCGTAACATGCATGCAGCCTAAGGCTACGTCCATACCAGAATACAATTTCCTCCAAACAAAAATACAAATGTTTTCAGACAAATGCATTGAAATTTTGTGATTTTTCTTGAAATCTAACTATATTTGCACTAATATTGAAAATGTTTCCACACCTAGTTGCAAAAAAGTCTTTGGAATGAAGTAGCTGTGGGCATTAGGGTTACATTCCGGCGTTGAGCCGACCCCTCATCCCGGAATCTCTCTGACCAGGAAACCTCTGATTCTCATCCCGTTGCCTACGGGCCTCGAGGTTACGCGGTTCAGCAGACTCTATGTTCCACTTAAGGAATTACGGGAATTCATTCATTCATTCATTCATTCATTCGTCCGTCCGCCCGTCCGTCCGCCCGCCCGTCCATTCGTGTTACATAGATATACTTCTTGTTCAAGGATGGTGAACGTATAGGTACAGTTTTTCATCGAGATGCATATTACAGCTACTGAAATTAAATGATGCTGTTTAAAGCTTAACCAGCTTAAAGCTTAACGTGATTTTGAAGTACCTAATTATTCAAATGAAAGATGCTGAAATTTGCATAGTTCTTGTAATTGAGATGTGTCATTGATACATTTCTTGAGCATACATACCAACTTTATTTTCATGTTGTCGTCAACATATATTTTATCGGTCGATTTTGCTTCCAGACATGTACTGGGTAGAGCAGCTCGCTGACAGTTACCATCGATACCCTAGTGATGTCCTTCGGATTGGAAATACCCTATGACTGCCTCATAGAAGGTGATCATTTCAAACCTCATATAGACCAGACGACCACACAAATAAAGGAAAACTTGGGCAAAAGAGAAAGTATATATAATGTATAACCTCCACTTTCAATCAATAGATGAACTGATTGAATTTTTAACAAATATGTTCTTCAGAGTTTTCTGTAGTGTTTAACGCCCGCTTTTACTGCATGCGGCACCGCATGATACTTGAAATAAAGATGGAGCACAGGTGGAATGAGATGGTGGGGGAACCGGAGCACCCGGAGGAAACCCACCCCTACGCCGCTTTGTCCACCATAAATTTCACTTGCGGTCGCCCGGGATGGAGCCCGGGCCACTTTGGTGAGAGTCGACCACTCGACCACGGCACGGTCCTCTCTTCAGTTTGGTGTTATATTTTGAAATGAATGTATCTTTTAAGTATATTAAGAGCTCAGGGTTCAGATACGATAATTTACTTCTTTTGGTGAAATTAAGCATTTTTATACAGAGAAGAACAGTAAGGTACATTTTATTAAGGAGAATACCTACTAATGCAATCTACAGTCTTCAAGTGCACTAGAGCACAGTGGACTGTGACCTCAGACACTTAATGTCAATGTCATGTGCCCGTTGCCCGCAAACTTGCTACCAGTTTCCTAGCATATATGTACACAACGCTGCTCTACGCGCACGGTCATGGATTAGAAACAACTTTTCTCGTCTAACCTAGAGTGCTTTGTTTTGGAGACCAGCTACTGCAGTGATAATCGATTAATTTCTTGTGATCACGCCTAAATTGATTTTAATGTCTCAATATTCTTCTCAGTTTGCATCACACTAACCTCATATTTTCTTGGGAGGTTTTCTACTACATCGACCTACACTGCTGTTTGTGAAAATTGCAACACCAAGAAGGAAACGTATGAATTCAATGAATTTAATATCACAGATTAGGTACATGATAAATAGAAAATGATTAACTTTTCAAATCTATACATGACCTCTGAGCCCTAACATTCAGTATTTCACGTGGCCTCCATGCGCTGCAATTGGAGCTGCTATGCGTCATGGTATTGCAAAAGATTCTGCATACGTTCCTGAGAGATTTCCGTCCACGGAGTTTGCATTCGAGCCCATAACTCCGTGACACTAGTTGTTGGAGGACCATGACGCACCAGGTGTCGAACAACCATATCCCAGACATGCTTCTATAACTGGGAGGACCTAGGAATCGTTTTCTTATCAGAAAGAAGAGTCACGCAGAATATCTGAGGCAATTTCCTCTATCGTCTTTGTAGCTCTGCAGATGGGTTTGTTTTTGTAGAGTCCTAATTTAGCAAATGTTTCTTGCAATGTCAAAGTAGTCCAGCTGCCTTCATTTCTATCCTCTCAAATCTTAGGAGAGAGAAAAGAGAGTTGCAAAGACCAAGGCCAATTTCTTGGCCTACCTTTGTCCAAGATAGATTCACCATCTATTAGCATACAAACAAATATCCGCAAAAGCCTTGAGCAGGTTTGAATTAATTTGGATACATTTTTCTGCTTATTTATGGGCTTTGTATATTTAACCAATAGGGCTATACTCACCTTAACAATGTTCTTGTTCTCGCTCACCCTTGCTTGAAGGAATCTGCCCCGTTTCAAGCCAAGAATGTTGTAAAACTTCCAAAAAAGTTAGCTCCTCGACCTATATTGAAGAACATCTGCGCTGCCTATTAAAACTTTGTGTGCCTCTACCGATTTTCCAACTGCCTCGCAATTCCTCACCACTGTGTCCCAAGTTTGTTCCTACAGTTAAAAGGGGAAAAGTGGCGATAAGTGCTAGAAATGGGACACACACACACACACACACACACACACACACACACACACACACACACACACACACACACACACACACACACACACACACACACACACACACACACACACACACACACACACACACACACACACACACACACACACACACACACACACACACACACACACACACACACACACACACACACACACACACACACACACACACACACACACACACACACACACACACACACACACACACACACACACACACACACACACACACACACACACACACACACACACACACACACACACACACACACACACACACACACACACACACACACACACACACACACACACACACACACACACACACACACACACACACACACACACACACACACACACACACACACACACACACACACACACACACACACACACACACACACACACACACACACACACACACACACACACACACACACACACACACACACACACACACACACACACACACACACACACACACACACACACACACACACACACACACACACACACACACACACACACACACACACACACACACACACACACACACACACACACACACACACACACACACACACACACACACACACACACACACACACACACACACACACACACACACACACACACACACACACACACACACACACACACACACACACACACACACACACACACACACACACACACACACACACACACACACACACACACACACACAGGATGAAAAGCGGTGACGCCCTTTACTATCGAACGCGCTAACACCATTCGCTGACAGAGATGGATGGCGCTGAATGTTTCGGAGATCCTACTCCGAAAATGGGAGAGCAAAGCTTTTTTCCCCTCGTACAATGTGATCTTACCGACCCTTGTCACATATAAATTGATCCACTTTAGCACTGCCCGTCAGATCAAAGTGCGCCTTTTGTGAGGAAGTGCAGACGCTCAAGTTGATAGTAGTCGTTGCTATCAGAAGATTTGCGGATTATAGTGAAGCTTTATGGACAAATCTACCAAAGAAAGAGTTTCGGGGTAACACTAGTTCTCTGTTCAAAACATGTACATGAGCATTCCTTTACATGGATGTGCTACGCGTATTTCATGAACAGCATAAATATTTGTGCCTTAGATTTACCGCGTCGTTGCCAGTTTGTGAAATGAGCAAATTCTGTTCGCCGGCTAATAGGTGTAACTTGGAGGAGACAAAGCATCTCACCTATTTTTCAACCTAACGTTTTATTCTGAATTACTTTGACTTTTGCGGCTAAAATATCTTTGCATTATGCACTTTTTATGGTATCGTGCTTGTCGTATATCTTTTCATTATACACTTTTATCACAATTAACGTACCAGTCATGCTGATCACAGGGTTTCTGAGCTAATGTGTTTATATTTCCATTTCAGTAACCCAGGAGTAAGTGGCCATTTGCTTTGCAGTTTTATAATATACTTTATATACTTTAACATGTTCTGGACGCCAGATTATAGTAGTGTTAAATAAGATAGTAGAGCCAACTACTTTCTTTGTTTCCGATTAGCTCAACCTTATACCGTAATTTAGTTATTCACTTACGTTCTAGCAGTCCTAAAGGAACTGCGGTAGTAATTCTTTGAAACCTTTTCTTCTTAATATTTTCAAGAAGTGAAAGGAAGCAGATACGAAAACTAAAGTTTGTATGATTAATTTGTAGACTATTAGCTGAACCAAGCTTAGGAGAAGACTTGCTGTAAACTAAACACTTTATATTTCTCCTCGTTAGCCTGCATTCGTATCATCTGTAACAAATTGTTTTTCATGCGGAAGAGAGGTGAACATTATCTTGCTGAGAAATCGGAAGCCACATCTTTCTTCGGTTTTTACGTTCATATTATTTCAAAAGTTTCGAATTATGTTTGCTAACATATGTTTTGAAAACTCGAAGAATCATGCATATTTAAGATACTAAACATTTTGTTGCGCTTTTGTTTACCGTGTATCATTGGTTAGTTAATAATCTCGTGTATTTAGATAAAATTTGGTGTTATGAGTAAACGATTCTAGACATATAAAAATAAAACAAGATTTGAAAGCAAAATACATTTGATGATTTTTGTTTTGTTTTTAGTTAGGGACGGTAATTCACAGAAATGAAAAATATGCATGGTTGTTTTGTACACCAGAGCTACATTTATTACATTATCGCAATATCTTTATTATTTTTTAAAAACATTGAATGCTTTACATGCTTGGAAAGGGCCTGAAACTGCCTTTAACGAATTTTATATTCGTTTCCTTATGTACTTATTCCTTTCTACATACCTGAGTTCCTGCATAAGTTAATGAATTCCGTCTTTGAATTCACCCTGTCGCATATTAAACGTTTCAGCCAAATAAAGAGCAAAGTAATAAAAATCTAAAGAAAAGTTGAAGAGTTAAAAATAATTGAGGAGTAAACATTTGAACATTCAAACCACCTATGTGCCATCTAATTTGAATGCTCATCATTTAACCAATCATTAGTGGTCTAATCTGTTCGGATCTCGGCCTTTGGACTTAAACCCCAAAAAAGAAGTTTATGCTCTCGAATTTGAAAATGAAAAGGGAGAAAAATTAGTTTATTTCAACGAACATAACATTTTATTTGTCATATAAGCATCTTAAACATAGAGCATATTATGTAAATAAATTAACTTTTGCCATTTTCTAAAGGAATGACCGAAGTTTTCCACACAAAAGGAAAATAAAAATGAAAACATGAATGTAGAATATTTTTTTGGTTCACCATGTTGAGATGTCCAAAATAGCACAATCATCGTAGTTTGCACACATACACAGCAGAGTGATACTACTAATAAATAATTGCTTTGGGCAAGTATAAATAACGTTACAACAACATGGCAGCTGCAAACTCTACCTCCCTCCGTTCAATCACACCCGGGCATCCTCGTCAGTAATATTAGAAGCGGCAGGTGGTCAATCAAGACAGCATGCGCCCGCCTCGGTAGCGTACATGGTAGCGAGTCTGCCTTACGTTCACGAGGTCCCGAGTTCGAATCTTGGTTAGGGTGAGTTATCTGGATAAATTTTTTTCCCAGGGATTCCCCTTATCCTGAAAGACGAATGTCGGGTAACTCTAAGCTATATGGATCCTTGGCTCATTTCAGCATCATTTTATCCATTCCATTCATCGTCCGATGACTTAACGTTGGAGGACGTAAATTAAAAAAAAAAAAGGCTGCCATCTACACACTGCTTATCACTAAGGATTCCAGTACCTCAGTGACCACTATTTCTGTAAAGTGATTGCTCAATTAGTCCTAACGATCTTGAGTGCAACCCTCACGGGTTGGCAGAAAATTTCCCATGTCCGTATCGGAAAAAGAAGCCGCAGTCCGTTGCAGCGGTGTTTAATGGGGATATTTATTATAATGCATATGTACATATATATTACAGTTCACATCGAAATACTGATTGTTTGAATCTACAACATACTGATAACCATCTGTATTATAACATTCATTGTTTGATAAGTCAACATTTGTTTCATTTTTGTGTTTCATTGCATTTAGAGTGTCCTTTACATTATTTATCTCTAATACTATCTCAACAGCTACTTCTCCTACATTGTATTTCTGATAATTCTGCGATTCTTTATTTACCTTATCATATTCATCTTTATTCTGATCTACACTTTGTACTAATATTTCTTCATCTCCATTACCCACTTTATTACTTGATTCTGATTCTTGTATCATATTTTTTACAATTTTCTCTACTATTTGTGTTACATTTTGTATTGAATTATTTTTACGTTCCTCCCTATCCTGTTCTAAATCTTGCCTCCTACCATTTATAATATCGTTCATTTTCTGTTTTAAATCACCCATATATTTTGCTAACTGCTTCAATATCTCCATCACTGACTCATTTTCATTATCTTTTCTCATTTCCTTTCTAACTTCTCTTACTCCTGCTCTCTCGTCTTTACTTTTGTCAGCTGCTTCTTTACTAATTTCCATCTTGCTAACTATTTTTCTGCTCAACAACATAAGTTATATAACTACTTCTACACAGCAAATATCTACTTTTTGTTATTATAATCTTTTAAATGTTCTTACTTGAATCCATTTTCTTCTCTCTTCTCTCTTCTTTACCTGTCCTCCATACTCGATTAATTCTCCCGCGTTGTAAGTAATCTTGTATTCTCGCTCCGATTCAAGCCCACAGTTGTCTCGCAATATGTAACGGAATTTTATTCTGCTTTCACTCTTTATTCGAGTTCCGCGACCGGCGCCGTATGTAACCAGATTTCCTATGCATCTACACTCTTTATTCGGGCCCCGTGGCGGGCGCCATATACCTATAGCAGTATTTCTTCGCTGTAAGCACAATTCTTTCCCATCTCGTGTCAGTTTGTGCGGCTATCAGTTTCTTCAGGTCACCAATTGTATCGTCTGGATTTTAAAGCGGGCTTTCTTTTCTCGTCACAAATATATGCAATGTATATAAAGAGCTAATAATAATTACTCATTAATATCAGATAAGCTAATGAAATTGCGACAAATATATAATTTTATTGTTGAATCTTGATTGAATTTTACTCGAACGTTCTTTCCTAGTCAATCATTGTAGGTTAACTCCAGCATATCGATAAATCCTTACTTCTTTAATAAATAGTTTCCGTTGATTGCATAAAATTGCTTACTCCTGCACGTCTACTCATCACTATCTAAACCTTTTGTCTTCCCTGTATCGTCATTTCACCATCAAGATTACAGAACATCTCTCTCTCTCTCTCTCTCTCTCTCTCTCTCTCTCTCTCTCTCTCTCTCTCTCTCTCTCTCTCTCTCTCTCTCTCTCTCTCTCTCTCTCTCTCTCTCTAAGATTAATGATTTCTGTCACTATTCAAAATTTTTATATTCACCGCGACATTTTTCCCATCCTCCTGAAACAAGATTATTGCTTTTTTTCTCCTAGCAACCGTTTATTTTTTTATATTGTCATTACATGGCCCACTAATAGTCATATCAGAAAACAAGAATTTCCAACTGGATATTCATACAAAAAGTTACAACTAAAACTTACCGTTACAAATGTACCCTATTAATTCTCTCCGGTCTAGATCATTGAAGATAAGAGTGTGACGTAGGCAAAGATGGAATAAGGCCACAATTTTACCTTCTATGTTATAGAAAATTACGTACAATAGTATATGCAACAATCACAATTTCCTCTAGCATTACAAATTTCATGCACATCTAATTTTATATTGCACTACTAAATTGAAAAGGTACTCTTGACATGCACTTTTGTGCTCTACTTACATGCCGCCTATGACATCTGTGATCATATTGACGACTTTCTTCCTTGAAAACAATTGCACAGTGGCAACGATGTTCACTCATTTACTATTTATATAACTTCGGGCTTGCTTCCACTCTTACTCATATTTCCATATGCTTACTTCATATATGCTTATCCTCCAATCGGGAATCCAACCCGATACTTTCGCATTTGGAAGCTACACTCAGCAGACCACGGATGATATCAAATACATTTTCCTTAGTTATGAATGAAGTTGGTGCTTTGTTATTAGCCCCTTCACGTTAAGGAATAGTTCAGTTGTGTTGTTTTCTGGATTTCACGCAAAATGCTGCAACGACATTCAACTTTCCATATTAAATGTTGTCTTTGTTTGCCATGAACTCATTTGAAGAACTTTGGTAGCTTCAAATGTTCATAGTGGCAGCTAATCTAGTCTTCAACACTGGAAAACTTTAAAATAAATTAACCAATATTTCAGGAAAACTTTATTTGATACAGATGGCACATTTCAACATCTTCCTATAACTGCAAGTTTTCGTCATTCACTTGCATGTTTCTTTTTACAAACGCACATAAAGAAGTTTAATATTCCGTTTAATAAATCAGGTCCATTTGCTACATCTCCGTCTGGCTTACTTAGGCGCTGTACAGTTTTGAATTTATCATATTATTTATATTTTGTACTAAACATTGTCTGATCCTTGTCAAAGGACATATACGGTATACCCAAATGTTTACTTTTACGGGGAATAGTCATAGCCTTATACTAAGCACGTGTTTATTGTTATTAATTAACTAATTAATGACAGAAAACCTTAAGAATTTTATTCATTCTTATAAACGTACTTATAAAATTTAACTAAACAAAAAATGCTGCAGTTGAATTTGTCAGGGCATGGAACATTTATATTTTGCTCTTAACATTGATCTGTGTTAAAATGTCCAAAACAACCCAAAATGCATACCTATTTGTAAAACAGCGCTTAGCATGTTTTATAATTATGATGATCATCGCTGTTATTTTCATCGTTATAATAATGCATGAAAAATGCATTATATAAGTTATCTTTGTTTAAACAATCGTTTAAACATATTTCTTGAACATTGTTAGCGCTAGCTTAAAAATCAATATTACTTTTAAAAATACGATCAGGAAAAAATTGCTGATTTATTTCGTTGAGATAGAACTAAGTACAGAATAAAGTCAGACTGAAAAATTCAATGCCATGAGCGGGAATTGAACCATGGATCTCCCGGTCTCCGTTCGGTCACTCTTAACCATTGAGCTGCCATGACCAACGTGCCGTCGTGACATTAAATTCTCCAACTGACTCGTATGTTTCCCAATAAACCACTAGGGGCTCTCATATACACACCTTTGGTGGCGACTTACTATGCTATGTACTTACTAAGTTCCCAGGCTTTATAGTTATCACTATTAGGTTATTTGTTGGAAATTTATTCGATCTTCCACACTAGCCGGCTAAGATTTGAATTCCAAATAAAGAATTTAGTTTCTTGTTTCCTTCCCACTAAATACATTATGTTCTTGATGCAGTACGGTCTCCAGGCCAAGTGCGGTTAAACCACAAGCAATATCGTCTACCATTTCCCCTACAACCCTCTCGTCCATCTGAAAATATTTTACGTTCATTGTACAGTACTAGGTAAACCATTCTCTGCTCGAGCTTAAACTCTGTTTCCGATTGGGTTCTACAACCAAAACGAGTTAAGATCGAAAAAGAGAAAGACTCGCACAATTTTCCTTCCCCCCCCCCCCCTCGCATATCACTCGAAAAGTTGCACAAACGTAGCATGGTTGCACTATCAAGCCAATAAAGCAATCTCAGTCATTCCTATGCAATGGATATCGATGTAATATTTGCTGCAACACACCATCTCAGGTTTCTGAGCAAGTTAGGAACATTGTTCAATGTTTGGTTACTACAGAGATAGTATAAACATGCCACAACAATAGCAGAGTAATGGGCATGATGGCAATATTAAAAAAAATGGGAGACTGCAAGTGAGTGATAATTGCGGTTAGGTTTTTGTTTACGTCCTCAGAACACGATCTGTGTTCTATCGAGAGATGGTAAGTATAGTTTTGTTTCTTAACTGGTAGTTCTGACAGTCGCTGAAACATGTGCAAATTGCTCCAAGGCGCATATCCGAATATTTTTTCTTTGCCTTTTTCAGAATAGTTAGTTAGTTAGTTAGTTACTAACACTCCCCACATGGCAACCTTGGCCTTCGGGGTAACCTCACCCCACCAAGTGATGACCGGACCCATTTCTCAGGTGGAGGCACCCAGAGGGCGGTGTCCATTACCTCCGATGATAGGGTGATAGTGAAGATGGCGGTGAGGTGAGAGGACCTACAGTTTTTACCGTGGACTCCGAACCACGTTGGGCATAAGGGAAACTTCACATGTGCTAGACAGAGGTGAAGGCGTGGATAGGGCCGACTTAAAATCGCCAACCCCAGAGCCGGGAATCGAACTCGGGACCCTTAGAACGGGAGCCGCGAACGAAACCACCGCGCTACCCCGGCGCCCCCCTTTTTCAGAATATTGCAATTGAAATATCACAATCCCAGCTGTAAAGGACACCAGTAAGCTTTTACTTCACATAAATCCCTGCATAACACGGAACAACCTTTTCCCAAGTACCTCGGCGAAATAAAACAATCCAAGAGGAAGCCACATATTTCAAATGGAGTTTTTCACTCTAGGGAGAGAGCAAGCCGTGCATCCTTATTTTGCTCCAGTAGTTTCAAGAATACGAATTACACTTTGAATATATGTACATCCGCAAACCTCTAACTTATATTAGTCGCCTCTTTAGTGCAGTGGTAAGTGCACGTGCTTACCAAGTGGTAGGCCCAGGTTCGATTCCCGGCATTGTCGTGGAGGCTTTCCTCCGCTGGAAGACTTGAAGTAGGTGTACTCAAACTCGTTAGTTTCCCTGGAGGATGCAATTGAGAAGGTACTTCGAGGCATAAGTAGCGGCTCCAGACTGCGAATACCGTATTCACCGGCCAGGAAAGACTCTTAGCGTTAAGCACGTCCCACCCTCCAGAAGGCCCGCCTTGGTAGCGTGGTGGTAGCATGTCTGCCTCACGTTCAAGAGGTCCCGAGTTCGAATCTCGGTCAATGTGAGTTACCTGGATAAGGTCTTTTCCGGGGTTTTCCCTTATCCTGTAAGATGAATGTCGGGTAACTAAGCTCCATGGACCCCGGACTCATTTGAGCATCATTTCATCCATTCCATTCATCGTCCGATATGACTTAACGTTGGAGGACGTAAATTACAACAACAACCCTCCAGAAGGGTACCTCACTTATGACTCCCATTGACGGCGATAGGCCTTGGCCCGGCATCAGACGTTGCGCCGGGGAACTTAAAGTATGTAGTTATAATATACACTGTTCAAAAATGGATACCTGGAAAAGAAATACTCCAATGTGGGAAGCCGTAGAATAGATAAATAATCGATATTTTATGCTGTGCATTGTTTGAAAGTACAAATGAAAACAAAGAACTCGATTTTCTAGCGCACACAGTACTACTACCACGCGTGTAGCATAATATAACAATCAACTTGTGCACGTGATAAACGTAGGTAAGAAGCGGATATTAGGCTGCAGATCACGTGACTCTAGGATTCGTGTGCACGATTTGTCAACAGTCACATACTTTTGGACTCCTGAGTCATGTGAGTAAATATGTTATGTTAACAAACAAGGCAGAAATAAGCTTCCTCCATCAGCAGTTATTATCACTCTGATTTTTGAGCTTTAAACGCTGTTTGACTGAGACTTCATATTTAATATTCATCAGACTTCTCGTTTTTCCAGTAATGCTACTCAAAGTGATCGAACGTAAAAATTCATCTCTATAGGAAAAAGAAGAAACCTAATGCCTTCACATGGCGTTCCCCATTCTGGTTTACAGATTCTCGTTCTTCTATCTACCTCTAGTTAATTTTGCATTAACTTCCAATACACACTTTGTTGTAAAACAATATTATGATTTTTAAGCATGATTATAAAGAGCGTGTGACTGTTTGGTGGTTTTGAGATTGCATTGCCATGACAAAATGAAAAGAGAAAACCCGTAACAAGGAACATCTCAGGGGTGGCTAACTCCACAATAAATAAATTAAATTTAATAAATAAATAAATAAGTAAATAAGTAAATAAATAAGTAAATAAGTAAATAAATAAGTAAATAAACTTGTAAATAAACAAATAAATAAATAAACAAACCGATAAATAGTTAAATAGATAAGTAAATAAGTAAATAAATAAATGAACAAGTAAATGAATAAGTAAATAAGTAAATGTGTATATAAATACAAATATTAATAGTTATGATAAATTTACTTCACGTAAATCGTATTCTTTAACGAGATCTGCATTTCTGTTTAGAAAAATGCTGTTAGCTCTTCCGGTTCACCATTTATGTAAGTCATTCAGAATGCAGAGGATTTCACGGGCTATTCCCCCCCCCCAAAATTAAGACTTACGTGTTATTTATCACATAAATATCCTATCATATGACAATTTTAACATAAATTGTCTGAGAAATTTTTTGAGAAAAGCAAAAGTAACGAAAATGTTTTCATGTAGAGATATTTTGGTTGGTGCGAATTTCCTGTGAAACTGTGTGTAACTTGGAATATGTTGAAATTAATTACCAATTTGGATTTAACTAACATTTGTTTTTGAGTTAGATGTGCCACACTTACACATGGACTTTTTTTTTTCTAAAAATACTTTTTCTAATTCTGGGGTCCTCAAAGAGTATATTTCTATAAAATCTAAACGTGGAACTTTTGGGTGAAATACAGTACTTTTTCTACATATACATAACATATTGAAATATTTGGACGCACCAATTGGTCTCCCAAAGTTTAAATAATAAATACTAAATGTAATGGTATCAATACCGTAATATTTATTTTATTGTTCAAGCCCTGTTCGGCTCCTTAGGCTATGAGAACCGCGAAAGCAAAATTAGTGCTAATATTTACTGATATGTTTATTTTTGTAAGGTGCATATACTACGGGATTTCTGTTCAAATGGCCACTACAAACCCGTCACAACCATGTTACTGCTATATGAATCTTCATGGAGTAGCGGTGGACCGACCATTCGTTTCTCATATAGACCTAGTAATGATTGCAAAACATGACGTCTGTACCGCGTGGTAGCTGCTGAACATATTAATGAATATTCGAGAATTCCTGCAGCCGAAATATTGATGAATGCACACTGATGCTGTTGAGCGTAAATATTTAGAGAGCGAATGTTGCTAAACTTTATGTTTAAGTACTCCACACAGACTTGGAAAACTTCCTATAGACTTGGAAAGCACATAGGACTGTCAATTATTGTCAGTAAATACTCAATATAGTACGCGATTAGACTTCTTTTCGCAACATATTTGTCTTGTCTTGTTTCTATGTTAGAATATTTGCCTATTTATTTTTGTCCAGCACGGACACAGTTCCTTTGTAAAGTTTTCTAACAGTCCATAAATTATGCATTTGTTACGAATAATGACACCAAGGAATTTCTAATTAATGGAAGGTAACTTGAGCACAACTTAAGATAGCAAACACACCTGTTCTGTAGTATTTACTCTATGATAATTTATGAATACAGTCAACATAGAGCTCTACATACACTACACACTCCCCAAAGCAATGTTAGACCAAACTGCAAATGGCATTACCCTCCTAAGGCGTATGACTAAGCTACGGCAGAGCGAGAACTCTCAAACCGAAACATACAGCAGGACGCCTGTTGCATCACTACTAAAATATGGAATGAACGTTATCATAAGTGCACTAGTTTGCATTATACCAGGTAAGTCATCTGCCTCTATTTATTTTTGAATTTATGCAACGTGCTAAGCGACATATGTGACTTACGCCTTTCTTGAATGTCTTTTAAAGTACGATTTACACACCAGTTTATACAGAAGGGATGGATAACTGAGCACGTAAGTGTTGTATGGAACAGAAAGCAGTCACTGTGCATGTCGTTTGCAAAACTTAATTTCCAAAATTTCTCTCTGATGTTATTTGACAGGTGTGCCAACTCCACAAAAATTCCTCAAATTTAAAATCTTCACTCTAAAAATGAAATGTCACTTTATCTTCCAAACAAGAGCTAATCTATAATTTTTATGGTGATTTTTTAATTAAGCAGATGAAAATACATGTAAATTCACTACTTTAAGCCCGAAACATTTTCATTGTTGCCCAGTGTATTTAGAGGGATGGAGAAGGCTGTTTCCAAATGATCCGACACCAGATAATACTACCGTTTAGACCTTATGCGCAGATTTTGTGATGCATGCTTCGTGGAAGATGGATGTCGATGTGGTAGACCAAGTTATTCACAGAAGATTTCTTTCAGGATATCAAGCAGCGACTTGTTTCCTCGACACGAAAATCGGTAAGATGTTTGGCACAACAAATTGGATCATCAATTGACTCCACACATATGGCCCTTAATCCTAAGGCGGCCAAACTGCACTCGTATCGTGTTAAAATCGTCCAGAAGCTGCGGCCACCCGATCTAGTCAAATGTCGCCATTAATGGTTTTGTTCTTTCACACGTAACCATTCTGGATAATACATTTTTACGGGTGAGGCGTGGCTCCAATTAAATGGCTACATTACTCCCAGAACACCAGAACTTGGGCAACTGAACATCTGCATGTCTTTCTGAAGAGCCGCTTCATTCAGAACAAGTCGGCGTTTGGTGTGCAGTATCGGGAAGAAGGATTGTTAAGCCCTTCTTCTTTGAGGAAACAGTCGATGGTGTCTACAGGGATACTGTGCAGCATTTCCTCGCTATGCTGGAAGAGAATGAACGTGATAGTTGGTTTCATCAGGATGGTGCCACTTATCATAATGCAGACGAGACCAGATGATTTTTGGCAATCGAATCATCTCGCAACACTCATGGCCTCCACGTTCCCCCAATTTTACCTCTCCAGATTTCTTTCTGTGTGGTTATTTAAAGGGAAAGGTAAACAGTGGTAACCAACACTCACTAGAAGAACTCAAAGATGCAGTTTCTAACTTTATTGCCGAAATAACACCAGCAACATTAAAAAAAGTGTCACGGATCATGCGTCAACGAGTGGGATTAAATTTGCAAGAAAATGGTGGCAATTTTCAGCACTTGCTCTAAAAATTAATATGGAAAGTATTGTGCAACATGCCTAATATGTTTGTAAGGAAAATAGTCACTGTGAACTGGGACATCACAAAAGTAATGCGCGCAGAATGGTTTGCTGAGACATCAATGTATTTATTGTTCTCAGAGACTGCAAAATTCTAAAAAATGGGATTAAAAATTGGTTTCAGGTATGTAAAGGTATGTGCAACAAATGTGCATATCCATTCAGTTTTTATGTTAAATAAAATTGGATGAAAAAATAATAAAACCTGAATCCGGGAACTTTACGAACACCCTGTACTTAGGCACGTTCCTTGCCTCTTCTATGAATCCAAAGTTCTCTCCTTCTCTGACAGTAGGCTTTCTTTCTCTCGTCTGTACACATTGTTCCAGACTTTTTTTCTGGTTTGTCCTGTTGGTCAACTTGCCACTTTCATTCTAAAGTCGTCCCTGTCTAGAATATTGCGTTGAGAGATTCCTGCCAGTTTTAAATCAATTTTTACTCCACCAAGCCATTTTATAGTGTCTACTTGTGCTTTACTTCTATTTTCTTAAAATTCCAAAATTTGTACTGTGAGCCTGTTTGAAGTTAATCGTTTAGTGTGTCCATAAAATGTTAACATTCGTTCCCCAATTGGGGAGAGGAGCCGAATATCAGATAGGATTTTTTTTAAAGTGGCTTAAATAATATTTCATTTTACTATTATATATCAAGAAACCGTATTAATACATATTAGGAACATTATAGCAGGGTAACAAAGAAAATAAGTTTATTTATTGGAATTATTTCTTTAAAATATTATATATGCTCTTAAGGGATGCACATATGCTGAAATATTTTTAGGGTGCCTAATATCGTAAAGTAACAATAATCATTTAAGAAACCTTATATTATTCAGTGCAACTTCCATTCGTTCTTTTGACGCTAGAACAAAGTTCATGAGCCCATCTAGGAAGTTTGGTACAGCATATTTACTGTTCCCCACATTTGTCTATGCAATAGGGGTGGTTACAATAAAGACATCCGTCATCCACAGTGTCTTCCTCTTCCGTTGAGACCAGGGGGACAAAATCGTCCTCGATAATGGGGTGCGGCTTTCTTTTCTTTTATTTTGGCCTGTTCTGTTGGGTAGACGACGAAGATGCTTTAAGAACAGCAGTTGCAACATTCTTGGATGATGTGGAGTTACCAGTGCTGTTCTAGATCTCCCAGGCCTACTTGGTTCGCCGTTTCTTTGCAGTTTTTGTCCAAGGGCCCTTTTAATTGGAGAACTAGTTATAGTAACTGCTGTACCGGAAAGTCTTCCTGTTGTATTAGGCCTATTAGACTGACCTTGTGTTGGTGGTGAATTTGAATTTGGAACGTGAGACATTCACCCTTTAATAGAGTTCAAGAGTTGATTTTGGCACATTGTCCACTTACAAGCTCTTGAATATCCCATCTTCTGCTTAATAGCATTAACAGATTCGGTCATGGACATCTGGTATTTCGAATTCTTTAAAGCGGGCATCTGTAAAATAAAAACGTCAGTATGAAATTACTGTGACTTTGTGGGTTCGTGAAATGAAAAGTCCAATTACACCACTCAAAAATGTTCTTTATTTCCACCGACTTACAGTTAAACTCTTGCCCATTACACAAAATTACGTAATGCACACAAATACGATTCACCAGTTCATCCGTTACCGTTCAGATGCACGTACACAATTACGCACAGCCTTATCGTTCATTAACACGGCGCTCTTTCGCTAGCACGTCAAACACTGACTCACTCACTGTCTCTCTGAAATCCTTTTTTATAGGAATGTCACTGTTTTTCTAGAAGTCTCTGGTTTCACGAAAGTACCGGAGGGCAGCAGAAGGGGAGAGAAGCGCCCAGGGTCAAGTGACATTTCCCTAACCACCCCTCAGTTAGTGACAGAGACTAATGGGAGGCGTGCCTCGGCTGCCCTTTGGTTTCCTCACAGCTGTTGCCCTCATGCCTACCGCTAATTGGGTGACACTGCTCCCTCCTCAAAGCTGGTCGTCCCGAAGAGCACCATCGTAGCGGGCTAGTCGATCCAGGTGTACCACCAACATCTTTCCTCGGGGAACCTTCTGGATGCGGTAGACCACGTCGTTAATCCTCTTCACCACCCGGTACGGTCCTTGCCATGGCTGCTGGAGCTTCGGGCAGCGTCCCTTGGTCCGGGTAGGACGGTACAACCAGACCAGGTCACCTTGCTGGAACCCTTGGCTGTTGGCTTGCCTGTCATACATGGTCTTCATGCGGTCGCTCGCCTTCTGGATGTTCTGGCGAGCCATCTCGTGCATGTCGTGGAGATGGTCCACCAAGTTCTCCACATACTCGGTCGCTGGCTGTTTCGCTTCCGGAGGGCTTCCAAAAGCCAGGTCACAAGGGAGGCGTAACTCTCGGCCGAACATTAAGCTGGCTGGCGTCATCCCAGTTGTGTCGTGTGTAGACGAGCGATAGGCCAGCAAGAACAGTGGCACCTTGACGTCCCAGTCTCGCTGATGGCTGGCCACGACCTTCCTCAGGTGTTCCTCTAAGGTCTTGATGTACCTTTCGACCATGCCATCCGATTGGGGATGTAGAGGCGTAGTGCGAGTCTTGTTCACCCCAAGCCTTTGTAGTGCCTCCTTCATTAGGTTGGACTCAAAGTTGGTACCCTGGTCACTGTGTAGCTCTAACGGCACCCCAAATCGACAGAACACTTGCTCCACGAGGCAGTCTGTGATTGTTTTTGCCTCTTGGTTTGGGATGGCATACACCTCCGGCCACTTGGTGAAGTAGTCCACGACCACCATTAGGTACTTGTTGCCTCGGTCGGAAACTGGGAACGGTCCAGCAATGTCAACGGCGATCCGTTCGAATGACGCTCCGACGTTGTACTGCTGCATGCGACCCCGGCTCCTGGTCTGGGGGCCACGACTCGCCGAGCACACGTGACACTGACGGCACCATCTCTCAGCATCTGCTTGGAGTCTCAGCCAGTAGTAGCGCTGCCGTAGTTTGTCAATCGTTCGGTTCGCTCCCAGGTGTCCTCCCGAAGTACCGGCGTGCACTTCCTCCAATACTTCCGGGACCTTACTCCGGGGAAGTACCAACTGTTCTCTCTGCGTCTTCCCATTGGGTGATTCCCATACCCGGAACAGCACGCCCTCTCTGGTCTTCAACGAGTCCCATTGGGCCCAGTACGACTTGTAGGTGGCGCTCCTCGGTGCGATGTCCTCCCAGGTTGGTCTCATCCCTGCCTCCACTTCCCTCAAGAGTGGCCCCAAGTCTGCGTCCGCCAGCTGCTCCCTCCTCAGGCCTGCGCTATCCCAGCCTTCAGCAGGCTTTGCCACAACTACTCGGACTGCTGCGGCACGCTCCTTCTCTTCCACTCTTGTGCACTGGCCGCACTCTTCTGGACAGGGTCTTCGGGACATGGCGTCAGCGTTACCGTGGCTCTTTCCTCTACGATGTTCCGAGGTGAAGTCGTACTCCTGCAGCCTCTGGACCCAACGTGCTGTCTGGCCTTCCAGGTTCTTAAAGCTCAATAGCCAGGTTAGGGGGGAATGGTCAGTCCTCAGGTGGAATGGCTGACCGTACAGGTACTTGTGGAAGTGCTCCAACGTCTTTACTACCGCCAGTAACTCCCGTCGGGTGACGCAGTAGTTCTTCTCTGCCTTGGATAGCGTCTTGCTGTAATAGGCTATCACCCGCTCATTGCCGTCCTGGATCTGCGATAGGACACCTCCAATGCAATGGTCGCTGGCGTCGGTGTCCACAATGAAGGCGCCACCCAGTTGTGGGAAACCCAAAATTGGAGCACTGCACAGGGTTTCCTTCAGGTGCTGGAAAGCGTTTTCGGCGTCCTCCGTCCACACATAAGGCCGGTGTTCCTCTGTCAGGCGGGTGAGGGGTTTGGCGATGTTGGAGAACCCCTTTATGAAGCGGCGGTAATAACTGCACAGCCCCAGGAAACTGCGCAGCTCTTTCTTATCCCTTGGGCGAGGCCAATCCCTCACGGCCTTTGTCTTCTCCGGGTCGGTGGCCACTCCGGTTGCTGAGAAGAGCTGGCACTTCTTCGCGTTCAGCTTCAAGTTGGTCGCCTGCAGTCTCTGTAGCACCTTACTCAGATTCTCGAGGTGATCTTCAAAAGTCTTCCCGATGATGATGATGTCGTCCAGGTATAGCAGGCAGGCATCGTAAGTCAGCCCTCTCATCACTGACTCCATGAGGCGCTGGAAGGTAGCTGGTGCGTTTCAGAGGCCAAAGGGCATAACCGTGAACTGCCAGAGCCCTTGGCCCGTCGAGAATGCGGTCTTCTCCTTGTCTCTCGGGTCTAGAGCTACCTGCCAGTAGCCCGACTTCAGGTCCAGGGTCGAGAACCACTGTGCACCAGCTAGCGTGTCCAGGGTGTCGTCAATCCGGGGTAAGGGAAAACAGTCCTTCCGGGTGACAGCGTTCAGCTTTCTGTAGTCTACGCAGAAGCGCAGCTCACCGTTCTTCTTCGACACCAAGACTACAGGGGAACACCAAGGGCTGTCAGACTCCTCAATCACTCCCCTGGATCTCATGTCCTCCAGCATGTCTCGTACCGCCCCTTGCTTCGCCAGCGGAACGCGCCTATGTGGTTGCCGAATAGGCCGGGCGTCCCCGGTGTCGATGCGGTGAAGCACTTTGTCCGTGCGGCTGTAGTCACTATCACCTTGGCTGAAGACGCGCTGATACCGTCTTAGCAGTTGTCGAACCTTCTCCAGCTGTTTTGCGGTCAGGTGGTCGGCCGCCCTCTCCAGTAAGCCTTCTAGCCGGGGCCCCAGGTGTTGCTTCGGCGCCGGCTCCTGTGTATTGTCGATTGCTGTTACGCTCACCACGGGCTCGCACGTTCCCAACTCCGTCCCGGCTTGGACGTCGTGATCGGTGTCCGTTGGATTTAGCAGTCTCACCGGCACCTCCTCTCGGCACGGCAGCAATGCCCTGGCTACACACAGTCCGTGTACAGGCGTCTTCTGGTCCAGCATCATGTTCCTGGTTCTCTGGCCCTCCAGTCGCGCCATCACCACCACCTCGCTCCTCGCGGGGACAACCACGTCTTCGTCCAAGACGACCCTGCAAATTCCAAGGCGCTCTTCGGGTTGACGGAGTATAACCTCTTCTCCGTTAAGCCGCAGGACCTTCTTGCCGACGTCGACCGTCGCCTCATGGCTCCTGAGGGCATCCAGTCCCAGGATCACCTCCCCAGCCACCTTCGCGACGAACACCCACAGACGCACGGCACTCCGTCCCAAGTTCAGCTCCAGCAGGGCCTCCTTCTCCACAGGCAAGGTGTCGCCCGATGCCGTGACAAGCTGGTAGGGCCGGCTTGGCTTCCTTGTCGGCAAACCCTTCGCCACGTCAGGTCTGATGATGGTCACGGCCGCCCCGGTGTCCACCAGCACGCAGCATGGCTTTCCTCTTACCCAACCGTCCGCGATGAGGCTGTCATCCATACGCCGGCTGACGGCGCGCAGTGTCACTCGAGGGGATGGTGGTGATGGCGCCGACGTGTCCCTCTCCACGCCGGCCCTTACTCGTTTTCCGGCTGCTCTTCCTGGTGTGGGCAGTCTCTCTGCAGGTGTCCGGGCTGTCCACACCCCCAACACAGGCCACTAGGTGTTCACCGGCGTCCCTCAGCTGGTCTTCTGTCTCCGGCGTAGCGGACACTCCTCGTTCTCGACGTCGGGATGGATGTTACTTTGGCCGCCTCCATCCTTAATGCCGCTGTCAGCGCCTCGTGGATGGTTTTATAATCGACGAGCATTAGGCGCTGACGAATCTCCGCGTCCCGTACCCCGTCGACAAAATTGTAGGCGGCTTCCCGGGATACGAACTCCAGTGGCAGGTCAACCAAGGCCTTGCTAGCCAGCTGCTCGATAGCTATGGCGAACTCCTGCAGCGTCTCCCCCGGCTGCTGTGACCTTGCCTTTAGCTGGCTTCGGTATGCTGCGGCTAAGCGGTGGTTCCCGAAGCGATTCTCCAGGGCCTCCCAGATGTCCTTGGGCGCCCCTGTCGTCTGCACCGCGTTTAGGACTTCCGCGGCCCGTCCCTGGAGGCTGGCTATTAACTGTGTGGCCTCCTCCTCCAGTGACCATCCGTTGTGCCTGGCCACTGTGTCGAACTGGCGGCGGAAGACCTCAAACGTTGACGCGCCGTCATACTTGGGAGGTTTGACGCGCGCAGATGTTGTGTCGCGTCCCGGCGCCTCGACCTTCAAATCCTTCAGCTTCCTGCCGACGACGTCCTCTACCATGGCGTTCAGGGACTTCACGCTGCTGTCGGCTTTCCCTTCCAGGTCGTTAACTCGGCTCGCCAGGTCCTCGACGCGCTCGTCCACTTGGCCCATCCGCTTGCCCAGCTCCGTCACGTCATCCCTCACGCCGGCCAACTGTTCTTCAAATTTGGCGGCGAGAGCCTCGTTCACCACCTTCATTTCCGTGGTCAGTTCGGCCATCCTTGAGGTCATTGTCGTGGCCAAGTTGTTGTTAGCCGCTTCCGTCTTCGCTGTTAATTCGGCCTTCATTTCTTCCATCTTCCCGGTGATGTTGTCGTTGGCCGTCTTCATTTGTTTCAACTCGGCGGTGAGGTTGTTATTTGTAGTCTCCAGCTTCGCGGCCAGGCTGTTATTTGCCGCTTCTGTTTTTGCAGCAAGGTTTTCATTTGCCGTCTTCATTTCTTTCAGTTCCGCTAAAATCTTCTCTAATGCTGCCTCCATTATGTTATGTCGCACTCCTGACACCAATTGTGACTTTGTGGGTTCGTGAAATGAAAAGTCCAATTTCACCACTCAAAAATGTTCTTTATTTCCACCGACTTACAGTTAAACTCTTGCCCATTACACAAAATTACGTAATGCACACAAATACGATTCACCAGTTCGTCCGTTACCGTTCAGATGCACGTACACAATTACGCACAGTCTTATCGTTCATTAACACGGCGCTCTTTTGCTAGCACGTCAAACACTGACTCACTCACTGTCTCTCTGAAATCCTTTTTTATAGGAATGTCACTGTTTTTCTAGAAGTCTCTGATTTCACGAAAGTTCCGGAGGGCAGCAGAAGGGGAGAGAAGCGCCCAGGGTCAAGTGACATTTCCCTAACCACCCCTCAGTTAGTGACAGAGACTAATGGGAGGCGTGGCTCGGCTGCCCTTTGGTATCCTCACAGCTGTTGCCCTCATGCCTACCGCTAATTGGGTGACATTACTAATCGAAGTCTAATATCGGATATCCGATATTGCTAACCTCCTAGCTATCGGATGAGAACCCTCTACACAAATCAAGCAAATGCACATAGAGCGGAAAACATATTATGCAATAAGTAAATTGTAATTGAAATAGTTAATTCAGAAGACATAGTTTACGATTACATATAAAAATATAGAATAATTACTTACATTTAGCCGACATGTTCAGATATGCTGAACGCTACAAAATATTACGCGACTGCCATTTGACAAAACTTGTCATTAAATTAGCACGTGTTTCTCTTATTGCAACTGAACTCAAAATGGCCGCAGAGGAGGGAAAAGCAAAGCATTTCATGCATTCTACAATAGAATGCAGCAGTTTCAAGATTAGGTAATCATTCTACCCGATAATGGGAAACCATCCGATAATCGGCTCCCTTCCCCTATTACTATAGACGTCTGTATATGTTTTATTTCCTTTTAACTTGTAAGTCTGTATTCTTCACCTACGACTTGTGGACCTAAAATTTTTCTAATAATTTAAGCCTTCTTTTTCTGGATTTTCAATATCTGCTTTTCTGTTCAAAGTTAATATATCTGCTTCATAGAGACAATCTGGTTTAATTACAGTGTTATAGTGTCTTAATTTTGTATATTTAGATACACATTTTTATTATATTGCAGCGAGCTAACCATGGATTGTACAGGAAAGGCAAGGAACACATGGCCAAATCGTACACGGGGGAGAGTAGCTCAAAGGTTTATGAGAGGTTGGGTTTTCTATCAGGTTACATTCCTACAAAAGGTATGGTAATACTAATTAAAGGTACAATTCACTTAATAAGAATATTTACTACAAATAAGTAGATTACATATGTGGCCACAGCGGCCTGTTACCATCCTCAAGAGGTTGCGGACAAACCCACCTATCCAGGCCAAAGGATAATCCGAAAGCGAGCAACCGGCTTACACAAACTTTTATCCAACAGGTGATGGAGTGGTGGAGTGACGGCACAGTACTACAGAAGTCACATCAACTATTATTAGTATTAATTAATACAGTCACTTGTGACAATATATGTTTTGAGAAAGCCGATGTAGTGTTTCCTTTTTTTTTTTTTTTTTTTTTTTTTTTTGCATCTGCTTTTAAGTTTTGATTTTGTTTTCGTTTTACAGAATTATTTCCCCCAAGACATTTTCACGTACAAATTGTAGAACTCATTTAATTTTTCTTTATTTTGTTTCCATTTATTTTGGTGCTTGTTTATTGCACGAAATATATTACGTTTTTTTTTCGAAGGGAAGACCAACTTTCTCTGCAGTTTCTTTTAATAATTCAATCTGTTTTTGAGCTGTTACGATGTCACGGGCTAAGATTGCTAGATCATCTGCATACGCTAGGCAATCTATCTTTAATTTTCATCTCCCTAATATGATTAGTTGATTAATTTTGAGAATTATTTTCTGTTTATGCCATTTTTGTATTAATTTTTCAAGGGCACAATTAATGAGTAGTGAAGACACACCATCTCCTTGTCTTACCCCTGTTTTAACTTCGAAAGATTCAGAAATGTCCCCACAAATTTAATTTTAGCCTTTTTATCTGTTAGTGTCTGTCTAATACGTGCAAAAGTTTTATAGTCTAAAACTTGTTCTTTCAATATTTCAAATACCGATTCACGATCAATCGAATCATAGGCTATTCTTAAGTCTGCGAATGTACACACTAGATTGTTACCACAGATTCTTTGGTGTCTGAGGTTTAGCTTATGGTTAAGGATTTCTGCTGGACGCGATCAGCTTGGACTAAATCCTGCCTGATATTCTCCAATATTTGATTCCAACTGCTGTACGCTGCTGGGCAGACATTGAGGTGGAATTTTGTAAGAGACTGATGATAATGAAATTCCTCTAATTGTTTACATCTGTTCAGCCCCCGTTTTATGTGACGGGTGGATGAATGTAATCTTCCACTCCTCTGGGATTTGTTTCGTTTGTCAGATTTCTTGAACAATTGTGGCGATTTCTTCTATGGTGTTTAGTCCTGCCACTTAGAGGAATTCTGCTACAATTCCATCTGTGCTTGCTTGCTTTGTCTTTAAGTTTTTCAATCTGATTAATTCTTCATCTGGTGGTAATGAATCTGGATTTGATTGTTCAGCTTCTTTTGGGGGAG
>CM060950.1:269291588-269301588 GCA_030765055.1 Mantis religiosa | reverse complement strand
TAAGAATTATACAATAGGAATTATTAAAAATCTTAGATCTTCCAAAACCACTTATTCTTATATTTAGTTAAGTAGCACTCTGACATTTTTAAGTCGCCTTTTCATTATTTCCAACCCCTTATTAACAAAGCTATACATACTGCTTAGTCTACCAGGACATCAAGTTGAGCATTTGGAAACATTTCAGGAGACCTACTATACAACTCAAAAATCCAAGCCTACACTTATTTTCAACTCTTTATGTATAAATTGGTACTTTTCACCAATATCACAAAATTTTGGAGACGAACGCTTCAGTTGAAGCAACCTAGGATTGCGAGTGTAGCTTATTACGTTCACAACTGACCTGTAAAATAAGTGTCATAATGGCAGTACACTGATACTGCTGATTTCAATTGAAGAGGAGCGTAAACAGGAACATTTTAAAAATTTACTTTTTTGTGAAGTCTTATCAGTTGGAAAATCGTCTTCAACTTGTTTTATATATTTTATCACATTAGACAAAATACTTATGTTTTAAATATGTTTTTAAAAATGCTACTGCATCTCCTATTTCGTACTGTGAATTTTGGGCAACTTCACAGTAAACAATTGTACATCTGCACTCCTTGGAGTAGAGATAAACTTTTGCCAAACTTTTAAGGAAAGTTGTGCTCTAAAAGCTGATACTGTTGTATTAGTATAGCAGCTCCTGCATACTCAAATCTGTGGTGTAAATTACACGTTTTCTCAGAAAAAATTGAAAGTAACTATTACGTTGTAGAATGACAGAAATCTGCTTAGTAGTCTTGTGGATCACCTTAGGTGTTTACGAACTGTATTTTTAGCAAGAATTGCTGATACTTTTGATTCAACAGATGGTGTAATATTGAAAGTAGTCCTATCTCTTTTAATAATTAAACTTATTGGTAAATAGTAATTAGTGAAGTAAGAAGAAATAGCTCTACAACTTGTAAAAAGTTCACTCCAACAATTTAAGTAGTTTATAGCCTAATTGTATCATGAATTTAGCACAGATTCTAGAATTTTACTATCTTCCATTCCCGTATATTAACCATTTCATTTAAAATAATCATAAAACCCTTTAAAAAGTTCTGCTAAAGTAAGTCTGGTATGTGGATGTCCTTGTTTTTTCTGTGGATGGAAGTTTAGGACTAGATAAAAGCATAGGGACAGATAAAATTGGTCACAAACGAGTAAATTATTTTCTGGAGTAAAAATTCTGAAGTATGAACTGCTAATTTCGCTTTCAAATGTCTTTTGCTACCACTCCGTATAAAATTAGGCTAGATGAAACAATTGACAACTGCTCAGAATAACGACATTGATTGTTATAAATTTCTTATCACAAGGTTCACGTAGAAAACTGAAGCTAAGAAACCAGCAGTTATTTTCCATATTCGTGAACCTGTGTAGGATGAGATCTTTCCTTAGTAGATGTGGGAGATGGGGAGGTTACGCTGGTTGGCATACAAAAGTGTGATAGAAATCTTTCTTGGCAACAAGAAGACTGAGAACTGGAAATGTGTCAACATTTTAGACATCTAGCATGTAGAAATGGAGGCTTAAGTGCATTTTCTCAATAGCCATATTGGTTAATTTCCAGCAAATCTTCGTGCAACAAGCGAACAACAAAGTCAGCGCTTTGATACACATTAGAACAATGGAGACCTGCTATCAAAGTCATAGGCATATGTCAGTGATCGCTGACCACTGTTCATATTTGAAAAGAGACGCTAGTGATGGACTCTGGTGAACTTAGAAAAAAAATGAAGTTTCTGTTTCCCAAAGATGAAACATTGTGTGCATTCGTAATTATTCATAAAAATTGGCACATTAGTTTCCTTGTTCAATATAAAAGTGAAACATAACCAGCAGATAGATGAAAGAAACACTTACTCTGTAGAATTACTGATTGTATCAATTTAGAGCTGTGTTCGAGCTGCATTGAGAGAGAGAGAGAGAGAGAGAGACATCGGAAAAATCCATTTTTATAGATTTAACCTCTGATAGACAGTGCAGTGAAAGAAAATGTGATCAGATTTTAAAGGGAATTTTAAAGCATATCCAAAATAAACTGCCAGATTGTAAGTCGGAGACCTGTGGTTATTCTGAAAGAGTTAATACTCTATCAAATTGGTACACTTTCGTTTGAGTCACCATTGAACAATAACCCTGGTTTACACAGCTTTTGCTGAATTTAAACGGTTAGTATATTTATTGCTCAGCAGATGGAAATGCTCAAACCAGTCCTGATTTTGTACTTCAGGCTAAAGTTTTTTTGAAAATTGCTGTTATACGAAATACATCTTAAGTAATTATCATATCCCTTCCTCACATTCTTCTCTTAAGTGGGTTTCTGCCTTTCGATTCTGTTTTCTGTTGTCCTATCCACTTAGTATTACAGGTACTCGAAGGATTATCGACTCTTTACACCTGTCTTTGACACTTTCAGGCCCCTTTGATTTGTTCTCATTAGCGATAAGGGAGGGGGGAGTAGAATATTTCCTTGTAAAGCTTCATTCTTAAGGAATATTTTAGTTTTAGTTTTTTGTGACAGTCTAGGTTTGAATGCTGGTTAGATTGGATGTGAAAAGTATGTGATAAAACAACGTGCGTATATATAGTTCTGATTTCTTCTCCAATATTTGTGGTAGTTATACTCCACAGAAACAGAAGAAATATAACAAATTATTACAAACGTGCATACAGTACGTACTTTGACATGTCTCATGGTGATATGGATAAAATAAATAACAGAACATATAAGACTCCGCTCATGGCAAACGGAAATCGTTGGTACTTAGTGTGTCAATGGTACGACATGAACGTTATTGTCTGTACAATGTTGCTGCTATAATGGCAGATGCTTTAAAATATCCCACTTCTTTGCGCTCTGCAATTCGTCCCATTCGGCACATTGGAGAACTGTCTATTCCTATACAGCCTGAAATCTTGCTATGAACAGTTCAATTTCAGCAGTGAAGATGAGCCATGGTCATCGGAAAGGACGGCTTCAACCTAGTGGTAAACTTCAAGAGTCAACAGCGGTTCAACAATTTACATAGGCTGAGGTAAATGACATAAGAGATTTTTACTAACGGAAGAGCAGCTGGGAACCTGTTGCTTCGAGATTAGCTCTGAAATTTCTCTTACATTTGCGGAATATATATTTCTTTATCCTTCTCGCATGCTTATAAGCTGTTATCCTACAACAATATACCTGGTGTGTTTAGTGCTATGAATTCTTCATATTAATCTCATAAGTGGACAATCCCGATTGATAGTTCAAAGACAACTTTAAGCAATAGTGGGATAGGGTTTTAACCTCTCCTTAAAAACACATTCACAGCAAGGTGCCTTATGACAAATTTTCAACCTCTATAGTTTTGACGAGTTGTTATACTTTACTTGGTTAAATGTGGTAACATTAACTACTTTACATCATGTGAACAATTTAGAACTATTAGACGAATTTATTAATGTTTAATTAACTTTAATTACTACTCGATATAAAAAAGTCCTCTGCTTGGGTAAGTGGAAGTGGAAGTGCAAGTGGAAATGTTTCTCAACTGTAGGAATATATCGTACAATTTATCGCAGTTTGGATATCCTGCGAAAATGCAAGGTATGCAGCATATTTTTGCATATTTTGCATAATTGCTTCCTCCGAATTAAAAAAACAGGTAACTACATAAGAATAAATAGAAAGGCAATTTATTTTTGAAACCCAAAATAGCTTTTAATTCTTCATTTCTCTCGGAATTCTTTGTACTTCTTAACATATTTGGAGAAAAGCTGCTCCCCAAGGAGAATTTTACTCGAATACATAGAAAATGTTGTAAAATTATGAACTGAGAAAAAAAGCAAACGAAAATTAACTCCATTTAGAGCTTCTGACAAGTTTCCGTCCTCTCCCTTCTGCAGATTCCTTCTACTCCCCTTTTTATTTTATTTTTTGCTGCTCACATTTACTTTTCCTGCTCAGAAATATTCGCTTCCTGAGCTTTGGAAAGCGAAACTACACTTGTTGGAAGTAGTGGCTTTTTAAGAGAGAGAGAGAGAGAGAGAGAGAGAGAGAGAGAGAGAGAGAGAGAGAGAGAGAGAGAGAGAGAGAGAGAGAGAGAGAGAGAGAGAGGGAGAGGGAGAGAGTTGTTTCCATGGTCTTTAAATGACCCATGTTGATCGTACTAACAGCTTTAACGGCTGTAAGCTCATGTTTATTTCTTGACACTTTCTTGGGACACATAAAAACAATATGAGGAATCTCGTAAGCATTCTGCATTCTTGTGGTACACGTTTGTATGGATAGTCTGAAGTCAATCGTCATGCTGGAATTACTTTTGTAATAGAGATGAGCAGTTTTCGATCTACTCCTGCCTACGTGCAATATTTCTACCCAGGGTAAGGGTGAGCCAGTATGTTTAGCTTACCTAACCCTCCCACCCGCAGACTGCGCAGTGTGGTCAGATTATATGGTTATAACGAAACTTGCTGGATGCATTCGTCGAATAAAACAAAGCTTACTTTGGAGATACTGTTGTGTGTTTTCCAACATTTTTACAATTTCGACTTCAGTAAATGTTTTATTATTTTTAATATAGTTTTTGTGTTCTAGAATTTTTAGTTTATTGTGACTTTCCAACCTTTTTATTGAATTTTATCCGGTTTAGATGCTTGTCTTAGTAATGGCAGAAATCATATAGGAACATATGTTTAAGAGCATGTCTGCAGCAAATGGCACCACAGACGCTAGATTGTGATTCGTGAAATGAAATAATAAATTATAATAGCAAACTTAAGAACGTAACGTTTCAGGTCTAAATTTAGGGTACCTCCGAGTACATTATTTAGTAATGAGAACTAAGGGGAAACTGGATAAGTTACAGGCAGGGAAGGCGATCTGGTGTGCCTTAATAACCGTGGTCTCCCTTGTCGGTATGTGTTTATAATGCTGCACGTAATAACTTATACCCATTCATACATCACCTAATACAACTTGAAAAATTTGCAGCTTCCAAAAAGTATTTGACATTACACTTTTATTCAGAGGAATTTCTGATTTATTCGTGCATGTGTGGATTTAAAATCTCGGTACTGCTGGTTTCGACCCGCAAGATAAGTTTGCGGTAACGTGTCGGAAGGTCTCGGCTACTTTGTGGGATTTTCCGTGCTCGGGTGTTTCCTCTTCTAACATAGTCATGTCTAACATTTCCTTTACCCACCATTTTCTTTTATTTGCTTCAGGATTGTAGATCCAGGTGACTGAGGTGTGTTGCGGAATGAAGATAGACTTTGTGTTTTGGAATGATTTCTTCCTGGCGTTTGTTGGAACTGCTGATGGGCGAGGGGGACGGGCTCCCATCTTTATGGGAGAAGTCACGATTGCTATGGGATTCCTGGACAGAGCTAGCTGGGATTAACATTGACACCTTTTATAGTTGTTAGGGACACCATTGTCAACCTTCGTGTCTCCTTTTCCTCCTAGTGGTCAGGCATTGTACTGAACTTTCGGTACAATATACGCGACATTTCGAAAGTATCTTGATTCTGACTACAAAGTATTCTTTCAGGTATGATATTGGCATTATTGAAATAGCACTGCAAACATTGATTTTGTTTATTTGTTTCTGTAAGTGTATGTGAAATTCTATATTTGTTTAATTTGTTGGTGAAGCTGGTTACAAAAGCTAAAGATTGTGAAAGAATCCACTGGTCAATTTCCAAAAATCGATAACCTTGATAAAAATAACACGTACTACAAGAGTCACCACAGAAATGTGACGCACAATCGGCTTGATATCCTGGTGTAATGTATATTTAAAGAATATCACAGTGGATGAAATTATGCAAACTTGGCTATGGTTGCAACGTAAATACGCTTACATGCGCACTATAAAATGCCACAGTGGTTTAGGACCATCGCCTCCACCTATTGCAAGTGGACATTTATAATTAAGACGATGCTGAACGTCAGGAGTTCTAGTCCCAGCTACATGGTCAAATGTATGTATGTGTGGTAAACGATCGGGAAGGCCGACGTAAAATAAGCAGCGTAATCGCAAGTGCAGGCCGTGATGTGATTATCACTTGACTGCATTTTCATGGAATTTTCTTTTTTCTATTTTTTATTATTAGTATTGGAGTAAATAAATATGCTTGTGATATAAGATAGCTACAAGTATTCGAGTGTTATTGTTGCAAAGCAGCGTCTTGAAGGGTTAAATAACCATCTTTCGAAGTTACGATACAAAGTGTTTAAAGAAAATAGCTCATTCCAAACTACCCTTTACGTGAAACTTTTTTATTTTCTCAAATATGATGAACCATTTTGATGAGAACACCCTTTGTATTTTAGATACTTTCAAAACAAATGAAACCTAGATGTTGGCCATTCTGCGAATGACCGTTGAATATGCTTCCTGAATGAGCTTTGCTTAACTGTTAAACAGTAAAAAAGAGACAAAAATCTTTCTAAAAAATAAATAAATAAATAAATTTATCTCCTCTGAAAGCACATAATTTATGTCAATTTTATGCACATTAAGCACCTGAGAGGTACTACTATTTGGTTTCGTCGCGCTACACTGCTGTTGTAATTACTCCTCGAGATCGCGTTCATCTTCCTATGTGAAACATCGACAGTAAACCAGACAATTTATCCCAGTTGTTAGCGCGCAAACGGTTCAGGTTATTGCTGTCGATAGACGCCAGACTAGTCTAGACTCCGCAGGCAGGGGTTCATTGTCCGACATATAAACGTTAGTAAGATAAATTGGTTCGCGACATTCAGATCGTCTTATAACAGGGAATAATGACCTCGCCCAGAATTCAACGACTTTCTCTTCATTTGAGTTTAATTGTGGGTAAATAATACTTGCTCTGTATTGACCGAAATAAATCTCATTTTTTAAAATTAACGTCCTCCAACGTCAATTCATATCGGACGACCAATATGTGCAGTTTAGCTTTACGTTAACGTGACTTCTCAAGTATACATTGTTTTACTTACTCTACGTCTACAATTTATCTGTAGCAGATAAAGGAAGTGATCGTCTCCTAAGTGAGTTGGTAGCGCTGCCACTTACCAAGCGGAAAATCTTAGTTCGGACCCCAGAGGTTTTTGTTCCCTTTGTGAGACTCATTTGCAATGCATTCAGCTTTGTTGGATCCTTGAGAGGGCAGTTGATCTGCTTGATTTATAAGTAGGGGCATGTGGTGGTGAAAACCACATATAGAGGTCGGGAGAGACCAGGGTGCTGACCACGTCGCACTCTCCCTCATGATACTTGTGGTAGCAAAAGGTAGGGTAAGTAGCGGCCCAGTGGTCGGCCTTAGCCTGGAAAGGATTGTTGCGCCAGGGGGGGGGGGGGGCAGAGGAAATGTATTCCACTCAAAAATTCCATATAGGGATTTTTCCAGAGATGTATTTTCTGAAGTATCGAAAACCACCCACAAGGTATTTTAGAAAAGGTTTATGTAAGTATCTGGCTATCTATGAACAGCATGACTCAAAACTTCGCGGTTAAATGTCTCCCAAAACATACGACTCGAAGTTTTTCAAGAAAATTTCCCCAAGTACGACTCCTGTGTTCAGTCCAAGTTCAAAACGCTGAATGTGATCTGCCATTTTGTCTCCTCTGCTGCAGGTGTATGTAGCATCCTCGATTATGTGTGACTTTGTCTTCCATGTCCTGTTAAGACGATTGTGAGGTTTATTGTTAGGTTAATTCTTCGTTCTAGTCGTTTTGCTATTGTGGGTAAAGATAGTTTTGTCTCTAGTTCTTTTGATGTGTTTTGCCATTCTCTTTACAATTTCTTGAGTGTCTCTTCTCGTAATTTTTTCCTGAAATAAATGAAAATGAAATTCGTAGTGTTTAACGCCCGCTTTTACTACATTCGGCACCGCAGGCGATGACACTGATGATACACGAGATGAAGATGGAGCACCGGTGGAATGAGATGTCAGGGAAAACCGGAGGTCCTGGAGAAAACCCGCCCCAGCGCCGTGTTGTCCACCACAAATCTCACTTTGCGGTCGCCTGGGATCGAACCCGGGCCGCCTTGGTGAGAGCCAAACGGTCTAACCACTGCGCCACGGCGCAGGCTTTCTTTTTCCCCCTGAGGGCACCTTTTGGGATTCTGTTATAGCTCTCTATGCCATCATTTGTTATTGCTTGTTTCGCAAGAGTCTGTGTGCGCGCATGCATGCATGCATGTGTGTGTGTGTGTGTGTGTGTGTGTGTGTGTGTGTGTGTGTGTGTGTGTGTGTGTGCACGAGCACCATAACGCGCACCAATAAAGAATTGCCGGAGTGACACAAGTAAAGATAAAGTAAATGTCAGCAATCCCAAGGTACTCTTTATATGGAACATATTTATATTTTCGATTTTATGAAAAACGGCTGTAACGATTTTCATTAAAATACAATATATTTTATATGCTTACATATCAAATAAAGTGTATATTGTCTAGATACCCCGTCAAGGCCTATTCATTCGAAAGGAATTCGTGTAATTTTGTATTACTGGTAAACCATAAGAGATACTCCTGGGGAAAAAATGTAGACCTCTTAAAAATGCACAATTTGTTTCAAATGCTTTTTTGTGGCATCATCTGTTTCCAAGATTATGATTTGTATTTTCAGTGACCCAATTTTTAAGTGCTCTGGCTTCACAGTTATATTTTGTGATATCTTGGAAAGAGATTGTTGTCTTTAGTCAGACATATAGCGACCCTGTTTTTAAACATCTTAGTAAAAATTTCGGTTTACTCTGTTGCCCCTTACTTTTTCGACGAAATGTAAGGACTATTAGAAAAATAGAGAAAAAGATTCGGAAAGAATAGTTTTTAGAAACTATACAATTAATAAACTGTAATACAGAAGATCGTTTCAATGTAACATATCAGATTTTATCCCAAATGATTCCATTGTGATCGCTATTGTAACACAGTAAATTGAAAATTCCTGCTCTGTTTTGAATAAATTATTTTTATATACTTGCTGCCATTCAGCGAAATTATGGACCCCCGTATGTAATATTATACTATAGTAGAAAGTAATGCTAAGTGCTGATAAAAGTTAATTCTTTTGCTCTGATATTTTATTCTCTACACAAATCCCGATCTGCCCAACACGCATATTCCTTTTTGGGAAGCCCTTACCCATACCGAAGAGAGTAAATAAAACGCATCGTTTATAAAACATATTATGTTTTATATAAATGATTAACTTAATTTTTATAAGCAAGTTTGTTTGGTATCTTCTATGTAATTAAGCGTTTCGGAATCTTGAGCACTGAAAATCACCTAGGTGCTAAATTTCTGACTCCATTGGACTTAAAATGCAATAGTCCTAAAATGTGTGTGTGTGCGCGTGTGTGTGTGCGCGTGCGTGTGTGCGCGTGGGCGCGTGTGTGAGATGTTTTAGGGCCCGTCGACAGCGAGGTCATTTGGGCCCGACTTTGTAAGATGTGGCCGTTCTTTCTAAAGCAAAGAACTGCTGGCTTTTTTCGATTCTGATCGCTAGTCTTTACTGTATGCACTTGTGTATTTCCTTTTAATATTTTGCATTATGGAATACAGTCGGAGAATCAAAATGTTTATTGTTCATATTTTGTTGTAATTTTGGATCAAAATGCAATATTAACTTTAGAAGATTTTAATGTGTTTTTTTTTTTCGTTGACTTATATTGATTAATATGAACGTAATTATTTGCTCAATTGGGTTTTTGTTAAATTATGATACTTTCCAACTGTAATCCTTCGTGACGTTTTCTGAGAAAGGATACATGTGTTTTTAATACCTTAACTGCAATTTAAGTGCAATGTGGTCCTTGATGGAGCACTTCAATGCACATTTATTTGCTAACTGGAAATCAAGAAACGTCAAACTTTATATAATATATTGTAAATGAATTTCACAAGCTTCACTTTGTTAAGTTAAGAAAAATAAGATATATGAATTTCAAGATTACTTAATGGGGACATTATCTTGTCA
>CM060950.1:269194088-269286588 GCA_030765055.1 Mantis religiosa | reverse complement strand
CGGCCACGCCATAGCTGAGTGGTTAGACCGCTTGGCTCTCACCTAGGCGGCCAGGGTTCAATCTCACGTGAAGGTAAAGTAGGATTTGTGGGGGACAACATGGCGCTGGGGTGGGTTTTCCTCCGGGTCCTCCGGTTTCCCCCACCATCATTCCACCAATTTCTCCATGATCCATCTCATCATCCCAGGTGTTCGACCGACCCTTCAGCCCTGGTATCTCAGGTCAAATGCTTCGGCTCCCTCGTTCTGAGGGAACCCGAGCGACTGCTAGCACCAGTATTGGTGAGGAAGGGAGACAACAACAACAACAACAACAACAATAATAATAATAATAATAATAATAATAATAATAATAATAATAATAATAAGAATAATAAGAATAAGAATAATAAGAATAAGAATAATAATAATAATAAGAATAATAATAATAATAATAATAATAATAATAATAATAATAATAATAATAATAATAATAATAATAATAATAATAATAATAATAATAATAATAATAATAATAATAATAATAATAATAATAATAATAATAATAATAATAATAATAATAATAATAATAATAATAATAATAATAATTAACCGTCTTAAAATAATATCAGAAGCAGAAGTAGTTTGGAAGAAGAGGAGGCTGGTTTCCGAAGAGGTCGTTTCTGTAACGATAATATTTTTACTATTAAGTGGACTTTAGAAAAAGAACGAGAAGTCAACCTTGAAACTTATGTTTCATTCATTGAATTTGAGAAACCTTTTGATTTTGTGATTAGACTAAATCTATGGCACATAATGGATAAGAAGTGTTTCCACATGTCAAAAATATATTGAAATGTTTATATAAGGAAACTTAATAGTTATGAACAGAACAAAAAACAGATGACATTAAAACCAACCAAGGAGTTAGACAAGGATGCAGCCTGTTCCCAACTCTCTTCAGTATATATTTGGATGATCTGCTAAAACGATGGAAAGATGATGTTAACCCAAGAATTAAGAGAGAAAACGACTATGTGAACATCTTGTTGTATGGCGATTATGTTATAGCTATACAAGATAACGAAGAGAATCTGTAGCAATCAGTGCACAGATTATGTCAATTAGGCAAAGAATGTAACTTAAAATTATCTGCACATAAAACAAATAATATGGCCAGTATGGCAAATATCTTGCCAGATCGAAGATATGTATTGAAGGATAATGCTTAGAGCAAGTCTCCTACTGTAAATATTTAGTGTTACTGTGGGTAATGATATAGAAAACAAAATTAATAAATTCCAACACATATGTCGAACAATAAATAGAACATTACAAAATAAGACACGAAGAGATACAAAACAAAATTTCTACAATACAATGGCTGTACCAGTGCTCATGCATACGAGTAAATCGTGGATATTAAGACAGAACGATAAAGGAAAGACACAAGCTGCTGAAATACGAGTTTTAAGGAAGGTGAAAGTTGTACAAGGAGAGACAAAATAACAAATGAGAATATACGGAAAGAGCTAAAGATATTTGAGTTAAATTAAAAAATAATGGAGAATAAACAAAATTAGAAAGAACATATCTGCAGAATGGACAATAGATTACCACGGATCATATATAATTACAAGCCTAGAGCAAAGAGGAGCACTAGATACCCCAGGAAGAGGAGGGACTAATTGAAGGAGGACGAAACAAGCTTTTAGCCTAATCCCTGGATGTAACAAAAAGAAGAAGATGGTTATTTTAAACCGAAAAGTATTCATACGTCAGACGTTAGAAGGTTTCATACTTCCACAGTTAATTTCTCGTGCTAAGATTCAGAAATACTATATACTACATTCTCAAACAGTCGGAAACTACCTCAAATAGATCATTATTAGCGTAATTAAATATGTCGGTCAATTGTGCTGTTTGTCCTCTCATTCGCCCACGCATACCCTCACAAAAGGATCTCATAATTTACCACCTATAGAGCAGTTGGCAGCAGGTTCAATGGAGACCGACTTACTGGAGACAGCATTAAAGATGACACACACATGGAGTGTACAACGTACATAGTAGGTATTCAGAGATGATGTTACATTCCACTAAAAAATTTGACATCCAGATTTAGCTTCGGGAAATGAAACTCTTTGAATCCAGAAAGAAAGGCTAATTAGAACGGGCACATAACTTCAAAACGGATTGTTGCTTTAGCGACATGGAGATTTTCAAGAACATTTCTTCACCCAACGCTACCCCTTACTTGGAGAAATGTTGCAAAAACTCTGACTACCTCAAAAGTGGCACTAAAGGTGTTTATTAAAATGTCATATGATAAAGATATTTTCATAATATATTTAATGTACGAGCATATCATGAATTTTCTGGGAATAGCTTCAGAAATCCTCTTCATCAGAGATAACTTTAATAAACCATAAGAGATAGACGAAATCTTCGTGCGCAAAAAATATAATTTCATTAAACCACACAACCTGTGTCTTCCGAGGTATTACTTGTTATTAGTTTGAATTTTCCAAATCCTGTGGTTTTCTCAGACTGGAAGTCTTTATTCATTCCCCTTCTTGATCGTGCAAAAGAAACGGAATTTGAAAACCATCACAAAGGACAGTTCTTAAAAGATCCATAACTTAAACATATTGTATTAACCTATTCAAATTTAAGCCAAAAGGAGATCTGTAATAAAAACATTTATATATATATATATATATATATATATATATATATATATATATATATATATATATATATATATATATATATATATTGTCACCCAATTAGCGGAAGGTATGACGGCACAGCTGTGTGGGGAAACCGGAGGGAGCGGAGCCACGCCTCCCATTAGTCTCTGTCACTAACTGAAGGGTGGTTAAAGGAATGTCACCCGTCCCTGGACGTTTCTCTCCCCTTCTTCTATGATCTGGAATATTCGCCTGGATACCAGAGACGCCGAGAATACGACGAGATGCTTATAAAAAGGGTTTCAGAGAGACAGTTAGTTAGTGTTAGTGTGTACGTGCATCGCAACGGTAACGGACGAACTGGTGAATCGTAATTGTGTGCATTACGTAATTTTGTGTAATTGGCAAGTATTTAACTGTGAGTCGGTGGAAATAAAGAACATTTTTGAGTGGTGAAATTGGACTTTTCATTTCACGAACCCACAAAGTCACACTGGTGTCAGGAAGCGGGAAAACATCACCGAACATTACAACCATGGACGCGGCATTGGAAAAGATTTTGGAGAAAATGATGGAAATGAAGACGGCCAACGACAACCTCACCGCCGAGTTGAAACAAATGAAGACGGCAAATGAAAACCTCGCTGCAAAAACAGAAACGGCTAACAACAACTTGGCCACGATAATGACCTCAAAGATGGCCGAACTGACCACGGAAATGAAGGTGGCGAACGAGGCTCTCGCCGCCAAATTTCAAGAACAGTTGGCCGGCGTGAGGGATGACGTGACGGAGCTGGGCAAGCGGATGGGCCAAGTAGACGACCGCCTTAATGATTTAGAGGAAAAGGCCGACAATAACGCCAAGACCCTGGACGCCGTGGTGGAAGACGTCGAAGACCTTGCGAACCGCATTAACAACCTGGAAGGGAAGGCTGACAGCAGCGTCAAGTCCCTGAACGCAATGGTGGAGGACGTCGTCGGCAGGAGGTTGAAGGATTTGAAGCCCGACGCGCCGGGACGCGACACAACATCTGCGCGCGTCAAACCTCCCAAGTATGACGGCGCGTCAACGTTTGAAGTCTTCCGCCGCCAGTTCGACACAGTGGCCAGGCACAACAGGTGGTCACCGGAGGAGGAGGCTACACAGTTAATAGCCAGCCTCCAGGGACGGGCCGCGGAAGTGCTAAACGCGGTGCAGACGATGGCGGCGCCCAAGGACATCCGGGAGGCCCTGGAGAATCGCTTCGGGAACCACCGCTTAGCCGCAGCATACCGAAGCCAGCTAAAGGCAAGGTCGCAGCAGCCGGGGGAGACGCTGCAGGAGTTCGCCATAGCCATCGAGCAGCTGGCTAGCAAGGCCTTGGTTGACCTGCCACTGGAGTTCGTATCCCGGGAAGCCGCCTACAATTTTGTCGACGGGGTACGGGACACGGAGATTCGTCAGCGCCTAATGCTCGGCGAATATAAAACCATCCACGAGGCGCTGACAGCGGCATTAAGGATGGAGGCGGCCAAAATAACATCCCTCCCGACGTCGAGAACGAGGAGCGTCCGCTATGCCGGAGACAGAAGACCAGCTGAGGGACGCCGGCGAACACCTAGTGGCCCGTGTTGGGGGTGTGGACAGCCCGGGCACCTGCAGAGAGACTGCCCACACCAGGAAGAGCAGCCGGAAAACGAGTAAGGGCCGTCGTGGAGAGGGGCACGTCGGCGCCATCACCACCATCCCCTCGAGTGACACTGCGCGCCGTCAGCCGGCGTATGGATGACAGCCTCATCGCGGACGGTCGGATAAGAGGAAAGCCGTGCCGCGTGCTGGTGGACACCGGGGCGGCCGTGACCATCATCAGACCTGACGTGGCGAAGGGTTTGCCGAAAAGGAAGCCAAGCCGGCCATACCAGCTTGTCACGGCATCGGGCGACACCTTGCCTGTGGAGAGGGAGTCCCTGCTGGAGCTGAACTTGGGACGGAGTGCCGTGCGTCTGTGGGTGTTCGTCGCGAAGGTGGCTGAGGAGGTGATTCTGGGACTGGATGCCCTCAGGAGCCACGAGGCGACGGTCGACGTCGGCAAGAAGATTCTGCGGCTTAACGGAGAAGAGGTTATACTCCGTCAACCCGAAGAGCGCCTTGGAATTTGCAGGGTCGTCTTGGACGAAGACGTGGTTGTCCCCGCGAGGAGCGAGGTGGTGGTGACGGCGCGACTGGAGGGCCAGAGAACCAGGAACATGATGCTGGACCAGAAAACGCCTGTAAACGGACTGTGTGTAGCCAGGGCATTGCTGCCGTGCCGAGAGGAGGTGCCGGTGAGACTGCTAAATCCTACGGACGCCGACCACGACGTCCAGGCCGGGACGCAGTTGGGAATGTGCGAGCCCGTGGTGAGCGTAACAGCTATCGACGAGACACTAGAGCCGGCGCCGAAGCAACACCTGGGGCCCCGGCTAGAAGGCTTGGTGGAGAGGGCGGCCGACCACCTGACCACAGAACAGTTGGAGAAGGTTCGACAACTGCTAAGACGGTATCAGCGGGTCTTCAGCCAAGGTGATAGTGACTACGGCCGCACGGACAAAGTGCTTCACCGCATCGACACCGGAGACGCCCGGCCTATTCGGCAACCACATAGACGCGTTCCGCTGGCGAAGCAAGGGGCGGTGCGAGACATGCTGGAGGACATGAGATCCAGGGGAGTGATTGAAGAGTCTGACAGCCCTTGGTGTTCCCCTGTAGTCCTGGTGACAAAGAAGAACGGCGAGCTGCGCTTCTGCGTAGACTACAGAAAGTTGAACGCCGTCACCCGGAAGGACTGTTTTCCCTTACCCCGGATTGACGACACCCTGGACACGCTAGCTGGTGCACAGTGGTTCTCGACCCTGGACTTGAAGTCGGGCTACTGGCAGGTAGCTCTAGACCCGAGAGACAAGGAGAAGACTGCATTCTCGACGGGCCAAGGGCTCTGGCAGTTCACGGTTATGCCCTTTGGCCTCTGCAATGCACCAGCTACCTTCCAGCGCCTCATGGAGTCGGTGATGAGAGGGCTGACTTACGATGCCTGCCTGCTATACCTGGACGACATCATCATCGTCGGGAAGACTTTTGAAGATCACCTCGAGAATCTGAGTAAGGTGCTACAGAGACTGCAAGCGACCAACTTGAAGCTGAACGCGAAGAAGTGCCAGCTCTTCCGCAAGGAAGTTAACTACTTGGGCCACATAGTCTCAGCAACCGGAGTGGCCACAGACCCGGAGAAGACGCAGGCTGTGAGAGATTGGCCTTGCCCAAAGGATAAGAAAGAATTGCGCAGTTTCCTGGGGCTGTGCAGTTATTACAGGCGCTTCATAACGGGGTTCTCCAACATCGCAAAACCCCTCACCCGCCTGACAGAGGAACACCGGCCTTATGTGTGGACGGAGGACGCAGAAAACGCTTTCCAGCACCTAAAGGAGACCCTGTGCAGTGCTCCAATTTTGGGTTTCCCACAACCGGGTGGCACCTTCATTGTGGACACCGACGCCAGCGACCATTGCATTGGAGGTGTCCTGTCGCAGATCCAGGACGGCCATGAGCGGGTGATAGCCTATTACAGCAAGACGCTATCCAAGGCAGAGAAGAACTACTGCGTCACCCGACGGGAGTTACTGGCGGTAGTAAAGACATTGGAGCACTTCCACAAGTACCTGTACGGTCAGCCATTCCACCTGAGGACTGACCATTCCGCCCTAACCTGGCTATTGACCTTTAAGAACCTTGAAGGCCAGACAGCACGTTGGGTCCAGAGGCTGCAGGAGTACGACTTCACCTCGGAACATCGTAGAGGGAAGAGCCACGGTAACGCAGACGCCATGTCCCGAAGACCCTGTCCAGAAGAGTGCGGCCAGTGCACAAGAGTGGAAGAGAAGGAGCGTGCCGCAGCAGTCCGAGTAGTTGTGGCAGTCCCTGCTGAAGGCTGGGATAGCGCAGGCCTGAGGAGGGAGCAGCTGGCGGACGCAGACTTGGGGCCACTCTTGAGGGAAGTGGAGGCAGGGATGAGACCAACCTGGGAGGACATCGCACCGAGGAGCGCCACCTACAAGTCGTATTGGGCCCAATGGGACTCGTTGAAGACCAGAGAGGGCGTGCTGTTCCGGGTATGGGAATCACCCGATGGGAAGACGCAGAGAGAGCAGTTGGTACTTCCCCGGAGTAAGGTCCCGGAAGTCCTGGAGGAAGTGCACGCCGGTACTACGGGAGGACACCTGGGTGCGAACCGAACGATTGACAAACTACGGCAGCGCTACTACTGGCTGAGGCTCCGAGCAGATGCTGAGAGATGGTGCCGTCAGTGTCACGTGTGCGCGGCGAGTCGTGGCCCCCAGACGAGGAGCCGGGGTCGCATGCAGCAGTACAACGTCGGAGCGCCATTCGAACGGATCGCCGTTGACATTGCTGGACCGTTCCCAGTTTCCGACCGAGGCAACAAGTACCTAATGGTGGTCGTGGACTACTTCACCAAGTGGCCGGAGGTGTATGCCATCCCAAACCAGGAGGCAAAGACAATCACAGACTGCCTCGTGGAGCAAGTGTTCTGTCGATTTGGGGTGCCGTTAGAGCTACACAGTGACCAGGGTACCAACTTTGAGTCCAACCTAATGAAGGAGGCACTACAAAGGCTTGGGGTGAACAAGACTCGCACTACGCCTCTACATCCCCAATCGGATGGCATGGTCGAAAGGTACATCAAGACCTTAGAGGAACACCTGAGGAAGGTCGTGGCCAGCCATCAGCGAGACTGGGACGTCAAGGTGCCACTGTTCTTGCTGGCCTATCGCTCGTCCACACACGACACAACTGGGATGACGCCAGCCAGCTTAATGTTCGGTAGAGAGTTACGCCTCCCTTGTGACCTGGCTTTCGGAAGCCCTCCGGAGGTGAAGCAGCCGGTGAACGAGTATGTGGAGAACCTGGTGGACCGCCTCCACGACGTGCACGAGATGGCTCGCCAGAACATCCAGAAGGCGAGCGACCGCATGAAGACCAGATATGATAGGCAAGCCAACAGCCAAGGGTTCCTGCAAGGTGACCTGGTCTGGTTGTATCGTCCTACCCGGACCAAGGGACGCTGCCCGAAGCTCCAGCAGCCATGGCAAGGACCGTACCGGGTGGTGAAGAGGATTAACGACGTGGTCTACCGCATCCAGAAGGTCCCCCGAGGAAAGATGTTGGTGGTACACCTGGATCGACTAGCCCGCTACGATGGTGCTGTTCGGGACGACCAGCTTTGAGGAGGGAGCAGTGTCACCCAATTAGCGGAAGGTATGACGGCACAGCTGTGTGGGGAAACCGGAGGGAGCGGAGCCACGCCTCCCATTAGTCTCTGTCACTAACTGAAGGGTGGTTAAAGGAATGTCACCCGTCCCTGGACGTTTCTCTCCCCTTCTTCTATGATCTGGAATATTCGCCTGGATACCAGAGACGCCGAGAATACGACGAGATGCTTATAAAAAGGGTTTCAGAGAGACAGTTAGTTAGTGTTAGTGTGTACGTGCATCGGAACGGTAACGGACGAACTGGTGAATCGTAATTGTGTGCATTACGTAATTTTGTGTAATTGGCAAGTATTTAACTGTGAGTCGGTGGAAATAAAGAACATTTTTGAGTGGTGAAATTGGACTTTTCATTTCACGAACCCACAAAGTCACAATATATATATATATATGTGTGTGTGTGTGTGTGTGTGTGTGTGTGTGTGTGTGTTTGTATCACTTTACGTTAAGTAAACAGAAGAATAAGCTGCTTTAAGAATGGTGTGCTGAAGAATGGGAAGAGAAAACCAGGTGAACGTAATATACATGCTTTCTCTACTGCTTACCTATAGTATTATTGTGCTGTTCGAATGGTTACCCTGGTTTTATCTTTGTTAATAGAAATCTCTTAGATAACGCATTGATTACTCCACGTGGACATAACATCTATCTGTCATTTGTGATTGCTGCACATTCCATTGGCTGAAGTGATGCGTTCATTGGTGCTTAGCAGTTGTTCGAGAAGCGTGCTAGTACCTCTAAATCTTCCGAGAATAATCACTACGTTATCTGAGATGTTTGTATTAATAAATATAAAGCTATGGTAACGTTCTGAGCAGTACAATAATAAATGGTTACTCTTCACCCAAAAATTCGATACCAATATTTCATGGGAAATGCGTGTTTTGAGACTCCCTGAGCCCAAAACAGTAGTTTCAGAAAATGGTGTGTGTATGTGAGAGGGGGGGTGTAAGAGCGAGAGAGACAGAGAGAGGGAGGTAGCAAGAACAGCATAATTAAAAAACGAAAGGTGTGTTAAATATAGACTTGGGATTCAAGTTCGGCATCTTTCTAGCGCGTCCTGCAGTAGAGCGTTGTGCTTTGGTTCCCTGCCATGAAATGCACCCGGGATCGGTTCCAACCCTTAGGAGTGCAGATTTTAGATCCCGGATATAGGACCGGGGCCCATTCAACATCGTGAGGAGAGGTACGATGGGTAGTGCATCCCAGTCAAGAAGGCCAACTTTCCGGCTGCGGTTGCTGAGAGGTTGACCACATCTCCGCCCCGCATCAATTGGATTGCTGCCCACCTCTGCCTTGCGTATGTGGGCGTGAAGCCGGCAGTTGGGTTGGCAGGCTCTGGCTCGCTTGCGGGCTGTTACGCAATGGGTTATGTTCTTTCTAGCGTGCACTACTAAGGTGTTCAAAAATATCCCCCAGTAGTTATCTTGAGTTCTCTAAGAATAGTTTGGGCCGCCCACTTCATCCATGATGACTTTTACATAACTGATAATCCGTAAGAGGTAGAGAAAACTTATTACCTAAAAAATGTAAACATCGATAAAGTACGCCAATGGTATCCAATAAATATTTTTGTAGTTTTATCCATTTCCGATATATTTGTTGTTATTGGTTTGAATTTTCCAACACAATTTTCCTAAACTGGGAAGCATTTCAAAGGCATCATATAGCGATTAGGTCTTAAATTATTAGACTGTTGCTTAAGCTTACATAAATCTCTATTCGTACACCAAAAAAGAAGCATTTAATTAAATAATTTCTGCAATTGTGTATTTCTATTGACACGTAGCAAGTAGAAAAATAAGCATTTATAAGAATAATATGATCAAGAGTGGCCTGAGAAGGTCTTGTGTGTGCAGCATGACATATACTTGTATTACTACTTAACGAAAATGTATAGAAGGGATGTATAATGTTTGAAATGGTGTTCACGACCTATGATACCACAGCTCTCTGGAGTTCAGAAAGTCAGGTCCTTAGGCCCGTGTTGTAAATTCTTTAAATCAAGCCCTAATTACAATTTTAACAAAATATAAATCCTAACTTTAAGCTAAACGCAACAGTTAATTAAGGAAGTAGATGAAAAAGAAATGTATATCAGCTGCTGTATGAACGCCAGAATGAGTGATTATGTTAGAACTGAATTATATTTTCAGGGTCCAATATAGAAAAGTCATGTGCATTCACATACTTTATTTACTCACTCTTTTAAAAACTATTCTTAAAATACCTATTCTATGTACATCATGTTAATCAAGATAAACTTTTGCTAACGCGTTTGAAATATTTACTTACAGATATAACGGGAATAGAGAATACAGTAAGTTTGAGCGGTGAAATGACAAAAAACAACGCAGGACAAAAAACAAACGGTCTCCTATTTCAGAAACGTATAAGTATCTAAAACTTCAGGTCATTATAGATGTCTCCTTTCTTTCTCTCTTTTTAAATAAAATCTACGTCCTCCAACTTTGTCACATATGAATGAAATGGGTGAAATGGTACTCAAAAAGAGTCCAGTGTCCATAGAGCTTAATTATCCGACATTCGTCTTTCAGGATAAGGGGATATCCCGGTAGAAACCTCACCTTGACCAAGATTCGAACTTAGGGACCTCTGGAACGTCAGGCAGACACGCTACTATCTACACTGCCGAGGTGCGCATTTAACATCAAATAGGGTAGTGCAGTATTCCACATTCTTCAAAATCAATTATTTCAAAAATCAAGCTGATTAAAAAAATAAAGAGTAAGAAAATGCAGTACTCGGAATCCGGTAATGTTTCTGCTGAACCACTGAGCCATACACGAAGGGCCGTATTCATATTTATCACTTTGGTCTAGACTATCTTGTGACCAACTTGGTACGGACCAAAAGCGATCTAACTTTTTGGTATTCATAGACGATGAAAAGTCTCGGACCAAGTAAAGCCGTGCACCAGCACGGAGCAAATGTTACACGACTTAGAAAGGTTCTTCTGCGCAGGCGCGAGTCCCATAGAGCGCCAAACAAACCACAGTGTACCTACAAGTTTAATAGTTTCACAGCTGTTTCTTAATCATTCTTACGGTAGCTGCTGCTTTTTGAGGTTAGGTAACAAAGTTTGGTGTGCTGTGAATATGGATAATACGAAGAAGCGTGTTATTGAGTTCGAGTATATTTGTGCTACGGCAGTTGGCGAATTATCTACATAAGGATGTTGTGAAACTAGCTTATTAATGACTCAGTAATGCTCATCTTGAATACGGTATAGGAAATTAGGGGATACTAGTTTCAAAAACATGGATAGGATATTTATTTTGCAAAAAGGAGTTTAAGATTCATTGCCCGCCTCGGCAGCGTAGATGGTAGCATGTCTGCCTAACGTTCAAGAGGTCCCGAGTTCGAATCTCGGTCAGGCTGAGTTACCTAGATACGTTTTTTTCCGGGGTTTTCCCTTATCCTTCAAGACGAATGTCGGGTAACTCTAAGCTCCATGGACCCTGGACTCATTTGAGCATCATTTCACGCAATTCATTCACCGTCCGATATAACTTAACGTTGGGGCGGACGTAAATTAAAAAAAAAAAAAAGATTCATATATCACTTGGACAAGATACAATCCTGTAAAGAAACTTTTATTAGACAGCAAATCCTTACAATTTACTCATATATTTATAAACTAATTCTATTCACTAAAGAAAAAATTCATTAATATCATTAAACAAGAATAGGTGCATTTCCGAGACGGGGGGGGGGCAAATAACTATTTTAGGTACTCTGTGAACAAATGAATGACATCCAAAGAACCATATAACCGTGGAAGAGTATTTTATAATAAATTGCCAAAATATATAAAATCTCCTAATGATCGAGCCTTTCCCAAATTATTAAGACACTTTTTAGTCCAAGAAAGAATTGAGGAAATGTAAATATGTAGCCTAAATTGCCAGTATTATGTCACAGGATGATTGGAATTTATGTAATTGATATATGTGTATTCTGTTAAATTAATTACGTTAGGTGTCAATATGTTGCATACAAATTGGTCACTAATTTAACATTGTTACTATCTAGCTTTCATTAGTAATATGTATACTTATGCTTACTTTATAATTGATATGTAAATTTGTGGAACTATAATCTAGCTTCATTGACAATGTTGGAAACTTTGTACGAAGTCCATGGATAATAAACATTATTATTATTATTATTATTATTATTATTATTATTATTATTATTATTATTATTATTATTATTATTATTATTATTATTATTATTATTATTATTATTATTATTATTATTATTATTATTATTATTATTATTATTATTATTATTATTATTATTATTATTATTATTATTATTATTATTATTATTATTATTATTATTATTATTATTATTATTATTATTATTATTATTATTATTATTATTATTATTATTATTATTATTATTATTATTATTATTATTATTATTATTATTATTATTATTATTATTATTATTATTATTATTATTATTATTATCATTATTATTATCATTATCATCATCATTATCATTATTATTATTATCATTATTATTATCATTATCATCATCATCATCATTATCATTATTATTATTATTGTTATTGTTATTATTATTGTTATTATTGTTGTTGTTGTTATCATAATCATCAACTGGTCAGAGGAAGAGAAGTTCTTGTTTTCTCTTGTCCAAAAATACTGATTATAGAAAATAAATTCGTGTCGACGAATACAAATATGACAAAGGAGGAAAATTAATAACGAGTTTGCTGATAATGCGGCTTACTGATGCCTGACTAATATTCTACAGGTTTGCAGTGTTGTCTTGATATCCTCCTCTTGCATAATACCAAAGTGCCATTAGGATCAATTGAGATACTAAGGCCTCGGCTATCGTCCCTGACGTACAGGTTAGGACGAATCATTTCTATCAGCTTTCGGCGTTCGCTTTACTGAAACTGTATTTGCTTTTGAAGTTAAGGTCGTCATATTTCGCATTAATTTCTACTTTTGGTAGATAAGTTTTCCTCCGTCGTCTTATTTCACGAATTCTGCGCGCTACAGCTACGTTCATCACTTCATTGTCGTCCATTTTGCAAAGATAGTCCGCCTTTAATCTACCCCTCGAAGGCGGATCAAAATTTGAGCCGGACCAGCGTGTTTGGTCCCCGGACTATCGCTAATCCCGGTTTATGAATAAGAAAATCGATTGTCCAACGTTAGTCCACCGGAAGTAGCAAGTTGGTCCGGACCAAGTTTGACTATGAATACGGCCGGAAGACTTCTTAGTGGAATAGCAAATACCTACGTATATCATCGAGATAGTATCACTGGTGTACTGGCTTAAGTTTACTTAGGCACATTACGTAAAATTACGCGCTCTTAGACCGTAAGTGTCTTATCTCAAATTGTTTTCCCAACACTTAAAGTTAATCGGTCGAATTCCAAAACAATCTGTGTGTGTGTGGAGGGGGGGGGGGCTCGCTGCGCACGCGCGCGTGTGTGTGCGCGTGCGTGCTCGTTTTTGCGCATATTTGCTTGCATTTTTAACTATTTGATTATGCTTGCAAATTTTAGTTCATTTACTTCGTTTATAATATTGTATGTGCCAATAGATGGATGTGTCTTACAGTTGAGAATTGTTGTTTTCGAAAACCACACTATTGAGAAAGAATACGCATTTTACTTCCAGTTATTACTTTTAAATGTTACAACAATAGTTTCTAAATTCCTTACTATATCTCGATGTGACTTCTTCTAGGTGAGTTCCAGGTTTATGGATCTTAATTACTGCGCATATTTCTAATATCCTAGAAAATATTTTATTCGTAAAGCATCATTAGCACAGTAAAGAGAGCGTGATTCGATTTTGCGCTGTTTAGACGGCGAAAACTTGTTTTAAATAAACAAAACAGAATTCGAGGTTCTCTACTGTTTTAATAAGAGAACTATTATGAGTAAAGTAGAAAGCACTGTAACGATTTTTATAGTGTTCATAGAATAAGAGTAAAAGTTGCTGCACGAACAAGAAGCCACACGTTACATCTTTATCCCTTCAACAGACAACTATCTCGCTATTTCCTTGTCTTTTAAATGAAGAAAATACACGAATAAAAATAGGCACTAAGTACAGAACTTCCTTTTCTGATGAAGTCTCAATATTGAATATTTGAATCCTATGCAATACGCACTTTCACCAAAGAGGGGATAAAACTTTTGACAAAAGTCGTGATTTTATTAGAGATCAACTGTTCATGACACTACATTCACTCTTAATATACACATATGCTTGAATTTAATCCCCAAATACTTCAAGTTCCTTTCTAAAACATTTACCAATGGTTCTTCTATCATCTTTAGAATCTCTGGGTTTGACTCTGGGATATTGTTAAAAGAAATCGGCTCGTTTCTAGCGTTTATTAAGGTATGACAGAACAACGAAGCACAAGACACTTCACTTAGTGTTGTGTATCTCTAAAATGGCTATATTAATCTGTGGTCGAGATAGAAGCTCACTGCATTACCGACTCTTAGTTCGCTTAAATGGCATCGAAAGGTTCAGGAGGAGCGCCCTATGCGTCTTCAATCCCCACCACGGAGTTGAGAATCTGGTATTAATCTGTGGGCTACACCGAGATACGGTGGTTACGCCCGCTTTATCTTTCGACGGAGATCTTATTGACTATCATCCCACGCTCAGGTTATTATAATCTAACGTGAGAAGGCTGTATTTTCAACTACACAGCACACAGCGAAGAGCGCTGGCGATTGGAGAAACGAATTATCTTCAAGGATGTGTGTTTGTGTGTGTGTGTGTGTGTGTGTGTGTGTGTGTGTGTGTGTGTGTGTGTGTGTGTGTGTGTGTGTGTGTGTGTGTGTGTGTGTGTGTGTGTGTCTAGAATAATCTCAAAAACTTCTAAACCAACTTTGACAATTATTTTTTCATATTTTATTGTTGTAAAGTTCTATTATTTCCCAGGAACATATGCAGACTGTAATTTCTATTCATATATTATTCAAAGGCTAAAATAATTTACATAACTTTCATTGAGAATACTATATAGTAGGAAATATTTCTGGTACTCCTCAGAGAATGCATGTAGACACAAAAGCTGGTTAGTTGCTGTACTCCAAAGAGACACCGTCAAAGCAAAACCCGGTCACGTTTCATTCCAAGGAATAAAGTTGGCCATTAAGTAACTCTTAAGAAAACAAAAATAGAGGTTAAAAAGCATAAACGATCCTACTTATGACGGTATGAATCGTATGTCAACTCGTTTCTTTAACTACTATTTAACAAATACTGCATATGTAATGTAACACCTCAGAATAATCCACCGCAGTGAGTTTTGTGGTGGACAACACGGCGCTGGGCGGGTTTTCTCCGGGATCTCCGGTTTCACCCGCCATCTCATTCCACCGGTGCTCCATGTTCATCTCATGTATCATAAGTGTCATCGCCTGCGGTGCCGTATGTAGTAAAAGCGGGCGTTAAACACTACACATTTCATTTTCATTTCATTTCAGAATAATCCTTACTCAAATTCTGTAGCTGTGTGCATTGAAACAAATAAATAAATAAATAAATAAATAAATAAATAAATAAATAAATAAATAAAATCTGAATATTCTACCCCGGCACCTAGACAACTATACCGGGGCATATATCCAAATTTTCTCTTTATTTTTCCATAAAATCCTTACAAATGTTATAATTATACAAATCTCTCAGAAAGCTACTCTACAAAAATAAAATGAAATAAAATAACAGAAATAAACACAAAAAAGCAAAAAACAAAAGAAAACAACTATAAAAATTACAAAATCCTTATTTCCTAAATCTATATCTAAATCTACTAATTCTGTAGTCCACCATGGCCTCTGCCATCACTCTCTCCCTCCGCCGCCCATGCAGTCAACTCCATTGTTAGATTATTCAATAATTCTTCCCGTCTTATCCTATTTTGTATTCTAGAACTCCTTCTTGGATCTTGTACTATTCTTCGCCCATTATCAACTCTTTCTCCTTTGAATATTTTTACCTCCCATGCTTTCTTACTTACAAAGTTAGTCAAAACTTGTAATTTATTTACCAATTGTTGATCTCGAATTATGTCATATACGATATATCCTGCTAGCGCATGCCTCTCTTCTTGTTGGTGAATTGCATATCTTCCACATTCAAATACTACATGTTCAGGATTATCTTGTTTGTTACATAATTCACATATATCATTTTCAGTTTTATTGATTTTCTTCCAATAGGTCTTATAAGGTCCGTGTCCTGTTATATAATGTATAAATCCCTTTGTTGGTTGAATAAAATTCAATTTTAGTCTCTCTTTGACGTTCTGAAAAATTTCGAACACTCTTCTACCTTCTAGACTTTCTGTCCATTCTTTTTGCCATTTATCTTTTAAACTATTTTTAATCACCCAAGATTTGTTTGTTCTGACTCCAGTTATATTATAAACTTTTTCTAAGTTTCCTTTTTTCGCCCAAAATTTTGCGCCCTTCAATCTTATTAATAAATCAATCGGCCAAATGGCCGTTGTTACTAGCAATGCCATAGTTGGTGTTGTTTTTACAGCTCCTGTCAGACGTAATAATACTTTTCTTTGCGTTCTTCTCAACAATCTTCTTATTTGCACATCATCCATCCTTTCTGCCCAAACTGCTGCCGCATACGTCATAATTGAAGCAAAAATGGTGTTATGATATATCTGTATATTACGCAATGGAAGTACAAAATTTAAATTGGTTATTCTTGCTAGCTTTAGCACTATTTTCTCTGTTTTCTGCCTAATATACTCCGTGTGTTTTCTGAAATGAAATTTTTCATCTATCATGATACCCAAATATCTCATCTCTTTTTCCCGTTTAATGTTCTGATTATTTATCTTCACTGTAGGATCCCGCTTTAAATTTCCCTTAAAAAGCACATAATTTGACTTGTTTGGTGCAATTTTTAGTTTTGTTCTGAAACACCAATTTGATAATGTATTTGTAACTTCTCTTGCTTTATTTTCTAGCTCTAGTCTGCTCTGTCCATCCATCATTATGACTATGTCATCAGCATACGCTATTACATCCAAAACCTTATGATCTCTTTCCAGTAGTTCTAATAAATCTTCTGATAAAATATCCCAAAAAAGGGGCCCCAAGATAGAACCCTGAGGGCAACCCTTGGTTATCTTCTTCCTAGTTTCAAAATTTGATCCACCAATGAATACTTCTCTATTGGAACAATAATCCTTTAATAAATTATAAATAGTACTTGAATATTTCTTGTCTTTTAAAATGCCGAAAAAATACGGCCACCATAAATTATCAAAAGCGCCCGATATGTCCACAAATAATCCAATTACATAATTCTTTTGGCTTTTTGACACTGTTTCTTGAATTTTTAATATTGCATCCTCAGTTGAATATCCCTTTCTGAAACCAAATTGTTTATTATTCATACCCAGCATCAACCTATTTTCCATTATTCTTTTATATATTAACTGTTCAAAGATCTTGCCAATAGCATTTAATAAACATACTGGTCTGAAAGATTTTGGTTGCGTTCTGTCCTTATCTGCTCCTTTGCACAAAATTACAACCTTTGCCTCCTTCCACAAGTTTGGAAATCTCCCTCTTGCCAAACAATCATTAAACAAGAAACACAAAAACAAGACAATTTCTTCTCGTAGATTATACAAGACTTCATTTATAATACCATCTGGACCAGGTGCCTTCTTCTTTTTTAACTTCTGCAGAATTAATTTTATTTCTGTAATATCAAAGGGATAAACAGGATTTCCTGTATACTGCAACATCATCTGGTTTCTTTTTTCAACATGAATATCATCATCTTCTTCCTCTTTATCATCTGGCAATAACGTATGTAATAACAATTCCACCGATTCTTTCCCACTTTCTGTCATCTCTCCATTACCCTTATCTAATGTGGTTAAGATTTCTGGCTTCTTAATTTTATCCATAATAATTTTATACGGTTGTCCCCAGACATCTTGTTTTAAATTATTTTCAACGAACTGTTCCCAATGTTGTTTTCTGGTGTCTTCTAATAATTGTTTATACTTTTGTTTGGCCTCCCTATAATTCTTTAAGTTCTCTTCTCTTTCCGTATGTATGTTTGATTTTTGATATATTCTTCTTAATTTCCTTGCTAACGATCTCAGCTTCTGCAATCTATCTGTCCATTTTATTTTATCCTTATTATTAGAAATTGTTATCTTTGGAACGGATTTTGATACTGCTACTTTTATTGCTTGTGTTAAATTTATTGCATCCAAATCCACTGATATTCCCGTATACTGTAAATTTAAATCCTTAAAAACTTGCTTCATCTTATCCCAATTTGCTCTTTTATAATTATAACGTAATTCTATTTCATGTTCTTCTTGAATTACTTCCCCATTCAATAAATAATCAAAATAAATCAAATTATGATCACTTGTGGTCTGACCCTGTGTGACCCACCAATTTCTAATCTTCTTCTCCGCTGTTGCTGACGCTAAAGTAATATCTATATTTTCTTCAGCACCTGCTCTATTTTGAAAAGTTGGTGGATTACCATCTTTATTTATTACATATAAATTTAATTCCGAGATATGTTCTTCCAGTTTCTCCCCTCTTTCATCTGGTCTTTTACTGAACCACCAAGTTGATTTTGCATTACAATCACATACATGCATGATTTCTTTATTTCTGAATTTATTATGAATATTTTGTAATTTATATAGAAAGGGTTCAATATCCAAACTATATTGAAAATAATAATTTGCCAATATAAAACTTCCATACTTTGTTATAACTTCAATGCAATTAACATGCGTATCCAGAAATTGCGCTATGTTTACTATTTGCAAATCTTGCTTGAAAATTACTATTGCTGCCATTGCCTTTTCCTGAGATAAGATTTGTCGGGATCTTAACGGCATGTATGGAATTTTGGAATTTACCACATACGGTTCTTGAATACAAATAATATCTAATTTTAATTCTTCTGCAATTTTTCTTATTTCCGCCATAACCAATTTACTTCTTTGCCCATTTATCTGTGCAATTCTTAAGCTTTCCTCCATGAGTTACTTCCTAAATTTAATCCACCAAATACATCTCTTCTTACTTTTGCGAAATTCTCTCTATTTTCATTTACTTCCTTTGCCATATTATGATTGAAACTTCTTATATTGTCCTTAAATTTATTTACTTGGGCTATTTTATATTTATTTTGTTTAGAAGTTATAGATTTATTTGTGTTTACAGCTGATAAACCTGTTGCTATAATATTTTCCGATTTATTAGATTTATTTGGAATTTTTTGTGCATTGGTCTTATAAAACGTTGTTTCTGGCTTAAAGCTAGGATTAAAATTGGCAGTTTTTACTACATTATCCTTTACGACATCTTTTTTAACAATCTCCGATCTATTTAATCCTGAATGTCTAATTTGTGCATAACAATGTGGCCAGCTTGCTGCTGAATCAATTACAACTCGACCATAACATAGAACAAGATCATTATATAATTCTTCTAGATCTAATACCTCTCCCCTTCTCTCAGAAACAATATTTGACAACAACATTAATTCTTATAGATCTGTTGGTAGATTTTTTGTTCTTGAATCCATCCTTTCAACTGCATTTGGAACTGGAATCATAATTTTATCGCCATTGAAACAGCTGGACGCCAAAATTTCCTAATAACATTTTTCAAGAAATATTTGCTTTACTTCCTTTTATCTGATTTGGTAGTCAAATTCGTTTGCCGGGCATGCAAAATATTTGTATCTATAGTGGAATGTGGAATCTTTCTATCCTTCTGCTTCCCTCCATTTCGTTGGATATTGTGACTTTGTGGGTTCGTAGAATTAAAATTCTGAGTTGCAGATATTCCAAATGTTCTTTATTTCCGTAGAAATACCTCTGTTCTATTCTTACAGTTGTTACATTACATCACATACACTTCACAATCTACCAAGGTCGATGACAGTAACACACAGCGTTCTGATTACATCTGTTTACATTAGCTCTCGTTACAACACTTTACAGCTGTTTACTTCTGTTTACGACTGACTCTTGGCGAGTCGTCGCCTCCTTAAATACCTCATTGATAAATTCGAGAGATTTCTGTAACAATCACTAGATATTTATGGAATAAACAAGACATCAAAAGTACTATAAAACAATCAAGATGTCACCAGAGTGTTCCAATTACCTCACTTTTCTGTGTTGGTAAGTCTTTTATCTCGCGCTATCTTTATCTGTTTTTGCAGGCTTTTTATTTCCACACTGCCTATCAGTTCCTTTGTGCAAACAAGCCGCGCGAACCATTTTACCGCGTACGCCGCTAGTCGTAAAAAGGAATTCGCGACAATATGTTTACAGTTTTTGCATTATGTGAGAACTGTGTATGTAGCCTTCACGTTATTAAGTACACGGTTTTTAATTTCAGTACAGGTACCTAATTATCTAAACAATTACTCGACCATTCCGACAGATGATTGTTTAACTCCAAGTAGTACTTGTACAGGTTGTTTCAAAACGACACCGAACGATTATAGCCGTTGCGTACTCTATAACTTAACTAGTCCGAATTTCCGTGTCATAGCTTGGAAATTCTGTTAGGTATAATTTTATGCAGCATTAAATAGTACGTGATTTTGTGATCAGGCAGCGCAGGAACCACTGGTGGGCGAACCTCGAAAGTTGTTATTGGGACGCAGCAGTAACGAAAACAAAAGCATTGCTCTTTATCAGGGACCCTAGCCACACTTTCAGGTAATGGGTCAAAGGGCAGTTTCTTGTGAGAAAGTCGAATAATGACTCGGACAGATCCAAGGTTGCTCATTTTGCTATGACCTTGATTGTACAATGCTTTCAACCAGTTACTGTAAAATCAACAGCTTGCTTTTCAGTTACAAATGCTTGATTTATACTGGTCGCCAATCTAGAAAGTGATTGACATTTCGTCCGGAGAGAGAGGCGACGTTACCGCTTATTGCTGCCACGTGGAGAGCGCGATAGCACTACGCGTGCGAGGCTGATTCAGTTGCGACTGCAATGGGTATTTTATTATTATTGTTATTATTAATTATTTATAATGTTGTACACAAAGACAATAGTGCTGTCGTGGATCTACATGCAAACGCTAGAGCATGCAAGAACACATAAATGTAAAGATAATCGTAACAAAAGAGGCATACCTGTGACATTTTGATGCTTATTGAAGTGGGAAAATGCCGCTTACATAATTTTTCCCGGGAGTTTCTAATTTATACCTCAATGTCTCACTTTCTTTTTTAAAATACTTTTCTTTCCCAATCTTAACCTTAATGACCTTACTGATACCTACGTACGTGAAGTCCTATCAAGCACCTTAGAGAATGGAATACTAGACTCCCCTTTCAATTTCTCCTCATCGAAGTATTCTCTCACAGAGCATATTATTTCCCGTGTATGTCCTTTATTTGGAACACCTTTACCAAATACAGTTTTATGTGGTTCCAGAGAACGTTCAGGTTTTCGCTTGTCACTATACTTAGACATAATTAAACATTCATTAAAGACAATTGCAAACGATCACAACACGCGCTCAGATACACGGACTTAGGCATACGTAAACCAAGGCAAGTTACCACAAATAAAATGCAAAGTAACTTGCCAGTACAGGATCTCTTAACTGTGAGAGCATTCTGTTTATGCAGCGTTATCAGAAGAGAAATAAAAACCTAGGTATTGTATTTACTGCAGCGTTTGCGTAACTCGCTCGCCCGCGTCATGCTAAGCACGTGTTAGAATATCGTCAATCAAGGTTTAGCGTCTAACGTTGTCATGGAAACTCTCGACTCTAATTGGTCATTTTAATCGTTACTATGACAACCGTTATGACGTACTCATCCCCTCCCATTTATTTAGACTGTTATTGCATGTGGCTACTAACTGTCAATCACATTCTAGTTTGGCGACCAGTATAGTATTATTAAACACAGTGAAATAAAAGGCTTGTCTCATTGCATAAGGCATTTAGTTTTGGTTAACTTTATCTATAATTCTTTGATATTGTTCTGTTCTTTTTATCATTTAATGCTTCCATCCTCAATTTCACTAACATTAACTTCCCTCTAAGAGGTTTAAGTTGCATATGTCCAGCAGCTTATTTGCTGTTATCGACTGTTATAACGGAATGTTGGAACACGTTAAACACTCATAAGCAATAACTAAGCAATAGCTTCTTTATTGCGGTTTCATAAGCCAAAGGAATTCTTTAGACCTGTCCTGATCCATTTTAGTAGCAGGAGCGATTAATTAATAGCGCAGCTGGTGAGATTCCACCTCCAGTAACACATCGGCTTCAGATTTATCCGAGGAATCATGAAGTAAGAATATCACCCTAACCTGGGAGCCTATTTCCGTAACAGGTCAGCTTTTCATTGCAGTAAAGATATTGATTATACATTTCCAAATAGAGTATTAGTCGGTCCTATACATAATATTTGTCCCGTAGCTAACTCAGAAAACCAACAAGCGTGTCAAATGACCTTTCTTGTTGCTTGGTTAACGCACTGAACGTTCGCCTTTTCAAGACTTAATAGGTGCTCTTTAACGTTACCCGGGCATTCTCGAATAACCTTAGAAAATTTGTGTTATTTCAAATGACATCATTTGTCGCCAAAGGGGCTCATAATTTCAAAATACCAGGGTATGTGTCATTTAATTGGTAGCTTACTCCAAAATGCAAATATAAAACCACAGGTTTCACACTTCTGCTAATTATCAACATTGCCTCCGGAGGACTATGTGTGCAATGAATAAGGATTAGAATGCACAAAAATAAAGCTGTTGGTAGAACAGAGTCGCAGCAGGGAGAAATAATATCCACGCTGACCAAAGTTATTAGTTCATCAGAATTAAACACAGGTACTTGTCCTGTGCATCACTTGTAAATTTTGCTGAAATAAATGCAATTTGGCGGAAACACTCATTTTAAGATTCTTTAATTTAACAATCCATTTGATAAGTAATTACTTCTGGATTGAAGAAATTAGCGCTCTTTTAAATCTATATTCAGTACCTTTAAATCATCGTGTATAACAAACAAGTGTACGCTTCAACAGTAATTGATTAAGACTAGTTGCTTGCAAGAAGGTCCACTGTTTCATGGGGGATATGGAAATAGGTTCATTTTGGCTCGGCCGCGCCGTGGCTGTGTAGTTAGACCGCTTGGCTCTCACCAAAACGGACCGGGATAAATCCCAGGCGAGTGCAAAGTGAGGTTTGTTGTGGACAACACGGCGCTGGGGCGGGTTCTCTCCTGGATTTCCGGTTCCCCCCCCCCCCCCGCCATCTCATTCCGACGGTGCTCCATCTTCATCTCCTCTTTAATGAACACTTATGATACGCACTACTGTTACACTTACACCTCTGTTTAACAAAAACCCTTTGCGTCTCAATTTTTGTTTTTAGTAAAAAAAGGGGGGGGGGAACTGTATTACTCTCCAAATTGATTTAGCTCTGTCCTTTACTCTGAACTGTGGTAGGTCAAGGATTTCATAGGTCTTTACAAAACTGGTTTTACTGTCAATAGAAGGGCTATATTTTTGTAAAACGCCTAAACAGTAGGAGGCTCTAGACGGGATACCCTTGCCATAAATGGAAGAACTTCCTTGGAAACTTATTCTTTTTAAATGTCGGCTCAAATTGGTTATTTTCTAGTACGTTATGCGGCATACTGAAAGGAACATATTCCTGAAACTTATTTGTGCCACGTGGGTTCGTCATTTTGATGAATATTTTATTTGTCCACGCTGGGAAGCCTATTGTGATGTAGATTTGGTGGTATTATGTGGCTTTTTATCACCTTTTCTCAGTCTAGCTGCAGTAGGAGAGCACTGACGACTACTTTTCCAGTTGTGATCTCGGAACAATGCTTTATATCGCCCTTATTCGTTAAATAACACTTCCTTTATTTCTTAAAGATTACACTTTATTTTAAAATACAATAAATATTTTTAGGTTACAGTTATAACTATATCATTCACAGTAACACTTCTTCGTAGTTGAAAATTTTCTTATAGTTATTTTCCTCTCCTTCCTCCGGAAGTTCTTTTCCTCTCTATGGTTACCGGATTTTTCCGATTACTTTCCATAGCGGTTATATAATTTTTTCCACGTCTTTGACTGAGCGACTCTTTTGTTTTCTATTACTTATTACATTTATGTTTTATTAAGCAACTATTTTAACATTTTAACATTGACAAACAACTCTTGCTAGAGACTACCTTTAAACAACTGTTTCAAGTAGTGCTACGTGATTTAATCGATTAACGGAAACGATTACTTGATTACTTTTTTATTTTAGATTAAAGATTAAAAAATTAATCGAATAATCCAATTGATTAAAATTAATTGATTACAATAAATATTAATCAGAACTCTTTTAGCCAAATTTGGCCCTCTTCGTTTTGATGTATTGCTTAAAACCTAAACAGCCTTTCCAAAGCATCAAGCGTTCACTAGGCACATAATATTCTTTGAACTTAGAGATAATATAACTCCTGATAACTAAAAGAAATCACTTTGAACCCCGAGAGAGTCTAAATAACACTTCTGTTGTGAAATATTCTAAGATGAACATAACTACATACAGATGCTGACAGAGAGGTTTCTTTTCTTACAGCTTGTATGTGACAACATACCGTATACAACTGATTATTTATCGCTTGCTAGCATAAACTGAGCTGTACAACCTTGAACAGAACACATCGCTTACGCAGCTATGGAAACAATAGTTGATCCCTCTTCTCAGGGCTGGTGGGGGTGTAACTTCGCTGTAAACTGTAGTAAGCCAGTAACGTTTCCGAATTTGTGACAGTGAAAGTTTTGTGTTAAAAAGTTAAAATAAGGAAAAACGTTTTGTGCTGAGTGGAATTAAAATTATGGCATATGAAAATTTGCGAGACAAACTGGGTGTACATTTTGGCTTTAAGCTAACTGAATCTGGTAAAGTGTCTGACGGAAAAAAAAGTATTTTGTAAAATTTGTGAGAAATCATTTAATAATAGTGGTAGTGCTAGTAGTACGAATTATCATTTGAAACACACCCATCCATTTCAAAGTGCTAACGAATCATCTCCAACTGTTCCTCAGGCATTGCAGTCCAATCTAAATAATTTCATAGCCAAACCGATTTCTTTCACCAAAGAAGCTTACTTAACAAATAAAATCGTAAAATGGATGGTAAAGGATAGCCGAACTATCGATATTATTTCGGATGAAGGGCTAAAAAAGTTTTAAGAGAAGCTGTTGTAAACAGTTCTTATAATCTTTCATCAAAATATGTTGTGAGTAGACGAATTGACAAGTTATACGATACTGAAGGATCTAAGATATTGGACACATTAAAGTATGTGGAATATGACAGGGGATTTCTGGACTTCAGTAACGAATCAAGGTTACTTAGGAGTTACTGCCCACTGGATTGATTCTGAGTGGGAGTACTGCAGTGCAACGTTGCAAGTGAAAAACGTAACTGAAAAGCAGAGCGCAATCACTTGTACTAACAAGTTCGAACAGGTTGTACATGCTTAGAACTTGCTAAATAAAGTCATTGCAATTTGTACGGACAATGCTAGGAATATTGAAATTGGTATTGAGAAATCAAGGTATGACAACGTTAGGTGCTCTGCTCATACTTTACAATTAAGTCTCAATAAGGCGATTAAAAGTGTTTCTATAGATATCCTCCTTGCTAAATGCAGAAAAGTATTGGGCCACTTTAAATACAGTCCGTACCTAGAAAATGAACTGTCTAAAAAGTTGAACGATCTCAATATTCCACAGATAAAATTAAAATAAGACGTAGTAACCCGATGAAATAATACTTGTATTATTTTTGAAAGTCTCCTCAAAGCTAAGAGAGCAGTTATTGATATATTAGATACCCAACCTTCAAATATTATTCCATTAACTTAAAGTGAATGGGAAATGACAAAGAATGTTTGAATGTCTGAAACTTTGCCTGGATATTTGTGATTTTCTTGGGGGAAGTAAATACGTCACAGTAAGTAATAAGTCATCTAAGATTAAGTCTCAAAGTCGCTGATTCAGACCCTCTGTATGCGATGAGGCTCAAAACTACTCTTGTCGAAGATTTAACAGAAAGAATTAATAACTGGCATAAATTAGAAATGTATGAAGAAGTTACAGCTCTCGATCCGAGATTCAAATCCTTGAAATGTCTTCCAAGAGGCACACGAGAATTAGTATGGAAAACACCTTCAGAAATGTCTGTGGTAAGCGCAAAAACTACGACAGAAGTAAATTTGAAGAAGAGAAAACTGATTTTTAATGACAATGACGATGTCGAGGAAACCGCCCCATTAACACCACTTGCTACAGGAATTGGCGTCTACGAGTCTTTGGGTAAACTGGATGACGACTTCGCTAATCTTCTTCAGTGGTGGAAGTCACATTCTATTCAGTTACCAATTCTTTCATCCATAGAGAAGAAATTACTTTGTTTACCAGCTACATCGGTTCCCTATGAACGTGTGTTTAGTGATGCAGGAAATATTGTCACCAAACGTAGAGCAGTACTAACTCCAAGCACGTGAATGTACTTACATGTTTAAAATCATGGATGAAACAACAGTGACTAGGTGAGCCTTCATGTAAACTATTACTTGCATGTCAGTCTCACAAATCTTAGTAGATTGTGATATAATATTTTACTAAATAGTTACTCACATATTGTAGGTCTAATTCAATACATATATAAAGCATGTGCACTTGATGGAAACACAAATTTTGAATCTAAATATTTCAAAGTTTCATAAATAATTAATTATACAGAGTACTAAAGTGCTTTATATAATCCTTACACCTAATTTTCGAACAGATAATATCTTGATTAATCGATACATTAATCGATTAAAGTAACATGGTTAATCGATTAAAAATTTTGATCTACCCACAGCACTAGTTTCAAGGCATTCATTATTGAGAAATGAAATTCAGATTATGTAAACAGTTTAAACAAATCGCGGTCGGCTATTTTCAGCAAACCGGCAGATGCATATGGGTTTACGGTAATAATTTAATAAATGGTTTCGATCATGATGATAATTTCGGGTTCGAAGGTAGAGAAATCATTATCCAATGAAAAAAAATCATGAACTTAAACACTCAATTAAAATTCGTAAGAAAACTTTCTATAAACAAGAGGGAGATGCGACAAGATAATTAAAATGTAAGAACGATGACATTTTTCTCGCTTTAGTATAAAAGTGATCACAATGAGAGAGCGATACCTTTTTAATTGTACTTATCCTTTAGTATAATTATTCCACTAACAAATCGCCTTTTGTTTTATCTTACTTTAGATGTTGAGCCACTTATTTTATATTTTGAATTCATAGGTCATTAAAGTCACGCCATTTTTATCCTTTATCAACTGCCAACATTGAACAGAAAACTGCAAGAGAATAAACTTTGTAGATTCTTGTCGAATCAAAGCAAAAATTATTGAAATAAAAAAGGACTAGGAAAAGTAATCAATTGTTAATGTTGACTGCCATGTGTTAAAACTTTCGATTAATTTCGATTCTGATTAAAGATCCTGTCATGTAACTATCATCGAAATCTAGTCAAAATGGGTATCGCACTTGATTCGCAATCGTTTGATTTTATAGCTAAAGAACATAGAAGCCCATATTAAACTATGGCAGTGGTATGTAATAAATTCACTTGAATATACATATGTAACACATGTGTGTGATTCTGAGTTTATTAACATAGTAAAGTCTTTGCAAATACCAATGACGATTTCATCATATTTGCTTTGTGTGCTCATCAGATATTTGAAAGAAGGAAATTATATATATATCTAAAATTACTATTGATTATACCTTTAGTATAACAATAGTTTATAGCGACAGCAAAGGGGATATAAAGGTAATGTTCAAAACACATTTTACCTTTATTATGCGTAAATCCCGTTTGATTCTGTATATTCTATGCATTCTTAAAGGTTGACGGGTATGAAAGGTTTACAAAACATCATTAATCATTAACGGTTTGAAACCTATTTAATGTTTAAATACTATTTATCACAACGTATTTCTTGCCATAGCATTAATGATCTTATACAAGATATTTTGTTTACCTTTAGTGTCTATTTGCAATACGTATGTAAGATTTGAACCAATACTTTATTTTTATAGTGTAATGTGCCTTTTATGGTGAAGTAAGGAAAGAAAAATTTGGACTCTCTAAACATATCATAGATCCTTTGTAAAGAATAGATTTTTTAAAAGAAAAATGCCATGTTGGGTACAAACTAATAAACTGAGTGAAGTCCTTAAGACATAGTTCATTATAGTTACGTTGTAACAACATTCCAAATAAAGATTGCAGCATAATTGATCACACAACTCTATGACGTAAGGTATCTCCTATCATTGCAGGTATATGTTTAAGATTAGCAGGTAATCTTCACAGAATCCATGTGACAGAGGAGGTCACCGGTATCTGTGATTGAAGCTCTTCGAATCCCCTCAATTATTTTGCTGGAGTTTTATTATTTTTACTGAATTGGTACAATCTATGTAGTAAATACCTCCCCTGTACAAACAGGATAATTTATATTTAGCGAACCATGAAATTTAAAAATAAAGTAAGAATTAATCTTCCTTCAAAAAAATAATAAAAATAAAAATAAACTATATTTAATCTAGAAAAAGTACAATATAACATTAATAACAAATACTAGGATTTATTAAATTCTCATATGAATTTAATGAAAAATTAATATTTTTAGATATATTAATCTTAACTTTAACTACAATTCAATTACTCCCGTCTCGGTCACAGTCAGCTCCACCAGAGTGTACATAGAAATTTGAGAACTCGAAACTTGGTAAAACGCTCGTTTTATTCCGCACTGAACGTTTGATGATTAATAGTCTACGTTATTTGGTAATTACGTTAAATGTAAATTTCAACACGTAAAATGAAACATTTCCATCGCAATTTACATGAAGAAAGAAATATGCGTGTATGTCTGATCAGCACCATTTAACCTTTCATTTTTAATATTACAATGCGTCTTAGAACATTTCAGTGCTTTCTTCCATTTAACACAATGTAAACGCAATCAACTGTGATGCGAGTCAGCTACTGTAACTGTTAACCTGGTAAAATATTACGAAAGTGGAAATGGGAACAGAATAATATTTAGTGCTTCTTTATATATAGGTGAACCCATTTAAAACTTTCACTGCAAATATCTCTGAAACAACTATCCATATTGGTAGACAATCGTAACGGATATGAAGTGAGGGAAGAGGCTCATTAAAGTAAATAACGCGAGTAATTAAAAATGAAGGAAATATGAGTTACACCATATCCCTTTTAATGGGAATACTGTATTATTTATTACGCAATTGATAACACGGGAAGTTGCATAAAGATTGAGTTAATGACATTTGTTGCATAGGGATAGATCGATTACATCCCCAGAAGTTGTATCAGATGTTACGCTTGAGATATGACGAAATTCACAACAGTTGCACTGTGATTGATGTGCAATATGCACAAAACTTCTTGAATGAAAAAAAAGGGGAAAGAAAAGGTTGATACCTATACCGTCGTTTACTCAGAAGAATGTCTGTCTTTAAACGTGCCATGGCTCAGTGAATGCGTAATTTCGTGATAATATACAAATAAAGTAACGAGACAGATCCAATTTACTGTCTACAATGCAATTAAACTCTAAGCAGTGCCGATGTTGCTACAATATTATATGGTTTGGTTTCTTGTCGTCATAATTATATTTTTTACAGGTATACAGATTTACTTATCGAAAGTATGATCATGATTGTTTTGTTTGATGTAATATAATGTATTGCTGATGCTGTTTCGCGTAATGTTTATTGTCCCATTAAAAAAAGCCGAAGTTCCTTTTGAAGTAGGGTGTAAATTATTAGCACCAGAGGAATAAACAATGGAGCGCTATCTCAGGTCGCTTGTGTCAACCACAAGGACGTAGCTAAGCTCCTGAGTCAAATACAGCATGTAGATGTGTGTTAAAGGGGGGGGAGGGGGTGCGAAATAGGGAAGACAGAGAGAGAGAGGGATAGAAAATTTCTGCGAATCTGTGTGTCTTAACCCACAAGTTGGTACCAAACTTGGTACTTAAGTTCAACATCTTTAACGGATGCGACACGAAAATTAAAAAAAAAAAAAAAAAAAAAAAAAAAAAAAAAACTCCCTGAACACAAGCTACCATTTAGATAGAACATTTTTTGAAATATTTTGATTTTCTCAAAAAGGCTGTAACAATCTTTATACCGTAGGCACCAACTTGTGTTTTATTTTGTTTTATTAAACTATAATTCTTGGTAAGATGGAAAACGTAAAAACCTAAAAGAAAATGCTGGAACATCGCGTTCCTTTAAGGACAGACTTTAATTAGGGATGTGCATCTACTAAATTGCACACCGCGTTGCTACTGAGCGGCATGGGTTCGAATTCCATGTTTCTGTGCGGCTGAAACAGGTATCTGAATTATGCGGTTACTTTCGCAGAAGCTAAATGTGAATTTGGAAATCAGCGATTTGATACCCCACTTGACAGAGCACTACGAGGGAGAAAGGTAAAGAATTACCATGGACAAGAAAATGGCATTTGTGCTATGACATAATTTGTCTCCAAAGCGCTCTCTAAATACCCAGAATTTTCCTCCCCCGATCAGCAGCCTAAGAGCGCCGGATAGCTTTTTACCTCTTTTCTACCCACGTATGTTTACAAGATCATTCTAGTTGGAGACAAATTATAATTACACATTTTAAGGGACATCGACTGTCTTAATTCCGCGGGTTCAACGACCGCGTTATTATGGAATTCGGTCTTTGTTGTGTGGTGGTGTGAGATGAGCTCTCTATACAGAATTAATGTTCATGTAATGTGTAAATAAGATACTCCTTTTGCATAAACCCTACAATTTGGTTGAATGATTTAAAAGTGAACGATCTAAAACGCAGCTAATACATTCCTCTCAAACTTTTCTGGTACTAATGTCGTCTTATAGTCATGGCTTTAGACGGCATCAGAATCAAAAGGTAAGGATCTAGGGACACTATTTTTTGAAGTCGATGGCGATGCTAACAGACTTGTCTCAATTTTGAAGGATAAATTCGCAGAAAAGTCTAAAAGTCAAGTCTAAAATGTTAAATTGCATTGAGAAAATATCGCGGCGATTTCCTGAATGTAGCGCAAAATTATAGGTTTTTAGAGACCAAGATTCTTGAGGATGAGTAACTCATAATAACGGAAACAAATATAAATATTAGAATAATGGGTATTGAAGGTTAAATTAATTCAGAGGAGTCATACAGGCAGTTCCCGCTGAATTCAGATTAGAATCAGAATTAACTAAAGGTGGTGCGTGCGAAGCTGTTTTTTAAAGCGGGAAAACCCATGGCCTACGTGTCGAAAGCAATTCGAAGTCGAACCTATTGCCAATAGATGGAATAGAGAAGACAAATGCACTGCTTTAGTAATTTTTCTTTGAGGCAATGCTTTGAATACTCTACAGGCGATCGCAGACGTTGAACGGAAATAAGATTCCCTGGTGACTCGACTAGAGATGAAGTGTGGCGATAAGCATCTTCAACAATAATTATTGTGTCATAACCAAATTCTTACCAGACTTCAGAAGCATAGTGTTGCACAGTAGGAGATAGAGGGCGGCATCATATGACTTATACTTTAGCTCCAAATGATTTCATTGAGGAGCTAACTGTAAAATCCTTTTGATGAGCACGTGCACTGGAATTCGAAGCAGCTACGCAAAAGTCGAGTGTATAATCGAAGCTTTTTTTCTTTTCCTTTTTTCTTCTTTTTTAGTATTACATTTCCCCCTTTTTCTCCATTGTTTTCGCCGCATTTTTAATCTTCCGTAGCTTTGCCGTTTTTTGTTTTCTAGTGTTTTATACATATACACAGAAACATCCTTACCCATAGCGCGACCCGCTATGAGGCGGAACGCTAGACATTCACTCTCGAGACCACGGTAAGAGGGCCGGCAAGCTTAGGCGGCTGAATGAAGAGGAGCCCCTAAATGACAAAGTAGAGAGGATAGTTTTCGAAAATTCTGTGCATCAAGAGCGGATAACCGTGAAAAAGGGAGTTACGCTGCTGGAATTGTGGTGAGCTTGGACATATCACAATGCATCCAGCCTTCAATTAAACTAGCAGGAATTGGTACTAAGGGACAAACATCGAGGCGCGGCGCTACTGCACAGAGAAAGATATGGCACATAATTCGTGCGTCAATTAGAGGGCCTCTTTGTTGACGGTATCGTACTTTTTTTAAAAAAAAAAACTGTGCGTTCTCCAACGTTAAATCTGATCGGACGATGAATGAATGAACTAGGTGAAATGATGAAGTAAATGCTGTGCTTTTTGCTCTATATCGGAGCACTGCAGCCACCACTATTATTGTGTAGAAGGCTGTTACGGAGAGATACTGCTTTCTACGAGAGTTCTGTTAATCCTAACCTACGGCTAGCTTGAAATAGGAATGAAGTTAATAATAAAATAATTTTTTGAATAAAAACAATAAATACTTTATTATCTTAGCCTGGGAAGCGAGATAAAAGAACATTGAACACTGGCGGTTGATATTATTGAATACTTTATTCTTGTGATGGATGTAAGAATAAATCTTAGTTTTCTTTAGAGCTAAAACAAGGGTGCTTGGAATTTGCGAATGAAGAAGTCATTCTTGTCAGACAAAGCAGTGCAACCTTTCTAATTCCTTTAAGTACTGATGAGGCACTTAAGTCCAACTGACAATGTTTACGCAGTTCAGTTGGACTGCATATACAAAGGTGACGAGAATTATCGCATCAGTAGCCATGAGATTTTTGAGGAAGAACTGTTGTTAATGCTAAGGGTCCCACCCGATCGCAATGATGAATCCAAATGAATTTCAGGTATACCTGAACGTTGGCAAGGAGGTGCATTAGTGTAATGCTATATTTACAATAGGTTGTGGGGAGAGCATAAAGTATACCGAAAAATATTTTAGTTATCTTTCCAAATTAATTGAAATTCTTCAAGTTGAACGAACTAAGCTACTGCAATGTCAGAAGATTTAACCAGTCGAAATGTTAATCTAGTATCAAGGTGTCTTCGCAGATGAGGCATGTCCATATAATAGGTAGAATGCCGTGAAACATAAAATATAAACAAGAAATTCACAACCAGTCAAAGGGTACCTAGGAGCCTTACCACTCTCACAAAGTGAGGCGACTGAGAAAATTGTTCTTGGCCTATATAAACAGGGTGTCATCGAACCGTCCAATAGCCGATATAAATCGCTGGTGGTGTTAGTGAAGAAAACGGATGCGTCGGGTGGGTTTTGTGTGGTTTACCAATATTAGAACAGTAAGGTTATTAAGTTATTCCTTACCTAGAATATATGACACCCTGGACCCATTGTCCAGATCTCAAAGGCTTTTTACTTAGCTTTAAACAGCGGGTTATTGCATGTCTAAATGGAGTCCACGATGAAGAAAATTTAGCGTTGTGCATCGTGACGTAAATCTGGCACTTAACTGTTGTCATTTTAATTGTTCAACCCTCCAACCACCTTCACGAAAACCGTACATTGTTGCAAAGTCTGTCATGAAAAACACAGCCACGTTTATGTAGATGACATCATAGCTTTAGAATAGACATTGATGAAAACCTATCATACTCCTAGGAAATACGTAAATGATTACAGAGTATAGAACTGAAGCTCAATTCCAAGAAGCGCTAGCTGCCCCGGGAGTTTAGTTTCAAAAGAATGACGTGGCAGCTGATTAAGAGAAGATGCGTGCAGTGAAGGAATGACGGGTCCTAAAAAGTGTATGAAAATTCTTAGGCTCTTGGAATTATGTTGCTACCATCATTGATTTTTAGCTGGATTTATCAGAATAGCCAAGCCTTTAACGAGGGGAAGGACGAAAACACACATGGGGTCATTGTGGTTGAATGAACAGCTGAAGATACCATTGGTCTCGGCACCATTTATTAGGTATCCCCGTGGAACTCGCAGATTTTTGTTGGACACTTATACCAACATTGTGCAAATAGGTGAATATTTTTAGATACAGGTGTTTTTAAGATATAGTGATAACTTAATTTAGCAAAGGTGCTAATTAAAGAATCCCTACTAATTAAGGAATAACTTAAGTATTATGTAACTAGACGATAACAACTAAACTGAAAAATGCGGCGAATCATTGTTGCACATACTTGTGCGGGAAACGATTTATACTTCAAAATAAATAATGCGACTCTGAGGAGGCAGGTACAATATGAAAACCCAGAAAGAATAATGCCTAAAGGATGTAATGGTTTGAGGAATACGATTTTCAAATCAAACATCGAGCGGGTCTCAACCACAAGAATAGAGATGCCCTGTCGATAAAACCGTGCACAGTGGATTGCAGTTGTAGTCGAGAAGATGTAAAGGGAATGACGTGTGTTTTATAGACTGTCGCAAAGTTGTGATGATTACGATCTCGAAAGGATAGTTATTTGGAAGAAAATAGTACATTAACTACTCAATCCCAAATTCGTACTGGGCTGACTCAAAGGATCTGCTTTGGCTAGACAATGGTGCGTTGAAGGAAACTGTTTAGACGAAGGATGGGAAATCAGAAATAAGGCAAATCGTTATACCTCGAGAAATGATATCCGGTGGTTTTCAATTTGAACATGGTAGAAATTACGGAGACCATCCCGCGATACACAGAACTAACACAAGTCAGAGAAGCGTTGTACTGAGTAAACTCCAAGGGAGTTGTCAGATATTTTTGCGGCAATGTAACATCTGTGCTTCCAGGGAACGAACCGAGAGAAAGAAAGGAAATGGCTGTACATCAGCACAATGTGGGATGTCCGTTTGAGAGAGTGCTCATTTACGTAACAGGCCTTATTACTGAGAGTGAATCTGGAAGCAAATACATTTTGGTAGCCTCAGAGTATTTCTCTAAATGGGTTGTCTACACACTTTCAAACCGAGAAGAAACTACAGTCACCGGCAACCTACTGAATTAAATTTTCTCAAGATTTGGTGCTGCGTTAGAATTGCATCCTGGTAGCAACTTCCGGCTGCTCATCGTTCGCGAGATTTTCTACCTCAAGGGAATCTGGAAACTTGAAACTACACTGCCACACGTTCAATCAAATGGCATGGTGGCATGGTAGAATGGGAAACCTGTCCTCAGTGCACGAAATGAGAGATCAGTCCCGCTCGCGCCCTTTTCGCAACAGAATTACGCTTAGCTTTAACCTGAAATTCAGCAGCAAACCACATGTGAAATTACAAGTTGAGAATGACATGTAAGCTGACTCATGATTCATGTCATGCTTCGGAGAAGTCACACAGCACAGAGGTGTCGTTGAAGGTATACCTTGCTCCGAAGAGGATGGGCCTTCGACCTATAGCCATCCCCCTAACTGGCATAGAGAGGGATTTATGGAAAACAAACGGTGGTTAGACGGTGGGTTTTATATTTATGTATTTGCATTTTTATATGAAATTATGTAGAGAGAGGCAATGGAGATAGGAAGGAAAAATTGAGACTTTTGTTAATGAAATGATGATAGGCTTTGATACGATGAGATGATAAGTTATTGTGTGACTAGTACAACTCTGGGATGTTGGGAAGTGTTCCCAGTCTATCTTATATTCCCCGAGGCCGTGGTTAAGATGGTTAAAACTATCTAGAAGACTGGAGTAGAACCTTCAGGAAAGCTCAAGGATGTAGTCTGTCAATTTAAGAAAGGATAACTCAGAGTGGGTATTTGCCTTTGGAATATACCATTCAGCAGCTGTTGCAATGCGAAGGTATGACTTTATGAAGTGGTGAAGTGAATCAATGATGCTATTTACCGAATTCGCAAACTTTCCCGAGGAAAGTTCAAGGTTACCCACATTAATTGCCTGGAACGTTATAAACAAAGGGAATAATAGCGATTGAGTTGTTGTGGGATTCAGATTTTGTTATGTGGTGAAATTAATTTTTATGCTCAGGATTAATGTGTATGTAATTTGTAAAGATGAAAATAAAGTATGGATTTCTTTTACATAAATGTTAAAATACGTACTAAAGATTTATGTCAGCGCTCTTACTGTGGAGTTTTCACTCCTTGGATACATTTCACATAAACCTGCGACACAAATCAACGCATAAGAAGCATATTGGTAAAACACATGTGGAGTTTTCACTCTATGAGCAGATTTCACAGAAACTTGCCACTAAAAACACAATACATAAAAGGCATAAAATTTGTTAAAACAGATATTGTGTGTGTCCTTGGTGAGGTGGAGAGAAAATACAAAGTCATTTACTTCCTTGAAGTGCAAAACTAGTATGTTCATTTCGGTCTGCATTAGGCAGAGTAATAGCGCTATGGACAACGCACTAGAAATACAGTTATGACAATGACGGGTGCCTGCCGTAGAGAAATTAAGTGCGAGTCAACACATACAAGAAGCAAACAAAGCGCAACATTCAAGAACAGTATTACTAGGAGACGTCATGAAGCCGGAAGCACGAACCATGCACTCAAAGTCAACTACGGTTTGGCCACCCATTCTCCAGCTCTGACATTTATCAAGAGGGGGATAGTGCCATTGTTGAATAAAATCTTAGCTGCTTTTCTAAATTTGTTCTTCAGTGTTACTCTGATTGTTCCACAAATATTTTAAAATCTCTACATTTTTTATTTATATATTCTTACCGCGCTTGAAAATTTCTAGACCGAATAACAAAACTCGAGAGCATTCTACTTCCAAAACCTTTCCGCCGCGACCCGCAGGCTATACAGGGCGATGCAAATGCTAGGCTTGCAAGTTAACAGTTCAGTTCAGAGAAGTTGAGAGTTCTTCATGAGAAGTTGTTACTCGTGAGTTGACCGGTGAATATGGGAATTGTGTTAGAGTTGGCGAGCAGAGCACTGTAAGAAGGAAAATGTTCTGTGTGCGGCGGAGAAATTACAAGCAGTGTAAGTTGATGTGTGAAACAGAGGTATAAAGAACATTAAAATGAACAGACTTACTTTGTGTATTTGTAGAAAGAGAAACTGCTTGTAATTTACCATCGGGCTGATGATTCAAGTGAGAAATAAAGTGAGTTAAGGTGAACTTCATCTTTTAATTTTTTTTCCCCAGTATTAATTACCGAATATGTCAAGGCAACAATACCAACAGTTGCTGGTTTTTACGGACATAAGACTTAAAAGATTGATCCTAATTAGAGGTAGATTGCTCTTTTTCTTTCTTTTCTTTTCTTTTTTTTCTTTCTTTTTTAAATTGCAGACCAATGTTTTTTTTTTTTTCATTTTCCCGTCTTGAAATTACTGACTGCTGCTTTTGAATCGCCTTAGCCCACTATTGCAGTGAAACCTCTATAGGAACACATCAAGCGTGGCATGTTTACTATTTTAGGACTCCACCTAGTCGTGGAATAATGCATGTTGTACAAAAGGTAAATGAACATGATGTAAGATTTAAAACGAATTACATATTTGAGTGTTGCATCATGCAGCCATGTGAGGTTGTTGTTCGCTTCAGTTTAATGCATTTTATTTCTGTTTCAGGTGAGTGAAAGAAAGCCGTAGATCACCTCAGGGTAAGTGATGCCAACACAGTACTAAGCTCTAAGTGCTGCAAAATTGACATTTTCTTTTCATATGATAGAACTTCTCGTAAAGTCTCCATAGAGCCCTTAAAACACCTAGGTTATTGCTTCTCAAGGACAGAGATTTTCCGGTTGGTGTCTTTACAGTTCTTGGTAATTATTTAGAAAACTTATATAATCACTTCGCAGAGAAATTAAAATCAGACTTTGGACACGGTTGATGTTTCATAGCACTTTGTCCGGAAAGCGGTGCAGAGTGTGTATCACTGTAACCTCCTCCGCATGTGAGACGAGGAGGACAAATCGGCGTAGGGATGGGCTTCCTCCGCATGTAGTTAAAGCGTGCGTTAAACACTACTAAAAAAAAAAAAAAAGAAGAAGCTATAAACCTCCCTGTTCAAGCACTCACAAACTCAGCAGCGCACGAGAGTGATACATCTCCCTTTTCTGTTTTTTTATGTAAACAACGTACCAGTATAATAGAAGTTAGCATAACCTAAAGTCATATTCGAAGCTTATTAATAACTTACAGAGTGTCACGTCATGAAATCCCTATCCACCGAAGAAGTCAGGCACGTAAATAAATGATTTCGACCAAATTAAAAAACTATGAGTTTTTCTCTCCAAATTTTACAACATTGAATTCTTTAATGGCACGAGAAAGGTGTACACCTATGATTTAAGGAGGACATACAGATGCATTGCAAGGATATTTAGACAGCGGTTAAGGTTAGACATTATTATACAGCTGTAACAAAAAAGCTGTGTCAAAACTTTGGGAAAACATTTCCCGCTTATAGAGGTTGAAAATGTTATATGAACATAGGTCCGGAAATTGTTTATTTCCATGGTACAGCTCCTTTTCTACAACTCTGCTTACTCTGCTTACACATAGCTGTCCTGTGGCCATAAACTCACAGCAGAACAGTGGTTTAATTGTACATTAGTAAATATTTGCTTTTATATCCGGTTAAATTGAGTGGAGATGATGCATTTCACTGTTGTTGCCATTGTGCTACATTATGCTTGTTAGGCACCGGTACTCAGTTTATGCACAATGAAGCTGCCCCTCATTTCGGGCTTTCTGTCCGTCGATTTCTGAAAAGCAGGTTTCCTGCTAATGGTTAGGAACAGGTGGACCAATTCCGTGGCCTCTACGCTTGCCTGACTTAAACCCACTTGATTTTTATTTGTGGGGGCATTTGAAATCTGTTGTTTATGCAACTCCAGTTCCAGATCTAGAGACTCTTCCTGCTCATATTGTGGAAGGCTGCCAGACGATACGAAAATCTCCAGGCCCAACTCACCGCATTAGGGAGTCTATGCGACAGCGGGTTGACAGATGCACTGGAGCTAACGGAGGCCATTTTTAACATGTGCTGTGATTTCCTGTTTTCCAACGGTTCTGTAAATGAGTGCTTTGTATGGGATTCGCCTGTATAAAAGTTGCTCTAAAAAGGAAATAATTTCTGGACCTACGTTCATATATTTTTTTATTCTCTATCCGCAAGAAATATTTTTTTCAAATTCTTTACATGCCTTTTTGTTATATTCTGTATATAACTGCTCTGCTGTAAAACGATGTTTAAAGTTAAAGCTAAACGTTGTCTAAAGGCGATGCTTAAAAACCGATTTAAACGCCATCGAAAACATTGTCTAACCTCAAAGGTCATATTGCACCAGATGCTGTTAAAATGTACTTTCAGGTGAAAGCAGATTTAAATAGATGAAATTCGGAGGTTCATTTGTTAGCAAACTTGCTTTCTACGTCTATGCAGACATGCACTACGGGGCCTGAAATTTCAGGAGGATCACTCGCCCTGGCATCGTACATCCCGCTACAGTACTATACATTACAATGTAGGGCATAGTGACATATTAGTTTGTATTTACTTGTTTCTCAAAAGAAAGACATGTCTTGGAGTAGTGTAAAACCCACCAAGTGTTTCAAATTCAAAATTGTTCAAGAAAGTACAACAGGACATAGAAAAAATACAGACCAAGTATGTGGAAATGGATATCATTGTGCTAGGAGACTTGAATGCAAGGATAGGTGAAGATCAAATCAGAATATTCCATTAAAAGTAAGCTTTAATGTTGGAAGTGGGAAGACAGGACAAGAATTGGACAAAAGCAATAAGGAATTCAAAACGTACAGGTGGGAGATAAAGAGTAATCTTTTACAAAGAATTGGAGAAGAGGCTGAAATTAGTAGGGTTAGCATACTTTTAAAGTTTGAATAATCAACTTTGTGATAGAGGGAGATATGTCGAGAATAGAGCAGTTAATAAAAAGGCAAGGTGGAAAATGAAGAGGATTAATACGTGGAAGAAAAGTAGAGAAGGATTGTAAGATCACGAATATTAAGAGTCTTAAGAAAAATATGGTGAAAGAACTAAATAAATGGGAGCATACAGAACAACAAAATGATAGAAAACTTTTTCTCCAAATATGTGAGATAAATGTCTAATGTATGCGAAAAATAAAGAACTGAGTTGTAAAATGAGTGAGACAGGAAAATTAAGGAAATGAAGGTGATGTGGAATATGATTTAACATATATAAGAAGAAATAAAGGATTAACATACAGACAGAAATATGGTGCAATTACTTTAAAGAGGTGTAAACGTTAGTTAATATCCAAGCAAGTATCAAAGAACAACTTCACTATATTGAGGATTTGGAAACATAAATTATGATAAATGAAGTTAGAAACCAAAAGGTATTGAGCTGTTACCAGGGGAATTATAGAAAAAGTGGTTTTGAAACGACTATAGGCTAACATTTATAGCAAAATAATTGTCCAACGCAGTAAGTGAAAGGGTAGAGTATCAGAAAACTGGGGAAAAGCAATTGTAATACCAATATATAAAGGCAAAGGAGATATAGAGGACGACGCAACAAATTACAGTGCATTACACTCGTAACAGTAATAAGTAAGGTATATACACGGATACAGGCTGATACAATGCGAAGATGGGCAGAGAAAGAAGATAATTAATTATCAGAATTCCAAGCGGGATTTAGGAAAGAAAGGAGAACAGATATATTAATTATTGTGGTAATTGTGGATAAATATTTACGTATTAAAAGGGGCAACGTGTATATGATAGTTATCAATCTAAAACATTTGTTACTGTCAACAGAGAGGAACTTTGGTCGAAAAGAATTGAGAAAAGTGTGAATTAATCATTTATAAAGAATATAAAGGACTTATATGAAAATAATGAGTGTTGTGTGAAAATAGATTTGGGAAGAATTACTGAAGAGAACAAGGAATTATTCAGTGCCTGGAATGGGGTGAAAACTTAGTCAGTGCTATTTAATCTATTTACAGTAGATATTGTAGGGAAGGTTGCAAAATTTGATAACCATTCAGCAGTCATTAATAATTCTTCCCAGATATCCCCGTATTGCAAAATTATTGAATCAGTTGGTAAATTCTGCAAAGATTGGTGACTAACAACTAAAAATCGAAAATCTTCTACCTGAAGAATGAATGTAAACTGAGTAAGAACGAACAATTTTATTAGGAAGAAAAAGACTTGAAAGTAATGAGCAAAATCTACTACCACGGAGTAAGGCTCAGTAGTGTGGAGGTTCTGTCTGTGGCCCGCATTCGGGAGGCCCGGTTCGATTCCCGTGGCCGAGCCACCTCAAATTCTGTGGTTTTCTGCGGGGGTTTTCCGGGTCACCAGGCGAATGCAGGGCAGGTTAATTACATCCTCTGAATTTCCTCTCCCTCCATTTCATTTCACACCATCTCTCATTTGGTTCTCTCTTTCAGGGTAGAAGTGTCGGCGAGTGTCTCGGTGGTGCATGGCGGGATGATATGCTCTGAGTGAACCACTTCCTCCTCCGGTAGGTCAGTTGCTTGTCTCTGAACAGGCTCCTAGGATCGCTTCCGAACCACAGTAGGTTGTAATGTCCGTTGTCCTGGCCTACCGGTGGAGGTTTCGATCTAAATAAAATATAGGGACCCTGTCCTCTGCACTGTCGTGGGTCGTTAGGACGCCGCTCTCTGTCTCCTCTCACCTCATGCTTCCTCCCGGGGATGCCTCAATTGGAGGCAAAGGTACAATAGATCAAGTCTGGTCACAGTGACAGATCCCCTCCGTAATTATCCTAATCCTAAGGTACGGGGAATTTGTATGCACAGAAAAAAAAATATTAGAAGAACAGGTAATTTTAACATATTTGAGCAAAATACCAGAAATGCAAACTACATCGCTAGAAAGGATTTACAGCACGGTGTTAGAAGCACGGCTGGGGAAAATATAATTCATAGGAATTTTTTCAAAATAAATCTGTTTATCAAGAAGTTTACCAAATGGAGCAGCATAGGCAGATATAGGAAGAGTGGGGGTGAAAGGTAAAATAGTAGAAAGAGGGGTCAAATACCGGTTTAGAATAAATATATTGGAGGAAAATGATACACTAAAATAATCCATGGTTATACAAGAGAAAATCGGGCGAGAAAGAAACTCGGATGCATAATTTTTTGTTTGTTCCATTTATACACCGCCTTTAACTGCAATGATCATATCGGCGGCCGTTCTCCTTTGTAACATATCGAAGGTGTTAACTCTTCTTCGGTTGGTTTTAATCGTTACATCAGGCACACATTCGCACTCTCATTCATACTTCCAGACTCTGGGGAAAATGAGGAATTATCTTGGACGGAGAAAAATCCCCCACCCCACCGCCGGTAATCGAACCTGGGCAGGCGCTCTACCGACTGAGCTACGGGGTCAGCTGGATGCATAATATGGAAGAAGTATTAGTGGGGGGGGGGATATGGGCAGGAAGATGCAGTAAGAGTAAGGGATTCCGGAAAGAAATTAAAACAAGAGTCGCAAATATTGAAAATCAAGAAACTCTATGCAGTTCTAATGAAAAGGGTTATTAATAGATTATATATTAAAAATTAGAATGACAGTATGTAACATCGAGGTACATAACAAAGGTACTAGAATGGCGCAAGTATGGGTAAGGACAGGTGCAATGTGGCATTACTTGTTGAATGCAATGGAAAAGTAGAGAGAGAATTTAATACTGGAGATATGGAAACATTTTCCAGTGAAGCTAAAATTTAGGAAAAATTTTAACTCAAAATCAAATGAATATATGAACAAAGCAGAAATGTATTTAGGAAAAATAAGGATAATATGGTTAAAATAAAAATGGAGAAAAGTGGAGAAAATACCAAAGGGAATAAAGATGTGCAAAAGAAAACAAATATAAGAAATAATTGACTTTAGCATTTTATATGCACCAACATTGTGCATGCATATATGGGAAACAAATAGAAATAAGCAACTGTAAGAGGGACTACTACATTGTGCAAATTTTATGTAAAAGGAGATAATAAATCATTCACATTAGTTCATTGTTGATATATCTTGTCTTAACACGATTATGACATTATTAGTATATTGAATCATGCCTAAATTCAAGCCACAACAGTTCGATCCCAAGGAACGTCAAATTATGAGACAGAAGAACAAAATATGGAGAATCGAGACGGAGTAAATAGCACTAACTGGTGCAGCTGTGGTGAATGCGTTTTGTCAGTTAACTCATCTTGGGTGACTGCAGCTGTGAAGGTGTCGAGATACGAGAAGTAAAGGGAGTTGCGTTACATAATCCCATTCATTCTGTTGTTCGAACAAGATGTAAATTGAAAACTAATAGGCAGATTACGATGGTAAGCGCGGAATCCAGTTTTGAAAGAGAAGATGTACTATAGGAATAATGTAGCTTATGGAAAATTCGGCTTGTGATGATCGTGATCATTGCAAAGGAAAAGCAGTATCTAATTTGCATCACCTCAAGTAATGTTTATTCATATGCTGGCTTGTCCAATAATCCGTCCTTTATGCAATACAGTACAGGGTGCTATGTATGAGTGCGCAGGTTTCGTGAGCTGGGGAATCCAAAAATGTCGAATAATACAGTCCGATAACATTTTCATCTATCTTGAAAAATAAAGGAGATAACTGAACATTACTGAATACACTATTTGTAGTCTGGCAACAGAGTAGAATTTCAGAATGAAATGTTTTCGTTTTCGTAACGTGTGAAAATCTAAACTAGACCAGCGCTTGAAAGCCGGTTCGTCTCGTGCTTCTGTATTTACCGGCTACTGCTGGTAACCAGGGGTGGGGTGCTTCCGTTTTAAGCTGTTTAATTCACGAGACATAAACTAAAAGCTGCGCAAAAGCTATGCATAAGATAACTGATGAAGTGATGACAAAATATAGCAAATTCAACATTTAATTACAGAATTTCAATCAGGTCTGACGTGCAAAATTAAATCAAAGCTACATATTTGCTAAACAGGAAATTTATTAATGGTGAATAACTAAAAGATTAACAAGATGTCTAATTACAATAGAATCTCAAAATGTGCTCCTTCGAACTCTTTGCTATGACAGTTGGGTTTGGCATTCTATTGGGACATTTATTCGAAGTGATGCTCTTTAAAAATGTTTGTCGGTTTTGTCATAAAAACAGTGATTTATAAACACTGCCATAATTCTGAATGCATTGTGCACATCTGAAGGGCTACAGAGCCTGATGTTGTGCCAAGTGTCGCGATAGGTAGCTTTACAGTTTACATTCCTAACCTTCCACTCAAAACGCACGCCAATTCTACCGTGTTCCAAACGTAAGCCCGCGACTTAATTGCAACAGATACGCAAGAATCCAGTTCTTTCATATAATTATGTGGCTCATTGAATAATTTTAGCCAAATGTGGTAAATACACAAATAAATCATCTTTTCTAGCTCTCCCTCATTTATACTAATTGAAAAGTAAATGATAAAGGTGCGATGACATATTCGCAGTCAAAACTTTGATCAATTTTTTTTTAAATTTATGCAAGCACGCAGGAACGTCAGGAAGTTGCCGTTGAAGTTTGCGCACTCATACCCCTAATACCTTGTATAAATTATGTGGACAGTGCTAACGTTCATGAGTGTCTATGGTAATGTCCTTTGCTGAAACTTCTCGACTTTAAATGGGACGACCACAGCTTATCGGACCTTCTAATTATGTCTGGCAGGAATTTTGCTGTTACGTTGCTGTAACCCTACACACTTTATTACAGGTAAAGTGCAGGTGTACTTTTATAAAATGACGCAAAAGTTAAGTCTCAGCGAAGGAACTGAGCACTTGACAGAGATGTTGCTAATTTGACAAAAAGGAATGTAATTCATTATTTTGCGAACGACATAAGTGTATGGACATTAATCCATTCAGTTTCCAAAGACAAGGAAGGGCCCTAATGCTCGACTACACAGTCACAGGTTGGTAGTATTTACAACTATATGTAAAACATATAGTAAAATTCATATATAAATGCGACGCCCTGGTATCTTTTTGAATTTTTTTTTTCTGTAAAAGTTTTTCCCACATGGAATCAATAATATTATTTCAACTGTTACTAACAGTTGCAGAGAAAGACATATCAATGTGAGTTTTTGATTCAGTTTCAGAAGCGTTAGACTTAAAATGTCCCTAGAACTGACCTTCCCAGCTCACACTGTAGCCCTGGTTCTGTTGATACATTTACACTACCCTTTTCCCTTTGTTATTAGGTATCATTGCTTCCTGCTTCTTGGTACGCCCTCACCTTTTTTCGCATATATGCTAATTATTTTTTACAGTCTTTCATAATATAAGGGCACTACACGTTCTCTTTGAGACTTGTAATCCTCGCCTGGTTTTCGTTTAAAAATACAAGTGCGGTTTCGTTTAAAACGATTGAATTATTGAATCGATTTCAAAGTAATCTGGAATGAAATACTCTGAACAAACAATGGAACTATGCAGAGGCTGGAATTTACGCTGCCTTTATTCTATTCAGCCACACCTTGAATCTCCTTAGTGATCTATTTCTATTTGGAAACGTATTCCTAATCATCCTAATTCTGTATGTTATGTTTGAACAATTCTAGGGTTTTTCGACAGATTGGCACGCAAACTGAAGCGTATAATGAGACCCAAGTTGCTTGTCTGTACCATTATTGCTGTGAACGGCAGGCGACTAGGTGTGACGTCACTCGGTAGCAAGCCTCATCAGCACAATTCGGTAGCATTTCCTTCACTTCTCAGCATGCACCTGCAAAACAGTAAACGCATAGCTGACGAAATGCATTCATCACAACTACGTCAGTCAGTAATACGTATTTACTCTTCTGAATTTGCTATTGGGCACGAATTGATTATGACATCAATTGAGGCATGACTCGAGGAACCAATAACTTATAGTAACGTAAAGATAGGATACGACACCAACGTTGAAACAAGCAGGAACTGGTTTGTCGCTGTTCATGACGATATCATACATAATCACAGTGGAGAGGGATCTATGACGTCAGATCCAGATGCTGCGTACACATTTCGGAGTTTTGTACAACGCATCTCTAAGTGGCTTCTATTTCAATGTTTTCACCAAAAATACATTTTTAAGCAACACAGCAATTCTCTGGCTCATGTAACTCCCAACGGCCGCGCCGTGGCTCAGTGGTTAGACCGTTTTGCTCTCACCAAGGCGGCCCGGGTTCGATCCCAGGCGACCGCAAAGTGAGATTTGTGGTGGACAACACGGCGCTGGGGCGGGTTTTCTCCGGGACCTCCGGTTTCCCCCGCCATCTCATTCCACCAGTGCGCCATCTTCATCTCATGTATCATCAGTGTCACCGCCTGCGGTGCCGTATGTAGTAAAAGCGGGCGTTAAACACTACACATTTGTAGCTCCCAACAATTCATTACACATTACTTACAACTTATCAATAAGCGCTGTACCACTCACATACAAGTGCGTTTTATAATTATAGCTACTAATAACAACTTTCATTCTCTTTTTCTTTCTCTTTTTGTATAAATTTCAACAAGTGAAATAATATGCAGTATTGCATTTAGTAATTATTCCCCCGCAACGAGTATGCTAATATTACGCTACATACGTATGTTAAACTGCCACATCATGTTACTTCGCGTTTATTACCATTTTAGAACATCATATTACATTCTCAATGTAATAGTGTGAACACATTAACGTGCATTTTAGTTATTCTAGATTAACACAAATGCATAAATACAATCTTAGGAGACCGACCGTCGTGATTATTTTCTGATATAAATATATGAAGTACCTACTGATATCCTTTCCGAATGTCAACTCTCTCCTTGGGTTCTAGTTTAATTGTTCCCTAATTATTCTGGAAGCAGCTCTGTGAATATCGAAATTCTTCTCTGCCGAATTAATATGATATTTACTCATATCAAAATTCTATAAAAATACATACGAAAACTAAATTTTTAAAGATATATAAACTCTAATCAAACATATGGAAAATGCTTGAAGAAAGATTTAAATTAATTTACTTTTTTATTTAAAATTAATTTTTGTTGCTTTTTTGCATGTATGGGTTCGAGGGACCTTACGAGCAGTCGATTTACAAACATTTGGCTTTCCCTAGATAAAGGTCCATACCTAGCTTTGCTGAGTTTCCCATGGCCTCCAGAATGACATCGTGCTTTACACAACACCATAAATAATTGTTGGACGTACCTGAAGATACTGAAATGCTCACCGAATTTCGACACCTTTCATACCGTAACATGCTTTATTGACTGGAGTAAAGTTGCTTGCTACCTCATTTACATCCAGTAGTGCTTGCTTGATTCATATCTAATGTGAGCCAATCAGGGACAACAGAATATCTACTCCACGTGGAGTAAAACATGTGGTTAAAGGTGCTTCCGCTTTATTGCTGTGAACACTTTACTTCCTATGTCAGACATTTTAAAATGGACTTAGCACACAGTGTTTGTTTGGTCTGACTGTAGAAGTATACGAGGAAGTGCGAAGCATTAGACCATTATGTTAAATGGGGCAGCGTCGGGAATAATATCACTCGGATACAAGCTCTTACTGGAACTGCGGATAAATACGACGCAACTGACATGCGGGCATTGGATATTTACATAAGTGAGAGTTAAATTAGCGATGCATAAAACTTGCGAGGATACATACAGACACTTAAAACTGAAATTCCACTTGTAGTATCATAAACCATGTCCATACCTGTTTGCAAGATACGGTTGATACTTTCCTGCGGCCTTTGTGGAAGAGTGCGCTAAGAAGGTACTGTGAGTGTAATATATTACACTACTGTTACTAGCACTGAAGCGGGACTTTTGGTGTGTGTTGCAAAATGTGATATTTGAAGACGCCCTTTTAGAAGCCCCGCGTTGTGGCGGTCATCTGTAGCGGGAGTATGGTGCTGATGAAACCCCGCGTTGTGGCGGTCATCTGTAGCGGGAGTATGGTGTTGATGAAACCCCGCGTTGTGGCGGTCATCTGTAGCGGGAGTATGCTGCTGATGAAACCCCGCGATGTGGCGGTCATCTGTAGTGGGAGTATGCTGCTGATGAAACCCCGCGTTGTGGCGGTCATCTGTAGTGGGAGTATGCTGCTGATGAAACCCCACGTTGTGGCGGTCATCTGTAGTGGGAGTATGCTGCTGATGAAACCCCGCGTTCTGGCGGTCATCTGTAGTGGGAGTATGCTGCTGATGAAACCCCGCGTTGTGGCGGTCATCTGTAGCGGGAGTATGGTGCTGATGAAACCCCGCGTTGTGGCGGTCATCTGTAGCGGGAGTATAGTGCTGATGAAACCCCACGTTGTGGCGGTCATCTGTAGCGGGAGTATAGTGCAGATGAAACCCCACGTTGTGGCGGTCATCTGTAGCGGGAGTATGGTGCAGATGAAACCCCGCGTTGTGGCGGTTATCTGTAGCGGGAGTATGGTGCAGATGAAACCCCACGTTGTGGCGGTCATCTGTAGCGGGAGTATGGTGCAGATGAAACCCCACGTTGTGGCGGTCATCTGTAGCGGCAGTATAGTGCAGATGAAACCCCGCGTTGTGGCGGTCATCTGTAGCTGGAGTATGGTGCAGATGAAACCCCGCGTTGTGGCGGTCATCTGTAGCGGGAGTATAGTGCAGATGAAACCCCACGTTGTGGCGGTTATCTGTAGCGGGAGTATGGTGCAGATGAAACCCCACGTTGTGGCGGTTATCTGTAGCGGGAGTATGGTGCAGATGAAACCCCGCGTTGTGGCGGTCATCTGTAGCGGGAGTATGGTGCTGATGAAACCCCGCGTTGTGGCGGTCATCTGTAGCGGGAGTATGCTGCTGATGAAACCCCACGTTGTGGCGGTCATCTGTAGCGGGAGTATGCTGCTGATGAAACCCCGCGTTGTGGCGGTCATCTGTAGCTGGAGTATGATGCTGATGAAACCCCACATTGCGGCGGTCATCTGTAGCTGGAGTATGATGCTGATGAAACCCCGCGTTGCGGCGTTCATCTGTAGCGGGAGTATGCTGCTGATGAAACCCCGCGTTCTGGCGGTCATCTGTAGCGGGAGTATGCTGCTGATGAAACCCCGCGTTGTGGCGGTCATCTGTAGCTGGAGTATGCTGCTGATGAAACCCCGCGTTCTGGCGGTCATTTGTAGCGGGAGTATGCTGCTGATGAAACCCCGCGTTGTGGCGGTCATCTGTAGCTGGAGTATGATGCTGATGAAACCCCACATTGTGGCGGTCATCTGTAGCTGGAGTATGATGCTGATGAAACCCCGCGTTGCGGCGGTCATCTGTAGCGGGAGTATGCTGCTGATGAAACCCCGCGTTCTGGCGGTCATCTGTAGCGGGAGTATGCTGCTGATGAAACCCCGCGTTGTGGCGGTCATCTGTAGCTGGAGTATGCTGCTGATGAAACCCCGCGTTGTGGCGGTCATCTGTAGCGGGAGTATGCTGCTGATGAAACCCCGCGTTGTGGCGGTCATCTGTAGCTGGAGTATGATGCTGATGAAACCCCACATTGTGGCGGTCATCTGTAGCTGGAGTATGATGCTGATGAAACCCCGCGTTGTGGCGGTCATCTGTAGCGGGAGTATGCTGCTGATGAAACCCCGCGTTGTGGCGGTCATCTGTAGCTGGAGTATGCTGCTGATGAAACCCCGCGTTCTGGCGGTCATCTGTAGCGGGAGTATGCTGCTGATGAAACCCCGCGTTGTGGCGGTCATCTGTAGCGGGAGTATGCTGCTGATGAAACCCCACGTTGTGGCGGTCATCTGTAGCTGGAGTATGCTGCTGATGAAACCCCACGTTGTGGCGGTCATCTGTAGCGGGAGTATGCTGCTGATGAAACCCCGCGTTGTGGCGGTCATCTGTAGCTTGAGTATGATGCTGATGAAACCCCGCGTTGTGGCGGTCATCTGTAGCGGGAGTATGGTGCTGATGAAACCCCGCGTTGTGGCGGTCATCTGTAGCGGGAGTATGGTGCAGATGAAACCCCACGTTGTGGCGGTTATCTGTAGCGGGATTATGGTGCAGATGAAACCCCGCGTTATGGCGGTCATCTGTAGTGGGAGTATGCTGCTGATGAAACCCCGCGTTGTGGCGGTCATCTGTAGCGGGAGTATGGTGCTGATGAAACCCCGCGTTGTGGCGGTCATCTGTAGCGGGAGTATAGTGCTGATGAAACCCCACGTTGTGGCGGTCATCTGTAGCGGGAGTATAGTGCAGATGAAACCCCACGTTGTGGCGGTCATCTGTAGCGGGAGTATGGTGCAGATGAAACCCCGCGTTGTGGCGGTCATTTGTAGCGGGAGTATGGTGCTGATGAAACCCCTCGTTGTGGCGGTCATCTGTAGCGGGAGTATGCTGCTGATGAAACCCCACGTTGTGGCGGTCATCTGTAGCGGTAGTATGCTGCTGATGAAACCCCGCGTTGTGGCGGTCATCTGTAGCTGGAGTATGATGCTGATGAAACCCCACGTTGTGGTGGTCATCTGTAGCGGGAGTATGCTGCTGATGAAACCCCGCGTTGTGGCGGTCATCTGTAGCGGGAGTATGCTGCTGATGAAACCCCACGTTGTGGCGGTCATCTGTAGCGGGAGTATGCTGCTGATGAAACCCCGCGTTGTGGCGGTCATCTGTAGCTGGAGTATGCTGCTGATGAAACCCCACGTTGTGGCGGTCATCTGTAGCGGGAGTATGCTGCTGATGAAACCCCGCGTTGTGGCGGTCATCTGTAGCTGGAGTATGATGCTGATGAAACCCCGCGTTGTGGCGGTCATCTGTAGCGGGAGTATGGTGCTGATGAAACCCCGCGTTGTGGCGGTCATCTGTAGCGGGAGTATGGTGCAGATGAAACCCCACGTTGTGGCGGTTATCTGTAGCGGGAGTATGGTGCAGATGAAACCCCGCGTTGTGGCGGTCATCTGCAGCGGGAGTATGGTGCTGATGAAACCCCGCGTTGTGGCGGTCATCTGTAGCTGGAGTATGCTGCTGATGAAACCCCACGTTGTGGCGGTCATCTGTAGCGGGAGTATGCTGCTGATGAAACCCCGCGTTGTGGCGGTCATCTGTAGCTGGAGTATGATGCTGATGAAACCCCGCGTTGTGGCGGTCGTCTGTAGCGGGAGTATGGTGCTGATGAAACCCCGCGTTGTGGCGGTCATCTGTAGCGGGAGTATGGTGCTGCTGAAACCCCGCGTTGTGGCGGTCATCTGTAGCGGGAGTATGGTGCAGATGAAACCCCGCGTTGTGGCGGTCATCTGTAGCGGGAGTATGGTGCAGATGAAACCCAGCGTTGTGGAGGTCATCTGTAGCGGGAGTATGGTGCTGATGAAACCCCGCGTTGTGGCGGTCATCTGTAGCTGGAGTATGCTGCTGATGAAACGCCGCGTTGTGGCGGTCATCTGTAGTGGGAGTATAGTGCAGATAAAACCCCACGTTGTGGCGGTCATCTGTAGCGGGAGTATGGTGCTGATGAAACCCCGCGTTGTGGCGGTCATCTGTAGCGGGAGTATGGTGCTGATGAAACCCCGCGTTGTGGCGGTCATCTGTAGCGGGAGTATGCTGCTGACGAAACCCCGCGTTCTGGTGGTTATCTGTAGCGGGAGTATGGTGCTGATGAAACCCCGCGTTGTGGCGGTCATCTGTAGCGGGAGTATGCTGCTGATGAAACCCCGCGTTGTGGCGGTCATCTGTAGCGGGAGTATGCTGCTGATGAAACCCAGCGTTGTGGCGGTCATCTGTAGTGGGAGTATAGTGCAGATGAAACCCCGCGTTGTGGCGGTCATCTGTAGCTGGAGTATGCTGCTGATGAAACCCCGCGTTATGGCGGTCATCTGTTGTGGGAGTATGCTGCTGATGAAACCCCGCGTTGTGGCGGTCATCTGTAGCGGGAGTATGGTGCTGATGAAACCCCGCGTTGTGGCGGTCATCTGTAGCGAGAGTATAGTGCTGATGAAACCCCACGTTGTGGCGGTCATCTGTAGCGGGACTATAGTGCAGATGAAACCCCACGTTGTGGCGGTTATCTGTAGCGGGAGTATGGTGCAGATGAAACCCCGCGTTGTGGCGGTTATCTGTAGCGGGAGTATAGTGCAGATGAAACCCCGCGTTGTGGCGGTGATCTGTAGCGGGAGTATGGTGCAGATGAAACCCCACGTTGTGGCGGTCATCTGTAGCGGGAGTATGGTGCAGATGAAACCCCACGTTGTGGCGGTCATCTGTAACGGGAGTATAGTGCAGATGAAACCCCGCGTTGTGGCGGTCATCTGTAGCTGGAGTATGGTGCAGATGAAACCCCGCGTTGTGGCGGTCATCTGTAGCGGGAGTATAGTGCAGATGAAACCCCACGTTGTGGCGGTTATCTGTAGCGGGAGTATGGTGCAGATGAAACCCCACGTTGTGGCGGTTATCTGTAGCGGGAGTATGGTGCAGATGAAACTCCGCGTTGTGGCGGTCATTTGTAGCGGGAGTATGGTGCTGATGAAACCCCGCGTTGTGGCGGTCATCTGTAGCGGGAGTATGCTGCTGATGAAACCCCACGTTGTGGCGGTCATCTGTAGCGGGAGTATGCTGCTGATGAACCCCCGCGTTGTGGCGGTCATCTGTAGCTGGAGTATGATGCTGATGAAACCCCACGTTGTGGCGGTCATCTGTAGCGGGAGTATGCTGCTGATGAAACCCCGCGTTGTGGCGGTCATCTGTAGCGGGAGTATGCTGCTGATGAAACCCCACGTTGTGGCGGTCATCTGTAGCGGGAGTATGCTGCTGATGAAACCCCGCGTTGTGGCGGTCATCTGTAGCTGGAGTATGCTGCTGATGAAACCCCACGTTGTGGCGGTCATCTGTAGCGGGAGTATGCTGCTGATGAAACCCCGCGTTGTGGCGGTCATCTGTAGCTGGAGTATGATGCTGATGAAACCCCGCGTTGTGGCGGTCATCTGTAGCGGGAGTATGGTGCAGATGAAACCCCACGTTGTGGCGGTCATCTGTAGCGGGAGTATAGTGCAGATGAAACCCCGCGTTGTGGCGGTCATCTGTAGCTGGAGTATGGTGCAGATGAAACCCCGCGTTGTGGCGGTCATCTGTAGCGGGAGTATAGTGCAGATGAAACCCCACGTTGTGGCGGTTATCTGTAGCGGGAGTATGGTGCAGATGAAACCCCACGTTGTGGCGCTTATCTGTAGCGGGAGTATGGTGCAGATGAAACTCCGCGTTGTGGCGGTCATTTGTAGCGGGAGTATGGTGCTGATGAAACCCTTCGTTGTGGCGGTCATCTGTAGCGGGAGTATGCTGCTGATGAAACCCCACGTTGTGGCGGTCATCTGTAGCGGGAGTATGCTGCTGATGAAACCCCGCGTTGTGGCGGTCATCTGTAGCTGGAGTATGATGCTGATGAAACCCCACGTTGTGGCGGTCATCTGTAGCGGGAGTATGCTGCTGATGAAACCCCGCGTTGTGGCGGTCATCTGTAGCGGGAGTATGCTGCTGATGAAACCCCGCGTTGTGGCGGTCATCTGTAGCGGGAGTATGCTGCTGATGAAACCCCGCGTTGTGGCGGTCATCTGTAGCTGGAGTATGCTGCTGATGAAACCCCACGTTGTGGCGGTCATCTGTAGCTGGAGTATGCTGCTGATGAAACCCCGCGTTGTGTCGGTCATCTGTAGCTGGAGTATGATGCTGATGAAACCCCGCGTTGTGGCGGTCATCTGTAGCGGGAGTAGGGTGCTGATGAAACACCGCGTTGCGGCGGTCATCTGTAGCGGGAGTATGGTGCAGATGAAACCCCACGTTGTGGCGGTTATCTGTAGCGGGAGTATGGTGCAGATGAAACCCCGCGTTGCGGCGGTCATCTGTAGCGGGAGTATGGTGCTGATGAAACCCCGCGTTGTGGCGGTCATCTGTAGCGGGAGTATGCTGCTGATGAAACTCCACGTTGTGGCGGTCATCTGTAGCGGGAGTATGCTGCTGATGAAACCCCGCGTTGTGGCGGTCATCTGTAGCTGGAGTATGATGCTGATGAAACCCCACGTTGTGGCGGTCATCTGTAGCGGGAGTATGGTGCTGATTAAACCCCGCGTTGTGGCGGTCATCTGTAGCGGGAGTATGCTGCTGATGAAACCCCGCGTTGTGGCGGTCATCTGTAGCTGGAGTATGCTGCTGATGAAACCCCGCGTTGTGGCGGTCATCTGTAGCGGGAGTATGCTGCTGATGAAACCCCGCGTTGTGGCGGTCATCTGTAGCTGGAGTATGATGCTGATGAAACCCCGCGTTGTGGCGGTCGTCTGTAGCGGGAGTATGGTGCTGATGAAACCCCGCGTTGTGGCGGTCATCTGTAGCGGGAGTATAGTGCTGATGAAACCCCACGTTGTGGCGGTCATCTGTAGCGGGAGTATAGTGCAGATGAAACCCCACGTTGTGGCGGTCATCTGTAGCGGGAGTATGGTGCAGATGAAACCCCGCGTTGTGGCGGTCATTTGTAGCGGGAGTATGGTGCTGATGAAACCCCTCGTTGTGGCGGTCATCTGTAGCGGGAGTATGCTGCTGATGAAACCCCCCGTTGTGGCGGTCATCTGTAGCGGTAGTATGCTGCTGATGAAACCCCGCGTTGTGGCGGTCATCTGTAGCTGGAGTATGATGCTGATGAAACCCCACGTTGTGGTGGTCATCTGTAGCGGGAGTATGCTGCTGATGAAACCCCGCGTTGTGGCGGTCATCTGTAGCGGGAGTATGCTGCTGATGAAACCCCACGTTGTGGCGGTCATCTGTAGCGGGAGTATGCTGCTGATGAAACCCCGCGTTGTGGCGGTCATCTGTAGCTGGAGTATGCTTCTGATGAAACCCCACGTTGTGGCGGTCATCTGTAGCGGGAGTATGCTGCTGATGAAACCCCGCGTTGTGGCGGTCATCTGTAGCTGGAGTATGATGCTGATGAAACCCCGCGTTGTGGCGGTCATCTGTAGCGGGAGTATGGTGCTGATGAAACCCCGCGTTGTGGCGGTCATCTGTAGCGGGAGTATGGTGCAGATGAAACCCCACGTTGTGGCGGTTATCTGTAGCGGGAGTATGGTGCAGATGAAACCCCGCGTTGTGGCGGTCATCTGCAGCGGGAGTATGGTGCTGATGAAACCCCGCGTTGTGGCGGTCATCTGTAGCTGGAGTATGCTGCTGATGAAACCCCACGTTGTGGCGGTCATCTGTAGCGGGAGTATGCTGCTGATGAAACCCCGCGTTGTGGCGGTCATCTGTAGCTGGAGTATGATGCTGATGAAACCCCGCGTTGTGGCGGTCGTCTGTAGCGGGAGTATGGTGCTGATGAAACCCCGCGTTGTGGCGGTCATCTGTAGCGGGAGTATGGTGCTGCTGAAACCCCGCGTTGTGGCGGTCATCTGTAGCGGGAGTATGGTGCAGATGAAACCCCGCGTTGTGGCGGTCATCTGTAGCGGGAGTATGGTGCAGATGAAACCCAGCGTTGTGGAGGTCATCTGTAGCGGGAGTATGGTGCTGATGAAACCCCGCGTTGTGGCGGTCATCTGTAGCTGGAGTATGCTGCTGATGAAACCCCGCGTTGTGGCGGTAATCTGTAGTGGGAGTATAGTGCAGATAAAACCCCACGTTGTGGCGGTCATCTGTAGCGGGAGTATGGTGCTGATGAAACCCCGCGTTGTGGCGGTCATCTGTAGCGGGAGTATGGTGCTGATGAAACCCCGCGTTGTGGCGGTCATCTGTAGCGGGAGTATGCTGCTGACGAAACCCCGCGTTCTGGTGGTTATCTGTAGCGGGAGTATGGTGCTGATGAAACCCCGCGTTGTGGCGGTCATCTGTAGCGGGAGTATGCTGCTGATGAAACCCCGCGTTGTGGCGGTCATCTGTAGCGGGAGTATGCTGCTGATGAAACCCCGCGTTGTGGCGGTCATCTGTAGTGGGAGTATAGTGCAGATGAAACCCCGCGTTGTGGCGGTCATCTGTAGCTGGAGTATGCTGCTGATGAAACCCGGCGTTATGGCGGTCATCTGTAGTGGGAGTATGCTGCTGATGAAACCCCGCGTTGTGGCGGTCATCTGTAGCGGGAGTATGGTGCTGATGAAACCCCGCGTTGTGGCGGTCATCTGTAGCGAGAGTATAGTGCTGATGAAACCCCACGTTGTGGCGGTCATCTGTAGCGGGAGTATAGTGCAGATGAAACCCCACGTTGTGGCGGTTATCTGTAGCGGGAGTATGGTGCAGATGAAACCCCGCGTTGTGGCGGTTATCTGTAGCGGGAGTATAGTGCAGATGAAACCCCGCGTTGTGGCGGTGATCTGTAGCGGGAGTATGGTGCAGATGAAACCCCACGTTGTGGCGGTCATCTGTAGCGGGAGTATGGTGCAGATGAAACCCCACGTTGTGGCGGTCATCTGTAACGGGAGTATAGTGCAGATGAAACCCCGCGTTGTGGCGGTCATCTGTAGCTGGAGTATGGTGCAGATGAAACCCCGCGTTGTGGCGGTCATCTGTAGCGGGAGTATAGTGCAGATGAAACCCCACGTTGTGGCGGTTATCTGTAGCGGGAGTATGGTGCAGATGAAACCCCACGTTGTGGCGGTTATCTGTAGCGGGAGTATGGTGCAGATGAAACTCCGCGTTGTGGCGGTCATTTGTAGCGGGAGTATGGTGCTGATGAAACCCCGCGTTGTGGCGGTCATCTGTAGCGGGAGTATGCTGCTGATGAAACCCCACGTTGTGGCGGTCATCTGTAGCGGGAGTATGCTGCTGATGAACCCCCGCGTTGTGGCGGTCATCTGTAGCTGGAGTATGATGCTGATGAAACCCCACGTTGTGGCGGTCATCTGTAGCGGGAGTATGCTGCTGATGAAACCCCGCGTTGTAGCGGTCATCTGTAGCGGGAGTATGCTGCTGATGAAACCCCACGTTGTGGCGGTCATCTGTAGCGGGAGTATGCTGCCGATGAAACCCCGCGTTGTGGCGGTCATCTGTAGCTGGAGTATGCTGCTGATGAAACCCCACGTTGTGGCGGTCATCTGTAGCGGGAGTATGCTGCTGATGAAACCCCGCGTTGTGGCGGTCATCTGTAGCTGGAGTATGATGCTGATGAAACCCCGCGTTGTGGCGGTCATCTGTAGCGGGAGTATGGTGCAGATGAAACCCCACGTTGTGGCGGTCATCTGTAGCGGGAGTATAGTGCAGATGAAACCCCGCGTTGTGGCGGTCATCTGTAGCTGGAGTATGGTGCAGATGAAACCCCGCGTTGTGGCGGTCATCTGTAGCGGGAGTATAGTGCAGATGAAACCCCACGTTGTGGCGGTTATCTGTAGCGGGAGTATGGTGCAGATGAAACCCCACGTTGTGGCGCTTATCTGTAGCGGGAGTATGGTGCAGATGAAACTCCGCGTTGTGGCGGTCATTTGTAGCGGGAGTATGGTGCTGATGAAACCCCGCGTTGTGGCGGTCATCTGTAGCTGGAGTATGATGCTGATGAAACCCCACGTTGTGGCGGTCATCTGTAGCGGGAGTATGCTGCTGATGAAACCCCGCGTTGTGGCGGTCATCTGTAGCGGGAGTATGCTGCTGATGAAACCCCGCGTTGTGGCGGTCATCTGTAGCGGGAGTATGCTGCTGATGAAACCCCGCGTTGTGGCGGACATCTGTAGCTGGAGTATGCTGCTGATGAAACCCCACGTTGTGGCGGTCATCTGTAGCTGGAGTATGCTGCTGATGAAACCCCGCGTTGTGTCGGTCATCTGTAGCTGGAGTATGATGCTGATGAAACCCCGCGTTGTGGCGGTCATCTGTAGCGGGAGTAGGGTGCTGATGAAACACCGCGTTGTGGCGGTCATCTGTAGCGGGAGTATGGTGCAGATGAAACCCCACGTTGGGGCGGTTATCTGTAGCGGGAGTATGGTGCAGATGAAACCCCGCGTTGCGGCGGTCATCTGTAGCGGGAGTATGGTGCTGATGAAACCCCGCGTTGTGGCGGTCATCTGTAGCGGGAGTATGCTGCTGATGAAACTCCACTTTGTGGCGGTCATCTGTAGCGGGAGTATGCTGCTGATGAAACCCCGCGTTGTGGCGGTCATCTGTAGCTGGAGTATGATGCTGATGAAACCCCACGTTGTGGCGGTCATCTGTAGCGGGAGTATGGTGCTGATTAAACCCCGCGTTGTGGCGGTCATCTGTAGCGGGAGTATGCTGCTGATGAAACCCCACGTTGTGGCGGTCATCTGTAGCGGAAGTATGCTGCTGATGAAACCCCGCGTTGTGGCGGTCATCTGTAGCTGGAGTATGCTGCTGATGAAACCCCGCGTTGTGGCGGTCATCTGTAGCGGGAGTATGCTGCTGATGAAACCCCGCGTTGTGGCGGTCATCTGTAGCTGGAGTATGATGCTGATGAAACCCCGCGTTGTGGCGGTCGTCTGTAGCGGGAGTATGGTGCTGATGAAACCCCGCGTTGTGGCGGTCATCTGTAGCGGGAGTATGGTGCTGATGAAACCCCGCGTTGTGCCGGTCATCTGTAGCGGGAGTATGGTGCAGATGAAACCCCGCGTTGTGGCGGTCATCTGTAGCGGGAGTATGGTGCAGATGAAACCCAGCGTTGTGGCGGTCATCTGTAGCGGGAGTATGTAGCTGATGAAACCCCGCGTTGTGGCGGTCATCTGTAGCTGGAGTATGCTGCTGATGAAACCCCGCGTTGTGGCGGTCATCTGTAGTGGGAGTATAGTGCACATGAAACCCCGCGATGTGGCGGTCATCTGTAGCTGGAGTATGCTGCTGATGAAACCCTACGTTGTGGCGGTCATCTGTAGCGGGAGTATGCTGCTGATGAAACCCCGCGTTGTGGCGGTCATCTGTAGCTGGAGTATGCTGCTGATGAAACCCCGCGTTGTGTCGGTCATCTGTAGCTGGAGTATGATGCTGATGAAACCCCGCGTTGTGGCGGTCATCTGTAGCGGGAGTAGGGTGCTGATGAAACACCGCGTTGTGGCGGTCATCTGTAGCGGGAGTATGGTGCAGATGAAACCCCACGTTGTGGCGGTCATCTGTAGCGGGAGTATGCTGCTGATGAAACCCCACGTTGTGGCGGTCATCTGTAGCGGGAGTATGCTGCTGATGAACCCCCGCGTTGTGGCGGTCATCTGTAGCTGGAGTATGATGCTGATGAAACCCCACGTTGTGGCGGTCATCTGTAGCGGGAGTATGCTGCTGATGAAACCCCGCGTTGTGGCGGTCATCTGTAGCGGGAGTATGCTGCTGATGAAACCCCACGTTGTGGCGGTCATCTGTAGCGGGAGTATGCTGCTGATGAAACCCCGCGTTGTGGCGGTCATCTGTAGCTGGAGTATGCTGCTGATGAAACCCCACGTTGTGGCGGTCATCTGTAGCGGGAGTATGCTGCTGATGAAACCCCGCGTTGTGGCGGTCATCTGTAGCTGGAGTATGATGCTGATGAAACCCCGCGTTGTGGCGGTCATCTGTAGCGGGAGTATGGTGCAGATGAAACCCCACGTTGTGGCGGTCATCTGTAGCGGGAGTATAGTGCAGATGAAACCCCGCGTTGTGGCGGTCATCTGTAGCTGGAGTATGGTGCAGATGAAACCCCGCGTTGTGGCGGTCATCTGTAGCGGGAGTATAGTGCAGATGAAACCCCACGTTGTGGCGGTTATCTGTAGCGGGAGTATGGTGCAGATGAAACCCCACGTTGTGGCGCTTATCTGTAGCGGGAGTATGGTGCAGATGAAACTCCGCGTTGTGGCGGTCATTTGTAGCGGGAGTATGGTGCTGATGAAACCCTTCGTTGTGGCGGTCATCTGTAGCGGGAGTATGCTGCTGATGAAACCCCACGTTGTGGCGGTCATCTGTAGCGGGAGTATGCTGCTGATGAAACCCCGCGTTGTGGCGGTCATCTGTAGCTGGAGTATGATGCTGATGAAACCCCACGTTGTGGCGGTCATCTGTAGCGGGAGTATGCTGCTGATGAAACCCCGCGTTGTGGCGGTCATCTGTAGCGGGAGTATGCTGCTGATGAAACCCCGCGTTGTGGCGGTCATCTGTAGCGGGAGTATGCTGCTGATGAAACCCCGCGTTGTGGCGGTCATCTGTAGCTGGAGTATGCTGCTGATGAAACCCCACGTTGTGGCGGTCATCTGTAGCTGGAGTATGCTGCTGATGAAACCCCGCGTTGTGTCGGTCATCTGTAGCTGGAGTATGATGCTGATGAAACCCCGCGTTGTGGCGGTCATCTGTAGCGGGAGTATGCTGCTGATGAAACCCCACGTTGTGGCGGTCATCTGTAGCTGGAGTATGCTGCTGATGAAACCCCGCGTTGTGTCGGTCATCTGTAGCTGGAGTATGATGCTGATGAAACCCCGCGTTGTGGCGGTCATCTGTAGCGGGAGTAGGGTGCTGATGAAACACCGCGTTGCGGCGGTCATCTGTAGCGGGAGTATGGTGCAGATGAAACCCCACGTTGTGGAGGTCATCTGTAGCGGGAGTATGGTGCTGATGAAACCCCGCGTTGTGGCGGTCATCTGTAGCTGGAGTATGCTGCTGATGAAACCCCGCGTTGTGGCGGTAATCTGTAGTGGGAGTATAGTGCAGATAAAACCCCACGTTGTGGCGGTCATCTGTAGCGGGAGTATGGTGCTGATGAAACCCCGCGTTGTGGCGGTCATCTGTAGCGGGAGTATGGTGCTGATGAAACCCCGCGTTGTGGCGGTCATCTGTAGCGGGAGTATGCTGCTGACGAAACCCCGCGTTCTGGTGGTTATCTGTAGCGGGAGTATGGTGCTGATGAAACCCCGCGTTGTGGCGGTCATCTGTAGCGGGAGTATGCTGCTGATGAAACCCCGCGTTGTGGCGGTCATCTGTAGCGGGAGTATGCTGCTGATGAAACCCCGCGTTGTGGCGGTCATCTGTAGTGGGAGTATAGTGCAGATGAAACCCCGCGTTGTGGCGGTCATCTGTAGCTGGAGTATGCTGCTGATGAAACCCGGCGTTATGGCGGTCATCTGTAGTGGGAGTATGCTGCTGATGAAACCCCGCGTTGTGGCGGTCATCTGTAGCGGGAGTATGGTGCTGATGAAACCCCGCGTTGTGGCGGTCATCTGTAGCGAGAGTATAGTGCTGATGAAACCCCACGTTGTGGCGGTCATCTGTAGCGGGAGTATAGTGCAGATGAAACCCCACGTTGTGGCGGTTATCTGTAGCGGGAGTATGGTGCAGATGAAACCCCGCGTTGTGGCGGTTATCTGTAGCGGGAGTATAGTGCAGATGAAACCCCGCGTTGTGGCGGTGATCTGTAGCGGGAGTATGGTGCAGATGAAACCCCACGTTGTGGCGGTCATCTGTAGCGGGAGTATGGTGCAGATGAAACCCCACGTTGTGGCGGTCATCTGTAACGGGAGTATAGTGCAGATGAAACCCCGCGTTGTGGCGGTCATCTGTAGCTGGAGTATGGTGCAGATGAAACCCCGCGTTGTGGCGGTCATCTGTAGCGGGAGTATAGTGCAGATGAAACCCCACGTTGTGGCGGTTATCTGTAGCGGGAGTATGGTGCAGATGAAACCCCACGTTGTGGCGGTTATCTGTAGCGGGAGTATGGTGCAGATGAAACTCCGCGTTGTGGCGGTCATTTGTAGCGGGAGTATGGTGCTGATGAAACCCCGCGTTGTGGCGGTCATCTGTAGCGGGAGTATGCTGCTGATGAAACCCCACGTTGTGGCGGTCATCTGTAGCGGGAGTATGCTGCTGATGAACCCCCGCGTTGTGGCGGTCATCTGTAGCTGGAGTATGATGCTGATGAAACCCCACGTTGTGGCGGTCATCTGTAGCGGGAGTATGCTGCTGATGAAACCCCGCGTTGTAGCGGTCATCTGTAGCGGGAGTATGCTGCTGATGAAACCCCACGTTGTGGCGGTCATCTGTAGCGGGAGTATGCTGCCGATGAAACCCCGCGTTGTGGCGGTCATCTGTAGCTGGAGTATGCTGCTGATGAAACCCCACGTTGTGGCGGTCATCTGTAGCGGGAGTATGCTGCTGATGAAACCCCGCGTTGTGGCGGTCATCTGTAGCTGGAGTATGATGCTGATGAAACCCCGCGTTGTGGCGGTCATCTGTAGCGGGAGTATGGTGCAGATGAAACCCCACGTTGTGGCGGTCATCTGTAGCGGGAGTATAGTGCAGATGAAACCCCGCGTTGTGGCGGTCATCTGTAGCTGGAGTATGGTGCAGATGAAACCCCGCGTTGTGGCGGTCATCTGTAGCGGGAGTATAGTGCAGATGAAACCCCACGTTGTGGCGGTTATCTGTAGCGGGAGTATGGTGCAGATGAAACCCCACGTTGTGGCGCTTATCTGTAGCGGGAGTATGGTGCAGATGAAACTCCGCGTTGTGGCGGTCATTTGTAGCGGGAGTATGGTGCTGATGAAACCCCGCGTTGTGGCGGTCATCTGTAGCTGGAGTATGATGCTGATGAAACCCCACGTTGTGGCGGTCATCTGTAGCGGGAGTATGCTGCTGATGAAACCCCGCGTTGTGGCGGTCATCTGTAGCGGGAGTATGCTGCTGATGAAACCCCGCGTTGTGGCGGTCATCTGTAGCGGGAGTATGCTGCTGATGAAACCCCGCGTTGTGGCGGACATCTGTAGCTGGAGTATGCTGCTGATGAAACCCCACGTTGTGGCGGTCATCTGTAGCTGGAGTATGCTGCTGATGAAACCCCGCGTTGTGTCGGTCATCTGTAGCTGGAGTATGATGCTGATGAAACCCCGCGTTGTGGCGGTCATCTGTAGCGGGAGTAGGGTGCTGATGAAACACCGCGTTGTGGCGGTCATCTGTAGCGGGAGTATGGTGCAGATGAAACCCCACGTTGGGGCGGTTATCTGTAGCGGGAGTATGGTGCAGATGAAACCCCGCGTTGCGGCGGTCATCTGTAGCGGGAGTATGGTGCTGATGAAACCCCGCGTTGTGGCGGTCATCTGTAGCGGGAGTATGCTGCTGATGAAACTCCACTTTGTGGCGGTCATCTGTAGCGGGAGTATGCTGCTGATGAAACCCCGCGTTGTCGCGGTCATCTGTAGCTGGAGTATGATGCTGATGAAACCCCACGTTGTGGCGGTCATCTGTAGCGGGAGTATGGTGCTGATTAAACCCCGCGTTGTGGCGGTCATCTGTAGCGGGAGTATGCTGCTGATGAAACCCCACGTTGTGGCGGTCATCTGTAGCGGAAGTATGCTGCTGATGAAACCCCGCGTTGTGGCGGTCATCTGTAGCTGGAGTATGCTGCTGATGAAACCCCGCGTTGTGGCGGTCATCTGTAGCGGGAGTATGCTGCTGATGAAACCCCGCGTTGTGGCGGTCATCTGTAGCTGGAGTATGATGCTGATGAAACCCCGCGTTGTGGCGGTCGTCTGTAGCGGGAGTATGGTGCTGATGAAACCCCGCGTTGTGGCGGTCATCTGTAGCGGGAGTATGGTGCTGATGAAACCCCGCGTTGTGCCGGTCATCTGTAGCGGGAGTATGGTGCAGATGAAACCCCGCGTTGTGGCGGTCATCTGTAGCGGGAGTATGGTGCAGATGAAACCCAGCGTTGTGGCGGTCATCTGTAGCGGGAGTATGTAGCTGATGAAACCCCGCGTTGTGGCGGTCATCTGTAGCTGGAGTATGCTGCTGATGAAACCCCGCGTTGTGGCGGTCATCTGTAGTGGGAGTATAGTGCACATGAAACCCCGCGATGTGGCGGTCATCTGTAGCTGGAGTATGCTGCTGATGAAACCCTACGTTGTGGCGGTCATCTGTAGCGGGAGTATGCTGCTGATGAAACCCCGCGTTGTGGCGGTCATCTGTAGCTGGAGTATGCTGCTGATGAAACCCCGCGTTGTGTCGGTCATCTGTAGCTGGAGTATGATGCTGATGAAACCCCGCGTTGTGGCGGTCATCTGTAGCGGGAGTATGATGCTGATGAAACCCCGCGTTGTGGCGGTCGTCTGTAGCGGGAGTATGGTGCTGATGAAACCCCGCGTTGTGGCGGTCATCTGTAGCGGGAGTATGGTGCTGCTGAAACCCCGCGTTGTGGCGGTCATCTGTAGCGGGAGTATGGTGCAGATGAAACCCCGCGTTGTGGCGGTCATCTGTAGCGGGAGTATGGTGCAGATGAAACCCAGCGTTGTGGAGGTCATCTGTAGCGGGAGTATGGTGCTGATGAAACCCCGCGTTGTGGCGGTCATCTGTAGCTGGAGTATGCTGCTGATGAAACCCCGCGTTGTGGCGGTAATCTGTAGTGGGAGTATAGTGCAGATAAAACCCCACGTTGTGGCGGTCATCTGTAGCGGGAGTATGGTGCTGATGAAACCCCGCGTTGTGGCGGTCATCTGTAGCGGGAGTATGGTGCTGATGAAACCCCGCGTTGTGGCGGTCATCTGTAGCGGGAGTATGCTGCTGACGAAACCCCGCGTTCTGGTGGTTATCTGTAGCGGGAGTATGGTGCTGATGAAACCCCGCGTTGTGGCGGTCATCTGTAGCGGGAGTATGCTGCTGATGAAACCCCGCGTTGTGGCGGTCATCTGTAGCGGGAGTATGCTGCTGATGAAACCCCGCGTTGTGGCGGTCATCTGTAGTGGGAGTATAGTGCAGATGAAACCCCGCGTTGTGGCGGTCATCTGTAGCTGGAGTATGCTGCTGATGAAACCCGGCGTTATGGCGGTCATCTGTAGTGGGAGTATGCTGCTGATGAAACCCCGCGTTGTGGCGGTCATCTGTAGCGGGAGTATGGTGCTGATGAAACCCCGCGTTGTGGCGGTCATCTGTAGCGAGAGTATAGTGCTGATGAAACCCCACGTTGTGGCGGTCATCTGTAGCGGGAGTATAGTGCAGATGAAACCCCACGTTGTGGCGGTTATCTGTAGCGGGAGTATGGTGCAGATGAAACCCCGCGTTGTGGCGGTTATCTGTAGCGGGAGTATAGTGCAGATGAAACCCCGCGTTGTGGCGGTGATCTGTAGCGGGAGTATGGTGCAGATGAAACCCCACGTTGTGGCGGTCATCTGTAGCGGGAGTATGGTGCAGATGAAACCCCACGTTGTGGCGGTCATCTGTAACGGGAGTATAGTGCAGATGAAACCCCGCGTTGTGGCGGTCATCTGTAGCTGGAGTATGGTGCAGATGAAACCCCGCGTTGTGGCGGTCATCTGTAGCGGGAGTATAGTGCAGATGAAACCCCACGTTGTGGCGGTTATCTGTAGCGGGAGTATGGTGCAGATGAAACCCCACGTTGTGGCGGTTATCTGTAGCGGGAGTATGGTGCAGATGAAACTCCGCGTTGTGGCGGTCATTTGTAGCGGGAGTATGGTGCTGATGAAACCCCGCGTTGTGGCGGTCATCTGTAGCGGGAGTATGCTGCTGATGAAACCCCACGTTGTGGCGGTCATCTGTAGCGGGAGTATGCTGCTGATGAACCCCCGCGTTGTGGCGGTCATCTGTAGCTGGAGTATGATGCTGATGAAACCCCACGTTGTGGCGGTCATCTGTAGCGGGAGTATGCTGCTGATGAAACCCCGCGTTGTAGCGGTCATCTGTAGCGGGAGTATGCTGCTGATGAAACCCCACGTTGTGGCGGTCATCTGTAGCGGGAGTATGCTGCCGATGAAACCCCGCGTTGTGGCGGTCATCTGTAGCTGGAGTATGCTGCTGATGAAACCCCACGTTGTGGCGGTCATCTGTAGCGGGAGTATGCTGCTGATGAAACCCCGCGTTGTGGCGGTCATCTGTAGCTGGAGTATGATGCTGATGAAACCCCGCGTTGTGGCGGTCATCTGTAGCGGGAGTATGGTGCAGATGAAACCCCACGTTGTGGCGGTCATCTGTAGCGGGAGTATAGTGCAGATGAAACCCCGCGTTGTGGCGGTCATCTGTAGCTGGAGTATGGTGCAGATGAAACCCCGCGTTGTGGCGGTCATCTGTAGCGGGAGTATAGTGCAGATGAAACCCCACGTTGTGGCGGTTATCTGTAGCGGGAGTATGGTGCAGATGAAACCCCACGTTGTGGCGCTTATCTGTAGCGGGAGTATGGTGCAGATGAAACTCCGCGTTGTGGCGGTCATTTGTAGCGGGAGTATGGTGCTGATGAAACCCCGCGTTGTGGCGGTCATCTGTAGCTGGAGTATGATGCTGATGAAACCCCACGTTGTGGCGGTCATCTGTAGCGGGAGTATGCTGCTGATGAAACCCCGCGTTGTGGCGGTCATCTGTAGCGGGAGTATGCTGCTGATGAAACCCCGCGTTGTGGCGGTCATCTGTAGCGGGAGTATGCTGCTGATGAAACCCCGCGTTGTGGCGGACATCTGTAGCTGGAGTATGCTGCTGATGAAACCCCACGTTGTGGCGGTCATCTGTAGCTGGAGTATGCTGCTGATGAAACCCCGCGTTGTGTCGGTCATCTGTAGCTGGAGTATGATGCTGATGAAACCCCGCGTTGTGGCGGTCATCTGTAGCGGGAGTAGGGTGCTGATGAAACACCGCGTTGTGGCGGTCATCTGTAGCGGGAGTATGGTGCAGATGAAACCCCACGTTGGGGCGGTTATCTGTAGCGGGAGTATGGTGCAGATGAAACCCCGCGTTGCGGCGGTCATCTGTAGCGGGAGTATGGTGCTGATGAAACCCCGCGTTGTGGCGGTCATCTGTAGCGGGAGTATGCTGCTGATGAAACTCCACTTTGTGGCGGTCATCTGTAGCGGGAGTATGCTGCTGATGAAACCCCGCGTTGTGGCGGTCATCTGTAGCTGGAGTATGATGCTGATGAAACCCCACGTTGTGGCGGTCATCTGTAGCGGGAGTATGGTGCTGATTAAACCCCGCGTTGTGGCGGTCATCTGTAGCGGGAGTATGCTGCTGATGAAACCCCACGTTGTGGCGGTCATCTGTAGCGGAAGTATGCTGCTGATGAAACCCCGCGTTGTGGCGGTCATCTGTAGCTGGAGTATGCTGCTGATGAAACCCCGCGTTGTGGCGGTCATCTGTAGCGGGAGTATGCTGCTGATGAAACCCCGCGTTGTGGCGGTCATCTGTAGCTGGAGTATGATGCTGATGAAACCCCGCGTTGTGGCGGTCGTCTGTAGCGGGAGTATGGTGCTGATGAAACCCCGCGTTGTGGCGGTCATCTGTAGCGGGAGTATGGTGCTGATGAAACCCCGCGTTGTGCCGGTCATCTGTAGCGGGAGTATGGTGCAGATGAAACCCCGCGTTGTGGCGGTCATCTGTAGCGGGAGTATGGTGCAGATGAAACCCAGCGTTGTGGCGGTCATCTGTAGCGGGAGTATGTAGCTGATGAAACCCCGCGTTGTGGCGGTCATCTGTAGCTGGAGTATGCTGCTGATGAAACCCCGCGTTGTGGCGGTCATCTGTAGTGGGAGTATAGTGCACATGAAACCCCGCGATGTGGCGGTCATCTGTAGCTGGAGTATGCTGCTGATGAAACCCTACGTTGTGGCGGTCATCTGTAGCGGGAGTATGCTGCTGATGAAACCCCGCGTTGTGGCGGTCATCTGTAGCTGGAGTATGCTGCTGATGAAACCCCGCGTTGTGTCGGTCATCTGTAGCTGGAGTATGATGCTGATGAAACCCCGCGTTGTGGCGGTCATCTGTAGCGGGAGTAGGGTGCTGATGAAACACCGCGTTGTGGCGGTCATCTGTAGCGGGAGTATGGTGCAGATGAAACCCCACGTTGTGGCGGTTATCTGTAGCGGGAGTATGGTGCAGATGAAACCCCGCGTTGCGGCGGTCATCTGTAGCGGGAGTATGGTGCTGATGAAACCCCGCGTTGTGGCGGTCATCTGTAGCGGGAGTATGCTGCTGATGAAACTCCACGTTGTGGCGGTCATCTGTAGCGGGAGTATGCTGCTGATGAAACCCCGCGTTGTGGCGGTCATCTGTAGCTGGAGTATGATGCTGATGAAACCCCACGTTGTGGCGGTCATCTGTAGCGGGAGTATGGTGCTGATTAAACCCCGCGTTGTGGCGGTCATCTGTAGCGGGAGTATGCTGCTGATGAAACCCCACGTTGTGGCGGTCATCTGTAGCGGGAGTATGCTGCTGATGAAACCCCGCGTTGTGGCGGTCATCTGTAGCTGGAGTATGCTGCTGATGAAACCCCGCGTTGTGGCGGTCATCTGTAGCGGGAGTATGCTGCTGATGAAACCCCGCGTTGTGGCGGTCATCTGTAGCTGGAGTATGATGCTGATGAAACCCCGCGTTGTGGCGGTCGTCTGTAGCGGGAGTATGGTGCTGATGAAACCCCGCGTTGTGGCGGTCATCTGTAGCGGGAGTATGGTGCTGATGAAACCCCGCGTTGTGCCGGTCATCTGTAGCGGGAGTATGGTGCAGATGAAACCCCGCGTTGTGGCGGTCATCTGTAGCGGGAGTATGGTGCAGATGAAACCCAGCGTTGTGGCGGTCATCTGTAGCGGGAGTATGGTGCTGATGAAACCCCGCGTTGTGGCGGTCATCTGTAGCTGGAGTATGCTGCTGATGAAACCCCGCGTTGTGGCGGTCATCTGTAGTGGGAGTATAGTGCACATGAAACCCCGCGATGTGGCGGTCATCTGTAGCTGGAGTATGCTGCTGATGAAACCCTACGTTGTGGCGGTCATCTGTAGCGGGAGTATGGTGCTGATGAAACCCCGCGTTGTGGCGGTCATCTGTAGCTGGAGTATGCTGCTGATGAAACCCCACGTTGTGGCGGTCATCTGTAGCGGGAGTATGCTGCTGATGAAACCCCGCGTTGTGGCGGTCATCTGTAGCTGGAGTATGATGCTGATGAAACGCCGCGTTGTGGCGGTCGTCTGTAGCGGGAGTATGGTGCTGATGAAACCCCGCGTTGTGGCGGTCATCTGTAGCGGGAGTATGGTGCTGCTGAAACCCCGCGTTGTGGCGGTCATCTGTAGCGGGAGTATGGTGCAGATGAAACCCCGCGTTGTGGCGGTCATCTGTAGCGGGAGTATGGTGCAGATGAAACCCAGCGTTGTGGAGGTCATCTGTAGCGGGAGTATGGTGCTGATGAAACCCCGCGTTGTGGCGGTCATCTGTAGCTGGAGTATGCTGCTGATGAAACCACGCGTTGTGGCGGTCATCTGTAGTGGGAGTATAGTGCAGATAAAACCCCACGTTGTGGCGGTCATCTGTAGCGGGAGTATGGTGCTGATGAAACCCCGCGTTGTGGCGGTCATCTGTAGCGGGAGTATGGTGCTGATGAAACCCCGCGTTGTGGCGGTCATCTGTAGCGGGAGTATGCTGCTGACGAAACCCCGCGTTCTGGTGGTTATCTGTAGCGGGAGTATGGTGCTGATGAAACCCCGCGTTGTGGCGGTCATCTGTAGCGGGAGTATGCTGCTGATGAAACCCCGCGTTGTGGCGGTCATCTGTAGCGGGAGTATGCTGCTGATGAAACCGCGCGTTGTGGCGGTCATCTGTAGTGGGAGTATAGTGCAGATGAAACCCCGCGTTGTGGCGGTCATCTGTAGCTGGAGTATGCTGCTGATGAAACCCCGCGTTATGGCGGTCATCTGTAGTGGGAGTATGCTGCTGATGAAACCCCGCGTTGTGGCGGTCATCTGTAGCGGGAGTATGGTGCTGATGAAACCCCGCGTTGTGGCGGTCATCTGTAGCGAGAGTATAGTGCTGATGAAACCCCACGTTGTGGCGGTCATCTGTAGCGGGAGTATAGTGCAGATGAAACCCCACGTTGTGGCGGTTATCTGTAGCGGGAGTATGGTGCAGATGAAACCCCGCGTTGTGGCGGTTATCTGTAGCGGGAGTATAGTGCAGATGAAACCCCGCGTTGTGGCGGTGATCTGTAGCGGGAGTATGGTGCAGATGAAACCCCACGTTGTGGCGGTCATCTGTAGCGGGAGTATGGTGCAGATGAAACCCCACGTTGTGGCGGTCATCTGTAACGGGAGTATAGTGCAGATGAAACCCCGCGTTGTGGCGGTCATCTGTAGCTGGAGTATGGTGCAGATGAAACCCCGCGTTGTGGCGGTCATCTGTAGCGGGAGTATAGTGCAGATGAAACCCCACGTTGTGGCGGTTATCTGTAGCGGGAGTATGGTGCAGATGAAACCCCACGTTGTGGCGGTTATCTGTAGCGGGAGTATGGTGCAGATGAAACTCCGCGTTGTGGCGGTCATTTGTAGCGGGAGTATGGTGCTGATGAAACCCCGCGTTGTGGCGGTCATCTGTAGCGGGAGTATGCTGCTGATGAAACCCCACGTTGTGGCGGTCATCTGTAGCGGGAGTATGCTGCTGATGAACCCCCGCGTTGTGGCGGTCATCTGTAGCTGGAGTATGATGCTGATGAAATCCCACGTTGTGGCGGTCATCTGTAGCGGGAGTATGCTGCTGATGAAACCCCGCGTTGTGGCGGTCATCTGTAGCGGGAGTATGCTGCTGATGAAACCCCACGTTGTGGCGGTCATCTGTAGCGGGAGTATGCTGCTGATGAAACCCCGCGTTGTGGCGGTCATCTGTAGCTGGAGTATGCTGCTGATGAAACCCCACGTTGTGGCGGTCATCTGTAGCGGGAGTATGCTGCTGATGAAACTCCGCGTTGTGGCGGTCATCTGTAGCTGGAGTATGATGCTGATGAAACCCCGCGTTGTGGCGGCCATCTGTAGCGGGAGTATGGTGCAGATGAAACCCCACGTTGTGGCGGTCATCTGTAGCGGGAGTATAGTGCAGATGAAACCCCGCGTTGTGGCGGTCATCTGTAGCTGGAGTATGGTGCAGATGAAACCCCGCGTTGTGGCGGTCATCTGTAGCGGGAGTATAGTGCAGATGAAACCCCACGTTGTGGCGGTTATCTGTAGCGGGAGTATGGTGCAGATGAAACCCCGCGTTGTGGCGGTCATCTGTAGCGGGAGTATGCTGCTGATGAAACCCCGCGTTGTGGCGGTCATCTGTAGCGGGAGTATGCTGCTGATGAAACCCCGCGTTGTGGCGGTCATCTGTAGCTGGAGTATGCTGCTGATGAAACCCCACGTTGTGGCGGTCATCTGTAGCTGGAGTATGCTGCTGATGAAACCCCGCGTTGTGTCGGTCATCTGTAGCTGGAGTATGATGCTGATGAAACCCCGCGTTGTGGCGGTCATCTGTAGCGGGAGTAGGGTGCTGATGAAACACCGCGTTGTGGCGGTCATCTGTAGCGGGAGTATGGTGCAGATGAAACCCCACGTTGGGGCCGTTATCTGTAGCGGGAGTATGGTGCAGATGAAACCCCGCGTTGCGGCGGTCATCTGTAGCGGGAGTATGGTGCTGATGAAACCCCGCGTTGTGGCGGTCATCTGTAGCGGGAGTATGCTGCTGATGAAACTCCACGTTGTGGCGGTCATCTGTAGCGGGAGTATGCTGCTGATGAAACCCCGCGTTGTGGCGGTCATCTGTAGCTGGAGTATGATGCTGATGAAACCCCACGTTGTGGCGGTCATCTGTAGCGGGAGTATGGTGCTGATTAAACCCCGCGTTGTGGCGGTCATCTGTAGCGGGAGTATGCTGCTGATGAAACCCCACGTTGTGGCGGTCATCTGTAGCGGGAGTATGCTGCTGATGAAACCCCGCGTTGTGGCGGTCATCTGTAGCTGGAGTATGCTGCTGATGAAACCCCGCGTTGTGGCGGTCATCTGTAGCGGGAGTATGCTGCTGATGAAACCCCGCGTTGTGGCGGTCATCTGTAGCTGGAGTATGATGCTGATGAAACCCCGCGTTGTGGCGGTCGTCTGTAGCGGGAGTATGGTGCTGATGAAACCCCGCGTTGTGGCGGTCATCTGTAGCGGGAGTATGGTGCTGATGAAACCCCGCGTTGTGCCGGTCATCTGTAGCGGGAGTATGGTGCAGATGAAACCCCGCGTTGTGGCGGTCATCTGTAGCGGGAGTATGGTGCAGATGAAACCCAGCGTTGTGGCGGTCATCTGTAGCGGGAGTATGGTGCTGATGAAACCCCGCGTTGTGGCGGTCATCTGTAGCTGGAGTATGCTGCTGATGAAACCCCGCGTTGTGGCGGTCATCTGTAGTGGGAGTATATATGCACATGAAACCCCGCGATGTGGCGGTCATCTGTAGCTGGAGTATGCTGCTGATGAAACCCTACGTTGTGGCGGTCATCTGTAGCGGGAGTATGCTGCTGATGAAACCCCGCGTTGTGGCGGTCATCTGTAGCTGGAGTATGCTGCTGATGAAACCCCGCGTTGTGTCGGTCATCTGTAGCTGGAGTATGATGCTGATGAAACCCCGCGTTGTGGCGGTCATCTGTAGCGGGAGTAGGGTGCTGATGAAACACCGCGTTGTGGCGGTCATCTGTAGCGGGAGTATGGTGCAGATGAAACCCCACGTTGTGGCGGTTATCTGTAGCGGGAGTATGGTGCAGATGAAACCCCGCGTTGCGGCGGTCATCTGTAGCGGGAGTATGGTGCTGATGAAACCCCGCGTTGTGGCGGTCATCTGTAGCGGGAGTATGCTGCTGATGAAACTCCACGTTGTGGCGGTCATCTGTAGCGGGAGTATGCTGCTGATGAAACCCCGCGTTGTGGCGGTCATCTGTAGCTGGAGTATGATGCTGATGAAACCCCACGTTGTGGCGGTCATCTGTAGCGGGAGTATGGTGCTGATTAAACCCCGCGTTGTGGCGGTCATCTGTAGCGGGAGTATGCTGCTGATGAAACCCCACGTTGTGGCGGTCATCTGTAGCGGGAGTATGCTGCTGATGAAACCCCGCGTTGTGGCGGTCATCTGTAGCTGGAGTATGCTGCTGATGAAACCCCGCGTTGTGGCGGTCATCTGTAGCGGGAGTATGCTGCTGATGAAACCCCGCGTTGTGGCGGTCATCTGTAGCTGGAGTATGATGCTGATGAAACCCCGCGTTGTGGCGGTCGTCTGTAGCGGGAGTATGGTGCTGATGAAACCCCGCGTTGTGGCGGTCATCTGTAGCGGGAGTATGGTGCTGATGAAACCCCGCGTTGTGCCGGTCATCTGTAGCGGGAGTATGGTGCAGATGAAACCCCGCGTTGTGGCGGTCATCTGTAGCGGGAGTATGGTGCAGATGAAACCCAGCGTTGTGGCGGTCATCTGTAGCGGGAGTATGGTGCTGATTAAACCCCGCGTTGTGGCGGTCATCTGTAGCTGGAGTATGCTGCTGATGAAACCCCGCGTTGTGGCGGTCATCTGTAGTGGGAGTATAGTGCACATGAAACCCCGCGATGTGGCGGTCATCTGTAGCTGGAGTATGCTGCTGATGAAACCCTACGTTGTGGCGGTCATCTGTAGCGGGAGTATGGTGCTGATGAAACCCCGCGTTGTGGCGGTCATCTGTAGCTGGAGTATGCTGCTGATGAAACCCCACGTTGTGGCGGTCATCTGTAGCGGGAGTATGCTGCTGATGAAACCCCGCGTTGTGGCGGTCATCTGTAGCTGGAGTATGATGCTGATGAAACCCCGCGTTGTGGCGGTCGTCTGTAGCGGGAGTATGGTGCTGATGAAACCCCGCGTTGTGGCGGTCATCTGTAGCGGGAGTATGGTGCAGATGAAACCCCGCGTTGTGGCGGTCATCTGTAGCGGGAGTATGGTGCAGATGAAACCCAGCGTTGTGGAGGTCATCTGTAGCGGGAGTATGGTGCTGATGAAACCCCGCGTTGTGGCGGTCATCTGTAGCTGGAGTCTGCTGCTGATGAAACCCCGCGTTGTGGCGGTCATCTGTAGTGGGAGTATAGTGCAGATAAAACCCCACGTTGTGGCGGTCATCTGTAGCGGGAGTATGGTGCTGATGAAACCCCGCGTTGTGGCGGTCATCTGTAGCGGGAGTATGGTGCTGATGAAACCCCGCGTTGTGGCGGTCATCTGTAGCGGGAGTATGCTGCTGACGAAACCCCGCGTTCTGGTGGTTATCTGTAGCGGGAGTATGGTGCTGATGAAACCCCGCGTTGTGGCGGTCATCTGTAGCGGGAGTATGCTCCTGATGAAACCCCGCGTTGTGGCGGTCATCTGTAGCGGGAGTATGCTGCTGATGAAACCCCGCGTTGTGGCGGTCATCTGTAGTGGGAGTATAGTGCAGATGAAACCCCGCGTTGTGGCGGTCATCTGTAGCTGGAGTATGCTGCTGATGAAACCCCGCGTTATGGCGGTCATCTGTAGTGGGAGTATGCTGCTGATGAAACCCCGCGTTGTGGCGGTCATCTGTAGCGGGAGTATGGTGCTGATGAAACCCCGCGTTGTGGCGGTCATCTGTAGCGAGAGTATAGTGCTGATGAAACCCCACGTTGTGGCGGTCATCTGTAGCGGGAGTATAGTGCAGATGAAACCCCACGTTGTGGCGGTTATCTGTAGCGGGAGTATGGTGCAGATGAAACCCCGCGTTGTGGCGGTTATCTGTAGCGGGAGTATAGTGCAGATGAAACCCCGCGTTGTGGCGGTGATCTGTAGCGGGAGTATGGTGCAGATGAAACCCCACGTTGTGGCGGTCATCTGTAGCGGGAGTATGGTGCAGATGAAACCCCACGTTGTGGCGGTCATCTGTAACGGGAGTATAGTGCAGATGAAACCCCGCGTTGTGGCGGTCATCTGTAGCTGGAGTATGGTGCAGATGAAACCCCGCGTTGTGGCGGTCATCTGTAGCGGGAGTATAGTGCAGATGAAACCCCACGTTGTGGCGGTTATCTGTAGCGGGAGTATGGTGCAGATGAAACCCCACGTTGTGGCGGTTATCTGTAGCGGGAGTATGGTGCAGATGAAACTCCGCGTTGTGGCGGTCATTTGTAGCGGGAGTATGGTGCTGATGAAACCCCGCGTTGTGGCGGTCATCTGTAGCGGGAGTATGCTGCTGATGAAACCCCACGTTGTGGCAGTCATCTGTAGCGGGAGTATGCTGCTGATGAACCCCCGCGTTGTGGCGGTCATCTGTAGCTGGAGTATGATGCTGATGAAACCCCACGTTGTGGCGGTCATCTGTAGCGGGAGTATGCTGCTGATGAAACCCCGCGTTGTGGCGGTCATCTGTAGCGGGAGTATGCTGCTGATGAAACCCCACGTTGTGGCGGTCATCTGTAGCGGGAGTATGCTGCTGATGAAACCCCGCGTTGTGGCGGTCATCTGTAGCTGGAGTATGCTGCTGATGAAACCCCACGTTGTGGCGGTCATCTGTAGCGGGAGTATGCTGCTGATGAAACCCCGCGTTGTGGCGGTCATCTGTAGCTGGAGTATGATGCTGATGAAACCCCGCGTTGTGGCGGTCATCTGTAGCGGGAGTATGGTGCAGATGAAACCCCACGTTGTGGCGGTCATCTGTAGCGGGAGTATAGTGCAGATGAAACCCCGCGTTGTGGCGGTCATCTGTAGCTGGAGTATGGTGCAGATGAAACCCCGCGTTGTGGCGGTCATCTGTAGCGGGAGTATAGTGCAGATGAAACCCCACGTTGTGGCGGTTATCTGTAGCGGGAGTATGGTGCAGATGAAACCCCACGTTGTGGCGCTTATCTGTAGCGGGAGTATGGTGCAGATGAAACTCCGCGTTGTGGCGGTCATTTGTAGCGGGAGTATGGTGCTGATGAAACCCCGCGTTGTGGCGGTCATCTGTAGCGGGAGTATGCTGCTGATGAAACCCCACGTTGTGGCGGTCATCTGTAGCGGGAGTATGCTGCTGATGAAACCCCGCGTTGTGGCGGTCATCTGTAGCTGGAGTATGATGCTGATGAAACCCCACGTTGTGGCGGTCATCTGTAGTGGGAGTATGCTGCTGATGAAACCCCGCGTTGTGGCGGTCATCTGTAGCGGGAGTATGCTGCTGATGAAACCCCGCGTTGTGGCGGTCATCTGTAGCGGGAGTATGCTGCTGATGAAACCCCGCGTTGTGGCGGTCATCTGTAGCTGGAGTATGCTGCTGATGAAACCCCACGTTGTGGCGGTCATCTGTAGCTGGAGTATGCTGCTGATGAAACCCCGCGTTGTGTCGGTCATCTGTAGCTGGAGTATGATGCTGATGAAACCCCGCGTTGTGGCGGTCATCTGTAGCGGGAGTAGGGTGCTGATGAAACACCGCGTTGTGGCGGTCATCTGTAGCGGGAGTATGGTGCAGATGAAACCCCACGTTGTGGCGGTTATCTGTAGCGGGAGTATGGTGCAGATGAAACCCCGCGTTGCGGCGGTCATCTGTAGCGGGAGTATGGTGCTGATGAAACCCCGCGTTGTGGCGGTCATCTGTAGCGGGAGTATGCTGCTGATGAAACTCCACGTTGTGGCGGTCATCTGTAGCGGGAGTATGCTGCTGATGAAACCCCGCGTTGTGGCGGTCATCTGTAGCTGGAGTATGATGCTGATGAAACCCCACGTTGTGGCGGTCATCTGTAGCGGGAGTATGGTGCTGATTAAACCCCGCGTTGTGGCGGTCATCTGTAGCGGGAGTATGCTGCTGATGAAACCCCACGTTGTGGCGGTCATCTGTAGCGGGAGTATGCTGCTGATGAAACCCCGCGTTGTGGCGGTCATCTGTAGCTGGAGTATGCTGCTGATGAAACCCCGCGTTGTGGCGGTCATCTGTAGCGGGAGTATGCTGCTGATGAAACCCCGCGTTGTGGCGGTCATCTGTAGCTGGAGTATGATGCTGATGAAACCCCGCGTTGTGGCGGTCGTCTGTGGCGGGAGTATGGTGCTGATGAAACCCCGCGTTGTGGCGGTCCTCTGTAGCGGGAGTATGGTGCTGATGAAACCCCGCGTTGTGCCGGTCATCTGTAGCGGGAGTATGGTGCAGATGAAACCCCGCGTTGTGGCGGTCATCTGTAGCGGGAGTATGGTGCAGATGAAACCCAGCGTTGTGGCGGTCATCTGTAGCGGGAGTATGGTGCTGATGAAACCCCGCGTTGTGGCGGTCATCTGTAGCTGGAGTATGCTGCTGATGAAACCCCGCGTTGTGGCGGTCATCTGTAGTGGGAGTATAGTGCACATGAAACCCCGCGATGTGGCGGTCATCTGTAGCTGGAGTATGCTGCTGATGAAACCCTACGTTGTGGGGGTCATCTGTAGCGGGAGTATGCTGCTGATGAAACCCCGCGTTGTGGCGGTCATCTGTAGCTGGAGTATGATGCTGATGAAACCCCGCGTTGTGGCGGTCATCTGTAGCGGGAGTATGGTGCTGATGAAACCCCGCGTTGTGGCGGTTATCTGTAGCGGGAGTATGCTGCTGATGAAACCCCGCGTTGTGGCGGTCATCTGTAGCGGGAGTATGCTGCTGATGAAACCCCGCGTTGTGGCGGTCATCTGTAGTGGGAGTATAGTGCAGATCAAACCCCGCGTTGTGGCGGTCATCTGTAGCTGGAGTATGGTTCTGATGAAACCCCGCGTTGTGGCGGTCATCTGTAGTGGGAGTATGGTGCAGATGAAACCCCGCGTTTTGGCGGTCATCTGTAGCGGGGGTATGGTGCTGATGAAACCCCGCGTTGTGGCGGTCATCTGTAGCGGGAGTATGCTGCTGATGAAACCCCGCGTTGTGGCGGTCATCTGTAGCGGGAGAATGCTGCTGATGAAACCCCGCGTTGTGGCGGTCATCTGTAGCGGGAGTATGCTGCTGATGAAACCCCGCGTTTTGGCGGTCATCTGTAGTGGGAGTATAGTGCAGATGAAACCCCGCGTTGTGGCGGTCATCTGTAGCGGGAGTATGCTGCTGATGAAACCCCGCGTTGTGGCGGTCATCTGTAGCGGGGGTATGGTGCTGATGAAACCCCGCGTTGTGGCGGTCATCTGTAGCGGGGGTATGGTGCTGATGAAACCCCGCGTTGTGGCGGTCATCTGTAGCGGGAGTATGCTGCTGATGAAACCCCGCGTTGTGGCGGTCATCTGTAGCGGGAGTATGCTGCTGATGAAACCCCGCGTTGTGGCGGTCATCTGTAGCGGGAGTAGGGTGCTGATGAAACACCGCGTTGTGGCGGTCATCTGTAGCGGGAGTGTGGTGCAGATGAAACCCCACGTTGTGGCGGTTATCTGTAGCGGGAGTATGGTGCAGATGAAACCCCGCGTTGCGGCGGTCATCTGTAGCGGGAGTATGGTGCTGATGAAACCCCGCGTTGTGGCGGTCATCTGTAGCGGGAGTATGCTGCTGATGAAACTCCACGTTGTGGCGGTCATCTGTAGCGGGAGTATGCTGCTGATGAAACCCCGCGTTGTGGCGGTCATCTGTAGCTGGAGTATGATGCTGATGAAACCCCACGTTGTGGCGGTCATCTGTAGCGGGAGTATGGTGCTGATTAAACCCCGCGTTGTGGCGGTCATCTGTAGCGGGAGTATGCTGCTGATGAAACCCCACGTTGTGGCGGTCATCTGTAGCGGGAGTATGCTGCTGATGAAACCCCGCGTTGTGGCGGTCATCTGTAGCTGGAGTATGATGCTGATGAAACCCCGCGTTGTGGCGGTCGTCTGTAGCGGGAGTATGGTGCTGATGAAACCCCGCGTTGTGGCGGTCCTCTGTAGCGGGAGTATGGTGCTGATGAAACCCCGCGTTGTGCCGGTCATCTGTAGCGGGAGTATGGTGCAGATGAAACCCCGCGTTGTGGCGGTCATCTGTAGCGGGAGTATGGTGCAGATGAAACCCAGCGTTGTGGCGGTCATCTGTAGCGGGAGTATGGTGCTGATGAAACCCCGCGTTGTGGCGGTCATCTGTAGCTGGAGTATGCTGCTGATGAAACCCCGCGTTGTGGCGGTCATCTGTAGTGGGAGTATAGTGCACATGAAACCCCGCGATGTGGCGGTCATCTGTAGCTGGAGTATGCTGCTGATGAAACCCTACGTTGTGGGGGTCATCTGTAGCGGGAGTATGCTGCTGATGAAACCCCGCGTTGTGGCGGTCATCTGTAGCTGGAGTATGATGCTGATGAAACCCCGCGTTGTGGCGGTCATCTGTAGCGGGAGTATGGTGCTGATGAAACCCCGCGTTGTGGCGGTTATCTGTAGCGGGAGTATGCTGCTGATGAAACCCCGCGTTGTGGCGGTCATCTGTAGCGGGAGTATGCTGCTGATGAAACCCCGCGTTGTGGCGGTCATCTGTAGTGGGAGTATAGTGCAGATCAAACCCCGCGTTGTGGCGGTCATCTGTAGCTGGAGTATGGTTCTGATGAAACCCCGCGTTGTGGCGGTCATCTGTAGTGGGAGTATGGTGCAGATGAAACCCCGCGTTGTGGCGGTCATCTGTAGCGGGGGTATGGTGCTGATGAAACCCCGCGTTGTGGCGGTCATCTGTAGCGGGAGTATGCTGCTGATGAAACCCCGCCTTGTGGCGGTCATCTGTAGCGGGAGAATGCTGCTGATGAAACCCCGCGTTGTGGCGGTCATCTGTAGCGGGAGTATGCTGCTGATGAAACCCCGCGTTTTGGCGGTCATCTGTAGTGGGAGTATAGTGCAGATGAAACCCCGCGTTGTGGCGGTCATCTGTAGCGGGAGTATGCTGCTGATGAAACCCCGCGTTGTGGCGGTCATCTGTAGCGGGGGTATGGTGCTGATGAAACCCCGCGTTGTGGCGGTCATCTGTAGCGGGGGTATGGTGCTGATGAAACCCCGCGTTGTGGCGGTCATCTGTAGCGGGAGTATGCTGCTGATGAAACCCCGCGTTGTGGCGGTCATCTGTAGCGGGAGTATGCTGCTGATGAAACCCCGCGTTGTGGCGGTCATCTGTAGCGGGAGTATGCTGGTGATGAAACCCCGCGTTGTGGCGGTCATCTGTAGTGGGAGTATGGTGCAGATGAAACCCCGCGTTGTGGCGGTCATCTGTAGCGGGAGTATGGTGCTGATGAAACCCCGCGTTATGGCGGTCATCTGTAGCGGGAGTATGCTGCTGATGAAACCCCGCGTTGTGGCGGTCATCTGTAGCGGGAGTATGGTGCTGATGAAACCCCGCGTTGTGGCGGTCATCTGTAGCGGGAGTATGGTGCTGATGAAACCCCGCGTTGTGGCGGTCATCTGTAGCGGGAGTATGCTGCTGATGAAACCCCGCGTTGTGGCGCTCATCTGTAGCTGGAGTATGCTGCTGATGAAACCCCGCGTTATGGCGGTCATCTGTAGCGGGCGTATGCTGCTGATGAAACCCCGCGTTGTGGCGGTCATCTGTAGCGGGAGTATGCTGCTGATGAAACCCCGCGTTGTGGCGGTCATCTGTAGCGGGAGTATGGTGCTGATGAAACCCCGCGTTGTGGCGGTCATCTGTAGCGGGAGTATGCTGCTGATGAAACCCCGCGTTGTGGCGGTCATCTGTAGCTGGAGTATGCTGCTGATGAAACCCCTCGTTATGGCGGTCATCTGTAGCGGGAGTATGCTGCTGATGAAACCCCGCGTTGTGGCGGTCATCTTTAGCTGGAGCATGCTGCTGATGAAACCCCGCGTTGTGGCGGTCATCTGTAGCGGGAGCATGGTGCTGATGAAACCCCGCGTTGTGGCGGTCATCTGTAGCTGGAGTATGGTGCAGATGAAACCCCACGTTGTGGCGGTCATCTGTAGCTGGAGTATGCTGCTGATGAAACCCCGCGTTGTGGCGGTCATCTGTAGCGGGAGTATGCTGCTGATGAAACCCCGCGTTGTGGCGGTCATCTGTAGCGGGAGTATGGTGCAGATGAAACCCAGCGTTGTGGCGGTCATCTGTAGCGGGAGTATGGTGCTGATGAAACCCCGCGTTGTGGCGGTCATCTGTAGCTGGAGTATGCTGCTGATGAAACCCCGCGTTGTGGCGGTCATCTGTAGTGGGAGTATAGTGCAGATGAAACCCCGCGTTGTGGCGGTCATCTGTAGCTGGAGTATGCTGCTGATGAAACCCTACGTTGTGGCGGTCATCTGTAGCGGGAGTATGCTGCTGATGAAACCCCGCGTTGTGGCGGTCATCTGTAGCTGGAGTATGATGCTGATGAAACCCCGCGTTGTGGCGGTCATCTGTAGCGGGAGTATGGTGCTGATGAAACCCCGCGTTGTGGCGGTTATCTGTAGCGGGAGTATGCTGCTGATGAAACCCCGCGTTGTGGCGGTCATCTGTAGTGGGAGTATAGTGCAGATGAAACCCCGCGTTGTGGCGGTCATCTGTAGCTGGAGTATGGTTCTGATGAAACCCCGCGTTGTGGCGGTCATCTGTAGTGGGAGTATAGTGCAGATGAAACCCCGCGTTGTGGCGGTCATCTGTAGCGGGGGTATGGTGCTGATGAAACCCCGCGTTGTGGCGGTCATCTGTAGCGGGAGTATGCTGCTGATGAAACCCCGCGTTGTGGCGGTCATCTGTAGCGGGAGTATGCTGCTGATGAAACCCCGCGTTGTGGCGGTCATCTGTAGCGGGAGTATGCTGCTGATGAAACCCCGCGTTTTGGCGGTCATCTGTAGTGGGAGTATAGTGCAGATGAAACCCCGCGTTTGGCGGTCATCTGTAGCGGGAGTATGCTGCTGATGAAACCCCGCGTTGTGGCGGTCATCTGTATTGGGGGTATGCTTCTGATGAAACCCCGCGTTGTGGCGGTCATCTGTAGCGGGGGTATGGTGCTGATGAAACCCCGCGTTGTGGCGGTCATCTGTAGCGGGGGTATGGTGCTGATGAAACCCCGCGTTGTGGCGGTCATCTGTAGCGGGATTATGCTGCTGATGAAACCCCACGTTGTGGCGGTCATCTGTAGCGGGAGTATGCTGCTGATGAAACCCCGCGTTGTGGCGGTAATCTGTAGCGGGAGTATGCTGGTGATGAAACCCCGCGTTGTTGCGGTCATCTGTAGGGGGAGTATAGTGCAGATGAAACCCCGCGTTGTGGCGGTCATCTGTAGCGGGAGTATGGTGCTGATGAAACCCCGCGTTATGGCGGTCATCTGTAGCGGGAGTATGCTGCTGATGAAACCCCGCGTTGTGGCGGTCATCTGTAGCGGGAGTATGCTGCTGATGAAACCCCGCGTTGTGGCGGTCATCTGTAGCGGGAGTATGGTGCTGATGAAACCCCGCGTTGTGGCGGTCATCTGTAGCGGGAGTATGCTGCTGATGAAACCCCGCGTTGTGGCGCTCATCTGTAGCTGGAGTATGCTGCTGATGAAACCCCACGTTATGGCGGTCATCTGTAGCGGGCGTATGCTGCTGATGAAACCCCGCGTTGTGGCGGTCATCTGTAGCGGGAGTATGCTGCTGATGAAACCCCGCGTTGTGGCGGTCATCTGTAGCGGGAGTATGGTGCTGATGAAACCCCGCGTTGTGGCGGTCATCTGTAGCGGGAGTATGCTGCTGATGAAACCCCGCGTTGTGGCGGTCATCTGTAGCTGGAGTATGCTGCTGATGAAACCCCACGTTATGGCGGTCATCTGTAGCGGGAGTATGCTGCTGATGAAACCCCGCTTTGTGGCGGTCATCTGTAGCTGGAGTATGCTGCTGATGAAACCCCACGTTGTGGCGGTCATGTGTAGCGGGAGCATGGTGCTGATGAAACCCCGCGTTGTGGCCTTCATCTGTAGCTGGAGTATGGTGCAGATGAAACCCCACGTTGTGGCGGTCATCTGTAGCTGGAGTATGCTGCTGATGAAACCCCACGTTGTGGCGGTCATGTGTAGCGGGAGTATGCTGCTGATGAAACCCCGCGTTGTGGCGGTCATCTGTAGCTGGAGTATGGTGCAGATGAAACCCCGCGTTGTGGCGGTCATCTGTAGCTGGAGTATGGTGCTGATGAAACCCCGCGTTGTGGCGGTCATCTGTAGCTGGAGTATGGTGCTGATGAAACCCCGCGTTGTGGCGGTCATCTGTAGCTGGAGTATGGTGCTGATGAAACCCCGCGTTGTGGCGGTCATCTGTAGCGGGAGTATGGTGCAGATGAAACCCCGCGTTGTGACTGAGATTGTGGGTTGTCTGCTGCCTTCCTGGATGGTGACGATGAAGCCAGTAGCTGCTACTTAAGGTTCACATCTGTCACTAAGATGTATCGATGTATATAAAAATTCTCCGGATCTGCTTCAATCTGAGCTATGAGAACTCTTAATTTCAGAAGTGGTCGCGAGTGAAAAGGGTAAATTTTCTAAATACACTTCCAAACCAATAAATTCTTTTTACCTTAAAAATATAAAGATGTTAATTTAATTTGGATCATTTATACAATTTTTCGTATAAAACTTGGTAATAATACTGTATGCCTTTATTACAATTAATAGAAAACTAGTATTAACTTTGTACAAGGTATCGTCGCGGTACTGGATTTACGTTTGTTCGCCATAATGTTCTTCCATCAAAATACGCTTTCTTTTCTAGCTGTTTTACCAAAATTATTGATTTTTCTGTCTCTCGTAGCCATCACTACCAATCAAACTTCTTTTATACTGGTCCACATCACACATTTCATAATCTCATTTTTAAAACTACCACTTATAAAACATTCACATCATATCACTTACATGTTGAGTCATCACTGAATTTTGACAGTTTCCTCTCTTATTCATTTTAACATATCAATATCGGTTCTCAAACCAAATATTTAAAAAATTTTCAACTCTCGGGGCCTAAACCAAAACAACCGTTACAGCATATGTCATACATGACGCCCTCTTTTATTTATATTGATTCCTCTCTCAGAGAGAAACTGTGATTGACCAATAATGAAGTAACGTATACTGATGACCAGATTAGGTTCTACCTGTAACATGTAGAGCGACAGTGAAATGTGTATTAATATACAGCGTCTTGTAATTACTTGTATTTGTGCTTTTAGATGTAGCCCCTGTTCCGTGAAAACATGTAGTGACTATGGTGTATACCTGAGATAGAATGGAACGAAGAAATAATTTGTACATTACCAGGTACAACATAAAGAATTTTCCACAGCCCCCAAGAAAATTCAGCAATATTTAGGACAAATTAAAGACCGCCTGGACCTCAAGCTTCCGGGAATCTACAGCGTACCATGTGAATGTAGAAACGTACATTGGCGAAACCGGACAGACAATCAAGGAAAGATGCGAGTAGCATCGATGAAGCATCAGTCTCCTGCATCCAGAAAAATCGGCTTTGATACTGCACAGTATTGAGAATATACAAAGAATAAACTTTAATGCCACCAAAGTTCATGACCACTCCGACAAGTACTTCGATCGACTCTTCAAAGAATCTTGGGAAATTACATTACAGCCATCAAATTTTAACAGAGACTGAGCAAGCAAACTAAGCTTAGGCACCAGCCATCAAACGCACGGTCATAGACAAGATTGATCCGTGGCGCACCCCACCAGTCAAACGACCCATTCACTGGGCTCTCCAGGCCTATTGGCTAGGACTATTATATTTTTTTAGAGTTCTGCACTGCGGTGAATGAGATGAATGTTTGTGAATGCGGTGAATGTTTGTATGCTCAGCGTTGCCACATCGTTAACCCTACTTTTTTCATATTTCATAGTCTCGGGCACACCATCCTAAAGGATGCAAGTCTCCTTGGCGCTATTCGTAAGGGAAATTAAACTGAATTTTTCAGATGTTCATAAAAACGCATTGGAAAAATCATATTTATAAGTTTTAAATGCTATAATTATAGTTTACAAATTGCCTATTTCTCAAATCCAATGGAACTTCCAGTGGCTCATTCGTATAGCTGTGAATTTTACTTATGTCAGAAGATAATTTCTCATCATCTGTTTTCATTTTCTAACTTGCAAATTTATGACGATAGACTCCAAAATCTCCTCACATGCTATTTCTTTCCAAAAGACGTCGCCTTGTCGCTTTCCTGCATGTCTCGTGCAGTTTTCCCAGACTTGCTCTGTTGCCTTATCAATATCTTCGTGAATAAGCGTTCAACGGCAGTTAGTTTTAAAGCACTATTTCTGTTTGCAACCCCTGTTTTATTTGAGCCTACACTAACTCAATTGGATTGTAAAGACAGTGCTAAGGGGGAGGACAGACTATTCGTGTCCCATTTCAGCTGCAGTTTGATCCAGCTGATTCTTATTAATGGTTTTTAAACGGAAGAACCGAATGACACTGATTTGAACTCTCTAAGAGTAAATAACCATGTCTGCGATTACGAATTCATAAAATATCATGTGACGGTTCACGTTTTGCAGATGCAGCATTCCACAGGTTTAACAGGAAGTGAACTGTTTGCGCGCTCGCTCTCTGTTTCTCTCGAATTTAACAAGCATGGCTAGAACATCATGTTAATAGTTTACATTTCGGTTGTTAGTAATTACAAATATATGTACACATATACATTGCAGTGTTTAGGTTGCAGTGAGTCGTTATAATATATTGGGATTATAATTATTTGTATTATGAAAACTATTTGGGGCTAAAAATGTGAAGTTTTTACGGTTGATTTGGAAACATTACTCCCTACCGCCCTCTTGGATCACTTTCTGCAAAATTTGTATTTTTATCTTAGCACAAATAGAATATTAGGGATGGGTTTACTTACCGCTCGTCAAACCCCACTTCAGGGGACTACATTATTGCAAAAGCACAGGATTCAAGTTGGTTGCTAGCCTGGTACAATTCTAGGACAAACAACTTCCCATTTGAAATGCAGAATAGTTTCACCCATCCTCTTTTAGCAAGAATTTACCTGGACAAAGTTTCTCTCGTAGTCTTTCATTTTGACTAGCAACAGACTGACAACGAAAACACAGCGGGCTAACAAGACAAATAGCCATAGGTGAGGGCCACTGGCCCAAAATTTGAGCCCCAAATGACTCACACAGGCGCCTCCCCTAAGGAGCTCCGAGCGGCAGCGGCGCCGACACATTGAGATGACGGGAATGGCCCCCTCTTATTGCCTGAGATAGCACAGCCAGCCGAGAAACGCTAGAAGCCCACGGGGCAAAAGCGGAGGAACTCGGACCATCTCCGTCACCCAGTAATGGAACCATTATCAGCTGATCCTTCCATTGCCCAATGAGTGGGTGGCCAGCACCTTGGTCGATCATACGGTACTGAGTTAGTGTTATTCTTTTACCTCATCGTTGTTGATACATCGGAAATATATAACAGCATTATTAAATTAAGGAATGATTGCTCGTGAGAAAGAAAATTAATTGGCTTACAATTTTCACTCTCACATCAGTACCATGCCAGTTGATGTCAACTTATTGTACGTCTCCGACGATTTTTAAGATAATTTTTTATTTTAGTTTCGTATGTTGGTACTTAAATCTTAAGCTCCGTTCTTGTAATGCTGGATGTTTTATATGGCTAGCATTAATTTTGAACGGCATAATACGCTGACTCGTTTTAAGCCCTTTATACTGCAAATTATCAGGCTACTTATGCCGGTCTTCCTTTAAACCGTAAATTGGTTTTCATATACCTCTCAGGTGCGCTTTGGTGCACTTGAATAGCCGTGTTCGTTAAATCACGGCGCAATGGACCGGCAGTTCATTAAAAGCTAAGCGTAGTGACTTCCAGTAACAATGACCAGAGTCAAAATATAAATTAACTTGAAACACCTATATGTATTGCCAATTACTGGTATGATGTAAAAATAAAAAATGTACATAAAATGTTTTAAAATCTTTGATAAAAGTTTTGTGACTTGTTATACAACATGCAATTGAGCGTTTAACATTTAACTATCCTGAGGCTCCTTGTCCCTCCTGAATGTGACATTATATGTGATGAAGCTTATTTTGTAATTAATTGTTTTAAATTTGGTGTAGATGGAGAAATATGCCTTTGTAGGAAAGTGTATTTTGAAAGCTTTGTTAGTGTGATGTACTGTTATAAGCAGGTCTTGGATATTGATGAACTAAATATCTACCATTAGAAAAATTGAGAAAATAGTGTATCATACATTACCTTATTGTTATAAGTATGGCCCAAATTTTGATGACCTAGAAAGATCAACAAAATTATTTAAAACAATGGCTTTAAAAGTGTCATCATTTGAGAGCTCAAGAACAGCACAATTCTTACTTCTGTTGCTTTAGAACTGAAATTAGAAGATTTGTGTACTCTAAGAAATTCCTTTCCATTTGCTGATAAAACTGGAGTTTACTTGAAATAGATCTTCCTCTAGTAAGATCTTCTATGCAACAGGTATGAAATGTTTCATCGATTAGCACTTGAGAAATGCAACACCGAGTTTTGTATCCAGTTTTTATCAAGAAGACTTTGTGCTTTCTTAGATACTCTTTTTCCAGTGTCTCACCCTACACATTCCAATCAGGTGCAACTTTAACTAGAGTTAGAGAACTTTGCATACGTGCACGTTTCTCCTGTACACATACATATGATCTCCCTTGCTGAAATTTGCCATTATAAAGACCAACTCTACTCCAGGTTCTGTGTTTGAAAATAGTGTTCTGGCCTCATCAATCAGGATCATAAGGATTCAATGTTTCGGTAGCACGTTTTACCATCTGGACATGATAGCAATAATAAAATGCGGAATCTATCCAGGTGCCCCATTGGGTGATGAGAGATTCTGATGGGAGTGGAATCTCAGGAGCCATAGACTTGAAGAGCAGTTTACGAGAGGCGGCCTTTACACATATTTTCTTCCTCTTTGACACGAGTCAATCCACTTGAGCAAAATGTGCCCCAACTTCCTCTGCCACCCGATACGTAGTGTGAAGAAAGAAATGTGAACCATTATTTTCAGGTAAAACGCGTGCATTGCTTTGCTGTTTTCACAATGTATGGACTGTGTCAGTCACAAAAAGTAAAATGTCATCACATCTCCTATCCTCAGCCTATAACAGAGGCTGCAAATTGTGGATGATTATCATTTCTAACATCTCATTTGTAAGCAGAAACACTTTCGATCTCCAATATAACAATGATTACTTTAGCTACGTAACCATTTTCTACATCACTCGTTTCGTAAATGGATTTGAAAATCTTTCTTCCACTTGCACTTTTCCCCGAATCATGCTAATGGTATTGTAACATTGTGAGAGGCAATTGTTCTCGAGGATAGATTTGTCTGGGATAGGATGTCCGAAATGTACTTCTAGAAAACTCTTCAATTTTATATTGTTAAATATCGCAATGGGATTTTTTACAGAAACTTAAGTTTCACAATAGTTTGTGTAAAAATCTATTTATTCTCCTTTATCGATACACTTGCTGTAAAAGTTGTTGGATTTCTGGTTACCTGCGAGATGCACTACCCGTATATACTTATCGCAAAGTACATGTGGCCGATCAGTGGCTTTTCGTTGGGCTGAAACCTTTGGCCATATTTGACTAAATAACACTTGTCTGTCTGTAAAGAAGGAATATCCAGATACAATCTGTCTTGCTTTAGATGGCTTTACTTTAGACATGGTTGAATGAAACTACAAAAATTAAATTGAACACCAAACTTTCCTCTCAGAAAAATCTGTAAATAACTAATTCTATGATTCTGAAAATAATGGACAAACGCTTGCCTCCGAACTTGCACGTTGTTGAGCGGCATATTGGAAATGGGACAATTGCTTGCTGCGACAACAATACTGCGGTTGGTAAGAAACCGACTTACAAGATCTGCATTGTCAAACAAATGATAAAATATTTATTTATTTTGTTAGATTACAAATAAATGTTAAATAATTTAAAAATTTTAAATAGCTTAATTTTCATCCAAAAAAGAAATAAATAAAGAGAAAGGACCAGTAAATGAAGTAAAGCGTCAAAAAGACCAATGAATTCAACCATGAGCTAAAACTTCAAAAGCAGAAAAATGCCCAATAAAATTAGTATTTTAATAACTAAGGTTTCGTATTCAGGATTTGAATAGTGCTGGCAGAATATGCACGGCCCGAAAAATCTATTTACAGGAAAGCGATGTAATCCACGGTGTAACAGTCCGAATCAGGCCTGAGCCTGCCAAACTAACTACTTGCCTCATGCTCACATACTCGAGGCAGAAGTGGGCGATCCTCCAAATGACTCGCATCTCGGCACCCCTAGCAGGAAGGTTGGCATTCTGGATTCGCTACCTATTGCCGCCCCTTAAATTCCTCGCGATGATGAATCGCATACATCCCTAATATACCCCAGATTTAAAGTCCCTATCCCCAAGGGTGGAATCGAACCCGACCGAATTCCATGGCAGGGAATCAAATATAATGTATTAAATTTTGGATTACGCATGTTTATATTCATAATTCTTTGAAACCAACATTAAAACCATAATGCATGTGTCTCTGTCCGTCCGTTCGTGGTGCTGGCAGGCTGTATACAGCTTTTTGCTGTGCCCACCCGTTGAGGGTTTAAACGCAGGTATGTATTTTTATTAGGATTTTGTCGGAAGGTCATAAACATCCTCTGGACGTACGCAGGCTAGAAGATTAAACGCATATTCAGTTTATAAGGTTACCTTTCTCGCAAACAATTTCTTCATTCGATGCTCTGTTGGGATACAACATACCTAATGTTTGTTTTCACGCAATAAAATTCAAAATCATTACATTGAAATTATATCCAAAGACATAATTAAAATTGATTATAAAACTGTATAAATACACAATTAAAATCTTCGTTTACGCTCGAATATATTATAAGCAGAGACATCTCTGGACAGCCAGAAACGTTACTTCATTACTGGACTATCAGTTTTTCTCCTATCGGGAAATCAATATAACTAACACCTCTTGTAGCGTGTGATGTATGCTTCTAGCCAGGGCCTGGATTTGAATGACAATCTTTTTTTTTTTACTTATGCAGTGTTTGATTGTTTAATAACAATGCCGCTGTATAAGGAAAAAGAAATGACATATGGTTAAAATCTGGGCCCTCGTTATAAGTAGTATGTAAAGAGCTAAACATTAAAAAGAAAGTAGCAGATAATCTAGCTACACAAAAACAGAAGTTAGGAGAGTACAACACTTAAAGTATTTTATATTTTTTAATAGTTCTAAAGAATTAAGTGGTTGAGCAATAAAATTGGAATTAGTGTACTGTGTTGTAAGCTGTGATACACATAAATAAGAAACTCAATTGTTGTTCATTGACATAACAAGAAACATATTTGTTGATAATTGCTTTTCTATGTGTTTTATGTGTATTACTTCAAAAGGTAGCCTCGAAATCCAGAGGTGAGTTACTTGATGATAAAGCAATTCATAGTTAAATAATTTTGGGTTATTCTTATTAACAAACAAATTATGCGCTAAGTGTGCCAGTTAGCATTTGACTAGCATTTGCTTTCCACTCAAATAGTAATTTTATTCTGAAGCATTGAAGGCAACTATAGAGACCATCCAGGACAGCCATATAATAATTCTTAAGCTACACTTCTACCTAGCAACAGAAACTTCAAGGATATCAACGATCCCGCTGCTACAAATGGCTCTTCGAACATCCAAGCCACTTTGACTTTGTAAGTTAATAAGCGATATAATTTTGTTTTGGGTTTTTTCAATTAATGTTACCCATTCTATTGAATTTTTCAATCCACGAAACACATCCTGTATTCCAGAGTTTCTCATTAAGGGGTGATGTAGAATTCACGTATTATACCAGGTGAGTCAGCCGCGCCTTATTCGTTTGCAAGGTAGGCCACCCATCATGTGAGCATGTGAGCCTTAGTCCAGTTTTGCTCTTACTAAACTGTACTGCTTGACGTTCTTAGAAAGAAGAATGCGCAAAATTCAGAGGAATAGCGGTTTAAGGGACAAAACACACTGCTCGCTAAAGTACACTTCAAAATCATACGACTCCTTTACCTAGAGCGAATTCCGCTCGCCAGGTGAATTTACAAACTTTTTATTAGAGTATACTTGGCAAAGAAATTTAGTAAACGCGTCGGGAAAATATACGGCTAAAAAGAAAATGGTGGATTCTTGTACTTAGAGCAGGGGTTGGCTGCCAAAGTTGGGAAATAATTAGAGACACGCCTCATCCATACAGTCAAAACGGACATATTATACAACGGTTTATTTACATTTTTGCTTAAACTGCGTCTCGCGCATTTCAGTTAACATGTATAAGGGCTTTTGCTATTTATCTAATATTAAAACACCCAGCAAATGTCTAAAAGTGTCTTAAAAGGCTAAATCAAGCACGAGAACTCGCGAGGTGGCAAAGGTATAGCTCCAGCATACAAGTTATACTACTGAACGCAGAACGTGTTATCAGTCAAGTCTCGAAATAGTTCAATGGGATCATGACGTCTCCTGTGCCCTAGTCTCCCAATGATGCAGGTTGGAGTCCCAACATTGTAAATACTTTTATATGTTCATAAAAACCTGGAAACCGAATTCACAATAATTTAATTATAAAGTCCCTGAGGGCGTGCATGTTCCAAGTAGGTCATCAGTTTCAGCACCTGCTTCGTTAGAGGAGTCGTGTTCCAGGAATAGAAAAAGGGTCATTCCAGCGGACACAAAGCATACCAATTTGAAACGACATTTTGAATAGCACAATAATTCTATGTCTGCAAAATTATGTTTAACTTCGATGTTAAACTCTTATACTGTAATTTCCATGTTTTCTGTGTTCAAAAGTGTATAAATAATCCGTATTTGAATTGCACCTACCTATAGATGTGTTTAAACAACAACCTACTTTTTGTTCACCAATAAAAACAACAAACAATGTCGTAAAACAATTAAAAATTAACAATTAAAAATAAAGATAATGACAGTTTTCAGAATAATAATTGCAAATTTTGAGTATTACACGGTAAGAAAATTACTATACCTAGACAGAGGATTCGAACCACCGTCACAACAGACAAATGAGATTGTAGTTCCAACTGAGCTACCTAGTAACGTATGTGAGAAACATTCCGTCTAACATATAGTATTCCCTGGTTCCAGTGAACATTTGCAGACGTGCAAACGTCAGCCGTCTAATTACGAATATATTACAGGCGATGCGATAAAATCTATATTAGTACTAATTTCGATAAGTGTTCAACATCCATGTTAAATACGCGGGTAGAACCTCGTAATGGGGTCGATGTTTTCATGTTGGAGTATAAAAGGCGGATTGCATGAAACTCGAGAGTAAGGGACAGCTGACTTACCAGATATGTACAGAGTGGGCAAAATAAAAGTGGCTCGAAAAAAAAAATCAAGCAGAATAGAGCTTCAATGCGTGTCCCACTGTTTAGTAAATCGACCACAGCGCTGCCTCGACGTCAGCGGAGGATGTTTCCAGCATTTACTGTGATGGGTGGTTCACCTTTCCATTATTAGGGTCGACATTATTGTCCTGTTTCCCCAATCTGACTTCATTTTATTTACAGTATTTTGTTTCGTGCAAATAAATTGTTCGAGTTCGCTCACGTGTCCTGTGTGTCGACTTCTTCATTTTCCTATCTCGTTTCTAATTCTGTACACGCGTCATGTATATTAATGTATGTAAACCTATTCCAGACCACTTTCTTGAAACTATTTTCCGGGCCACTTTTATTTTGCCCACCTGTATATAGTTTTCTATAGTAAATCATTTGTGGCAATTAAGTAAATAAAATAATTTCTTATCTGAATTAAGTTTATTGGATAGTTCGGCAATTCTAGACAACT
>CM060950.1:269161588-269189088 GCA_030765055.1 Mantis religiosa | reverse complement strand
TTAAAGCTTCCTTTGCAGCTTCACACATACGTTATAGAATCGTTGAAATGGAGGTCTTCACGTTTGAATATATACAATTGGCTTGTTTAAGAATTATGACCTGGCAAAAGCCAGAATTATTTCTAATTGCAATTTTTGCTGCTATAGAACCATTCTATATTTTAATGTAATTTTAGCCAATCTGCATCGTTTGGAGCTATTGTTTGCATTGGTATTTGAACATCACTTAGTCTGACACTGACGACCTTTTTTTAAATCTAACATCATTACTTAATTTCAAGTACTATAAAAATTCACATGATATTCTAGACTACATCGAAGAAATTTACGCTTTGTTTACTTGCATTTTCTTGAACAGGAAATATACATGTGAGCATCTGAACTGCTCCCAACTACTTCACTGTAAACATGTTTGCGAGCAGAAGTGGTTACACTTTAAGTATTCGCACGAATGTAGTGTTCATAACATTCAATTACGTAATTCGTCTTCCTGTTGGTAAACATTCAATGCACTAGTATAAAAGGGTTTACCACTTATGCAAAAGATATTCATAATGAAGAGGACTTCAGAGAATTATTATAGCAAGTAAACACTGAACATTCTGTTATTATTGTTAGTTGAATGTCCTACAGGAAAGCATTTTAAGACTGTCAGTAACCGTAAGGGATAGACAGTATCTTACTAGAAAATGTACATCTTGTTAAAGCATACAATTTATGCCCAATTTACATGTATCCTCTAGGCTTCCATACAAATATTAAAGCAGACAAAATAGACACATAACTCAGACCCCGATAAATAGAGAAGCATGAGAATGAAGAACAACGGTGCAATCTGCATTCTTTAATGTCAATAAAATTTTCTACTGCTTATGCAAACTTAAATTACTTCTAGAAATCTAATCCACAAAAGTTTACATGTAGATTAATGTTAAAATGAACAATTCAAGCAATTATTACTTTTCCAGTAAGTTATGGACCAGTTAAGAGTAAAACCAATGTTTTGGAAAAAAGGATAGAATCGAAATGAATTAAAATTTGGATCAACTTCAAAAATCTTTTAAAATTTAAAAGAATGAATACAATTAAGTAAAATCTGCAAGAACCCTCTTAACAGAAATTCCTTGTTGCCGAATTCTTTCGATTTTATTCTTTTCTCTAAAGCATTGGTTTACTATAGTATTATATCTTTACCTTATTTACTTAACGGTTATACAGCAATATCAAATGAACATTATTGGTTTTTAAGTAATTAATATTAATTTTAAAATAAGAATTAGAATATTGTAAGGTGAAATATTTATAATATTTTGACGTTTATTATTATAGTACGATTATTGTGAAAATAAAAATATAAACTAAGATTAGATACCCTATTATTTTTATTGTAAAATTGTAAACTAGAGTATTGGTAGGTATGGTCTTGAAACTTAAAGAATGTAGCGGTATTATAGTCTATTTAGAGGAATCTGTTATTTAATCGATAGTCCAATTTGAACCTTACTTACATTATTTCTTGTGTACCGCTGTTTATGAATATACTTTTAGGTAATTTTCTAAATAAAATATTAATTAGTATTTCAAGTTATAATTTGAAGGTGGATATAATTGTAATTTTATAAAGATTGTTAAAATGGTTTATAGCTCTATAATATATACACATCACCCGTCGCTCTCGTTATTAAGATTAGATAAGTCGAAACAAAGTAGGTGTATCGGAATGTGTACCTAGAAAATAAAGGTGTATTGGGGCATTACCGGTTGTATAAAATGTATAGAGAAACGGCAACAAGACCCTGTGGTAAACCTTCGTGAACTTCCCTGAGAGAATAATAATGAAGCAAATTCTTCTGGACCTAAGATAAAATGAGAATTGAACAATATTTGAATCATAAATACTGTATTGCGGTGGTTCATAGAGAGGTTCGTTCTGCCAAAAGCTCTCACGACTCCATTTATTAATATTAATCGGTGGTGCAACTTATCTGTGGATAGTTTTTGTGGCAAAGAATTAAGTTAAGTTAAAGTCCAGTAGATCTTATGAAATTTATTATGTCATGTAGTCTTGAGAAAATCTATTGGGACTTGCTAATTAAAACGGCTTGAGAGGAAGAAAGAAAATCATGGGCAGCATTCGCTACATTTGGATTGTGAGTAATAGTTGGAAGGATAAGCTGAAATTTCTCAAAGTAATAAGTAGCCTTCTGAATGTATATCTGCCGCAGTGTAGGACGATGTCACGCGCAGTGTCTGAGTCTGTGGGCGCACGTGACTGGCAAATTTTCCATAGATTTCGCTTCCCTTCTGCGTCCTGAATTTTCAGGAGAAAAGCTGCTGACGTATTCAGAGAAGAGAAGACATTTTAAATTTAGCTTGTTTTTTATACTAATCCAGTATACGAGACGTCGCCTATGCTGCCAGATAAGTCGAGCACGTCACATGCCTTTGTAAGTGATGCATTTCTGAAAATGTGGTACTGGAGTGGCCAAGTGCACCCTTGAATGATACTGCAGTCTCATTCAAGCTTTTGTAAAAGTAGGTATAACAGGGCCAAGTTGATGCTGCTGTCAAAAGTCGATAAAGCTAGAGAGGATACAGAAACAATGGGCAATCATTGCATGCAGACCAACGAGTTGTAACAAAGGAAACTTTGACAAATGCAAAGAAAATGAAATTGGTTCACAGATATACATCGATTGCAGATCCAAAATAAAGATATCAATGTGTCCTTGGAGCCATTAGAATGCATGTGCTTAAGGAATCCTTGATAGTATAATATTGTAAGCGTTCTGAGTGATGGAGTACGGTCGTCGCACCTGAAATTTTTTTCGAACTGGTACGAACTTTGTTTTAATCATCACTGAGCACTAGCTTCTCCAAATGAGTCAGAATATCAAGATAGTGAATATTCTGTAACAAGGGGCGATAAACTGTCCTAGTAGTGGCTTCAGCACCACGTAACAGAAGTTTTACTGCAGTTACACAAACATGAGGAATGGAAGATTTAATGTAGTTGCATAAACCGCATATTAGCTAAGTGAATGGAAATGATGATACCTACTTTATCGAAATCCTTGTTTGTTTGAAAAGTCTCGAACATTCCAATACAGATGTAATGTACGATTATGTATGTTACTCACTACTATGTGCTACTGTACAAAGTACACAATCACCATGCGAGATTTTGTGCCATCTACTTGCACATAATAACGTTATTCGAATTGCTGTTGCATGGCATCCCATTTTACATGTAATTTGCTTGGTTCTACACATATTTGTTGTCCATTTATAAAATGAAAGATTGGATCAATTTTCTTATTTGATATGATTGGTTATGTGGCACACTTAACGCATCTGGAAATTTGTGTCAAGTTGTTGGATTACGATTACGGCTGCACTGTCGATGTCTGTCCTCACGTTTAAGCTGTGCTGCGTAATGTTAGTGTTGCGTCTTCATTCTGAGTGGAACCTATGGCTGATTGTCATCAGCAGAAACAAGTGTTAAGGAGACAATCCTGAAACAATGTTTCTTAATAAGCAAACTACCTCCACACTAAATAGCACTAAATCTGGCATATGGCACCGTATGATCTGGAATTTTAAGTCAAATAAGTAACGCAACATGCAGTGACTGAATCAAATTCTGTCTGCCGTTCTCTACTACAAAGCTTTCTAGGCAGCGAGACACTATCCAAAGATTTTGTAACAGTTAAAGCCGGAAATATGTCAGGAGACCCCCGCAACTCGCCCTCCGAGTAATAGAAAGAGAGAGCTTGCTTACCAAAACACGAAAAGGAAATACCCCTCGATATTTAAGCCATTCAGCAATGCGAGTTAAAGAATCCTCTCCACGAAATAACCATTTACATGTATTCGTTACGTTCCCTTTTCTCTATAATACAGCGTTCGTTACTCATTATATTCTCAAAACGGATCTTACAATTGTGATTAAATACCCCAAATTTAACATGTTGACGTAGATATTTGATATGATATTTATTTATTTGTACAGTATCCCTTACAAATTCAGTACAATAAAATTTAACATAGAACATAATGTATACCTCCTGTACAAATACATGAAAATTGCTGACCTTAAGATTTACTCGCAGACTCAGATCCCCTGGCTATAAGCCTTTGGTTTTCCTGAGCAGCTTGGTGTTATTTCTTCTTGACCTTTTCTTCTTTTATTCTAATCCACTTTTCTTTCATCCTATATAAGAAATCTCCTATACATCTATTTTTCTTTTCTCCCATTCCCGTTAGCATGCGTACCGCCAATATCTCTTTGCTCACACTGTCCCATTTCTTATCCCATATTTTTCTCCTGTAATTTGTTAGCTCCTTACATTCTATTAGGTAATGAACAGTGCTTTCTTCATCTCCACAAAATTCACATATTCCTACCTCATTACTTCTCCACCCTTTTAAGTATAACATTTCTACTCTCATCCATGCTATGCCTTCTCTTCCAGTTTTGCCACATTGATCTATATATTTTTCCCTACCCCATTCTTTCTTTAATTGCTTATAGAACTTCAAAGATTTCTTTTCTTTTATACTTTCCCATATCTCTTGCCTATCTATGCCTTGTAGTCTAGTTCTTACTTCCTTTCAAAAACCGCTATAATTTGTCTCCTCAGCTCTCCATATATCTCCCATGCTTATCTTTAATATCACTATTTCCAATTCCGCCCACCATTTGTATTTTGATGCTTTTCTGTTGCTTCATGTACAGATTCAATAATTCTCCTTTCTGACCTTTAATACACTTATACCAGAATTTCAATAATCTCTCTATTATTATTCCCCTCCTTTTTGTATTATCTAGCTCTAGTAATGCCACTTCTCTTGGTGCCGATTTTGGCAGACCTAGTAGTCCTTTGCAAAACAATCCATACATCTGCTCTAATTGCGTTTCTATCTCTGATTTGCCCCATAGCTCCACTGCATACATTGTTCTGGCTTCAACGACCGCTTAATACATTCTTTCTAACCATCTAACTGACATCTCCAGTTTATGTTTGCATATTCTTACCCCTGACATTGCTGCCCTGCCATTAGCTATCACCTTTCTGGCTTGTGCAGCCCATTCTCCATTGCTACACATCTTTACACCTAAATAGTCATACTGGTTTACCACTTCTACCTTTTGGTTTGCTATGAGCCATTTTTATCCTTTCCTAAGTATCGATCCTCTTTTAAATACCATTATTTTTTATTTTTTGCTGTTTATTCTTAGTCCCCGGTCAGCGCAAACCTATGGATTGCCTCAATTGATTTTTGTAGACCTATTACGGAAATTTCTCCTACCGTTAAATCATCAACATACAATAAACCAGGGATCTCTTTGTTTATAATTATTGGGCAATGGGCACTGCTTTCCTTAACCCTCTCTATTATGTCGTCTATAAATAAATTGAATAGTATAGGGCTCAATTTACACCCCTGTCTTAAGCCTAACTTCTGTTCGGCTTCTTCTGATGATACATTCAACCCACATCTTATTCTGAATTTCACCCCATTATAAATTTTATGATATTGACGTAGATAATAAAGCAGCACGTTAAAAGTTTGATGAAATGACTGAAATACTCTTCATTATGATGGAATGTTCTATAACGTTCTATGACTGAGAAATCGTAATAAAACAAGATTTACAAAGGAACATTTAGTATTCATTGGACGTTTACGAAATTTTCCAAATTGCATACGTAAGGTTCTCCAAAGTTCATCTTTTGGGCATGCTGACAGTTTGCGATTCTTTTTCTTCTTTCCATCGCAAAAGCGTCCCGTTATTGCACCTAAGCATTTAAGTACTGTTTCTGCATATGTCATGTAATTAAACAGTGTAAGTAGAATAGAAAGGAGTCTTCCAGCGCAGACCCAAAAGAGCAATATGGCGGCCATGCGTAATTTATGTTTTCAGGATATTTTATCAGCGTTTATTTTAGTCACTCCTCTTAATTTGCTGTAGATTATGAACCTGTGTCTTGCGTTCTGATCTGAGGCTCTAGGGTTAAGAGTTGCAGGTAAGGATGTTGGTCTGGGAGGTTATTAGATGTAGGATTTACATGATAGGTCTCCAAGTATGATGTGTAGGTTCTAGGGTTAAGTGTTGCAGGTCTTCATAGGCAAGGATGTTCGTCTGGGAGGTTAATAGCTGTAGAATTTAGAGGTTAGGTATTGAGGTATGATCTGGAGCTCTAGGGTTAAGAGCTGCAGGTTTTCACGGGCAAGTCTGTAGGTCTGGGAGGTTAATAGCTGTAGATTTAGTGGTTATGTCTTGAGGTATGATCTGAAGCTCTAGGGTTCAGAGTTGCAGGTTTTCACGGGCAAGTCTGTTGGTCTGGGAGGTTAATAGCTGTAGATTTAGTGGTTAGGTCTTGAGGTATGATCTGAGGCTCTAGGATTCAGAGTTGCATTTTTTCACAGGAGAAATCTGTTGGTCTGGGAGATATAAAGCTGAAGGATTTAGAGGTTAGGTCTCGAGGTATGATCTGGAGAGGGCCATAGGGTTAAGAGTTGTAGGTTTTTTTCAGAGCTAAAGGCTGCTGGTCGGAGAGATTAATAGCTGTAGGATATAAAGGTTAGATCTCGAGGTATGATGTGGGGCCCAAGGATTGAGAGCTGCAGGGTGCATAGCTTAATTTTGTTGGTCAGCAGGATAAAGGTTGTACGGTCTTATAGCTATCTTGTATGGGTTGAGGTATTGTCTTGTGATGTTGAGGTTCTGGTTGCCAGTCCAGGACTAAAAGATTGTTAATCTTGAGACAAGTCCTACACGTATGCTTTCCTATTTCATCCTATTATAAACTAACCTAACCTAATATACTCCTTTGTTTGTACCTTTCATCATTCTTTACCCTAACCTAGCTGTGTTTTGCTAATGGCATCCTTTGTTGCATCTGTTAACCTAACTGTTCTCTTTCCTTAAGTTCCTCTATTCTACCACTTTAACCTAACCTAATATACTCCTTTGTTTGTACCTTTCATCATTCTTTACCCTAACCTAGCTGTGTTTTGCTAATGGCATCCTTTGTTGCATCTGTTAACCTAACTGTTCTCTTTCCTTAAGTTCCTCTATTCTACCACTTTAATATACTCCATTGTTTTTACCTTCTTTCATCATTCTCTAACCTAGTTGTTTCTGCTACTGGCATGCGTTCTCTTTTCTTAAGCTGCTCTATTCTTCCTTCCTTAACCTATCCTAAGCATGTTTCTTTTCTCCTCTATCTAACCCATATCTTTTAAGCTCAACAAATTGTATGTCTGGTGTAAAATTCTTGGGGCATGTCAATGTTAGAGCTGCTACTGCAAGAGGTATATATGATTGAATAGAAATCTTTATACAGTAAATTTAACCCTTTGTGTATCTGCTTCTGTTCTAAAGATTGAGTTTTTTTATGCAAAGGATTCTTGTTTTTCGTACCTTCTCTATGCTTTCAGGCACTCTATTCCACCTTGTTATGTTTTGAGGTCTTGGGCTTATATCTTAGTCTTCGTGATTAAGTCTTTTTATCTGAAAGGCTATATATATTGGTTAAGTTGCTCATCTCTTTTGGTCACACGGTTAGATCTTGTGGTAAGATCTTAGGGCCTGGGGGTTAAAGGATGTAGGTCTCATAGCTTAAGCTCGCAGGTCTGAAGGTTAAGGGTTGTAGGTTTGGAGGTTAAGTCGTATGGATTCGTGGTTAGATCTCTCGGTCTAAGGTTTAAGACTGTAGGATCTAGAGGTTACGTATTCAGGTATGATCTGAGGGCTCTAGAGTTAAGAGTTTTAAGCTTCATAGCTAAAGGTTGCTGGTCAGGAGGTTAAAAGCTGTAGGATTTAGAGGTTAGGTCTCGAGGTATGAGTTGGGAGCTCTAGGGTTAAGAACCATAGGTTTCATAGCTACACGGTTGACAGCTAGAGATATCTTCGTTACTGTTAGAGGTATATTTGCAATGGTCTAGGCGTGCAGTTTTCATACTTTTTTCATGCAGTTTGATGTCTTCATACTCTTGTATGCTTTTCAAGCTTTTCCCTCTACATCTTGCAATATTTCGTAATGCTAAGCCAATGTTCTAATGCTATTTTCAAGCTTTTTTCAGATGTTCTGAGGTTTATGTGCGTTTCAGGGATTCTTTTAGACCAAGTTTAGCTACTTAAATCATTTTATACTAATTCAACTGTTTTCAAGGATATTTCAGATTATGAGGTAGTAGGTCTTTTTTATTTTCAAATTAAATATTTAACATTCATTAAAGTGTGCTCAGTTAGGTTAAGTGGTGAGGTAGACGCCCGTCGTCTTTTTCTCTGGACTTGGGACCAGCGTCAGAATTTGTTTTCTGAACGGTAGACTTAACGCCTTCCTCACTCTTGTTATTCAGCTGTTTTCATTATGAGATGTCAGCTACGTTCCAGTTTTTGTTTCTCGGAATGAAATTGTTTTTTTCTGCTCTAGGGTTCCTTCTTTCATTCGCCGTTCAAAAGATGGTAATGTCCATGGGCATATGTGGATACTCCATCATCTGCAATTACTCTCTTGTCATCATGTGGAGATAGGGATATTTTGTTCACTTCCACTGACATAACATTATGTTGACGGGACATAATTAGGTTCATTGGCGTTCTTATGATTTCTCTACTTTTAAGACAGTCCACATAGCTCTCAAAGGTGATGCATTGTTTAATGGCGCTATGCTTTATACCTTTTATCTTCTTGATAACACCTCCATCGATGTCGAGAGCTGGTCCAGCAAAACGATGAATGATTTTTCCATTTGCTTCATCTTTAAATTTTCCCAACACTTTCTTGTTTGTTGTAGAATGGCATATGTGATTGCTAGGATAATCAGCAGTATCCAGATGTTCCAGAAAACGTATCTTATCCTGGTATATATCTCTTGTAGTCACACGATGGATGAAAGAGTCAGTATCCATGTACATGAGCTTCAGATTTTCAAGCCCCTAAAACGGCATTAGCACATCATAATGATACCGATACATCAAGGTCTTTGAGATATCCAGCACACACATCCCAATGTATATAGGCTTGTTGAAAACTATCTCCCGCGACGCCATGTGTACTGCAGCCAGATTAGGTCCATATATAGTTCTATCAATAAATGTAGGTTTAGTAACTAGTTTTTCCAATGTCTTCCAGTCGGGGACAAGTCGTATATTCAGTCGGTTTCTGATGTTTTCCATTGTTTTTCCAAACATGGCATTGTTAAAAAGTTTGTAAAGATCCTTTTCGAAAGCATTTCTTGATCCTTGTCGTAGTCGGTTATTGAATTCCACATAAGGCTTTAACCAACATGACTGTTGAAATTGTAGCACCCGATGGATTTTAGTCAGTTGTAACCCATGACTAAGGGCCTGCTTCAAGGTCATGTAATGTACCACATACTTAGTTCGTGATCCAAGGTGAGGAATTAGTTTCTCTACAGGAGAACCCGCAGGCTTGATACAGTCAGGCAGGAACGGCAAATCATTATGCAGGTCATGGAGTTCTGCAGGATATTGAAGGTCCACTTCTAAAATGTATCCGAGTGGGTCATCTTCTCGTAGTATTTCTAGGTTGATATCTTCAGGAGAAACCCACTTAAAACCCCCGTAAGGAAGGGCGTGGCACATTGCCCAACCATATTGGTTATTCGCGTCCTCGTACGTAATATATTGTGAAGGCTTACTTGAGTCATACTCCTTCATGTAGTGGTTGTTCGCCTCTGCGTACCGATGAGAAACTTGACATAATCCTCCTCTTATTCCTGCTTCAACCATGAGTAGCTGTTCATAATCCTGTAGTAATTCCAGTTCAATTCCTGTGTACAGCAGCATGGCATCCCATGTAAATCCAGGTGATGTAAAATAATGTGCAGGGTCAATTTTATGGGTTTTCAGGGTCTGCTCTCTGAATGTCTCAAACACGTCTGTTAGTAGGAGTACATCGGAAGTTAAGTAGAGATCACTGTAGTCACCTAGCGTTCCAATGTTGAAGTGTCTCCATATGGTTTTTGCATGCTCATACTCTGCATCACTAATTTCTTCTTTGTTTAATTTATTGTAGAATGCCTCCCTCGGAGGAAGTTGTGTTTCACTCAAAACATCCCATGATGTAACGTAATCGTAGGGGAATACTCCCTTACGGCTCATTAATTTGATCTTCTCTGCTCCAAAGTATTTCAGGGTTTCAGGATATGATGTTAGATTTTTTGCTAGTTTATCCAAGCTGATGCTAAGGAAACGGTAGGTATCTACAAAGCGGAGTTTAATGTCACCAACATACTTGGAAAATGATATGTAACTCTCCTCGGAGCTAGGAATGACTTCTACTCTCTCGCTAGTGAAACCCAACTCTTTAACAATGAAATGAGAGTCATATCCACTCAGGTTATGCATGAAGACAGGAATATAATTGGACGTTTTACAGGTGAGATTGCACTGATTATGTAGACTTCCTCGGTATTCTCCGGTTATATGGTCATGGTCCCGTACTTTCCAGTTCTCTCCGGTAAATTCTTTACCACATAAGTAACATTCTCTAGAGCATTCGAAAGACTTTTGCTGCTCATCTGTTAGTGTTAATGGAGCATAAGTTTTGTACACATTATTAATCTTCTGTGCAAGAGAAGTTACATACTCCATAAACTTCGCCGCTGCATCATAACCACGATATACGTAGGGTTCAGTAGGAAGATCGGTCTGCAGGCCTTCAATCGAGGTCGAGGGTTTGACATATACACAGAAACTCATAGGGATATGATTCTGATATGGAGCTGTATAAGATGTTTCGGGATTAGAAGAACAGCTGTGGTAAGGGGTAAGAATGCTTTCAAAGTCGGCATAGATAACATAAGGCAATTTCAGCATCCTTTCAATGTTCTTGAATCTGACGATAGAGTTCTCCGTTGTAGGCATAACAATCCTGGCAACTCCGTGCTGATTGCATATTTTCCTATGATCATTCAACTTCTCAACTCCTTCATATCGATCATCAAAGTGCGTAAAACAGCGTTTACAGGTGTAGATCTTTCCCTTACGTGTAGTTTTCTGTTGATGAATAAGTTTCTCAAAATGCTTTATATAGACGTAATGATGGCGTCCAGCTGCATCACTTAATAGAAGCAGGTCACGATGGTCGGACAGCTCTTCATCGATAGCCTTCATAGGAAACACTTGATTTTTCTCATCCAGTCCGAAAACATTTATAGAGATGTTATTTCTTCGTTCAAATTTCGGGATATCAGTCAGGCTCGTAGGAAACGAGACGCAGGAAAAGTCATATCTTTCTTGATAATCCTTATACTTGCTAACACGTTGAGGATCCTTTTGAATGAACTGGGCGAGAACAGCATACATAAAACATTTTTCATCTTCATAATTCTGTGGATTTATGCAGGCTCCTTTAGCTCCAATAGAGGTCGGTAGAGGGATGTAACTGCTTCCTCTTAGTCCATTATTCTTGTTGATTCTAACTCGAACCCCGTCAACAGCCAATAAAGCCCAGTTGCTTCCTTTAAGTTGACTTTCCTCCATTTCAGTACAAAGTTTCTTGAATTTCCTTTCCAAATGGCGTCCAAATCACTTTCTAAAAATATTGCTTGATTTGGTGTTTTAAAAGCTTTATCAGTAGTATCACCAACGGTATTCACAAACTGACATTCAGCCACGAGGTTAATTTTCACACTTTTATGGGTCCTTAGTTGCTTCTGAACGGCTTGAATTATCCGCTGTTTTGATTCTTGGAGATATGTCTTTAGATCCTGGCATGTAGAGCACTGGATGAAATATGATTTCAGTCGATCCTGGAAAGGTGTTTCATATTCTACGACATCGTCTTCATCAGGAACCATTAACAGCAATTTATGTTTGGTAGGCTCGATCTTGAGTTTCTTAGCAGCACTTATTCTCTCGCATCGTTCTTGGTGCTCATCTCTACGACGTTCAGTACCAGAAACGCCATCAAAATGTTTACATTCATAATACTGGCCACATACCAGCTCGTGTCTCTTTTTATTGTAGTCTTTCAGGAAACTCTTATCACATTTACCACACTTAAATTCTTGTATAGCAGCGTCTAACAGAACTTCCATCGCTTTAATATTCCAGTTTTTGTTATGTGCAGGCTAATTATCGGGGAATATGTCGCTCAGTAAGTGTTTGATATACCTTTTCACTTCTCTTCTTCACCTTGATAACTTATCAACGCTACTGAAGATGAATGTCACTGCAGGAGCTGATCCGCTAAGCTATAAACACACTAGCGTAATTACAACCTAAGCTCAATCAAGCTCCATTTAAACAATTAGTGCCGACCTAAAAGAAAACTTCATCATTCCCACCAACACCGGGGTTCGAAGGTGGCGCTCCTATCGGAGGAAACCTAAAAGAAAACTATTATCTTATTACCACAGGGGTTTGAAGATGGTTGTACTATTGGAGAAAACCTGCTCCTGCAGTGACATTCATCTTCAGTAGCGTTGATAAGTTATCAAGGTGAAGAAGAGAAGTGAAAAGGTATATCAAACACTTACTGAGCGACATATTCCCCGATAATTAGCCTGCACATAAAAAAGCGGGAATATTAAAGCGATGGAAGCTCTGTTAGACGCTGCTATACAAGAATTTAAGTGTGGTAAATGTGATAAGAGTTTCCTGAAAAACTACAATAAAAAGAGACACGAGCTGGTATGTGGCCAGTATTACGAATGTAAACATTGTGATGGCGTTTATGGTACTGAACGTCGTAGAGATGAGCACCAAGAACGATGCGAGAGAATAAGTGCTGCTAAGAAACTCAAGATCGAGCCTACCAAACATAAATTGCTGTTAATGGTTCCTGATGAAGACGATGTCGTAGAATATGAAACACCTTTCCAGGATCGACTGAAATCATATTTCATCCAGTGCTCTACATGCCAGGATCTAAAGACATATCTCTAAGAATCAAAACAGCGGAAAATTCAAGCCGTTCAGAAGCAACTAAGGACCCATAAAAGTGTGAAAATTAACCTCGTGGCTGAATGTCAGTTTGTGAATACCGTTGGTGATACTACTGATAAAGCCTTTAAAACACCAAATCAAGCAATATTTTTAGAAAGTGACTTGGACGCCATCTTGGAAAGGAAATTCAAGAAACTTTGTACTGAAATGGAGGAAAGTCAACTTAAAGGAAGCAACTGGGCTTTATTAGCTGTTATCGGGGTTCGAGTTAGAATCAACAAGAATAATGGACTAAGAGGAAGCAGTTACATCCCTCTACCGACCTCTGTTGGAGCTAAAGGAGCCTGCATAAATCCACAGAATTATGAAGATGAAAAATGTTTTATGTATGCTGTTCTCGCCCAGTTCATTCAAAAGGATCCTCAACGTGTTAGCAAGTATAAGGATTATCAAGAAAGATATGACTTTTCCTGCGTCTCGTTTCCTACGAGCCTGACTGATATCCCGAAATTTGAACGAAGAAATAACATCTCTATAAATGTTTTCGGACTGGATGAGAAAAATCAAGTGTTTCCTATAAAGGTTATCGATGAAGAGCTGTCCGACCATTGTGACCTGCTTCTATTAAGTGATGCAGCTGGACGCCATCATTACGTCTATATAAAGCATTTTGAGAAACTTATTCATCAACAGAAAACTATACATAAGGGAAAGATCTACACCTGCAAACGTTGTTTTACGCACTTTGACGATCGATATCAAGGAGTTGAGAAGTTGAATGATCATAGGAAAATATGCAATCAGCACGGAGTTGCCAGGATTGTTATGCCTACAACGGAGAACTCTATCGTCAGATTCAAGAACATTGAAAGGATGCTGAAATTGCCTTATGTTATCTATGCCGACTTTGAAAGCATTCTTACCCCTTACCACAGCTGTTCTTCTAATCCCGAAACATCTTATACAGCTCCATATCAGAATCATATCCCTATGAGTTTCTGTGTATATGTCAAACCCTCGACCTCGATTGAAGGCCTGCAGACCGATCTTCCTACTGAACCCTACGTATATCGTGGTTATGATGCAGCGGCGAAGTTTATGGAGTATGTAACTTCTCTTGCAAAGAAGATTAATAATGTGTACAAAACTTATGCTCCATTAACACTAACAGATGAGCAGCAAAAGTCTTTCGAATGCTCTAGAGAATGTTACTTATGTGGTAAAGAATTTACCGGAGAGAACTGGAAAGTACGGGACCATGACCATATAACCGGAGAATACCGAGGAAGTCTACATAATCAGTGCAATCTCACCTGTAAAACGTCCAATTATATTCCTGTCTTCATGCATAACCTGAGTGGATATGACTCTCATTTCATTGTTAAAGAGTTGGGTTTCACTAGCGAGAGAGTAGAAGTCATTCCTAGCTCCGAGGAGAGTTACATATCATTTTCCAAGTATGTTGGTGACATTAAACTCCGCTTTGTAGATACCTACCGTTTCCTTAGCACCAGCTTGGATAAACTAGCAAAAAATCTAACATCATATTCTGAAACCCTGAAATACTTTGGAGCAGAGAAGATCAAATTAATGAGCCGTAAGGGAGTATTCCCCTACGATTACGTTACATCATGGGATGTTTTGAGTGAAACACAACTTCCTCCGAGGGAGGCATTCTACAATAAATTAAACAAAGAAGAAATTAGTGATGCAGAGTATGAGCATGCAAAAACCATATGGAGTCACTTCAACATTGGAACGCTAGGTGACTACAGTGATCTCTACTTAACTTCCGATGTACTCCTACTAACAGACGTGTTTGAGACATTCAGAGAGCAGACCCTGAAAACCCATAAAATTGATCCTGCACATTATTTTACATCACCTGGACTTACATGGGATGCCATGCTGCTGTACACAGGAATTGAACTGGAATTACTACAGGATTATGATCAGCTACTCATGGTTGAAGCAGGACTAAGAGGAGGATTATGTCAAGTTTCTCATCGGTAAGCAGAGGCGAACAACCACTACATGAAGGAGTATGACTCAAGTAAGCCTTCACAATATATTACGTACGAGGACGCGAATAACCAATATGGTTGGGCAATGTGCCACGCCCTTCCTTACGGGGGTTTTAAGTGGGTTTCTCCTGAAGATATCAACCTAGAAATACTACGAGAAGATGACCCACTCGGATACATTTTAGAAGTGGACCTTCAATATCCTGCAGAACTCCATGACCTGCATAATGATTTGCCGTTCCTGCCTGACTGTATCAAGCCTGCGGGTTCTCCTGTAGAGAAACTAATTCCTCACCTTGGATCACGAACTAAGTATGTGGTACATTACATGACCTTGAAGCAGGCCCTTAGTCATGGGTTACAACTGACTAAAATCCATCGGGTGCTACAATTTCAACAGTCATGTTGGTTAAATCCTTATGTGGAATTCAATAACCGACTACGACAAGGATCAAGAAATGCTTTCGAAAAGGATCTTTACAAACTTTTTAACAATGCCATGTTTGGAAAAACAATGGAAAACATCAGAAACCTACTGAATATACGACTTGTCCCCGACTGGAAGACATTGGAAAAACTAGTTGCTAAACCTACATTTATTGATAGAACTATATATGGACCTAATCTGGCTGCAGTACACATGGCGTCGCGGGAGATAGTTTTCAACAAGCCTATATACATTGGGATGTGTGTGCTGGATATCTCAAAGACCTTGATGTATCGGTATCATTATGATGTGCTAATGCCGTTTTAGGGGCTTGAAAATCTGAAGCTCATGTACATGGATACTGACTCTTTCATCCATCGTGTGACTACAAGAGATATATACCAGGATAAGATACGTTTTCTGGAACATCTGGATACTGCTGATTATCCTAGCAATCACATATGCCATTCTACAACAAACAAGAAAGTGTTGGGAAAATTTAAAGATGAAGCAAATGGAAAAATCATTCATCGTTTTGCTGGACCAGCTCTCGACATCGATGGAGGTGTTATCAAGAAGATAAAAGGTATAAAGCATAGCGCCATTAAACAATACATCACCTTTGAGAGCTATGTGGACTGTCTTAAAAGTAGAGAAATCATAAGAACGCCAATGAACCTAATTATGTCCCGTCAACATAATGTTATGTCAGTGGAAGTGAACAAAATATCCCTATCTCCACATGATGACAAGAGAGTAATTGCAGATGATGGAGTATCCACATATGCCCATGGACATTACCATCTTTTGAACGGCGAGTGAAAGAAGGAACCCTAGAGCAGAAAAAAACAATTTCATTCCGAGAAACAAAAACTGGAACGTAGCTGACATCTAATAATGAAAACAGCTGAATAACAAGAGTGAGGAAGGCGTTAAGTCTACCGTTCAGAAAACAAATTCTGACGCTGGTCCCAAGTCCAGAGAAAAAGACGACGGGCGTCTACCTCACCACATAACCTAACTGAGCACACTTTAATGAATGTTAAATATTTAATTTGAAAATAAAAAAGACCTACTACCTCATAATCTGAAATATCCTTGAAAACAGTTGAATTAGTATAAAATGATTTAAGTAGCTAAACTTGGTCTAAAAGAATCCCTGAAACGCACATAAACCTCAGAACATCTGAAAACAGCTTGAAAATAGCATTAGAACATTGGCTTAGCATTACGAAATATTGCAAGATGCAGAGGGAAAGGCTTGAAAAGGATACAAGAGTATGAAGACATCAAACTGCATGAAAAAAGTATGAAAACTGCACGCCTAGACCATTGCAAATATACCTCTAACAGTAACGAAGATATCTCTAGCTGTCAACCCTGTAGCTATGAAACCTATGGCTCTTAACCCTAGAGCTCCCAACTCATACCTCGAGACCTACTCTCTAAATCCTACAGCTTTTAACCTCCTGACCAGCAACCTTTAGCTATGGAGCTTAAAACTCTTAACTCTAGAGCCCTCAGATCATACCTGAATACGTAACCTCTAGATCCTACAGCCTTAGACCGAGAGATCTAACCACGAATCCATACGACTTAACCTCCAAACCTACAACCCTTAACCTTCAGACCTGCGAGCTTAAGCTATGAGACCTACATCCTTTAACCCCCCAGGCCCTAAAATCTTACCACAAGATCTAACCGTGTGACCAAAAGAGATGAGCAACTTAACCAATATACATAGCCTTTCAGATGAAAGACTTAATCACGAAGACTAAGATATAAGCCCAAGACCTCAAAACATAACAAGGTGGAATAGAGTGCCTGAAAGCATAGAGAAGGTACGAAAAACAAGAATCCTTTGCATAAAAAACTCAATCTTTAGAACAGAAGCAGATACACAAAGGGTTAAATTTACTGTATAAAGATTTCTATTCAATCATATATACCTCTTGCAGTAGCAGCTCTAACATTGACATGCCCCAAGAATTTTACACCAGACATACAATTTGTTGAGCTTAAAAGATATGGGTTAGATAGAGGAGAAAAGAAACATGCTTAGGATAGGTTAAGGAAGGAAGAATAGAGCAGCTTAAGAAAAGAGAACGCATGCCAATAGCAGAAACAACTAGGGTAGAGAATTATGAAAGAAGGTAAAAACAATGGAGTATATTAAAGTGGTAGAATAGAGGAACCTAAGGAAAGAGAACAGTTAGGTTAACAGATGCAACAAAGGATGCCATTAGCAAAACACAGCTAGGTTAGGGTAAAGAATGATGAAAGGTACAAACAAAGGAGTATATTAGGTTAGGTTAAAGTGGTAGAATAGAGGAACTTAAGGAAAGAGAACAGTTAGGTTAACAGATGCAACAAAGGATGCCATTAGCAAAACACAGCTAGGTTAGGGTAAAGAATGATGAAAGGTACAAACAAAGGAGTATATTAGGTTAGGTTAGTTTATAATATGATGAAATAGGAAAGCATACGTGTAGGACTTGTCTCAAGATTAACAATCTTTTAGTCCTGGACTAGCAACCAGAACTTCAACATCACAAGACAATACCTCAACCCATACAAGATAGCTATAAGACCGTACAACCTTTATCCTTCTGACCAACAAAATTAAGCTATGCACCCTGCAACCCTTAATCCTTGGGCCCCACATCATACCTCGAGATCTAACCTTTATATCCTACAGCTATTAATCTCTCCGACCAGCAGCCTTTAGCTCTGAAAAAAAAAACCTACAACTCTTAACCCTATGGCCCTCTCCAGATCATACCTCGAGACCTAACCTCTAAATCCTTCAGCTTTATATCTCCCAGACCAACAGATTTCTCCTGTGAAGAAATGCAACTCTGAACCCTAGAGCTTCAGATCATACTTCAAGACCTAACCACTAAATCTACAGCTATTAACCTCCCAGACCTACAGACTTGCCCGTGAAAACCTGCAACTCTTAAGCCTAGAGCTCCAGATCATACCTCAATACCTAACCTCTAAATTCTACAGCTATTAACCTCCCAGACCAACATCCTTGCCTATGAAAACCTGCAACACTTAATCCTAGAACCTACACATCATACTTGGAGACCTATCATGTAAATCCTACAGCTAATAACCTCCCAGACAAACATCCTTACCTGCAACTCTTAACCCTAGAACTTCAGATCATAGCTTGAGACCTAACCTCTAAATCCTACAGCTTTCAACCTGTGAAAACCTGCAACTCTTAACCCTAGAGCCTCAGATCATAACGCAAGACACAGGTTCATAATCTACAGCAAATTAAGAGGAGTGACTAAAATAAACACTGATAAAATATCCTGAAAACATAAATTACGCATGGCCGCCATATTGCTCTTTTGGGTCTGCGCTGGAAGACTCGTTTCTATTCTCCTAGTGTAGTTTAATCGGAAATCACTGTTAAGCAAACTTACACACATACGTACACGCGCGCGCGCGCGCACACACACACACACACTCCAGGTGAGTCACCTGTCCCTATTTATTTTTGAATTTATGCAACGTGCTATGTGACATTGTGACCGCCTTTCTTGAATGCCTTCTAATGGATGGTTTGTAGAACAGTTTATAGAAAAGGCGGCAGATAACTCAGTGCATATGTGATGTATGGGGCAGAAAGCAATCACTACGTATGTTGACTCCAAAAACATCATACCTAGACACAAAGGACGCAGTAGTGATTTTATTGGAGTTTACAAGCTTTTAATCATTAGTGTACATTCGCACAAACCTTTAAACACACCCCTTAAGGAACAACTTATCACATGCATCAGTTGCCAATGACATTGGAATACAAAATGGCAAATCTACGTAGCGGGGTCCAATTGGTTTTAATTCTTCAGTAAACATGTTTCCGGTGTACAGCTAGGTCAAAAACTGCTACGAAATAGATAGATTGTTTTCACTTCCGTTACAAATTACGGAAGTTTTTAGCCCATAAAGAAACTGTAATGGTGGATGCAGTTTTTTTATTTATATTAAAACTACCGAAAAGAGCTCAAAACACTGTATGAGGCTGTAAACAGCGTCTAAGGATTCGAGGTGAAGGTCGGAGGTCTGCGATTACTTATTCGTATAGGAACTTTCCCTCTCAAGGTAGTGTTGGCTAAATGGTATTTTACAGGTCACTTGAATAATGTGCCAGTTTAAGTTGGGTTCAAATCCTGCGTGATCGATTCAAACATTTTATTACCCTTCTTTTACTTCTTGTGGCCTATAATTTGATATAGTGCAAATAACATTTTTATAACATCATAGGTGTTTACAATAATAGTGATGTTTTGCACTGGCAGATAAATGTATACTTCGTAGTAGATATTCTATTATGGTCGGTAATGTGCCTGACCCATACAACCAAGTTTAAAATATTTCACAAGTGCAAAGTGAAACACAAGATTTAAGTATGAAACAAAAACTACTAGATTTAATGTCATCGACATGCTCCTAAAAATGAAAGCCAACTACGTAACATGATTTACAACACCAGATACGTTACAGATTATTGGGGTCACAAAGTTAAACATGATCCGTAATTACTCGTAAAGATAAAGATAGCCCGTAGTTTGCCTTTGAAGGGCAACGGTCTCAACTACCTGCCTATAGGATGAGCTTGGCATAACTTATATGGTATATCCCTAATTATCCGATTGTAATTCTTGTGTCTTTGGCTAACAAGAGAAACAATAGCACCAATAAAGGCTTGGTGAAATAAAAACAACACAATGTGACGTCGTTTCTAACCCAGTCTTTACATCATCATAATCCAGCAGTTAACTAACCAACCCGACTAGCTGTGACACCTTCTGTCTCACTCTTTGTGAAAGTATTCGTTTATCACCTTGTTAGTCAAGATTTTTTCATGCACGAAAAGACTTCGTTTATTTAAGCTTTTCATAGCTTCTTGGTCCTCATTCAAGGCTCTAAGTATTAATGCTTGGTTCATATAGTACCGAATAGAAGGGCAGAGCTGCAATAACGGCTTTTGTGCTAAAAGGATCAATGTTTTCACATTCGGCTATAGATTGCGGGTTGCATTGATAGGAATAAATAGGGGCAGCCGTCTCACCTGGCATTATATATATATATATATATATATATATATATTAAATTTGTGGGCTCATCGCATAGCGAAAAATTAAGAAAAAAGGCAAAAGATATGAGATCAATTTCCTTCCCATTTCGCGTGTGATAGCGATTACTTACTTCAGCATTATGCATATAGCATGTTTATTTTCCAATTGAACTTGGTTCTATACATCTACTTGTCACGATTAACACTGGAACTGTGGTGAATCTAATTAGTGGAAATTGAAACAAAAGAACACATAGCTCACTACAAACACGGACTGGGTACCTGAAGATAAGCGGCAAAAATTAATTCGTTCATTCGCAATATGCAGGAAAGGGGAAGCCTATCGACAGCACGTGGAAAATCGATTTTGGGACTGGAGTGTAGCTTGTTTGCTACTGACCACTGATAGCTTTTCTTTACCTGCTTGTGACTGAGCCAACATAAGTATCGTTAAGGAATTTGAAGTTCGATACAGCACATATTTCCTAAATAGCACGTTATTACATCGGCGGAATCATCTCTCTAAACATGTAAATTAACTGTGATATAGATGGCGCAGTCATACCCTAGAAAAATAAGCCTCTTAAAATGTAGAGAATTCCGGATTACGGTTTCAGCTATGTTTAAACGGCAATTTTACTGGATAAGTAGAAAAATAAGTCTGCTCCTTATGGGGTTTAGCGTTCTTATGTCAATAATAAGTAAACTAGAAATTCAGTAACCAAGTACCTCGCCCAAAAGTTATTACCTCAATTAGTGAAAGTAGACATATTCCCTTGCCACTGAAAGCTAGTAAAATGCTAATTCGCAGGATTGCAAGTTTTCCTTACGAAGTTATTTAGATTGGTAAAATCAGAGATTAAGTAAAACTTTTTCTTCCCAACTGAACTGCCTTTTCTGTTTTTCAATTTACTAATTTGTCTATTCCAGTGTGAGAGACAGAGCGCATAAGGAGAGAGAGAGAGAGAGAGAGAGAGAGAGAGAGAGAGAGAGAGAGAGAGAGAGAGAGAGAGAGAGAGAGAGAGGTAGAAGCAATGCTCATGGAGCCAAGGAAAGAGCAAAAGAGGAAAAAAAACGAATGGAAAAAGAGTACGATTCATAAGAGAAAGAATAAGGATGGGATGGAGACACTTTCTGACAGAAAAGTGAACATATCTCGTTGGATTCTCTTTCTATAATCCTCTCATTCGGGAGCCCTGGCTTCCTGCGCCATTCCTCGCCGAATTTGGCAAAAATATTTGTGTGTAGCAGCAAAGCTCTCGGTAGAGCAGTAAAGCCCTATACTCCCTTGTTAATCTTAAACAACCTAAGGTCTTTTAAATGAAAACTCAGCTTCAATAGTTAACAGTTAGGTGGATAGCAAATTAATATTCTGCTCACAACTCATGCAATTGTTAAGGCTCATTAACCACAACTGGGAATGGGAACGATAAAGCCATGTCGCCATGTAAGCATCACAGTCAATTCGAAGCTGATCTGAGCCCCTTCATGACGTGGCCAGGTCTCACCTTTTTCGTTCACTTTGCCGGAAGGGGTTTATTGGATACATAACTAAATATCTTAAAGGAGGCCGTCTACTTAACCGCCGCTGGAGCTCTCCCCAGCCGAAGATTTGGAAAGCAAAACAGCAATAAACATATAATTTAAGTTAGGAAATTAAGGAAAAATATAATTAAAGTAATATGATGTTTACAAAGAGGAATCAGAAATAAATATATCAATAATGACAATAATAGCAATATTTAATTAACTATAGGAACTTCCAAGCATTAAAGCCAAGACAAAGGAGAATTAGGTGGAACTGTTACCGGAGTTTACGCTTTGACGTAGATAACAAACCACTAATCTTCCCAGTTCCGTCTTTTGGCGTATGCTGATCAATCGAATCTGCATTTTATCCGACACACATGGTCGCTGCTGTATCGGTTCTGTGTATTGATGATGGTTTGGGCTTAGTTATCTTGAAGTCACTACTTGGATACTTTTTGACCTGATGATGACAATAATAGAGCATATTCATTTAGAGCAATATGTATTAAATTTAATAGCAGGTATAAAATAAGCGAATACTTTAACAAATGTATTCGACATGACTAGCCCAGGTTAAGGTTATATTCACAAAGGATACCAAGGAGATTTATAGTTTTGTTCATTTTAATAGAAAGAAAAGTAACAGTTAACATATAAATGTTATTAACATTCATTAAATATTCATTGCAATGCACTATATTTTACGTTCAGAGTCAACATGCTTATTAATAAACATTGTCTCGGACATCAGTGTGGCTGTTAAGAAAAGTAGCATCATCAGCATACATCACAGAATAAGTTCTATTATTGTAAATTACATAATGTACGGCAATAAAACAGATTGGATCTATAACAGAATCCTGTGACACACGGAAAGTTATACACATGGAGCCAGAACTTTTTGCCATATATTGTAGCAGTGTTTTCGATGCTATTGAGCCAAATAACTGAAGTGTACTCTTATTAATTCAAAGACTATTTTAACTTCCAAATTAATATATAGTTCACACACTCAAAGTATTCGCTTAAATCAAATAAAGTAGTAAAGACAGATTTAAGAGCCCCAAGAGCTCCCAACACATATTTGATGAGGGTAGTAATTGCTCTGATGTTCATAACAGGCCTAAAACTGTGATGCCCCACATGAAAAAGGCATCATTTAATTCGAAATAGTCCAGTATCTGTTCATATTAATTTCAAGATTTTTTTTTTCAAATAGTGAAACTAACTAAATATATCTGTAATTATCAGGGTCACTAGTACTGCCTTTTGTATAAATGAGTATGACTTTATGATCAAACATTAAAGATTACGAATCTTGAATTACTTAAATCATGAAGCAGATAATTTTTCATTGTAATTTTTAGTGTGTGTGTGTGTGTGTGTGTGTGTGTGTGTGTGTGTGTGTGTGTGTGTGTGTGTGTGTGTGTGTGTGTGTGTGTGTGTGTAGAGGGGTACCTGCATCAAGTAAATCTGCGAAATCACTTTCCTGATGGCCGTTAGCATTATTACAATAATTCTCGGGTAAGCCAAGATCCGTTACACCCTTACATCTAGTTACATTTTGTTTTCATTCACTTTATTTGCCTGTGAGGCAATCAGAGCCTGGGTTAACATTCCTACATTCTGCTTTTCTTTTCAAAATTTTCTTGTACTCCCTGTATTTGTGATATTACTTCATCATTGAATTTATTATATTCATCACGTTGTAATTGCATTCAGTACTCACTACTTGTACAACATTTATAAGACTGTTAAATACTTCGTGAGCGTTTTTGTACTACTTTTGTCCCTTCATGACTTTATTTTTAATTTTCTAATAATATCGCAGCTATTTCTGACTTATTTCATCCCATGTTCTGCTTCATTTTGTTTTCTAGCTCTTCTATTCCTATTTACTTTCCAATTCCTTGCGTTGATGCTTCCTATATATGTGTAATTCTTAAGCTACTTCTATTCTCATTTCCTTTATTACATGTTCCTCTGCTAATTTGATTTGGATTACTAATTCCCCTAACATAACATAATTTTTACTTTAATTTTCGTTCTGTTCAGTTCAATTCTTCACGCTAATATTACCATACCTTCCCTACATTCTTTCGTACTTTATTCTAAAGCATTTGCTTTCATTAACTTTTGTGTCAAATACTATATATAATAGTAAATATATGTTGAATTAAATAATTATATACTAAATATTTATATTACTTTCTATTTTATGTGTTGAACTATCTGCTGGGCTAAACTTTCCAATATTGACTCATTTTCTTTATCCCCTTCTACTTCTCTAATTTCCTTTCCCACTTTCTTTCCTGATTTCTCTCCTTTTCCCCTCACTTTTATGACTTTTTTCTTCTTCATTATTCTCCATTTTCCTTAATAACTTTTATAATCACTACATGTTTATAATCACTATACATATGCAAGTTTTTCTTCACTTCTATCACCCTTATCGTACCGTTCTTTTTCCTACTCCCAATCCATCTCTGTTTCTTGGTAGATAGCTTTCTTCTCCCGTCGTCTATATTTTTCTAGAGTAAATCTTTTCTTTAAAGTGAATTTAACTCTCAACCGATCCTATTCTAGCCGTACGTTGGTTCACCAATTTGATGAAACAGATGTTTCTTCAACTTCTTTGCACCACCGGTGTTCGTCAATTTGATGTTGATTATTCAAAATCTGTCCCGCGTTGGTCCGACGATTTGACGAAGAAGTTCCTTAGTTTTGCGTTGCCAATTTGATGTAGATGTTTTTCATTACCACTTCCTCGGCCTCCCGCGAACATTGACGAATAGTTCACATTTGGTCTCGAATCAATGATTGTGTATTTGCGAGTAACACTTTCTGTATTATTGAAGATAACACTTTATGTTAAAAACATCTTAAATTTGTTTAACATACAATTGCATAGTATGTATATGTTATTTACAGGAGTTCTTCTCTGGCAGTGAAAGTTTTCTTCTCTCTGGTTGCGAACATTTTTTCATCACCATAATTACGTGATCTTTTACCATAACATTTGTATGAACTGTTCCATTTCCTTCACTGCGCGTCTCCTTGGTTTTATCACTTAGCACATTAATATTTCATTAAATATCCATTCTAAAATTTCTCAAACGTAATTATCATTTATAATCCACAAGCAACTTTTGTTGGGCACTATAAATAACTGTTTCAACTGTTTGACCAAAATGCATTGTATGCTAGTTATATTTTGCATATGGAGCTTCATCCGATTAAAATTTGGCATATAGCTAAATAAAAGATACAATTTTACCATGTCTTTTTCAAAATATCAAACACGTATCTTGATTAGCGTTCGCTATCATATTGTGCAAACGCTTTCATTTAATAACATGTGGAAATAGATCAAAATCTATAAAAGACTATAGTGAAAACTAAACACACATTTAATGCTCTTTCAAGTGCTGTTTATGTATTATTATTATTATTATTATTATTATTATTATTATTATTATTATTATTATTATTATTATTATTATTATTATTATTATTATTATTATTATTATTATTATTATTATTATTATTATTATTATTATTATTATTATTATTATTATTATTATTATTATTATTATTATTATTATTATTATTATTATTATTATTATTATTATTATTATTATTATTATTATTATTATTATTATTATTATTATTATTATTATTATTATTATTATTATTATTATTATTATTATTATTATTATTATTATTATTATTATTATTATTATTATTATTATTATTATTATTATTATTATTATTATTATTATTATTATTATTATTATTATTATTATTACTATTATCATTACTATTATCATTACTATTATCATTGTTATCATTATCGTTATCATTATCGTTATCATTATCGTTATCATTATCGTTATCATTATCGTTATCATTATCGTTATCATTATCGTTATCATTATCGTTATCATTATCGTTATCATTATCGTTATCATTATCGTTATCATTATCGTTATCATTATCGTTATCATTATCGTTATCATTATCGTTATCATTATCGTTATCATTATCGTTATCATTATCGTTATCATTATCGTTATCATTATCGTTATTATTATTATTATTATTATTATTATTATTATTATTATTATTATTATTATTATTATTATTATTATTATTATTATTATTATTATTATTATTATTATTATTATTATTATTATTATTATTATTATTATTATTATTATTATTATTATTATTATTATTATTATTATTATTATTATTATTATTATTATTATTATTATTATTATTATTATTATTATTATTATTATTAGTATTATTAGTATTATTAGTATTATCATTATTATCGTTATTATCGTTATTATCGTTATTATCGTTATTATCGTTATTATCGTTATTATCGTTATTATCGTTATTATCGTTATTATCGTTATTATCGTTATTATCGTTATTATCGTTATTATCGTTATTATCGTTATTATCGTTATTATCGTTATTATCGTTATTATCGTTATTATCGTTATTATCGTTATTATCGTTATTATCGTTATTATCGTTATTATCGTTATTATCGTTATTATCGTTATTATCGTTATTATCGTTATTATCGTTATTATCGTTATTATCGTTATTATCGTTATTATCGTTATTATCGTTATTATCGTTATTATCGTTATTATCGTTATTATCGTTATTATCGTTATTATCGTTATTATCGTTATTATCGTTATTATCGTTATTATCGTTATTATCGTTATTATCGTTATTATCGTTATTATCGTTATTATCGTTATTATCGTTATTATCGTTATTATCGTTATTATTATTATTATTATTATTATTATTATTATTATTATTATTATTATTATTATTATTATTATTATTATTATTATTATTATTATTATTATTATTATTATTATTATTATTATTATTATTATCGTTATCGTTATCGTTATCGTTATCGTTATCGTTATCGTTATCGTTATCGTTATCGTTATCGTTATCGTTATCATTATTATTATCATTATTATTATCATTATTATTATTATTATTATTATTATTATTATTATTATTATTATTATTATTATTATTATTATTATTATTATTATTATTATTATTATTATTATTATTATTATTATTATTATTATTATTATTATTATTATTATTATTATTATTATTATTATTATTATTATTATTATTATTATTATTATTATTATTATTATTATTATTATTATTATTATTATTATTATTATTATTATTATTATTATTATTATTATTATTATTATTATTATTATTATTATTATTATTATTATTATTATTATTATTATTATCGTTATCGTTATTATTATTATTATTATTATTATTATCGTTATCGTTATTATTATTATTATTATTATTATCGTTATCGTTATTATTATTATTATTATTATTATCGTTATCGTTATTATTATTATTATTATTATTATTATTATTATTATTATTATTATTATTATTATT
>CM060950.1:268951588-269159088 GCA_030765055.1 Mantis religiosa | reverse complement strand
TGATTATTATTATGATTATTACGATTATTATGATTATTATTATCGTTATTATTATCGTTATTCTCAATGTTATTATTATTATATCTTGATTAGAGGCTGAAATGAGAAATTAAAACGTAATTTCATCGGATTCTCGTGTTTGTAGTTTTATGAATTTGTTAACGTTCCTATTTTTCTATATTGCCAAAATATTTACTGTTTCATATTATGAAGCATTTAAGCTAAATTTAATAAATATATAAGCAAATAAAGCTTCTTATGACACAAATTTTGAACCTCGATCATTGGATTTGCCTAGTTCCAATGAAATTATGTTGAGGTTCTGTAGTGTAACATAGTACTTAGAATTATGGAAGATGTCTTGAATCTACCCAAGTCCCTGACTGGAGGTAGGGATGAGCTCAGAGGAGAGAAAGGGCGGTCAGATCTAGGAGACAGGACAACATAGGCAGAGTCCCTACACTTTACTCCTCAGTGACATATCGTACATCCAGCTTCCTTAACCCCTCCAGGCTTATATAACCCAATAGGGATGCAGGACTACATCCGAACTGGAGAACTAAAGTTTACAATGAGTTTAGAGCCAACACCCACAATTCTAAGCAGCCAACTAGGAGGAAGGTGAAGTTAAATGGAGGGACAGAATCCTCGGAGAATATAATTACTTTCCCAGAAGTCGCTAGCAATCCGCCGAAAGCCCCGAAATGGGTCAGGAATTTCTGTCGCGCGGTTTGAATCGAATACCTTGTTCAGTTATTTTGCTTATCTACAGATCCACACTTATCTGTTGTTTTTGTATAAGAAGTATAGATGCAGAAGAACTTATTTATGGTATAAAATTATCTGTATCCTGGGGGCTGACTATATTCCGGAGGCGTTATAATTTTAAGACTTTTTGGATCTGAAACTTACTTTCATTGATGCCTGATGGTTTACTGGAACTTAAAATGGGAAAATGGAAATGACTAGGATGAACTTAGCGAGCTTAGTTAATTTGGAAGCTCGTTGAATTGTTTACAACTATCAAGTGATGTACGACATTTTATTGTATTTACAGTCATAAATTTTGAAAATAAATATAAGTTCGTTTATCATTAGCATTATGGCGAAATGTCCTGATATTTTCTCTCTATTGTTTGGCAATAGTATTTTGGAACAATGGGCGTGCCAGACAGCATACATTGTGGAGAAAAAAATTGTTCACAAAGTTGAATCTAGGTTTATTATTGTTTTCAACGTGTAAATCGCTTTTATTTCGATTAACTTATAGTTCACGAGATAGTCTTGCAGGATTTGTAAATGCACTAAAAGTAGTCTCTGTAGTAGAAAAAGTGAATATTTGTTGGATAAGGAAGAAAGAAATACACTGACATCCTCGAGTTACTGTATTTGATTAGCAAGTACATTTTTGTATTTTCCGAGCTTAGACCTATAATTTACCTTTACTTACATAATTCTGTTAAAATATTTACGATGAAAACAACATGAACATAGTTTTCATATAGGAGAACGTGTAACAGGATTATTTATAATCACGGCGGAGAAAGTGGAAGGTTATTGTTGAATTGCTGGGCTGAGTCACCATCTAAATCGGTCGAAAGCGTGCGTGAGGCAGCCAGCTGGTCGCAACGAAATGTTGTCCAGTTTATTGACCACTTCAAGACTACCAAGTGGGCTAAACGAGCCGCATAATCAACATGTTGGGCGTATCCATTGCCTCCTAGCATGCTGCTGCTTAAAATCAACACAGCGCTGGAATGAAATATTACTGCATCGTGGAAGTCATCAAACAACTAGGCTCTTTCTTGCGTTCTTTACTTGACGAACTTATTAATGGTACTTGCACCTGGTTTTCACTGGAGAGATATGCACGTATTATTGTCTCTTATCTGGCTCTTTCCGCCATTACTTAATTTTCTTTTTCTTTTTCCTTTTTGTATTTTCCTTTTACCCTCGTATGGCAAAGCGAGAAGGCGTATTGGAAAGAAATTTCCAACACAGAGATATTTACCCCAGCTTATCGCACACACACATACACACACACACACACACACACACACACACACACACACACACACACACACACACACACACACGGTGAGTCCAGTGGTATGAATACTCTGTTCAGATATAATCATGTCTTCTGGACAGCAGCGTGTCCTACATCGGCAGGTGCGAGAAAACATCATATAGACACACCCAGCTTCCAATCCCTCTATTTGTGTTTCGTAACTTACTGTACGTCAACTTACTAATATTTTACTCTTCTAATCGACCAGATTACTAATGGAGCGCTGGTCACCTGTAGGTCAATACGCCTCAACGCTCTGTCGAGTTATACTTACGACCTGAGAACTTACAAGTGGATGCCTGGGGTCAGGCACCTGACGATGAGGAGAACTCTGGATCCGCGAGGATATGAGATTGAAAAAGAAAATTATATGAAATGGCGGGACAATGCATGAAAATAAAGCTGATTATGGCGTAGTTTGGAGAACGAAAGGCGGAAGAAACTAGAAAACCCGGAGGAAACCCAACTACCCGCAGATTCGTTCACCACAAGTCGTACATGCGGTTGCCTAAGATCGAACCAGGACCACCGAGGTGGGAGGCGAGCAGCCTAACCGTTCAGCCACTGCGCCATGTGCCTAGAAATAGAAATAAAACAATTAGGTGTGCTACTCTTACGCAACATTTGTGAATATTAATTAAATTAATTGTCCTTTCATCTAGCCATGTGTAGGCCAAAGTTTAGAAAGACAGAATCCTGCTGAAAAAGTTAATGCCTTAGTCGGATCCTCCGGTCTCTGTCCGGTTGGTCTAACCACTGAATTACCATGGCAACGTACCAGCACAACATTCAATTCTGCAATCGACTCAGTCTTTTACCGGTAAAGCACTAGGAGTTCCTATATCCGCATGAGACTACTACGTCAATGACGACTTGTAATAATGTAAGTAACTTAAGTCCCGGGATTTCTAGTTTAGACTACTAATAGATTAATTAATTTCCATATAACATAGACGTGTAATGAGAATGGCGAGATCATCACGGGTAATATATGAATTTATTAATTCAAGAGGAAAATGAGGAACATCAACCGTAACATGGATAAACGGTGGAGGATGACAAATCAAGACAATGATTGCACAGAAGAAACTAGTTTATGCAGTACGAGAAAATATGTGTATACTTTGTAAAGAATGTGAATAAGTAACAAACCTTGTTGAACCATAAACCCCTTTTAAATTACCACGAAAAAATTGTTGCCCAAATTTCAAGCACGTGGGTTTTAATAGCTTCACAAAAGCGTTGCATATTTTATCCGTCATCGTTATTCCAGCTTTATGTAAAATCTCCGTGTATATTAATTTATTTATGTTATTATTTATTTAATTATTTATTTATTTATTAGTTTATATATATCTTTGTTTATTTATTTATTTAATGCCATCTACGTCTTTCTAACCGGTAAGGTAATATCAGACTTAATGAAATGATGCTCAATTCAGCCCAGCGGCCTTGGAACTTAGAGTTACCTAATGTATTTCAGGATAAGGGAAAACCTCGGAAAAATCCTATCCAGATAGCTGACCCTGGCCGAGATTTGACTCACCCATATCGAGATTCGAATTCGGGACCTCTTGAGCGTGATACACACGCTATCACCTACGCTGCGCATGCGGGCGCTTTTGGTCTCGTGCGTGTGTTTGTGTGTGTGTGTGTGTGTGCGTGTGTGTGGAAGCGTTCGTGTATTACATAGGAAAAAATAAACGATTTGTGAGGCACCGGGGTTAAACGGGTGACGTAATTTGGGGGAGAACACCTATGATTGAGCCCTGTTATTCTAGTCTGAGGGTCTACGAATCTGTAATATCTTAACCTGCTACATGCCTGACTGATGGTGAAGTAGTTTTTATACACAAATTACAAAGGGATTTGTCGCAAACTCGACCAGTATTGAAGATGTTCCCTATCGAGATTCGTGATAACACAGTATTCCCATCACCTCGTTTCGGAGAGCTTACCTAAATATCCTACGCTGTGAGGCGTCAGCGTTCTCTTGATCTAGTTCCCCTACCTCTATTTAACATTTCAGCGAGCGTTCGCATTTAAATGAACAGAGCTGGGGTGTTACAGTACCTATTGTATTGATTTATCTATTTAAAGTAATTACTTACTATTTAATTGTTTGTTATTATTGTTATTATTATTGTTTATTTATTTGTTTATTTAGTTATTTATTTAGTTCGTTATTTACTTGTTTGTTTGTTTCTTTCTTTATTTATTTCATTATTTCATTATTTATTTATATATTTATTTGACCTCCAGTGAGCCGATAATAACCTTAATGGCGACTAAGGTAGTTGTCTCATGTGTTTATGAGAACTCCTATGTGGTTTACCGGAAAAAATACGAGTCAGTTGGAGAATTTAATGTCATGTCGGCACGTTGGCCATAGTAGCTCAATGGATAGAGCGGCTGGATGGAGACCAGAAGATCCGTGGTTCAAATGCCGGCTATGGCATTGCATTTTTTAGTCTGACTCTACGTTTCCACAAATTAAAAACTATTCATAGGTTGAGAGGGATATTTTTCACCTTCATATGGTTTCTATTGTATTAGTTTGTCAATTTTCCGACAAGGTGAGGGCTTGTTACGCTATAGCTTAAGCCAGATTTTTCACGGAAGTTTGTAAATCTTTCAATAGAGCAAGGGTATTCATATGTTATAGCCAGATTTTTCGCTTGTCATTAGTTAATTTGTTAATATGAAACGTTGTTTATGAAACAAGCAGATATACGATTGGAGAATGTGTGTGGGTTTATGAAAAGGAAAGCCGCTCCCAGTGAAGCCAATCACAGAAAACTGGAAAAGAAGACTTTCTTAATAGGCTCTGTATTGGATGCAAAACGCAGTGAAAGACCCAAAAATATTGCGGTGACGATATTAGTTATCTTCTGCCTGAATCATTGGAGCGTTCGCCGAAGAAATCAACAAAGAAACGATCGGAAGAAGTGCAAGTGGGCAACAACATTACGGCTTGACATTGAACGCAAAATCCCTTAACTGGAGAGAGAGAGAGAGAGAGAGAGAGAGAGAGAGAGAGAGAGAGAGAGAGAGAGAGAGAGAGAGAGAGAGAGAGAGAGACAGGGAGGGGAGATCATCTGTAAATTAAGAACGATCGAAATGCTCAGTCGGGCAAGCAGAGGGACATGGCGGTAGTTTCAACTGTACGCTGAAAATGATGGTGAAGAGACCGATATATTAGTGTTTACTATTGATGCTGACTGGTCCAGTTATTTTATCTTATCATATTTCCATTCTTTATTAGTGCAGCAATCAATGAATAGTATTTTATGTCACTTTTGAAATTTTATTATTGCTACACAAACTTGGAAAATATCCGATGACGACTTTTTACCCACTCTGTACCTTCATCATGTGCATATTTCACGTCACCAACCTGCAACAGATATTCTAAATCGTTATATTGGTCTAAACTAGCCTTTAGTGATTTCTCTGTTACTCTTATATCCTTATTCTGATTTATAAGGACACATATTTTAGTTATTCTTGCACGGTCCTAATGAGAGCACGCTTTCCTTCTAGACCGATTTAAAAGAAAGGAAGAGGTAATGCAAATGATAGGGATGAAATATTAACGTCACCTGTTGCTTCGCAGAAACAAAATTCTCGGGCATGCACAATAAAATTGGATTGTATATTTGAAAGTTTGATCACTCCTTTTTGCTCATTAATATGGACTGCAGTATGTGAAATCACTGAACCACGTTATACTGCATTCATTTTTTCCCATGAGGCTCACCTTGTTAAGTGGTTTATTCGCGCCGCTCGAACGGTTACCATGGATTTATTTTTGGTAATAGATACCACTCAGATAACGCACTGATTACTCCACGTGGAGTGAACATCTGTCTGTCATTTGTGACTCCTGCGAATTCCATTGATTGAAGTGGTGCGTTCGTTGGTGCTTAGCACAAGGCTGAGAAGCCCGGCAGTTACCCTCTCACTTTAACAACAATAATCAGTGCGTTATCTGAGAGGTTTCTATTAACAAAGATAAAGCCGTTTGAACAGCGCAACTATACAATGTATACGTATATCACACGTTGCACTCAGTCACTGCAAACCAAAATATTTTGGCTGATCACATTTCATCTGTGTAATACGATGCAATACATCACCACGCATTGTCCAACGACAACTGCCTACTACACGCATTTTTGTGTTATACAGTTAATTACTGTCTGGTGGCATTAATAATTTTATATTGAAAGGATAAGGACATAGATAAATGATTGTAATAGTTTCTGTACGCAACAATCAATGCCTACTGTGATAAGAACTAGTTGTAATTTTGTAAGAGAATTGAAGTTCCATGTCCACGAAAAGCGATTATTAAATGCAGCTAAGGCCATTAGATTCCCAGATGACATCAAGTGAGCAAGAAATTGATTAGCTTAAAGCGTTTGTGGAACCTCAATAAGTTAAATTGCCGCAGGACTATATAAATGGACGTAGGCCAGTTGCAAATTAGAAAGGCAAAAGGAATTTTCAGAATATATTAAGTCAGTGAGTAAAAATAGTGTTTCGGATGCGAATAAGGAAACTAAGATTTGGCAACACGTGTTGCAAATTTTGGTGAGTAGTGTTGGTGTAAAAGGAGAGAGCCCGTGTTTTTTTAAATTCTTGCTCTTCTTTTGTGACCTTCGTGCCTTAAACAAGTGTTTTACTGCAGTCCGTAGCCCCAAAGTGTGTGCTCGGATTATACGACGGTCGCCGCAAAGTAACCTTCCGCTTAACCTTTCAGGGATTCAAAGGCATCACATTGTTATTACGAAAAAGCTGCTGTAAACTGTAAAGTTATTGATGCCTCAGAAATTACGAGGTATGGCCCTGAATAATTACAGTTTCTATGCCAAGATTCAGCAAGAAAGCGCTATCCGGCAGCGAGCGGTGCAGTGGTGCACTAGGGCGGTGGGTCAGCTGTGGCTAGAAGGATTGAAGCTGGTTAAAAGACTATTGCGAAGTTGAGGTACATCCGGTAGTGAGCGATATTGTGGTGACCTGCTGCGATGGAGCAATGGTTGGGTCATGGATTCCTGGGACCTCAAGGCGATGTCTCGGCGGCTTGGGGGATGAGTCGGCGGCCTTCCTCTTCTTCTTCGTCATTGTTGTGGTGATGTGGGTCAAATGCATGTATGTTAAACAACGTATGTTTCTGCTTATATCAGCGGTTTACCCCGATGTCTCCACCCTAAGTTTCTAATAAGCTGCCTGTGCATCAGTTGATGTGAATATCAGCGTCTGTTTCTTGATGGACTTGTAGACTGATTCGGTTACCTTTCACCTTTTTATCTCTTTCTTTGGTGTATTTTGATCTTCTTGGTTCCTTTTTGGCCCTTGGCCCTTCATTTGGCTGCAGTGAGCTTTCCTTCTTTATTCTCATCTGTGGACCTCCACCATGTGTTCTTGAAGTATTGTATCATCTTCTAGCAGAAGTTGCTGCAGATACTTAGAAGTCCTGAATTGACAAAACAGACATAGATGGCGCTTGTAATCATATAATACCAGAAAATCGCATAGGAATTGTTACATAAATTGAAGTTCCAAACAAAACTTTGAAGGTTCCTGTTTAAACAGAATTTTGAAACTGTATTTCAATTGTTGCATATACAGAGCAAACAGGAGGTCCCGGATTTTATTCCCGCTGAACGTTCACTTTATTCTTGGGGTTTTCATGACTTTCCCTCGTTGATATACAAATGCTGTTAATCCGATTTCCTTTCCATCATTTTCCCTTGATTCCGTTTCCTTCTCATTTTTCAGAGTTGCTTCCAGTTTTCGCGACGTATAGCGGTACGGAGCACATGGCGCTAATGCGTCTTCGGCAGAAAGAGTACTCCGTAATAACACCAACGGGCTGCTTACTCTATGCGTCATTCGTCTTCTCTATGCAGCTCCAGCATTGAGACGGGTTAGGAACTTCCACGCGTCCCCGTGGCCTGTTTCTCTGTAAACAGTAGCTTTCTGTGATACCTTCACTCCGTCCCTTCCTACCGATGGGTGGTAGCCACATCTCTATGTCGATGGCAATGAGCGAGGTGTTTCCCGCCTGTTGTGTAACCTGTACCAATAATAAAAAAGCAGAAGTGAATGGACACGAGTGATCACTCGCGTCCTTTTTCTAGGTGGAAAAAGAAAAAAAGAAACAAAATTCTTGTGTACATACAGCGATCTTTATATTCCCTATTAAAATGAAATCTTAATGTCGAATCTTTGCTTCGTAACCTCTCCAGATCTAAGAGAGGCGCGGATGAAGCGAACATGGTGAAGACGAAATGGAGGTATGTGAGAGAATCTCCCGAGTCGTGTTAATTAGAACAAAGGGTTCCAGATTTGTAAGTAATGAGCAAGTTAACTATCGGGAATGGGCGCTTGGAAGTTTCTCGTTTGGAAACTTACTCCTTAGATTTGGACGTGTTGGCCGAGGTCCAATGCGCCATGTACTGTCTCATCTAAAGTAACATCCTTCAGGCTCAACGTAATTGGTGAACATTTCCGTTAGCTAAGTCGGGCCAATCAAATACTGACTTCGTATCCATCCATTCTATAAGCCGGGTGCAGATCAGGTTCTGCTGGTCAAGGGCAAAACTCTCTACACACTTAAAATAAGTCATTTTCAGATAATATGTGTACCTGCCATTAACAATTCTGATGTGTTACAATTGCGCATTTTCTTTATCCTCTTTCATTTATTTCCATATTTAAGTTTGAAAATATTCATAGAAAATCGTGCTATTTCTATTTTCTTATAATCATGATAAATAAAGCAGAAGGTATTGTGTACAGTGAGCAGACATAGCACACAGAAGGTCGATATGATAATAGCTGTTCTATAAATACCTGCATTTATATTACTCAGTATTAGCTTGGAGAAGCAAAACAACACCTCTTAAAAAGAATACTACTTAAAGTATTGCAAAATTGAATTGACCTGGGGCTCTCAAGGAAATACTTAATCATATTGCAAAATAAGTTGAATATTTTAAGGTTATCAAAAATTATCCTGAAAAAGGATTCTGACCTCTATTAGTTTAACAGTCAAATAAATTATATTAAGATTTGAAAGAATGATGTAGACTTCACGGAATATTCAGAACAAATTCAAGATATGCACTCCAAGAGTCACTTTGCCTGAAATGTATGTCATTGTAATTCCAGTCATTTGGCACTTTTTCTTAATAAAATGAAAACCAAGGAAATATTTTCGCCGTAAAGTGTAGTTTAGAGAGAATTAATTTTCTTTGAAATTCTTCCAGAGTAGTGTCTAAATCTGGGGTAATATTTTGAATATACATATCTGACGTTCCGTGTAGGCGTTATGCTGTTTATACTATTCATACATATATATGTTACTTTCCAAAAATTGCTGCATAAAAACGGATTGTTGGAGAACTCACAATATAAACTTTTGGATTTTATATAATACTTCCTTTACCTAGAAAGGCTAAGCGGCAAAGAAAGTAAAAAGAGAGAGGAAAGATGTTTACTTCAGTAGAATACTTTAATCTAGAACAAAGCTAAGTATTCATTTGGCTACATTTTTATAGCGCAAATTATTTCAGAAGTTTTGACTGCATTGCGCTTGAAGATGCATATGAAATGCTGTATTCACAATTTCAAGTGCATTTAGCTAGGTTCTTCGGAACGGACAAGCGTGGAAGAAGAATTGTGTGATACCACGTGCTGCCTTGAATCGGATTAGAAGCGGCAAGAATTCCACTCAATAGACAGGTCATGGTACGTCAGATTCCTTGGAAGATGAGACGTCCTTATGATCGTACTGGGACAAGGAGATAGCGAGAGGGTCCCTAACATGAGATGGAGATTTTTAATCTCTACGCACAGAGGCCAGCACACCGGCCAATGAACTTACAGTGCACAAGGTTCCCACAGTTCAGCGCCACAGTCGCCCATCGCCAACCTTCCAACTCGGCAACGACCGTGTTAAAAGGAAAGTGAAATGAAACTGAGGGATAACAAGTCACGGAAAGTGAAGTATCCAGCCCAGTATTCTCCTAATAACAAAGGGAAACAGCGAAAAGTGTCTTCGGGCAGGTTGGTGAGATCGAAATCAAATTCCTGTGTACCATGACCAAAGCGTTGCCCCCTTAGCCAGCACGCTCGGCATGTACTATCTTACATTATATGGCTATATTCAGAGCAGAATTTCAAAATAAACTGGACTCTAGCGACGAATTCTAAGTTCACAGTGTCTGTCTCTTTAATTGTTTGTTTATCCTATGAAACAAGTCGTGAATCGCAGTTTAAATAGATTATATTAAATGCTTGAGAATTTGGAGAAAATTTCTCGAAATGTTTTAAAATTTTAAATTGGTATGAAATTAGAGATAGTTTATAATGGGGAGCCTCCTTAAAATCAATAGGTAGCACATATTTGATTTGCGTAAATCCATGAGGGACATATCTCAATTTGTATCGAAATCAGGACAAAATTGGGGGTGGTTTTACACCCAGTGCCTTCCAAAAGCTTTCATTGTTTCCCAAAATATAAAAACTAACAATGCTATTTATGCTACCACATCACTTCCGCTGCTTAAAAAAATCTACGTTGTGCATGCATCTACGAACTTGCTTTGTTACGATAGAATGAAATGTCACCGGTTGTTTACTAAACACTTGACAGCTGTTTCAATGTTCATCGACAACGGATTTAGACCTTAGCAACGTGAGACGTTTAAGCCCCTAATTAAGGAAATGTTTTAACATAAATAGCCGGGAGGGATTCGATGTGTTTCATTCACATATTTTTCTCGACTTACACTTCTACAAACCATTTCTTCCAAAAGCTTATTCTGTTATCTACTTAATGTTAATGGAGGAATGTCCTTGTAGGCACACGCAAAAGAGCGGATTGCTATATGATAGCATGAAATTCTGTTCCCTTTACATGACCAGGAGGGGAAAAAGAATAACGGCTTCCCTTTTGTAAAACGTACATGTATTTGAAAATTCAAACCAATATCCTGGGCGGTCTCAGATGGTTAACTCCAGAAAATCTTTTTCTTGTCGTAACTCTGTGCAGTAAGAGTTAATTTATCTGTTATGGTTTACTATTATGTAAAACTCATCTGGAATGAAGAGGTCTTCAAAGGCTGTATCCAGAAAATTCAACATATACATTTTATTTTTCGTAACATATTGTAAGTATAACTTAATTTAAATGGTTATAAACTCACCACTTAAAAAAATCAAAATTTTCCATACACGTTTTTTCATGTAAATGGTGGTTTGGGGTGGAAAATTTTCGCATCGTTGAAACATAGAGAATTTAAAAGCCAAATTTCCTTTTCAACTATTTGTTTTTGAGTTATATCACACACATAGACACACGCTTTCTTTATTCAGGGGTGCTCAAGACCTTATTTAAAGTAAAACCCAGAAATTGAATGTTTGGGTGGAACGCAGTACTTGTTATGTATCTTGTATAGTACTCTTTAGTATGGTAAGAAATGGGAACGCCAGTTAATGCTAAAAAATGTCTCTTTAGGCGGTTAGCGAAGCGCTGACGTTAGTTACACTTACGATTAAGTCACAGTAGCATGCCTTCAGGACAACACAAACCCTTGTATTGTCGCGCTGCTCGAACGGTTACCATGGCTTTATCTTTGCTAATAGAAGCCTCTCATAAAACGCACGGATTATTCTAGCAAGATTGTCAGGGCACTGCTGTGCTTCCCGGCCCTGTGCTAAAGACCAATGAACTCATCACTTCAGCCAATGGCATTCGCAGGTATCACAAATAACAGATAGATGTTCACTCCACGTGGAGTAATCAGTGCGTTATCTGAGAGGTATCTATTACCAAAGATAAATCCATGGTAGCTGTTCGAGCAGCACGACTATAACTTTAGGACTTTCACTCCAGCGACGGCACTCGACTTGACTCGACTCGACTCACTCACTTACTACCGACTTGTTGCTCCTTTGACATCTGGGCAGGCTATTAACACAGGTAGACGGTTGGATCTCTATTCCTGGTTATGGACGGACCGGCAAATTCAGACCAATATTGAGAATGTCTAGGAGGTGGCTAACACCACATTTTATCGGATTAAGATTATGTCTATATCTTACGGTTTACAATTCATTTGAATGAAGAGGATTTTTCAGGCTATTTTCACACAATGCAAGATATGACACTATATTTCTCACTTTCTATAGTGTTTAACGCCTACTTTTACTACATGCGGTAGTTTGAGGCAGGATATCATCTTGAAAAATTGCTCACCACATCTGTACTGAAATAGCATTTCTGTGGGGTTTAACTGTTTTTTTTTTTTTTTCTAGTTGGCTCTTCGTTTCCCTAGTTTCAAGTTAATAATTATAGCAAGCAACCAATAAAGGACACAATCTTTTTGTGTTATAAATATTAAGTTTGTCGTTTATCTCCAGCTCGTCACAACACTCTTGATAAATAAATATTTTATTTGTAAACCACAGTGCCGATTTCCAGACCATATCAGAATCTCCAGTGTGCCGGAATTTCCTCCCGCAGGAGTTCTTCCCATGCCATTATATCTATTAACCTGGAGCTGTCACTTTTATGCCCACTGTCTGAGTCGAGTTTGAACTGTCCTTGTGACCAGTAAACTAGCGTCACATCCTTGAAGAATGCTGAAGTTAAATGTATTGCGCGTAGACATATTTTCCAAAACGGCTTTTTCTTTATTCATGGAGCCTCAAAGCCCGAATTTTCAGTGAAATGTCGGTATCGTTTTTGGGTGGAACGTAATACTTCCGTTATATATTATTGTTAAATAATAGAGAACATTATTGTGCTATACGTTTCCCAGAGAAGCGTGTCATGTAAATTCCTGGTACTACCTGATATAGCGTGTTCAAGCCAACAGAATTTGTCATGACTGATCTGCACTGCTGTCAGCAGCACTGTATTATTCATGCAAAATAGAACTTAAAGGTTACATGACGTGCTACTCACAGAGTGAATTCCTTGCGATGATATTTTCTATTAGGATGCGTCTAACTTTTGGCTTGTGATTATGGTTTACACTTTGCTGAAAATTAAATAAACAAGCATTCAGTTCACAAATCCAATCAGTTTTACTAATTACACAAGGTTTATGCTTTGTAATGCACTTGCCTAGTTTTAAAGGACGTTTTAAAGAGCAATACTTTTGACTAAAGTCTTATCTTGGCGGATACAGGGGGCAGTGCTCTTCCAACAGGAGAATAAAATTAGTCGCAAGAAACTAATTAGGAAACGTCCAACTGCCTTACGGTCACTTGGCTTTGCTTAAGGTCGGAATAACTGATTTATGCGCCCCTTGTATTTTCTAGAATTTGCGTTACACTAGTGCTTCGAAGTCTACGTTGCTCTCTCTCTCTCTCTCTCTCTCTCTCTCTCTCTCTCTCTCTCTCTCTCTCTCTCTCTCTCTCTCTCTCTCTCTCTCTCTCTCTCTCTCTCTCACATACATACATACATCATATATACACAATGTGTGTGTCTGTGTGTTCTATACCTTTGACGCCGTCTCCAACCTCTCTCACTCACTCTCTCTCTCTCTCTCTCTCTCTCTCTCTCTCTCTCTCTCTCTCTCTCTCTCTCTCTCTCCAGTGAATCTGCTGCTGGCTGCTCTAGTTTTAAACTAGACATCTTGTTTTCAGGGTATTCTTGGGCGGATTTGAGAATAAGCCACACCAGATAAAGTTGACTGATAAATTTAGAGGGGATAATGACTAATTGTCCGATAACAGTAAACACTTCTGTAATACCGTCAAACTGAAGGGAAAGGTGCGAATATTTAGAAATAACGCTCTAATATAAAATTAAGCACGCCTACATGGCTGCTTCTATCAATGTTCCCATAAAATAGTCCTAAATGGTAATCCTGATAATTCCTGCCCGAAGCACAATTTTTAATCAAACTTGCTAAATCCTATGCACCTTATTTCCTCTCTCTCTCTTTCTCTCTCTCTCTCTCTCTCTCTCTCTCTCTCTCTCTCTCTCTCTCTCTCTCTCTCTCTCTCTCTCTAGAATTTTCTCTGTGTGCAAAAGCCTGATTCCTTACTTCCTGACTTCCAGAAACACCTAGAGCTAATCGTTTTCTTCGCTGCATCAACTTGTATTGTTTGTGTTCTGCTAACCTAATAACTTGTTAAATTGTTAATGAGCATAATCCTCTTACGAACTTGTGCATCGCATGCTAAGGAACGTAACTAATGCTTATATCATCATGCATTGACTTTATCCTACAGGAATTATTAATTGCAGTTGTGTATCTATCTCACTATTATTACTTTATACAATTCTAAACCTTATTCGTCGATAATCCCAGTATGAGTAGTTGTCAAACAATTACAATACGAGCATTAACATCTGGTATGTGTTCTGAATGGCACGTCACCGTTCCTATGCCGCATTTTTTACTCTGCTTGCGGCAGCTGACAGACATAAATGTGCATCATTTATGTACATTGCAAGTTCATTTAAACTTTGGTTAAGTTACCGAACACATCAGAAAACTTGCACTTTTCACTTTCTGTGACACGTTCATAGAACACACTGCATTCCACCTAAACATTGGATATCAAGATTTCACCGGAAATGCACGTTTTCAGGACCTCTAATTAAAAAAATATTTTAGAAAAAGGTGTGTGTGTGTGTGTGTGTGTGTGTGTGTGTGTGTGTGTGTGTGTGTGTGTGTGTGTGTGTGTGTGTGTGTGTGTGTGTGTGTGTGTGGTGTTTTTCAACCGTATAACTCAGTAACGAAAAATCAAATAAATACCGACCTCGGCACTTAGGTTCAGCACCTTCTAAAATCCTCGATCGCAAACTAAACTTTACACATGACATTTTCGAATTTTTTTAATTTCTCAAGAATTACCATAACGATTTTGATTTAAGTAGTTAAGATAAGTACATGTTAAATAAATCATATAGCTCGAACTTCCTGGAAATTGCCTACGATGTATGTTTATTTGGAAGGAATTGTGATAATTGTATATAATTTGTAAACGTTAAGACACTATTAAACAAATCGTGAGTTCAGTTTATAATAAAAACATAATTTATTTCAAATAACTTTTCGTGTCGGACGAAAACATATCAAAGTATGTAAGATATCTTTAAAGCACACCATGTACTTTAAATAGCATTTTTATGACATCGGCTACTTCAAATATATCCGTTTTAAAGTCCTATCACTATTTACTTATTTCTTTAATCTTGTGAAAGAAAGTTAAAATTTAAAACCATAGCTTTACTCATCTATCGATTTAGTTTCTTCTATTTCTCTTGCCTTTAAAATTATACCACGAAATCTGTTCTGAAACTGTATCTGAAACTGCAGTACAATATGAATTCTGGGTTACGTTTTTGTATCTGCAAATGTTTATTTCGATCAGGATGAGATAGATAGAAAAACAAGCTTGCTTAATAACTTTGTTCAGAAGTTCTACAGAAAATAAATGATGGGAGTAGATAAAGTTATGTAAATGAGTCTTTTGGATGCAGGTATGAAATACACTTCATTAAAGAATTGATGATCACTAAAGGCCGAAGAGATGTGCGCTCGCGTGCGATACAAATTAGCTGGACACGAAGTATGAATAACGCCAGATGTACAGCACGGGCAACAAATGTGCTAACAACCGCAACTGGAAGCAAACGTCCAAAACAACGTAACATGGTACTCTTCGAACTAATCCTTGTTCCACATAAGCTTGCCCCGTATCTCTTAACGGTCACGTGACCTTATCACATCTCATTGGCTGCTGTTGTGGTGCAGACTGTTGTGCAGTAAAAGTTAGTTAGTTAGTTATTTAACATGGTGATATGTCGTTATATGTTGGAAGAGAATTGTCAAATTTTTATTTTCGTAACTGTTTGAATTAAATATATTACGCAACAGAGTTTATTTATCTGAAATGCATGTTAATTCTTAAACGGAGTAAAGAGGAGGTTCCTTTTCTCTCAAGCACATGGCACGATAGCACGTGATTTAGCGGTAGTGATGACATATTTGTTTGTATGACTTTTATCACTGACCTTGTTTTGAACTGGATTAGTCATATATCGCCATTCGACGGTGTGCTATACCGAGTGCGGGAGCTAAATTATTTTATTGATCGTTTATTGCTCGTGTACTTATTATATGTATGATGGCAGAGTCTAGCGCCAGTTTTTCACTGAAGCATCGCAAGGGAAAACCTTTACAAAGCGACGAAAAAAGAATCGTGGTGCATGTGTTTAATGCACTCACAGAGAAGAATCCGTCTCCGTCAGTGAGAGAAGTCGAACAGCTGTGCTCTGAACTTACAGGTGTGTTAGATTCGTAGGAACATCGCGGCATGAAACTGAGACAACAGGAAAACTTACCACTCCAGGGGCGATATTGCTGTGTGGCGAAGACGTTATTTAAAGACAATCAAATTGTACCGGGATACAAATCGAAAATATACTTCCTTGACGAGACTTGCATAAATGAAGAACACACCACAAGTATGGCGTGGCACGACTTTTAAGACTGAAAGACAAGCATTTTTGCAAGGTATGTGAGCTGGTTTAAAAAATCCCAGTGGAAAAGGCCGAAGACCTTTCATTATAAACGTGTTTCAGTTTCATTGCTCATTCATTCAGTTTAAAATTGCTCAGTTTCATTATAAACTTCATTATTTTTGCATGCCTTCATATCCTTATTTGTATGATTTTATCTATCTTCCTGGCAATTATTATGACGTTTACTGCAGGTTTAAATGTGATGACAAGGCACCGCCTATGGCCTATGGCGCGAAAGCATTAGCCAATTAGGATGAGGGGGAAGGTAGTTGCACGCGGAGTGATACCTGTCAGCGGGACAAGGTTATATGAAACAGAGATTAGTGAAGTATTGCCTTGCAAGTGTTTGCAGACGCAAGGTCAAGGTGTAGTATTAGGCGAGTGTTTTGTTTCTTCTCTCTATACCTACCTGCTGCTGTTGACAAGTGCGAGGGATAATAGTAAAGTCTATGTGCAGTATACCTATGGTAAAACGCACACGCCTCCGGCCTCCTTAATCTTTCAGTATCTTTGGCTGTGGTGCACACCTTTAGTTTATGAAGACATGTAACATTTGCTTCGAAATGACATAGTATAAGCAGACGAGGGCCATAATATTGGTCCGTTGTAACATCGCATCCCAAAGATGCATGGAATGTTAATTACAGTAGAGTGGAGGGCGATCATTTTGGGGACAAAAAAGTCCAATCCAGCTCGTGCATCAATATTCCGTTAATGAATAATTGTGAGATGCCCTGGTTTCTGTTGTGAGGTTGCTATGTTAAAATCTGATTTGAACATTTTACGGTGTCATAAAAAGATAACTGAATCAGTTGGAGCTGAAAGGATGTATGAATAACTACAATGATGTGCAACGAACGGAGGAAGTAAGAGCTAAGTCAGGTGTCTAGGCCTTGCAAAGGCATCATGCTTTGCTTCGTTTTAGGGAGGAAGAAACTGGTAAATCGTTGAATTGATTCCTTTAGGAGCAGTATCGTGAACTGGCATCGTCGAACGCTGGATAATGAATGTTACCGTACATAAATGTTCATCCAGAGCTCAACAAATGAACACCTACATTTGTTTCAAAATAAATGCTATATGACTGGTGAGAGCAACCATAATTTACATGCAATAAACGCATTCCAATTTATGGACTATTAAAAAGGGTCAAAATTTGGAAAGGTGCTTTCTGTTGTTTATTAAACATTACAAATCACCTACAACTTATATTTTATAAATGTACGATTTCATAAAGTGCTCATAGTTATAGGGATTTAAATGTCTTCTTTCTAAGTATAGCTTCCTGTTAAATTGTAATAAAGTATTACAAGTTTTGCCAACATTAAACTGAACATCCATTTAAGAGGGGGCGAAAAATATGAAGGGGGTCTGATATATACTAAATGTCTTTTAAACAGTATAAAGTTCGAAAGTGACATTTTATATACTCTTTCCTCGGCGTTTTTATCGGCACGTTCTCATTTTCAAGTTGTTCCACAATTATTTTGGTATAAATTAATGAAATGTGGTGTACTTCATTATAAATAACAGTATAGAGGTATGATGAATATTTGTTAAATGTTTAAGTTTCTAACTAACTTACATGTTCCCCGGTGATTCACAAGGCATTCTCAAGTTCATTTTTATAAGGCTTAACCGTAGTGTTGGGTTAACCATCTCGTAAGAACTTTGAAGTCCCGAGCTTCATTGTTAACCAACCATTACTCTAATCACTGATAACTAATTGTTCTTTCGGATTTCCCGTACGTAGGCTAAGGTTGGAAAGGTACATTTTAATATCATACTGGAAAAATTGCCATGATAGAGAAACCGCACTTCCATAAAGTCCCCGCATTTAAAATTGCTTACCTTATTTATTATTATTATTATTATTATTATTATTATTATTATTATTATTATTATTATTATTATTATTATTATTATTATTATTATTATTATTATTATTATTATTATTATTATTATTATTATTATTATTATTATTATTATTATTATTATTATTATTATTATTATTATTATTATTATTATTATTATTATTATTATTATTATTATTATTATTATTATTATTATTATTATTATTATTATTATTATTATTATTATTATTATTATTATTATTATTATTATTATTATTATTATTATTATTATTATTATTATTATTATTATTATTATTATTATTATTATTATTATTATTATTATTATTATTATGTAATTTACGTCCTCTAACGTTAAGTCATATCGGACGGTGAATGAAATGGGTGAAGTGATGCTCAAATGAGTCCAGGGTCCATGAAGCTTAGAGGTAGCCGACATTCGTCTATCAGGATAAGGGAAAACCCCGGAAAAAGCTTATCCAGGTAACTTACTCTAACCCAGGTAACTCACTAACCGAGATTTGACCTCGGCACCTCTTGAACGTGAGGCAGACACGCTACCATCTACGCTACCGAGGCGAGTCTCCTCCAGCTCAGTAGAAGTTGTAGGTGTGACGTTGGTGCGCTGCTCTAAGGGGATTGGGGAAGCTCTGTGATGCCATACAAATCATCGCCTGCTTTGCTCTGATAAGGAGCTATAACCTCATGTGATAATTTCTGTTTATTCAATCATTGCCATAAGTCGCCAGCTTATCCCCCTTAACCACTTCTCCGCACAGTACTTCGTCTGTAACCAACAACACACAGACTTTCGGTCATACAGGTTTGCGTATGTGATGGCTAGACGGTTTGCATACTGGAATCGCCGCCATTGCCAGGGATTTTATGCAAGTACGGCTACTCTAACTCAGATGGTGCAACCACGTGGAAAGCTGAATAACGTGGTTCAGATCCCAGGTATGGCATTTGATTTTTCAGTCCAGTTTTCAAACCTTAGCTCACACACGGCATATATGAAAAAGCAAGTAATTGTCAATATAAATGTGGTACATTGTAAGCAAACAATTGATATTTCATATTTATTTTCTCTTCCAGTACAACTAAAAATTTATTTCCAATGTAATAACGCACCAGTGAGCAGATTAATCTTTACAATAATTTTTGCAAAAACATAACTGCAAATTGTGAGAGCATTTTCAAAAATAATATCTCGGCTACTAATTTAAAATATGCGTGGATATCTGTGTGTTTATGGTACAATAAATCCTTATTATGTTCTTAAATTTTCAAATTAATCCGACCAAAATAGTACATTTTGGATATGTCACAAGTGGCTAAATAGTTTAAACCCATGAAACTGGATTACTGCCGTCTCCGATTTCTGTTATGCAATTATCTATACAGAGTGTTTCAGAACGACAGCGAACGAACATATAGAAGTAGTTGCTCAGGTTCTATGTGACACTTATAGATAGCTTTTACCGCCAATAGAGCCGTATAAAATGCTCTAAAATAAGTGTGGGTTAGGCAGTGACAGGAACAACGACGCGTGCCTCATGCTGTCGGAGTTCTCAGGTATAGGTCACACGCCGTGCCGCGTACTGTAGCTGTAAACATACCGGCATGCTCCGCGGTAGCTTGCTACTATTAAGAATTTCTTTGGCTTATGAAACCGAAATTAAAGAAGCTATTGCTTAATTATTGCTTATGAGTGTTTAACGTGTTCCAAAATTCCGTAATAGCAGTCCAAAATGGCAAATAAGCTGGTGGACATATGCAATTTGTACCTTTTAGGGGGAAGTTAATGTTAGTGAGGTTGAGGATGGAAGCATTAAATGATAAAAAGAACAGAACAATATCAAAGAATTGTAGATAAATTAACCAAATCTATATGGCTTATACAATGAGACGAGCATTTTATTTCACGTGTTTGATAATACTAAATAAAGCATTTGTAACTGAAAAGGAAACTTTTGATATTTACAGTAAATGGTTGAAAGTATTGTACAAATAAGATCATAACAAAATGCTCTGAAGTTAAACAAATAAATATTATCATTGATGTAACTATTTGTACAATACGTATTGTTAACGAAACTAAATTAATTGTGCGTTCGTTGAACTCCCTTCATCTCTTCCGTACATCTAAACCATATCCGTCATTTTGGCGTTCGTATAGCGCTCCATATTGCTTGGATTTGCTATCTAAGTGCGCGCAAAATCCTCCCTGTTAGGACGGAATGTGTAGTTTTAAACTGAAGAGCAACCTTGCAACTGTCCGGGTTATTAGTCGACATTTGCACTTTGCCCCATTACCTGAAAAGTAGGCTAGGGTCACTGATAAAGAGCAAGGAGTAATGTTTTTGTTTTCGTGGCCAGTGCGTCCCAATAACAACTTCGCACACCAGTGGTTCCTGCGCTGCCTAATCACAAAATTATGCAGTATTTAATGCTGCATAAAATTATACCTAACAGAATTTCGAAGCTGCGACACCGAAATTCGGACTAGTTAAGTTATAAACTACGCAACGACTATAATAGTTCGGTATCGTTTTGAAACAACCTGTATATATACAGCCTACCAGAACCACAGACGGACGGACAGACAGACAGAGAGATGACGTTTTCTGGTACTTCCGATATCGTTGTCCGAAATTGAGGTGTAGTTGTATTTTTAAGTGTCCTCCGTTAAAGAAGGCCGGAAATATAAGTTGGTGAAATTCTGAAAGTAATTAACAATTTTCTTAATTTCTGATTCTAGCTTTTATTTTATTTAATTCATTTATTATGTTTTCCTAAGGTGGCTATGGTGCTCCTTAGAAGGCTCGACAGTACACAGGCAGAGCAACTGCCCCTCCGTCAGTAAAAGAGGTTTCCTCTTTAGTGATGTATTTGGACGTTCTAGTTGGGATTCGCCACAAGCAAACTTGAAGAAACAGATGAAAATCGGTTGTCAAATCAGAACTGTAGATTTGATATTCAGTGATATATTGGATTGCACATTTTGTCATCAATAATTTTGTTACAGAATATTTAATCTTATTAACAAAGAAAACTAACAGTATGGGAGCGAACTTTCCCAAATTTGGAACGAAGAAATCAAAATTAGTAACACGTTGGTATTGCTTGTTGCAAGAAAATGTTCATATTGTCTCATAACTTCTCATTGTCTCATGTCCTCAATATTTTGTTTGTGTTATTTTCTTCCGATTTTCCTTTGTTGTTATTTGTAACTAAAGGGTTGTCGCAATGCAGAACGAATAACAAAGGATTTAATGATTAGGATTCTAAAGGATAGACCAAAACACGGAAAACATGTGGTTGTTGGCACTCACAAGATTTTCTCCACTCACTCTTTTACAAATGCTTTTTGTTCTTTCGACTTCATGTTAATCGTATATGACATTTGCAGAAATTATTTTATTGCACATGTCCATATAAGTGCTGTGGGAATAGAGGAATACACATGGCGTAAGCGAAGTCAATTTTTTTCCAGAGCTGGTCGTGGTATGTTAGACTTTGAAATTCCGTTTTCTTATAGGCCAGGAAAGAGTAGCATAATGACTTCCCATTAGAGAAAAATATGGATTATTCAGATTTATTCGATCGTTTGCGTCAGTCGTTGCGCATGACGTCAGTATTGAAGCGAGTTTATTGCCGGTTCCTCTGGTAGAGGACAAGATAAAGAGTGCACGGGGTTGATGTCAAACGTTTGAAGGTCACCTTATTGAAATGGGACTTGTACCTCTCCAATATTTACATTTGCTCGCAAAGTTCGCAATCTGAGCATGTATGCTAATAGGTAATTCAAATAATCGAACCGTTTTTGCAGTTTTGAGTGTCTCGGCTCTAATTGCAGAACACTTCCAATACCAAAAAAGTATATTCATTACAATTTACAGCAGTAAATGAAAACTGACACACAGACACACAAAGAAAATAGGTAATCAATAAAGGCCGGAGGCGTGTACGGGTTTTCAATGGTATACTGCACATGGACTGTACTGCTTACAGTCGTGCATGTAAACAAACTCAAGTAGGTATAGCCTGACCATGTCAGTCACCTTGCTGCGAGAATAAACAACAGTCGCGTTATATTACACCTTGAGCTTGCATCTGCATACACTTGCAAGACACTGTTTCACTAGTTCGCAGAGTACTCCGTTACGTTGTTTTCGACATTTGCACATTTGATGGTCGTACTGTACATCTGACGTCATTCATATTCTATGTCCAGCTAACTTGTATCGCATGCGAATGCACATCTCTCCGGCCTTTAATAATAGATAACCAATTAGATCAACACATAATTAAGTCAATGAACAACGTAGAAATCTGGAAATCGTACACCACTAATAATTATTGATCTGTGAAAAAGTGGCTCAACTCTCACTTTCAGTTGCAAACATCCTCACGCGATAAACCACATTGTTCAATACGGCCGGAAGGCTTTATGTGTAGTTGTGATGATCCTTTCGTTTAGGATAAACTCCTTTAATTGTCCCATGCTTTCAGGGCGTCTAGCCAATATCTCATCCTTCACATAACCAAAAGAGAAACTCTTAGTTTAGTTTGGGTGCACTAGTGTCGTACCGTAAAATATTAATTATTATTTTCTTTAGTTAAGTTTACTTTTGTACGAAAATAATTGCTCTCACTTTCCTCGGATGTGTCTCTCATGAAACTTAACGGTAGAATAAGCTGTGTGAGCAATAACGGCAACCTGCTGGGAGTTGCTTACCATTAGCAATTTCATCTTCATGCAGTTGCTCAATGAAACGTGCCATAAACTTTTTTATAAGGTTCGAAGTTTAATTTCTAATGAAAGTAAATCGGCGTTATCATATATTGGTATTGATATATCATATATTGGTATAACTAAATAATAGTTGAGAAATTACAGGAATACTGAAAATCTGACAAAGTACAGATTAGTAATTTTATCGTCTGTCTTAGCTTTCCAGTTATTCTCTATCATGTCTCGTCCACGTACTTGATGCAATATTGAACAAGAAGGTAGAAAATGATTTATACAGTGGCCAGTATGGTAATGATAGTTTGTCCTGTGTACCCTTCGAATTCAGAAGTAGCTTTTAACCATGCAAAGTTTTTCACCTCCATATAGCATGAAAAAAAAAAAACGGACAGAAAAAAGACAGTTCTTCACCTCTGCAAAAAATCAAAGTGTTTACCAAACCGGAAACACGTGCAGTCCGAGGTTCAATTCGTCAACGCTCCTTTGTGACAAGGGACTCGCTGAATTAATAATGACGTCATTTATTTCTAGTGTCTGATGCTCAAGGCTAGACAGTATAAAACGCTACCCTTTAGCTTTTCAAAATTCAAACCAAAAACAAGAAATGTCTTTTACAATATACGTTTCCGTTTGCTTAGATTTTGTCTATATCTTACTGTTTACCAGTGATTCAAAGCGCACTTCAGAGAAATTCCCAGAAAATTCAACACATGCATTTCATTTGTCATGCGAAAATATTAAGCATATGGCAACTTTATCAAGTGTTCAGTTTTGTGTCTCATGTCCTCGTAAAACGTTGAACCTAAATACTAAGTTTGGCACTTATGATTTACGCACTCATGCCTCAACGTTTCAATACTCGGAGTTCTTCATGTACGTCAAACCAGCTCGAGCTTTCAGCTGTTGCTGCTGTAAGAAAGCACCAAGGTAAGTGTGGACATCAAATCCTCTGCCCTCCCCTGTCTAGAAGCAGATTCGTCAGGACGAAGGTAGACAGATTGGGCGATACGTATGTGGTTATTGGACTACTGAAAACGTTGCAACGATTTTTAAAATGAATAAGGCTGTCGCCATCTAGGCGATATATGTCCCGAGAAACCGGTTTCTAAGGCATCAGCATATATATATATATATATATATATATATATATATATATATATATATATATATATATATATACATGCCATTTCTGATTTTAGCATTATTGAAACCGTTGTACATGCAAATCTTCAGTAGCAATGAACTTAGTACTGACGATGACTAAAATATGCTGTCATTATGATATACTTTGTTTTTCCCTCTACATACTCTGAATAGTGGACTTACAAATCCCTGGCGGAAGATATTTCCAAGTTTGGATGGCCCAACGACAATGAAGGTGGTATTTCGAATTACGGAGCTCATGGATGCGAGTACGGAGGGAAACCAATAAATCAATCCGGGTCCTTTAGTTGAGATGCCAAAACGTTGAACTCTTGACCACAGAGGCAGTCTGTACATCATTATATTACCGAGGCATATTTTATTTATTAATATTAGCAGAATTGCATTTATAATATTATGTAGGATTGTGCTTTCTCTACTTCGCAATTAAAGAACGTGTCTATTGCATTTCACCCAATAATTCTATATCCATATTTTACCAGAAACATGTTTTTGGGGCCCCTGAATCAGAAAAATTATTTTAGTAAAATGCCCGCAAGCGCACCTGTCTCTAAATAACATATCCCTAAAACGAAATATTCAACAAATAACAAACTTTGTATTTATTTTCAGCATATTTAAAAATTTTGACATGAAGAGTTTTAAAAATATCTCATCAGTCCTGATAACACTTACATGGAAGGTGCTTTATTTATTTTATCAATGACTCTGCCATTTTTATTAAATTAAGTTAGGTTTAATATATTTACTTGTCAAGAAAATGTATATCTTGGATTATCTTTGAATAGTTTTCGAAATCCTCTTTATTTGGATAGAAATTTGTATGCCTGCTAAGAAATAAACAAAAATTACCGCATAAAAGGTGCGGTTCTCTTTAAAAGCAAAATCTATTCCAAATATTTTGTGTAGTTTATTCCAAATATTTTCCCCAGATATCCATTGCTACTGGTTTTATTTTCATTTTGATATTTTTAAAGTACTGTACATTATTAAAGTAGCTATTCAGTGGTCCGATCTAAGCAGCATTAATTTCTAGGCCAGCATATAGCGACCTGGTAAATTATATAAAAATAAACGATAGATTATAGGAATACCATAAGAATGTAATTAATTAGAATTGTATCTGAAAAAATGCAAATGGGATGTTTGTGTTAAGAATACATAAGTTTGATGCTCCTCGACGAAATAACCCACCATAACCACGATATTTAAGCTTTTCCAACATTGCTCTCACCAAGGTGGCCCAGGTTCGATCCCAGAGGACCGCAAAGTGAGATTTGTGGTGAATAACAGGGTGCTGGGGCGGGTTTTCTCCGTGATCCCCGGTTTCTCCCGCCATCTCATTCCACCGGTGCTCCATCTTCATCTCACGTATCATCAGTGTCACCACCTGCGGTGCCGTATGTAGTAAAAGTGGGTGTTAAACACTATACATACATTTTCATTTTCCAACATTACGATCTGGGAAACTTCGAGATTACCGACTATAACTACCAAAGCTGGATGAGATTGCGTCTCAGCTATTAAATCACAAAGTTTGCTCTTCAGTTAGTAAGTTTCCTGAGATTCAACCTAGAACTTCGCTGAAGATGGAAGTGACATTTGTCGAAGCGAGAATACGTCGTGATCGGTAAGAACCGTCGCCATCGCCGTTATCAATGTGATCTTGGGTATCCGTACTAAAATGAAATAACGAGTTCATAACTACCCTTCATTTTGCTATTGTATTATAAAATATACTCTAAATATTCCCTACAATGCCATTGGTAGGCCTTAGTCTTAGTTCAGAGTAAATTAAAGCAATAGAAATTGCTAATTGTTACTTGAAGGTCCTCCCTGGTTTCCTTATTCGTTTGTCAGAAGTGCCTTACAGGGATATGATCATATTACTCGAAGGGACTATGTCCTTTAGCAGTATCATTTTAAATATGTTTATTTACAAAAAAAAATTCTGGCATGAGTAGGCGATGACGTACTATCTACATGTGTGTAAACAGCATAACACAGAAACAAAATATTTGAATGAAACCAAACTCTTTATTTTGAGTTCAATGTCTAACGGAAAAGTTTTTCTGTAAGTCCCGACCAAGTAAATGGAGTATTTTCCGAAAATATTTTTTACATATGAAAATGGCTAAATAATTTTGATTTAAGTACCATGTCATATAAGACAGTTACATTATTTATATGCATATACACATAGTAGGAACCCGAAGTAGCGCGGTCCGAATTATCGTGGATTCGGATTTAAAGCGGGCAAAAGTATGTCCCTGCTAGAAAATATTGTAGTTAATTGTTTTATTTTTTCTCTCTGTTTGGAAAGTTGGGATAAGTTGGGATAAAAATATTCCCAAACACAGGTTCTGGAGTATAATTTTCACCATCACCCTTGTTCGTTGACACTGACTGCTGCATTCCAGGAAAGTAACGCTACCACCGTTCTTTGTCCCTGGCCTTGACTGTAAATGCTGTAGGCGAATCCATATTGTCTCTTTCACCAGCTCATATGTATACTACTGAATAAATCATTCACTGTAAGTGGTTGGGGGGGGGGGGTGATGTAGTAAGGTAGTAATGTCTGGTTCTAAGGCACAGGTTTTGCTAATTCAGTTTTTGTGTTACACATTTGTCATTGCATAAATTAATTAGGCCACCATTATAAGACCGGATCTCTACCATCACACAGCAACTCACAGCACTTAAAGAACAACTGACACAAGTCACCAAGACCACAACCGCCCAACAGAAGAATCTCAAAAAGCTGGAAGTGAACCACAACGCCAGCCTTACCACACAGAACAGCATGCTGCAAACCCTCGAGAAACTCCATTGCAAACAGTACGATATCCAGGTGGCAATCGCCAACTGCACTGTTGACACCGAATCAATTTCCCAGGAATTCCAGGAACTACGAGACTCCATTGACACCATTCAAAACAGCATGAACTTCCAGACAGCCACAGCGCCCGACACTCCCCATGATACGCAGCACAGACCCCGACGCCGCTAGGCGTCAATGCCACTCCCCAAGCACCACATGGTGCGCAGTGATTGCAACATAATAAAGTAATACCTCAACTCTCTCATATCCTTCCTTCAACCTTTTCACACCCGCTTTACTTCGCAGGCTATAGTCAGGGTTTGTGTCATGGTCCATAGCCTGGTAAGCCAACCAGAACTGCGCCTCTTTATTGAGCGCAGGAGCATCAACCGCCACTAACGGAGGTGCTTCAGCGGGACTCCCCTACTTACCTGATCTTCTCCCCTTTATTTTCCGGAACTCCTCTTGTTGGCTTTTTCTTTTTCTCCTACTGTCCTTTTCTCTTTCTTGTTAAAAATAAATAAATAAAAAAAGCCACCAGTATGCTTTGTAAATTAGGATCCAGAACGTTACACGGAGTAGAGAAATTGTTTCAACTATATGAGCATAAATGAAGAAAGGAGTTAAAAACAAAGAACTGGTTACAACAGATTTTTTCAAAACGATTCGAAAAGCTAAAGTGCACATCAGATGACACAGGACTGTTAAAAAAAGCAGTGAAAAGAAATGTTAAAGAACGCAAACAAAATTAAAATCGGAGCATATCTTTGGATCTCCTCGTTTTCCGAAACGAGTAATAGATCTCGATGACTTCTTCAAATGTGTCGTTAGAAGAACGATTAAAAATGTTATGTTAAGGAAAATGGTGCTCCTACAAAAGCTAAATTACTTATTATTTAAAGAGAGAAAATTAATATTCAGGGCAGTAAGTCATCCTTAAACAGAATAGTAAGAGAACGGGGCTTTAAATAGGGAGAAAAAAAAACAAATAGAAAAATCTTATATAAAACACTACATTCGTTCTAAACGTCCCCGGTGAAGAAGAACAATATTGAACAACTTGAATAAATTTATTTGCTATATCTGCAATTATGCTTGCGTTTATACTAATAGGTTTGCACATCTAATGCAGTCAGGTAAATTGTGTGGATATTTTTCTGAAGGACTGTACCGCTATACTAATGATTACGTATGCAGCTGACACAACCGTTCGCTTAATGCTGTCCACGACAAGAATGACAATGAAGAACAAGGTGACGGTGAAGATGATAGTGCTGAAAATGACGTGGAGGCAGAAGAAATCATTCTTAATGTTAATGAAGTGATAACATATTTGACAATGTGATACCGAACGGGATGACACAGACGGTTTCATCTGTGGCCCGCATTCGGGAGGCCCTGGTTCGATTCCCATGGCCGACCTACCTGACCGATGGTATTTTTCGGGGTTTTCCCGAGTCGCTAGGCAAATGCTGGGTAGGTTAATTACATCCCCCAAATTTCTTTTCCCTTATCATTTCGCATCATCCCTCATTGGTAGTTTCTGTCAGGATAGAAGTGTCAGCGGGAGTCTCGGCTCTGTCGTGAGTCCTTGGGTCGGCCGCCCTCTGTCGCCTCTCCGCTCATCCTTACCTTCGGAGTTGCCCCACTTGGGACTTCGGTACAATAGATCACAGGTTTCGATGCCAAATCCCTTCCGTAATAATCCTAAACAATGTGATTCTGTGGATGGAGAGGTATAGTGAATCAAATAACATTCATCTCCATTTTGCCGCCAGACTTACATATTAAAAAAATTGGGTTTTTGTAACATATGAATTGGGAAATATATGGAAATCAAGATCGGTTACAGGTTGGAATACATCTCCCAACATAACCGGCGAGTAATTCTAAAAGTTCTGTAATTCATTTCCTTATACAATAGAGTTGAATACTGTACCGTAATTTATTATTACATGCATATTTCCCTCATTCAACTGTGCGGGACTCATTTTGTCCCTTCTAGTATTATATTTCTACACATCGCGGCGACGTTATAACATGGGGTAAAAGATCTCCACCAACACGTTACTTCAGGCTTCTACTCTGTGTGCGTGCGTGTGTGTGTGTGTGTGTGTGTGTGTGTGTGTGTGTGTGTGTGCGCGCGCAGATGTATCCATATATTACTGAACTGAAGGAACTGAATGGGTCAGCTGCTCTATTAGTCTGTAAGAATGGATAATTAAGTTCTGTTTTCCTGTACAGTGAGTGGCCGTCTATTTGGTTTAGCCTTACAAGAACACAACTATGATTCAGTAAGGTGGCTCAGATGACAGCATTTGGCAGATCACGGATCGAAATCCAACTGTACTAACCAATATGGTTTGTTTGAGGGCTAGCTTGTGTGCATAGATTTCACAACTATATGTGAAATAAAGCTCAGACAGTAAACATCTTGCATTGCCATGGCTCATGTAAGTACAGGCGTAGATTGGAATGTACTTAGTTGGAGAGAGCCTTACAAAATTCCTGAAGCTTCGTGTAAGTTTCAGTGGTCTGTGTTCACTAGTGTTCCCTCGTAGGTTTTTTGTCCTGTAAGATTTTTCTTTAATTTACGTACTCCAACGTTAAGTCATATCGGACAATGAATGAAATGCGTGAAATGATGCTCAAATGAGTCCGGGGTCCATGGAGCTTAGAGTTACCTGACATTACTCTTTCAGGATAAGGGAAATCCCGGAAAAACTTTATTCAGGTAACTCCCCTAACCGAGATTCGAACTCGGGACCTCTTGGACGTGAGGCGGACACGCTACCATCTAGGCTAACGAGGCGGGCTGTCTCTAAGATGGATATGTATTTTGGATGATAAGGCTGTAACGATTCAGATAAGTAGTTGGTTATTTGAAGGTACAATATCAATAATTGGTATGGACACTTCAAAAATGGCCAAGTTGGTCTGGGAAAACATGAATACATTCTACCAAAGGATAGAGTAAGATGGAGATTGTATATTCACAACTAAAATAGGATCCGCATGGTCTCCTCAGTGGTTTTTATGCAAGGGATGGAGCTGGGACTGGTGCAATAGGTCTCGAGGTTTTGTCTCGGAAATGTGTTCTGACATTATAGAGTGTACGGAGAAGAGAACTTAGCAGATCATAATTCATTTTACTCCTGATCAGAGCCTGTTATGCCAGTTGTAGAACTTGAGAATTAGCACTCCGTTTGCAACGAGTCGTAGTTTTAAAAACTATCTAGTCTTCGAAAGTATCATCTTTTAAAATAGCTGTATGTTGAACTCAAAATGTCAAGTGTAGCTGTCCCATTAATAAATTGTTTTAGAATAGTGAGGTGTGAGAGTAATGCAATTAATTTTGGTGACCTCGCTACCAGTTTCTGTGCTCTAGTTGTGGAGAATGATTTGGCTTCCTGAAGTATAAGGGCATTGTTGGCAGTTGAGCTTTCATAGGCGCTCCTCAGGATGACAATGATTACTAAGAAAAGAATAATACTGAGAACAGAACCGTGAGTTTCTACATTTTCAAATTTTGTTAGTTTAGCAAAAGTCCATTGCAACAAACTTGAATGTTACCTTTTACATGAAACATTTTAATGAAAGAAATATATTGGTGATGCCAGGTTTTCGTGCCATGTTATATGACTGCTTGGTATGAGGTTTGATCGCTATTAATTGCTGATTATGATTTAATGCACCTCTTATATGATTCTATTCTGTTTATTAACTTAGGATTCAGGAAGTTGTGGTGTAACCAGATCGTAATAATATTTGCGTATTTCATAGCATAGACTGCGTAGTTAGATGGTTGTAAGTGATTATAAAAGCTGTGTGAGTTCTGGCCATATTTTATTGGATGAAAAATCCGCATCCTAATTGAGTGTATCAACTCCAGGCGTGTTTCGTGGCCGGGTATCGGAGCATCATGTTCCAGCTCAGTCCGCTATGGCCAGGACCAAAATAGAGCAAGGCTGTCCAAATTTGTTCCAAGTAAAAGTTGATACCTTAGGTAGCTGTTGGGTAGCTGATGTAGCGACTTGATTTAATCTAGATATCAGCTTCGCAACTAAAATTGTATTTAATGCCACATCTGATTTCAGAAATAGAATTGAGAAGAGATTCTTAAGAAAATCAATTGAATCAATGAAGTGGTGGATTTATAAAGTTCCATTCACAGTGAACGTAACGTCAAAATAATGCAGTAAGGACAAGCTTGAGGTAAGTTCATTCATAATGCAACCGTAGACGAAATGCAAGAAGCTGGCACGAGTTTCTAAATCCGTAAATTGTATGCTGACATTTTCTGAGCATAGGGCAAGTGTCAAATTGAATAACATAAACCGGTAATATCCAATTTATAAACTCATCTAGCCTTTGTAAATTAGAAAGAAGTAAAAGGTGCTGCACCAAGTGAACATATCAACATTTGCCATCAGCACTTAAAATGGTGTGGCATGGCCAAATGGAAAAACCCCATGTTTGTACAGTAGATGGCGTAAAATCGCACATTACGATCGTGTGATATACAGAAGCTAGCAGTACACGGAAGAAGAAAAACATGCAGTATTCTTGCTCTATGCGCGTAACGTAACCAAGAAGTTTGGAGTTAGCAAACGCTTACGTTTGTAGCGTGTTACCCGTCTATGTGAATGCCTCTATTATAAATACATTTGGTGCAAAGTGTTGCGCTCCTAACACGTCTTACATTTTATTGTGAATAGGGCATAACTCTAAAGAATATTCCAGTGAATATTCCAAAACTCTACGTATGCGTTACCTAAATCAACAAATACATAATAATGGAGTGAGTGTGTGGTGTTTTAGGGCCCGTCGACAACAAGGTCATTTGGGCCTATATATGGATGTAAATCTCATACTATATTAGGAGTATTCTGAAATACAGGCACAACACATTTAAAACTATTATTGAACAGTGTATGGACGTTTAACAAAGTGTTATTTAAGCCGTAGAGGTTTCAGCTGTCGTGGATACGCTTAATTACTTTGTACGGCATGCATTTTGCTGGCCTAAGTCTATTTAAGACATACTGGTAGGGGTCAGGCATAGCCACTGTCATTTTCCATATTGTTGAAATTGTCTCATTACTCTTGCGAAAATCATATTGTCGCGAGCATTGCTGTGAATCGGCGCGGCCGACGCGTTCAAAGAGACGGAGAGTGCATTGCGGAGATAAAAGCTTGCCGAAACGGTGGGGGGAGGAGACGGATTTCTGGAGACTTCGTCTTTCTTCTAGCGCCGTCTTGGTTGTTTGAGAACATTCCAAAATTTTCCGGAATAGTGAGTAAGCTATAAAAAGGGAGCCGCAGCGTCAAGGTGGAACAGTCGGTAACTGGACGCGTGTGCGCGAACAGCTGTGTTTTGATCTCTTTAGTGGTCGATGACCTTGCAAGTTGTATTGTGTATGTGACGTAATTCTGCTACTGTAAGGGTTGACCAAAGTGTGTTTCTACGGAAATAAAGAGCAATTATTAGTGTTTGCAACCTGGACTTTAATTTCACGAATCCAAAGGAGTCACAATAACCTGGAATGAAGAAGCAGGTAGATAAATCGGAATTTTTCATAATTTCTCCTCTGTGCCTTGTATTAATACATAGTGGAACTAAGTTGTTTAGAATTCCTCCTAGCTGCCACAAGCGTTAATCTCGACATTTTTTAAGAATCTGGAAAGTCAAGTGCCTGAGGAAAGCTTTACGTTAAAATTTTCTTCAGGGTAAGCTTCATGTCCTCTGTGACATACAAATTCTTCCTGAAGTATTAGAAATTGTCCTGCAAAAGCTGTGTCCAAATTACAGCGCGAAGTTGTTCGGTCAAGATTAATAGTCATACGAAGGACACTGATGTTCTTTGAAAGGCAAGGTGACGTAATACTACACTAACAATTCCTTACAATTCACAGTCTATAAACTCAAGGGATGTTATTATATACGTATTTTTAAAAATATTAAATTTTTAAATAAAATCCTGGAATTAATTATAACGCTGTTTGCTTCAGTAGTGCAACTTTTGTTATCAATGGAGTGCTAAATAATGTAACTGCATGGTAGCAGAGATATTTAACAGTTCGTAAAACAGGAATTCAGTAGACGAAATTAGGAGGATATTCGCAAAATTTATTCAAATGCATGTTTGATATATGAGTAAATATTCTTCAATCTCTTGATCCTTTATCGAGTACTGAACACTACAGTGCAGATAGACAAAATACAAACAATCAAAGCAATGTTTAATCAATAACGGTCTTTACATGTAGTACCGCATGTGTGTGGTTTGCGTTATAAAACATTCACATTTGAAGCTCTCTTCAAATAATCGTTTGATATTCAAACAGTAAATTAACATCAAATAGCAGTAAAATACATAATAGCGTATGTGATTACAAAATACTTGTCGCCAATCACGTCAGAAACCAGCCGCTCCAGAATAACTGAACAAAATATAGTGTACAGTTCGACTTTGTTTCTCTATATGTAGATATTTAAACAATCGATGGACTTTGGTTTTGAAATCAGCGGCAATAACAGCTTAAAAAAATGTACGTAATATAAGCTAACGTTAATTAAAGGACATAATACGCTGTGCAAAGGACGCAAGTCAGAATTTCTGAACTACTATATTGTGAATTATGTAACATTTGCATAAAGGACGCAGTAGCATTGTTTCTGCTTCCATAGTTAAATTTTTAATTAAATATGAAATACAAATCATAATAAACACACAGCCCTTAGACATTAATTTACCGAGAGAGATGATTCCACGAAAACATGCGTGACTCGTATTCGGCAGAACCAGGATTCAGTTCTTAGTTTTTTCGTAGTTTTCCCTGATTAGAAAGTCGAGTGCTGTGTTGGTTTCTTTTATACCATGAATTTCCTTTTCCTCATTTTCTATCATTTTGCTTCTTATTACAAGCACGCTTAGAGGATGTGTAGAGGCTTTTGGTATTGCAACAGCTAACAGATGCCCTTCCCGATGGCAGCTTTCTCTGAGCCGCCTCAGGTAAGTCGAGTTCTCCCTGATTCCGCCAGATGGAAGGTTTTGCTGAGGAGCCCTCCGGGGCGATCGGGTTCTCTCCTTTGGAATCGTTAGGCACGTCTCTGTCGGTCTACCTTCCTGCAGCTTATAGCCTTTTGGAGTTTCCATCACCACATCCATCCTGGGAGTGGTAAACACAAAATATCCGCATTGGATCGAGGTACAAGGTATACCCTTGTTCCCTGGTCAAGCAGTAATGTAAGTCAAAACATTAACAGGAGGGTTGTAAAGGTTCCGCACAAACTTAGAAAATTATAAAGGGGTCAGAATACATCTTTGGTATGGGAACTAGTGATCCAAGAGGTGATACTGGGTTGGTGCGTGACTAGGAAAGATGGGACGGCCAATAAATTATTTCCTGCCAAAACTTTAGTTAAGCACAGATAATGATAATCTACAAGTTGGTGTTGCAAATGTTCAAAATGGCACCCACCACAATCCTTATGGAATTTTCTACAACGATGTTATGCCTGCACTTTTAATCTTATATTTGAAATATTCATACACAAGATGACTTATTCGACATTGCCCTGGTATCCTTTTAAACCTGAATGAGGAACTAATTTGATTTTCCTCCCCCTTTCTTTGTGAAATAATTCTTACCTATACAATAATAAACAATTTTTTGGTGAATCTTCCTTTTTGCCGCTTATAACTATAATTTCATAAAGATTTGGATATTCCTAATGACTGAAAAAGAACCGATATTCATGCAAAAGGAGCATTGACATTTGCGGAACTTTGTTACCCTCCCTACAAGTCTTCCAAGTTCTGGGTATACCGCATAGTCAATAGCTACCTGTTTGGCAGTGGAATACGTAACCACCGCGATGTTCTCCATATATATTGTAAGTATAAGCTGAAATGTGCCTTTTCTTTGGTGCCATTGTTATTCAATGACGCAAAATCTATACAGTATTCTCTTTCTTTTTTAATAAAAAACCTCCAAGTAAGTCATATCGGGCGGTGAATGAAATAGGTTAAATGATGCTCAAATGAGTCCTGGCTCCTTAGAGCCTAGATTTACCAGACATTCATCTTCCAGGATAAGGGAAAAACCCGGAAAAACCTTATCCTGATAACTCACCCTACCCATGATTGGAACTCGGGACCTCTTGAACCGTGAGGCAGACACGCTTCCACAGCGCAACAGACGTGGGTGTGTTCACATTATCCAGAAACTCTTAAAATGTGCGATAAAATAGGAGTAAATCTGATAAATACCACGATTCTGCATTGCCAGGCCACCACTAGAAAAGACATCCTGCTAACGAACTTGATCACAACATACAAACGAATTAAAGTTATATAGGGATTACTAAAATATTTTGCCATTGGTATCGCTATAAGTAGATTCGACTTTGTCGTTTTGCTTCAATTTCTTTCTATGGGTGTGTATGCCTCATATGTACATAACAATACAGTTCTAAAACGATTAGCGTGAACAACTAGTATACAACGTAGACACAACTTAAACGCATATCGGGCATTTAAGTACTTCTTCGGGGCCTTATAAGTGTAAACACATTAATTTGACGCTGACGGTTGAAGTAATGCCAACTTCCTGGATTAACTACTTGTGGTGAAATCTCATGGTGAGACCTTTGACGACCGTTTTAGTGCTTTAAGCACATGGGTACCTACAGATGATTCCTTAGAGATAAGGTGACCACCACAACCATGACCAGACTGCTTCTAAATCATGCAGTAACCAATGCTGTTATATTATACCAATATGTTATATTATACTTGCTGTTATACTACCTACTTCCAAATACCATTCATTAAAATAATTGAATCATTGAAGATCAAGATTTCTGTCAGCGCGCACGAGCAAATCGGTTTCCCCAGACTTTCCGGGCAGCTATATTTACACATCCACAATTTATATATTGAGGTCATATTGATTTTCGCAGAAAAAGAATAGCGACCACAAAATTTGTAGGATTTTTGCCACCCTGGTGTATAGGTGTTGTAACACATATAGAGATGCCTATAAGTAAAACGTATATTGCGACACAAGTGCGGCACTTGCATCATTGGTGAATCAGGAACTGTTTGAAAATACAAGACAAAGTGTGAGGTTTCCCAACAGACTTCACGCATGTGTATTTCATACTGTTTTTTTTTTCGATTAATAGATAGTGCACTTACGTCAAAATAAAATCAATTACTTCTACTTGTGGAACATTAATTACGGACCAAAATCACCAACGATAATATTGGTGAACTGGTATTCCATTATTCAAGCCTGATTGTTAACCTTAAAACATCAGTCACGTGCAGCTCCTTCTATAATGATGCACGAGGAATATTGTAAGAAATATATAAAGGAGGTAAGGTCTATGCAATATTTAAACGGTACATTCGAACCTTCAGACCTGACGATATTCCACGTCGTTAATAACAAATATATCCAGCATTGGAAAGTACTATATAGTTTATGCATATACACACGCAAGAAAAATGTACAAAATACACTGATAGATTGATTACTGAATACAGGAAATTTTAGCATGACGGAAATTGGATCAGAAACGTTCACATTGCACGTTGGATATTTCAGTTTGGAGGGCAGGGTTTCCCGGAGCACAGTTTGGGAAACTGGTTTATAGGAGTCACTATAGAGTGTCTTATGTTTCTACAATAGCATAACAGTTATTATGTTGATTGTATGTATGACCTGCCTATGGCATGTAGAATTAGTATTGTTATCTCACCAAATTTATATATCGAGATTTCACATTTATACATCTTGAGATACTTAGAGCTCCTTCCAAAAGGTCACTCACATTTTAATCCAGCATCCTTGAAGAATACAGTGTAAATATGTTCAAATAATTGTCATAATTCTAAACTAAGCTCTTTTTTTATTTTTTCTCACAAAACCGACCTGACTATATTGATTAAAATGACATGTTTTAGATATTTACATGAACAAAATGTATGTGTTGTATTTTCTGCAAACAGACTCTGGAGGCTTAATTAAACTTTTACCACTGTGTAACCATAGGATAGGTGAACAGATGGAAATAAGCGGTAAAGATAGAGTTCATTAAAATAAAATTCGAATTAAACACACATTTTTCGTAGTGTATTTCATGTCGTATGTACACATTTTCCCAATTGCATTTCACCATTTACAGAACGTGTTTCAAAGTTTGTGATTCCTGTTTTGTTTCTCTTCGCAAGAGATTGTGTTCGTCTTCTAAACACTTCAATGTTCTTTCTTCATGGTATAAGCAACTGTGTAGTTTTCTGTTTAATTTGAAATGCTTTTGAGCAAAGGTTTATCGCGAAGTACATAGCATTAGCAAGAAAATCTTTTTGTATGGATACAGTAATTTAGAATTTATATAATATGTGGATTTCTAAGGGTAGAGAATTTTATGTTAGTGTGCACAAAATTTGTATATGTTTAAAATCTACTTGTATGTAGATTGAGATAGTTAAATGTATGGAAAGTCTAACCTCTAATCCAACACGCTTTATTGCCAGTTTTATTTGAGAATATTTGCTTGTTATTTCGATACTTGAGTGTATTTCAAAATGGTTCTCTGCATTGATATAATGTATTTATAAGGTGTACACTTGATTTAACTAATTTAATTCTGAACATGAAAACACTTGAATTACGAATATGCTATCTTCCGGTATAAAATATTTGCGCAGAAACTAAATAATGAAAGCTCGCAGAGATTATCAAGCGACTGATTCGCGGAGGGGTGGGATCTACCCTCTGGCGGCCAAGGGCTCTTAAAAGTTACAACTCAGGGTTTACATGCCCTAAATCAGTTCACCAATCTCGGAGAAAGAGAATCCAAAATTCGGGTTTTAATTCAGGATGTGGTTAAAACTTTCGTAATAGTAAAAGGCTCATCTCTTCTTGGACGTTTTATTCCTGCAATAGATTCCGAAATCACTTTGTATTCTAATCAAAAGTTACAACCAAGGATGTACGGATAGCTAAAGTAGCTGTGAGAGATTAAGGTTGTAAAACCGCAATTGATTAAGCCAGAAATCTCATTTGTGCCTCTAAAGAAACTAAAGCAAGGCAGTGGTTCGAAACAGGTCACAGAGAATATTAGTAGCCGCTTCAAGCAGTGAATGGCTTTCCATTTTAGGGAGGTACCATTTGAGACAAACCGGTAGCCAAGCTGCTAATGGGATATCACCTAATACAGATGTTAGCAATAGCCCAAGGTCTGTTCCAGTTACGCATTAGTAAACCTTTGATAGATAGAAATGGGGGAAGCGATCTGATGCTACTGCCACGACTTTCTCTGTCCTTTATCCTTTAATTCTATATAGGTTGTATAAAGTGCTCTTTCAAAGACTTTTGCAGAAATAGTTTTTTTAAGGTACGGTGGGAATATAGGAAATTAATTTCACAGTCGTATATTTAAAAGCGTGACGCTGTATGCTGACCCTTTTCATATCGTTTCCATGACATTGCGAGGAACTACAGAATTGCGACAGCACTTTAAAGTGTATTATTGAGCAATTTAAAGCAATAGTTTTCAATATTTCAGCAGTAACTGTTGTCACAGAAAAAGTTTGAAATATGTTGCCCCTTCTGTAGATATCTACATTTTTGGTGTGATAAAGTTTAGTCCGCCTCTTGCTATTACATTTTAGTCAAAATTGTTTAGGATTGAAAGAGCTTTGTTTCCAGAAAATTCTCATGCACATTTTATTTTTCATGCAAATATATGTGGTATTTCAATTAATATTTTAGAGTCGCTTTGAGAAAAAAAAAATAATTGTTTGTTTCAGAGGCGACTTAAAGAGGCAATTTTCTTGGACATTTTACATAACATATTTGGAATATATTCGTCTTAAATAGAAAGTTTGGTATTTATACGATGTTTTATTTTTCAGTTAACCACTCTTTCTCTTTCCCTCTCTCTCTTTCTGACACACATGATCTTGTTTTCTGTATTCCCAGTGAAATTCCTATACTGAATTATTATGTGGAATACAACATAGACTTCCTTTATCTACAGGCACATGGCATAGAAAGTAAAAAGTCCGAATCTGCTAATCACTGTTTGAAATCTGCTTGTTTAGCTGCATTACTTTAGTGCTATATTTGATACTTTTTACAGCTTATAGCAAGATGACAGTAAAAGATGGTACCACAAGTTCTATAACTTTTACGCCTAGTAGGATATGTAAGAAGAAACATCTTCATCAGTCACAACTTAAGGATGTAAATTGGTATGCAGACACATTTGATATCTTAGTAAATGTCCATATATGTTAAAAATGTATGCATTTCTTTATATTTTTTACGACCAGCCAACTTACTCGCCAAGTTTATGCAGAAAATGTTTTAAGTGAGGTTTCGATTCTGGATGAACAATTGAAACTAATGTGGCTAATCAGTTATCCTAAAGACGAAAGTGGCATCTTTAAAACTGTGGTACGTGCACGGACGTTGGTCCGCGTGCGCGCGTTTGTTTTACGTAGCAGGACATTATGAAACTCGGTATACCTATAAAGCAAAAGTTGCATAACTTATGTGTTCCAGAAAATAGGCCGCATGGTTTAATAACGGCTTTCCCTAAAAGGGGACATCTAACTGGATGCATAATTAAAACAATGCTATATTTTAGAAATGTTAAAAATATTATAAGTAGGTATAGAGCTTTAGATAGCATTGGTTAATAGTTTCGACGGAATGAAAATAAAAAGTTATGTCAATTTTTTGTTACTAACATAAATGTTCACTAACCGATTGCCAGGAGGAATATTGCAGTCCGATTACGTTGCAAGGATAAGGAAGACAAGCTTGTGTGCTACTTTTTAGTTTTTATGAATATACCAGGAAAACCCGCTACATAAATATTCATAAAACAGTTTTATTCAATTTTAAAAACATTATATCCAATTAAATTGTACAGAGAAGGGAAAGGGATAGCTGACGATGGAAGGGCAGAGAGAGAGAGATATAAGAGTTGGAGAGAGAAAGGGGAGAGTAGAAAGGAGCGGGGATGGAGGAGAGGAAGAGTGTGATAATTCTGCTAGTTTTAAAAGATGTAATATGTCACATTCACTTAACTTCCTCTATCTAGTAAGGTTTATTTGATGTACTATCTACAAATTACTCATGCAAAAGCTGGTCTTCTATTGGAAGTTAATTAAACAAACATTTCAATAAATAGTTTTATGTTTTGTTATTGGTACAAAGGGAATGGTGATAGTTAAATCATCACAACCTGATTGCTATATTCTGGTTTAAATATTACGCACTTTTCCATGACACCTTGAGAAACAAGATGTAACATTACATAAATATTTGCATCATTTGTGGGCTAATAAGTTTAGTTATGGAGAGTAATATTTTTTTTAGATTGTTGTATGGCTTCAAATAGCTTACACACAAACGATACGTGTCTATTTTTCCCAAGAGATTGGGACGATTGTTGGGAAGAATAAAACAGAGCGGCCAGTTCTTGGGATAACGAATTTTGTATATTCAGGAGTTTGCAAATTATGTATTAGATTCATTTTCCAAATTTGTATATATTTAATGGATGCTATACAAAAAACCTATATTTGCAAATCTTAGTATTTGATGCGCATTCCTTTAGCTCCTTAGACAATTTTGAATCACATAGCTAGGTTGTCTACGAGCTTTTGAACATTTTCCTTTATTCCTTCATGTCTGTACTCTCAGTAATCTGCACTTTAGTCGATATTATAATTTTATTTGGTCTGTGTTTTACAATACCCCAAAGATTTTCCATTGGATTTAAATCAGTGCTAGTTCCTGGCCATGGTAATGCTTTTATATTGTGTTGTTTGAGAAAATGTGTTACAAATTTTATCTATGGCAAAGATCACTATCCTGCATGAACACAAAATCACGATTTGGAAGCCATTCCTTTCTTTGTAGAATCAGTTTTGCTTCTAATACATGTTTTTATGGGTTGTTTCATTGATTTATCAACTATATATAATCTTTCAGGTCCATTGACAGATCAAACCATTTTGATGTTGAGTGTTTTACTTTTAGTCAATATACCAAAGAGAAAATGCTTTATTAGTTGTCCTTTTCACATATTGGTTATTCTTCACAGAATGAAAATGTGGATTCATCTGAAAAATTATCTTACACAATTCAAACTATTATTAACATTACAATTTCTAAAACAAAGATACGCTAAAATGCTATCATTAGGGAAAAATGTTAAATATATAGTACATTTTACTTGTATATCTGTGTTTATGCTGCATATAATTTTCTATTACCTTTCTGTAAAATTCTGTCGGATGTTTCTGCATATGCTTGACTCACTTTAAATGCCTTGTTGATATTGCAGGAGTCAGAGGCCTGCGTGCTGGTAATCCAGTTTCACAAACTCTTCTGTAGATGACCGAAGCTGATACTTCTGCACCGTACCACCGTTACTGGCTGCAGCAGTCATTACTGGTGGCCCCTGTTTTGGTTTGCCTGCTGTATAGAAGTTGTCTTTGGATCCTTGGTGATAGCTTCTTTTTCCTCCTACATTTTCCTTCTCTTTGTGGTCTCAAGGTCTCACCAGACTCAAAGGATGATGAATCCGACTAATCAATTTTTGAGAAAAACACAACAATTTGGGTATTTCAATTTCTGAATACTGAGATCCGTTCAAAAGGTTCTCTACTACAATTATTTTCCTTAGAGTTATATTTGCTGTTTTAGCCATATTACTTTAGATTACTTTAGATTAAGAATATATATTGAGGAATTAGAGGAAATAGAGGAAACAGATTAAGAATATAAACGCCATAAACACAAAAGAAACACATATTATGAACGTTTAATCGCTAAATTCAGCATACGAAAGCAATTTTAGCAAACAGTTGCATAACCAGACATCAACAAAATGGCTGCTCTTCACTATAAGTGAAAAAAGAGAAATACTTTTCCCGAGCTGTGTTTGTTGGTGACATTTCATTGAATTCTCTTATTATAGAAACGACAAGAATTAGAGCAATTTTAGATAGATTTTGGCAGTGACTAATCATTCTTTTGAGCGTTTAACTAAAACGACATGAAAATATGCCATTAAATCCAATAATTTTCACACGTTTTTAGTTAGTTTTATAATGAACACACTGGAATGATATATTAGGTACCAGTCATGAAAATAACATTGTCTATAACCCCAACACTCTACATAACAATTTACAAAAACAATCTTGAATACTCTGGTCGAACAGGCTCTTTTCTATATAAACTTACTTTATACTTATAAGGCTGATTCCAAAGGAAAACATACTGCCATTGGCCTAGAAAGTGACGTCATCTAGGCAGCACTTTAAATTGTCATGTAGTCATAACGGTAGACAATGAACTGCTGAAGTAGGAAGTAAAAGAAGGAATACACACTACTGTTTCTAAAGTATACCGTATGCTGTTCAAAAAGTTTGTGAAATATTGCCGAAGGCTGTAGGCAGCAAATTAAAGTAAATAAGAGATGTACTGGCCCCGTAGCTCAGTCGGTAGAGCACCTGCCTGCCGTGTAGGAGTCCCGAGTTCGATTCCCAGCGGTAGGGGTGGGAATTCTTCCCCGACCAAGATAATTCCTCATCTTCCCCAGAGTCTGGAAGTATGAATGAGAGTGCCAAAGTGCGCGTGATCTAATGGTTAAAGCCCGAAGAATACGAGTTAACAACTTTTTTATGTTCCACCGATATAACCATTGCAATTAAAGGAACAATTAAAAATAAAGGAAAAGAAATACGGCGTGGTAGTACTCGAATGGGGGCAGCCTTCCCTCATGTCAAGTTTAGTGGGAGGATTCGTTGTTAATGGAATAATATGATGTACATAGCAGGGAAAAAATTGTGCGTTTTAACGATTACTTTAACCACTTCAAGGTGCTATCGGACTTCATTTTACAGGTTAGAAGGAAATTGTATAGATTGGACTTCAATTTATCGTGCAATTATGGCATTATTTATATCTGTAACCGCCTGTTTGATCCTCAGAAGACACCACGTTGAAAATAAACTGTTAATATTTTAGGTTGGAGAGTTTAGTTATTGTTATAGTTTATAATTATATGTAATGGAACTATGCAACAATTAAAACATATTACTTAAGTTAATTTATGGAAGTTATTCATTTCTTCACACTAGCCTTTTGGTATTGGATTGATCGAGTCGACATGAAAAATTCAATGCCGCAGCCGGGATTTGAACCACGGATCTACTGGTTTCCGTCAGCTGGTAAGAGCGACTGGACGGAAATCAGTAGATTCGTGGTTCAAATCCCGGCCGTGGCATTGAATTTTTCATCGTTGACTGTATCAGTCCAAAACATATTACGTTTATAGCTTTAGGTTATAGTTTAAAATTTGTAATTTTGTTAAAGTACGGGTCCGTAATTAACGAATGTGTCCTTAGCTAACTTACGGCATAAATAAGTGTGCATAAAAACATAGCCCGTTTATTCGTGGGTTTCTTTTCATATGCATTATATATTTGTCCTTATTTTATGAACACTGCTTGATATAATAGGCCAGACTGTTGAGTTGATTACGTTTGCAAACTTTTTTTACTGTAATTGTTATATATGCTTAACGATATCCAATAAACCTTCAAACATCAAACTGAATTATTAGTTTGTATTGAACCAATATTTGTCGAATCTACCACACCACATCTGGCAGTCACGTGATCAATATTAAACTTGACTTATTTAGATTGCTCCATAAATAATCGTGGAATAGGGGTGGTACAATCTGTGATGTACGTTTGTTCCATATACTAATTTAATTTGTTAATACTAGAAATGAGGGAATAGACAAACATAAAATGTATTTGTCAACTCCAAAACGCAAATTAATTTCGACTGAATTGTTGACCTCTGAATGAGAAATTGCCATGTGAGGGATACGACTGAGTTAGATTACACTTGGTATTACTTTATTAAAACGCTAATCATTGTTCAGACCATTACTGTTTACTAATCTGTTTACTTATGCCATGACATATGGGAGCAGGAGATTGCACTGCGACAAACCGCGAACGTCGAACGCTTTATTTGTGCGGTTGGTGTGATGGAGTGTCGCGCCGCACAGTGGTGGACAAAATCTTATTCTTGTTTTTAATGTTCTCGGATTTGGATGAACCTTTTTACATAACTATAACAAAATGGGTCGATTATTCTTAAAATCGGATCATTATTTCAACCCCTTCTGATAAGGTTGGAGGTATATTACGACTAAATATACACAACAAAGCTCAAAAACAATATTTACAGAAAATTGTGTCGAGTTTACTAAAATCCGATAAGTATTTCAACCGTTCTCATAAAGGAAAATATTCAATTCCTTAAATATACCCGAAAATCTTTTTCTCACTTCATAATCCCATTTAATACATTCTTTTCCTTAGTATGGAAACAGGTTAATTTTACTACTATTCACCGTGGATATTTTGCTGTTACATTAACAAAAATATAAAATAATTTCTGTTTTTGGACTCTTTGGGAAAAAATACCAACTGTAATCAATTATTTTTCACTTTTTGATATTATATTATTATTATATTATTATTATTATTATTATTATTATTATTATTATTATTATTATTATTATTATTATTATTATTATTATTATTATTATTATTATTATTATTATTATTATTATTATTATTATTATTATTATTATTATTATTATTATTATTATTATTATTATTATTATTATTATTATTATTATTATTATTATTATTATTATTATTATTATTATTATTATTATTATTATTATTATTATTATTATTATTATTATTATTATTATTATTATTATTATTATTATTATTATTATTATTATTATTATTATTATTATTATTATTATTATTATTATTATTATTATTATTATTATTATTATTCACTATTTTATTAATTATTAATAATTATTAATTACTATATTATTTTGTTATTGTTGTAACTGAAAATATCAAACATTTTACATTTTGTTTACTGCGACCCCTCCCGAAAAGTATAGAAATAAAATCTATATACCGCACAACTATGATCATCTTTGGTTCTCTAAAGGTTCACACAATTATTTAACCTGGGTATTCTCTAAGTTATACCTAGGACTAGTAATTCCATTAACACTGCCGATATTTTTCAAGTCTTATGACATCTCTATTTTCTAAAATACGCAGTATTTCCAATGAAGTAAATGGTGATCGACAGAATATACTTTTTTTCTTTATAGATTTGGATAATGGTTACAGAGTAAGATACAAAATTTTATGTGGTACACTCACACATTTATCTCTACGAGGGACACTTTTATATTTTGATTCTAATAATTAAAACAAACTAATTTCTGATTGAAAACTGCTTTATTGTTTTTCAAAATATTCTCCTTTGTGATCAATGCACTTTTGCATCCGTTTGAACCATTTGTCAAGGCATTTGTTCCAGTCTTCTTGAGACAACTACAAAACATGGTTGTTGAAGGCATCAACGGTTTCTTCTGCCGACGAAAATCACTATCCACGCAATTTATTCTTGATGTCCGGGAACAAAAATAAGTCATTTTGTGCCAAATCGTGACTGTATAGCGAATGACCGATCAATTCGGTTTTTTGAGCCCTCAAACACTCTCTTGCTAGACGAGATATGTGTGAGATGTGAGCGCTAGACGCGCGCTTGCATTGTGTTGATTAAGAACGATCCTATGTTTCTTGTTGGTTTTCCTTATTTCACCGAAGACTTCCGGCAAACAAATGGTTGTTTACCATTCGGCATTAACCGTTTTACGTTCGTCTAAAAGCACTGTTGCTACATGGCTAGTTTTGCTGAAGAAAACAGGCGACCATTTGCTTCGAAGTGATTCGAGTGCAAACAACTTTTGTTGCATTTGCTTTATCTTGAAGTATCCATACAGTTGACTGTAGTTTACCTTCCGGCTCATACGCATATATCCATGATTCGTCACCTGTTACCATCTTATATACGGTTTTTTTTTTTTTTTGAGGCACCGCTATTGTATTTGTTGAGCGTTTTTGTACACCAATCGACGCATCTTTTTGAGATTGCGTCAAACTATGTGGGATCCAACAAGAGCAAATCTTTTACATGGCTAAATAATCATGCATTATTTTATATATGCTGATGGAAATAATGTCTAGGATTGCCTCAATCTCACAGTATGTCGCACGATGATCTTGCATTATTAGTTTTTGCACAGCATCAAGGTTTTCCGACGCTACAACTTTTCTTGAACGACGTTGAAAGTCGTAATAAATCATTGCACGAACATTTCCACGAGTTAATTCCATGTTTTTGTTCAGACACAGTTTTCAAGTTAATGTAAACAAAACAAATGACGCCCTATTGACAAAATGTCTGAAGTAGATTATGATCAACAATGTTAAATTTTCCATTGGAAACCTCAGATGGCACCTACAACATTCAGGGTTGCCAGGGCTTAAAATATTGTCACGGCAACAGGCATATAATTTCGGCACAAATAAGAAAACAGTCGGCGGATAAAGTTTCATGGTAATAATGAGCCTTGCTAAGCAGTTAATGATAGCGCGGCTATTGTAAACAAGCGCCGGTGGGCAGCGATAACTGAGGTAAAGGACTCGCCGGCATAGATTAAGCTACGTTTCTCGAAGGTAATAGAATATTCGGATTACGTCATTAGATGCCTTGTTTTCCGGAACCATCTAGTGATTGACAGAACAGTCTGGTAATCATGAATGTGATATATAAGGGATTGTGACATGGCAACAGGACAGTTGTAAACAGGAGTGAGTAAGCAGAGTCAGTTGTGAAGCAGTTGTTGTGAAATGAGAGACAGCCAGCTGTGTTGTTGTAACGAGAGTGAAGGATGTAATCGGCTGTCACTGTTTGTTATTGTGATCGACCTTGGTAGACTGATGGTGTATGTAACGTAATGCTGCTGTAACCTATAAGAGTATCGCTACGAAAATAAATGAGATTTTTTAATTTCTGCAACTCGGCCTTTTAATTCTACTAACCCACAAGGTCACAATATAATTAGTGCCTCTCCTAATCGTAGGTATTTGTTTTATATTATCCCAATGGCATAAGACTTCTTCTATCCAGGCTGCCACAGTTAATACAAATTTATTTACCTGGTAGTTATTACAGATCAACTTTAATTCAGTTAGGTTTATTCCTCCATGCGTATCTTTTGCTTCCGGAGATGACACGACCTTATCCTTAGGCTGAAGATCGCATAATAGCACTGACCGTGGAAGTATATGATGCCACTTATTCCTCCATGTTTATGCAAAATGCGGAAGGATAGTCAACTGTTTCTGGGGGTATTCATGCGAGTTGAATCTAGCGTCAGCCTGGGACAACTTCAACCTAAAATAATTAATACTGCAAAACATAATCAGAAACACGCGTTTTTATATTCTCTAAACGCAAGATAGTGTTTTAGAAAAAGTTCTCTGTGTAGAAGAAGTAGGCATTTTAATTCCGAAAATCTGGTGAGTTGCACTCATGTGATTTTTTCTACTGTTTGATAGGTTATTCCTACTAATTATTCTATCTTGTTTCAAATCAATCCAAATAAAAGAATTGGTGAAATTACCTTATAACTAATTTTATTATAATGGCAGGGAAAACATGGGAATATATTGAGCTTTATGGGATAGTCAGATTATTGCTATAGGTATCATAGTTTTGAAATTCCTTTTCCCTTGTGTGGTCAGAAGACAAAAAGAAGGGTATTCCTAATTGAGAGTTAATGTATAAGTATTGCCAAAATTAAAATAAATAACAAGAGATATTTCAGAAATGGCTCGCTTCATAAAAACCGTATAGGACATAAAGGAAGACAAATTGTGTCTTTTAACGAGATCTATATTTTTTGCACATCAAAATGTAGTTTATTCCATATTACCAAGTATAAAAATGACCCAGAATGAAGAGAATTTGTGAGAATATTCTCAAATATTTCAAGATACATAGTTTATTTACCATGAAAAATATTTATCAAAGACATTGTATCCATTTCGAGAAAATTAAAATGTGTATGAAAAATGTTGTTTGTAAAGAGTAATCCCGCCATGGAGCGATTTTACTGAAAATCAAATTTCATCCTTGCAATATCCTGAATTAAATAACAAATTTGTATTTAACCTACTTTTCGTTTTCGAGTTATACTATTCATAGATAGCCAGGCAGATATATGCAAACAGATCCTTTTCTGAAAATGCTCTGTGCGTGCGTGAACGCGTGCGTGTTTCAAAACATGTATTCTGCGAAATTTTTGCATCGAATTTTTGAGTGGAACACCATAATTTCCCTGTGTAGTATACTAGTGGCTGAGGTAAAAATTCGGTATATTTTCTCAAAAAGGAAACGCTTAAATAATGTTGATTAGATTGCAGGTTTGACGTATGGAAATGAGTTAAATATTTTTAATTATCTGTGAATACATTTTAAGCACACTCATTCTTATTCAACGTTGTATAATTTTGTAATCATAAAGGAATAGAGGATACTTCAAGAAGAATGTAAGACTTATTAAAATCTACAGTTTGTGTAAAGTATCTTACCGTTGTGTTAATATTTTTCGAAATATATGCATATTTACATATGCATATTTTGTTACACATGTGCTTCCTGTGCTACAAGATGCCTCAAAGTCTACTGCAAGAACAAGAATTCGTTACCCGGAATTCTGAAGCTATTCCTTCAGTTTCTGGAAAATATTTGAACTTTTCATGCACAAAGGATGTGCCAAAGTTCTTATATTGCATTTCTACATAAATATTGTATATAGAGCGCCGGGGTAACGCAGTGGTTTCGTTCGTGGCTCTCGTGCTGAGGGTCCTAGTTTGATTCCCGCATCTGGGGTGTCGAATTTAAGTCGGCCCTATCCGCGCCTTCACCTCTGTCTAGCACATGTGAAGTGTCCCCTATGCCCAACGTGGTTCGGAGTCGGCGGTATAAACTGTAGGTCCACTCGCCTCACCGTCATCTTTGCTATCACCTTATCATTAGAGGTAATGAACACTACCCTCTGGGTGCCCCCACCTGAGAAATTGGTCCGGTCATCACGTGGTTGGGCGAGGTAACCCCGAAGGCCGTAGTTTGCTATATAGGGCGTGTTGGTATATATACAAAGTTGTGTGGAAACAAGGATATGTTGGAGTCAAACAGAAAATAACAAAGCACATATATTTGCACAAGTGTTAACGCTTGACGCCATTACATTATGTGAACTTCTAGCGAATGAGACAATGTTTAAGTGAAAACAGCAGATTTACTTTCGAGGAATTTTAAGAAATGTAAAGTACTACAATATAACTGCTAATTATAAAACATAAACGCATACATATTATAAAGAAACAAGAGACCAATAAAAAACTTAAGTCACTGAACACGTATTTTACAATGCTGTTTCGTTTGTATACACCAAATATATAACTTTGTTTTAAATCTGTCACATAAAATTGTATATATAGTTTTAAACATAAAAAGTGTATACTTATCATTCATCTGGACGAGCCAAAATAACCTAGGTGTCAGTGGGCCCTTAAACCCCACACAATCACCTTTTTTGCACGAACGTACCTAGCCAAAACAAGTGCAGCATGATATTTATCAACTTACTTTTTAAATATTTCGAATCGTGAACTACGATGTAGTAGGCCGAATGTTGCGTCGCATTCATTTTTTTTTTTTTTTTTTTTTTTTTTTTTTTGCTTTACCGCCCACTCTCCATTGTTATCCTGAGAACCTGCGGTATAGTTATATAGGTACTTAAGTGTTTCATCAGTGCTAAAGGTTCGCTTTCTATTCATAAGTAATGGGAAAAGAATATCTTTGTATTTTATTTATTTACTAACTGAACCCGGCAGACGCTGTGTTGCCAGGGTATATTCTAAAGACAAATAGTAATTAACCATATTCACTACTGCTTGAGTTATAACAATGAGGAATGACGGAAACAAATCTCTTAACTCTTTCATGAAAACTGAATCCATATTTTTGAACGCCATTGTTGATTCCATACCTATAGGTGTTCACAACAAATCCCTTGAAGCTGTTGATTCCAGTTCTTGATAGAGGAACTCGCAGTTTGAGCGTTTCAGCAGCTCTTGAAGCAGACGTTCGTACTCGAAGATATGCAAGGCTTTTATCGTGTGCTACTGATGTTTCAGCAGCTCCTAAAGTAGGTCTGATCCGATTACCTTCTACCTCTTGGTGTTCAAGTGTTTCAGTAGCTGTAAGTGGCTAACAGCCGCCGCGCGTTTCTGGTTGAACTTCCAATATTTGATTTGTGTAGCGGGATTTCTATGATGGAAATGGGATGCACGTTGACTGCTACGAAGACCCAAGTCGAGAAGCCAGATATAACGGGGTTAATTCGTTGTATTTTGAGTTTTTTCTTGATGATTGTGTTTGAATAAATAAGAGTCATGCGACTTCTGATTTTCAGGCGTGGTTCGGAATAAAGTTTCGGAGAAGTCAAATTTTGTAACAAATAATTTAATTGTACTATCTGAATTACATTTTACTTGAACTTCCTTTCCTAGTCAATTGCAGGCCAACTCCAGCATATCGATAAACTCTTATTTATTTATTTTTACTTTTTTTTTTACAAAAACAGTTCCAATCATTACATAAAACCTCCTGATCTTGCACGACTATTCATCACACTCACGATTACAGAACATCTCTACCAAGATTATTGATTTTCCGTAACTATCGTTAATCCTCTATTAATTTTATGATTGGCCGATTTAATGCTATGTCACCACATTACGTCATACAATTATTACTACGGCCAATCACAAAATTATATATATTTTTACTTATTTAAATTACTAAATAGGTTTAATCATTTAAATCGTTTCATTTGTTATGTGGCGTTTAAAATAATTTCTTGGATAATGCTTACTATATTTGTTATCAATGAAGCTACTTACTAATCACAATCATAATCAATATATTTATATCGATGTTATTATTTAATGTTTATTGACAGATGAGACAACTGTAGATAGTTCATTTGCGTGTTCAATTTTATCTGTCTATAAGCAAAAGAATAAGTTATTCTTATTGCGCTTACATCGAGAATATTAGTTACCTTTCAATTTTCCATATTTTTTGCAATGTTTTACATTTTATAGGTAACTGCAAACCACCAATTTTAAGATATTTTTATAAAAATAATACAACGAAGAAAATATTGCAGAAAAATCAGGACTTTAGGACTTTGATTAGCATAACTGTATATCCCGTGTTCAGATGTAGACATATTTTCAAGATGATCAGTTTAAAGCTGTAAAGTTGATATGCTGCAGCGCCATTTAGTGTCGAATTATTATACAACAATGGAGAAAGCGCAGAAACCTTTTCCATGCTCAAATATCTATTTATATCAATTTTCATATCGATCGGTTGAAAGCTATAGAAGCTGATATGCTGCAGCACCATCTAGTGGTGAGGTACAATGACGAAACCATTAACATTTGCAATGTCATAATTTTAAAATCTTTCAAGATATTTGTTATTGGAAGTTTAAGTTTGAGCAAATTGAAATTTGCTACATTGCAATACGCGACTGTTCTTTATTTCTCTCTTAGATTGAGGTGACAGTTATGAAAACTAATCTGGCTGGACAGTGATTCGAACTATTACGCTTTTTCCAGCTTAAATACGTAAGTCTTATTGTACTGTCACATGTTCAATATCTGTCATTGATTTTAATGGTCTATTTAGTAACTTTTGTATATCTCAAGGGTTTTGCAATATGGAGAGGGTTCTATACATATTAAGCAACTTTTGTGATCTCTGATGGAAGATTGCAGTCATTTTGGTCTTAATCCAAGAGATTCTGACAAAGGATATGAAGGAATAGCTTAACTGCAGCCAATAATTATAATTGTACAAGGATGTCTTTTGTAAGGATACCTTTATCGTATTAATACCCATCTCTACTCATATCGGTATGATCTACATAAGATAAACAAGTTAATTTTCTATCTAATCTGCAAACAGCTAGGATTTGGTTTTGTATTTTGTAATTCTGTATTGCTTAATTGGAAGCAGTTCCTAAGCAAACTTTTATCATGATCACCGCAAGAGGATAAAAAATAAACTGTTATACAAATAATATAATACCTGAGAGGTCTGTGAGTTTCTCATAGGTAGGAGTATGTCTGTTACACATATTTTAGGCGTATGGGGCACAGTGAACTTTTCCATTGTAAGAGGTGGGAAACCCTACGGAAAGGTCCTTCGGTAAGGCACGAGGCTTGCATTGGATAGGCCCCGGTTTAGATTCCTAGTGGGAATTTCATGGTTATCCCGGGTTGGCAAAGTGAATTCTTGAATGATGCGTTCTACAATGAGTTTCCTATTTCTCATTTCACTAATTACATCCTTATTTTTCATGCTAAAAGTTCAATCCGGGCGTGTGTGTTGGTCAACAGCGGACAAATGACGCCGAGGATTGCAATTTGGAATTCCTCGACTTCATTACATAAGACGTTCGAACCTTCGTTGCTATATCGAGCTTTCTACTGTTCCCGCTGGAGGAGGGCAAATGAACCATCCTCCAGTGGCTTGGGTAGATCGTCGCCGAGTGCTCCTCAGCTGGGTTGTTAAGTTTGTAACTGTTAGCTCACTCTTGTTTTCTGCGTTGGTCGGTCTTGCGGCCCATACCCCTCCTGTGTTTACTTTACCTCACCCGTTCCTCCTGGGAGATGTATACACAAAATGTTCTTTGAGGGTCGAGGTTCTAGGGGTCCCATCTTTTCCTAATCTATCCCATTTAAGAGTGGATAATCCTGTCTGATCGTATACCCATTTCTCGAACATGTCGGGGCGAGAGTTATCCGGTGAAAAATTCCCCTCTTTGGCCAGTGAAAGACGCCATCCGAGTGGCATTATACCCCGTGGGACTTCCTATTAGGACAATACGTTTAGTGCAAAACGCGTACCCCCTGTATAAATAGGCAAGTGGAAATGAGGTGTTAATGCCAAACGGGAAGACCGCAGATAACCTCCGTAGGGCAGCCAGAAACTTGCAGAGCAGCTAGTAGCTCTTCAGGACATACAGAAGTTTCACAAGCCCGGCTGTACACCACCAGTTGCCCAGACATGCCCAATCTCCTATGGGTATCGGAATTGCTGCCCCGACGAGATCAACCCTCTCCAAACGACGACTTTACGAACGGTTTTAAGAGGTCCGGCTTGTTTATATAATTTATATAATTTATATAATTATATTTGCTTATAATATATATATATATATATATATATATATATATATATATATATATTTCATTTGAGAAAATTATCTCTCAACATATCACCGGTCAAATATAAACCATAAATGTTACAGATGGGTCCATTTCAACTGCCAAAGAATTGTTCAGTTAAAGTGTTTGTAAGAGATCAGTTTCATAAACTCCTATTTTGCCGTAATAGGCATCTCAGTTTCCCTAGCACATTGTAGTCTCACTGCGCCATGGACAATTTTCACTGACATCATCAGAGGATGCAGTCATTTTTGAAGAAGGCAGGTTATATGTGAGTGGAAATCGAACTGAGCCACAATTAAAGTTAAATCCTTTTCACTTCAGAAGATTGGAGAGGTTTCGTAGCTGCTGCAATCGAATACGCGACATCTTCCAGATTGTACATCACCTTACAATAGTTACAGAAAATTTTTTAGTGTAGTAAACTGCTGCCGAAATCTACATTCCCCAATATCATTAGGATAGTTATACGATCAACGCCTTTTAATCTTTAAATCATTGAAGGTGCTGCAGTTAGGCCTTAATACCGTAAACAAATTCTGTTTTATTTTTTTACATCGTACGTGTTCCGACACTGTGAGATGAAGCACGTTTGGTAATAGTAGTTTCAAACCTATTTAGGCTTTATCATGAGGGCTTTGCTCTCAGTATTTTAAAATAAAACGTCAAACAGCATTAGCTATAGTGGATTGGTGAGTACGTCAGGAGATAATCACATTGCTAGCCTCTTCCAGGAAATTTTGCTAAGTAGAAATGCTTCAATATGCACTCTTTTGAACAGTGATCTAAAGGCTCAATTGTGAATTTGTTAATGGACACCTGTAAGAGCGGCCAACTTCTATTGAGCCTCGGAGCTTTCTATTCATAGTTAGTATCTTTAATGGCTTCCTTTACATCATCTTAACATTTGGTAAGTAACTTTTTCGCAAGCTTGATTCTCTAGATACATATTCGTCCTAGTGCGGTTTCGAGATCCGTCTTAATGCAAAATCCTCTAAAGTGCACAGACGGATTTCAACATCAAGAAAACCTTTATATAAGTATTTTCAGTTGCTGTTGGAAGCATACAAATCTTCTTTCTAGTAGCTTTAGAAAGTGTGTCTTTGTGTTTGGTCGTATTGACATACTGGGCTATAATATCTTTATTTTGAAAGCTGCTGACTGTTCACAAATTTTGCACGGTAGCATTTTATCTCAGTCAAAATTACTTCGTATCTGTTTCTGATAACGTAAACACAAATTACTACGTAAAAGCCTGTATTACGTTAATGAGAATTGAAATAGAAAATTTTAAAATATGAAATTACATTTTTAATACGACACTAATTGCCAAACTTACTTCCTTTAGAAGTAAGCATGAAGCGGTTGGAAGCCAAGTAAGCAAAGCTTCATGTTAAATTTTTATGTGGCGAACCTTTATGTTGCTATTAAAGAAAGTATGAAGTGTAGCATATGAAGAAATGAATTAAAATAAAAGTTTAGACGATCTTTAATAATACAGAATTAATTAATTTAATGATATAAAGGCTTTCAAACATTTTATTTCGTAAATGTCACTTATTTTGAAACGGCACTAACAGGAAGCCTAATTCTCTTTTCGATCACAATGACTTGATTCATACAGATGCGCTTTTAAATTTAAATCACAGCGAGTACATTTAAAAAGGAATTTTTTCGAAGCTCTGTGCTCTATATAATCATCTTGCTGCACAGGAAGAAGACGCACATCTCGCTTAAGCATGCAATTTAGTTTGTCAAATCAATTTTTCGTTTCAAATTTAGGTCTTCCAGGATTAAATCATATTGAACGACGAATAAAATGGATGAAATGATGCTCAAATGAGCCCAGGGTGCACAGAGCTCAGAGTTGCCTGGCATTTATCTTTCACGGTAAGGGAAAACTTCGGTTAAAACTTTATCGAGCCTGACCGAGATTCCAACTTGGGAACTCACCTGAGAACTGCCTTTTGTCGTTCGGAGCACAAAAACGTCCACTCAGACCTCTGCCGTGCTTTTAGCAGGAATTGCCCCGTTTGTTCTGCAACTCGTTTAACACACGGAGGGATATCTGCTTAAGTGAAAGTCGAACAGTTGGGCCACCTGGCATAGAGCTAAATATAGAATACACCACCGCTATGGTAGAGTGGCCAACGTTCTGGATTCTAAACTAAGGGTCCGAGGTTGGATTTCTGGCTGGAGTTGTGAATATTTCTCTAACAAGAATAATTCTTTATCTCCACAGATTTTTTGGGTATGAATGTATGTGAAATATGAGTGCGTTTAATGTTAAACTCGATAAAAAAATATCAGCGTTAAGAAATACTACAATTCAGCGAATCATAACATCAGCAGTTGTAACTCAAGTCAGAGAAGTTAAACGGCAATATGAATGAATGAATGAACGAATGAAGGAAGGATGGAATGAAGGAATAGCCTAAAGGTCTCATGAAGGGCTAAGGCCTCCTAAAAAGGGGTAGCTGTTTTGAATTCATGCGCTGAGTGGTCCGCATGAAAATGATTTTGGTCTACTTTGGTCTTTGTGTACTTTAAACTGTCCACTTCCACTCATCACATTTGCTCATAAGAATTTTATTTTTTTTCTCCCCACTCACCGCACGAATACACCAAACGTAAATAGCTCCATGCAACACCGTCCCTGAGCCGGGCGCAACTAACTAGTTCATAAGAAAGTTCTCCTTTTTCCCTACAAACCCCTTGTCCATCAGAAAACAGTTGGTGCCATCTGCGTAAGAGTGACCTGGGAAAGTCATGTGAGTGCAATACATCAACATTTTAAAGTAAGTAAGTAAGTTAGTGCTTATTTTCAGTATACCTTATATTAAACTCGAACTTAATATGCAATATAATTTGGAAAATCAGAAAATTTCAATAAGATTATCCCAGAAATTATTAAAATGTACTTAAATATATTTAATTCCACCGAATTCTTTTGCCCTGTTTGATAAGGAATTGACTTGTGTTCGCTTACAGAGTGAGTGTGAGAGAGAGAGAGAGAAGGTTTTCCAAGTTGAAATCAATATATTCTGCATATCTGTTACCATGTTGTGTTTACAAACGGAATAACAATAATTTCTTATTATTACGTCAGATTGGAAGACTCCGGATTTGTATAAACTAAAATATTTATAATGTGTTTTCAGCACCTCTGATATATGGTCTTCAATAATACTCTACGGCGTACAGCACGACTCGGGCCTGGACCTGCCGGCCTCATACACGCACACGCAAAGTAGACTTGGGCGATCATCCGATACTGGGAGAGGATGTGGCCAGTATCCCGACACCTCCTGCCGGAAAATTGGAATTTATAGAGCGGAATGCATTTCCTCAAATACAAGAAGATGCTGAGTAGGCATCGGTCCTATATCCGGGAATTAAAAATCCATACTCTCACAACTGGGATCGAACCTGGGCGAATTTCAATGCAGGGAATCGGAGTGAAAGCTCTAGCCCACTAAGTCCCGGCGCAGAACTAAATATATGGTTTAGCACTACATTTTCACTTTAAAGAACATATTTACGAAACAGAAACCTTAATGTCAGGATTTCTCTGTAAAATACTGCATAATTTATGTCTCAATTTTTCGCGTACTTTAAAGGGTCATTTTCATGTTTACTCTGAACCTCATTGAGAATTGATAAAGACTCGTGTAAAGATAAACAACACATTTCGAGTTTATTATAGTTTCAGCTATAACAGTCTTGGTTCCAGCCAAGTCCCTTTGTTAATACTCACTACTAAAATATTCTGAGAAATTTGAATTTACAAAGTTTCAATTAGATTTATTAACAGCCAATTCTTTCAGCAGTGAAATTAATTTTAAAGCAGAGAGCAGCAACCCAAAATGTGGAGCTTCTTTATGTGTATCCGCTTAGCAGGGACTTTTATTATTTTTCACTATTATCTGTCTCAGATTAGAATTATCATGGTGTAAACATATGGGAGGTGAGTAAAAGAGATAGATCTCTCTAACGGAAGGCTCTTAGCCTGCTGATAGGTGGAGGCAAATTTATGGGTATCCATAGAGGCGGTTCCCGGCGTTACACATTATAAAGTGTTTAAATATTAATTTTAAAATTAAAAAAAAATGCATGCTTATAAGTATCATATGCTCGATGCATGAAAAAATAATAAAATATGCAGAAGCATTAGAAATATACAGTGACATACACTATGAAAACTGATACACAGGCACAGAAAAGCTGAAACATATTGCAAAGTTTAATTGCGTATCTCAAGTAAAAACACGCTAAACACGCTAAAGATGAATTTGCATAGAAATCCGATGTGTAGTTATAACGAGATTACATAAACTCAGTTTCAAAATGTTGAATCCATTTCGATGTTAGGAAGAAAGTTCCAGGGTTCTTTTTAATGCAGAGTATCCACGGTGCGCGCGCGCACACACACACACACACACTCACACACTCTCTCTCTCTAACACACACACACACACACACACACACACACACACACACACACACACACACACACACACACACACACACATGGCGGAATGATTTATTTCACACATTCGGTTCGTGCTTGGTTTGCAGCGGCTCACAGCGCAAATAGGTTCTGCTGTTGAATAAAAAGTAGACATGTTGCAGAAGAAGCCTTATGAATATGTGATGCTTTTTGCATATCATAGGGAAGCTATGATATAACGTCATAATATCGCCATGAAATCCACCCACTCTCGATTGTTTTGTTTTGCTTTCCGTGGCCGAGAAGTTCATAGCGCGGAATTTGTGCATGCGATTCTAAGCGGCTTAAAGCCCGTACTGTAAAACATTTTCTGACACTGAGTAGTTATTTTATTTAATTAATTCTGGCTTAAATTATACTGCCGTAGCTTATTTGTACCGTCATAATCTGTGCAAGCGTTTGTAGGAGCTAGTTAGAAACTTTCTAAAGCTTACACTAAAACTGGCATACATGTGTTTTACTCATTCCTTTCATCTGGTACACAAGACTGGTTGATTCCAAATGCAGCATGGAATATACCTAAATATGGTCACGCTTCTAGTCCCTAAGCCCTTTTGTGAGAAATGGACATTACTCGTTCGAGTATTTATCTTTTGTTTCAACGAGGTATAAATTAACAATCCTGAGACTAAAGTCCGTTTTATTAATGCAAAACCAACATTTTGTAGAATACCTTAATGTTATAAATTTATAATAGGATGTCTCAAATAGTGTAAAAATAAAGCCAAAGTTAGCATATTTAAGAATATTTCAATATTTAACAATTATAAATATGATAAATGCATAAAATTATAATATTAATACCATCGACATATATCGCTTTTAAATTATTAAACCAAGCATTAGGTAACGTTTTTGCCTAATTGTTGAAAATGTAATTATTAATGTGTTATTTATTTTTACATTGACAGATTTGCAAAACACAAATGTGGGAAGCTGTTACTCGATAAATTTATCATCGTCGTCGTCGTCGTCGTCGTCGTCGTCGTCGTCATCATCATCATCATCATCATCATCATCATCATCATCAAAGTTTTCTCGACAATACTTCCGAAGTGCATTCACACAGCACTTCTTACGGGTTTATGTTCTAATACATTTCTTCATTTCATTTCAAGAATCTATTTTCGCTTGTATTGCTCGACTTCATAACAAATATCCCAAGACACCGCCTGTGCATATGGCACCTCGTGACCACACCGCCACTGAAGAAAACAGTATGATCCTTCTCCTCGAGTCCTGTCGTACTGGGTGATCGAACAGGAAATGAGCAGTGGCGACTCCTGACTTGCTGGTATGGGTATATAACTGTTTAACAATATATAAAAATAGTCAATGCAGACTAACCAATTAAGCAAAGCTGGCTTATGTCAAATTGAAAAGCTAATTAACAAACAAAGCGGTTATATATTTATGTAGGTATAATCCTACACCATTAATTAACATACCTCATTTTTAAAATTACAGATCAATTCTTTGAGTTTTTCTAATAAGCATTTCGATCACTTCCTCTTGAACTTGTAGGGTTGATGACAGTCTTTCAACCAGATCGTTATCATTGTTTTTAATGTAAGCGCAGAAAGGGTCTCCTTACTTGAGAATTATAAATGTAATATTTAATTCTCTTCCAATATGAAAATTATTTTTGTAGTGGTGGTTGTCATAGGAATAGTTGTAACTGATTCAATTTAGGTTTCTCTGAGAAAATTGAACACAACTTCAATGATGTAATAAATTAATAACAATCAATTATACTGTTCTTTTCTCTCATATATTTTACTTTATATTGTGACTAAAGACAACACGAATTTGCACGAAACTTATTCCATTTGTCACTACAACCGTTGGTCCAGTGCTAACTTACAATCACTTTCACTATTTACTTAGATTAAACATGTCAGTCTAATGCTTCTTTATGTCTCTGTTAGACGCACCGGCTTATGCTACTCGGATGTTCCCCTTTTATACTGGTTTGCTAACAATTTCGATGCTCACTGATCATTTCACAAGTAGCAAATGACTCCTTAGAGACCGATTCGCAGCGATGTGCTCTGACACTGAGGCTTGCTTTTGCACTTTATTTTATACTCGGCGGTCATGAAAGAAATTTTAATAGAGACAGAAATTTCTCCAGTCAAAATTTCTAGCTGCGCCGAAATCGAACGATCTGGAACACCATGGGTACAACAAAGGGGCTGCAGGTGGCTTCGTGACGTTAGTTAGTGGCTGTACTTGAATATTCATTCTTCTTTTCTTTTTGACATCTCCTGCTGGCAAACAACAGAGGTGGTGAAATACGCACAGAAACATCACTTTTCACACCCAGAAAGTCGACGTAATCGCCATAACATTTCTGGCGCATTTTAAAATGTATTTTAGGGAATGACTTTGAAAAAGTGGAAAACTGAGAAGAATGCAACAAGTCCATAAGTTTTAATTTTTTGAAAACCTCTGGCCTATATTTAAACTAATATCTCTTAAAATGGCTCCCTTCGGTAGGGAAGTAAAGGTGCTAATTCCGTGTTGTAGATTCACAGCACCTTAAAGAACCTCAAGTTTGATAGAGAGGCTTCTGAGCAAAATTATGTGGCCTTTAACGCCCTATAGTGTGTGACGCTACAAACCAAAGTAGTTAAAGAGGGTTCATAAATAAAAGCCCATTTAGATTTCATTTCATGCTTCTGCAGGGACAAAAGACAGTTGAGGCACTCTTTTCTCCTATACATGCTCATGATACTAGGCGTAGAAGTAATATGGTACCTCCTAAATTTCGCCTACAAAAATCTCTGGATTCTCATCTGTACCGTGGAGTGAGTTTATACAATAAATTACCTTTAAATCTAAGACAAATTGTAAATGCAATTTTTTTTAAAACTAGAGTTAAAAGTAGCATTAAGTTACTTAATTTTTATACACTACAACTGTACTTACATGTAGATTCATTTTAATGACTTGCTGACAAAACCTATTGCATAGTATGCCAAATGGTTAAATAAATTATTATTGTTGTTGTTATTATTATTTATTTTTATTATTATCATAATCATCAACTTGCCGTGATCCTTTATATGACGGACAATGTTCTCAAGATATTTATTCACATCCTTATAGAAATTCTCAAAAGTATTTCATAGGCGTTCAATGTGTTTCTCACGTTTGAATTTGTTTATTACAAAAAGTAGTAACTGAGATTTTTCTATAAATAGCATTTTAAATAATATGTCCGTGTGCGGAAATATGATAGAAGACAGCGTGAGAAAAAAATTGAAGTCAAAAGTACTTCATCATGTTTAGAAAACTTCTGGCACAAACAGTAGTACCACCATTACATTTAGAATCGTTATTTTTCACAATTGTCTCAAATAACGATTTAAAATGAACTTTGTGACTGCTTATCGTCTGACTAATTCAGCTGTAAAACGTTCATCGTGCTGTTTGGACTTCCTTTTTGAAAATAAGATCCAGGCATTTCGTTTTGAAGATTTTGAGAAAAAGCATGAAAGTCCAAGGATATTAACGAATGTCTTTAATAAAGCTAGATAACTGAGATAAAACAAGGTTAAAGTGGTGAACATGATACTAAAGACGGCAAATATGAAACAACTGCGAAGGTCTGGCTGTAAACTAAAAGTTATTAGGGCCGCACCATCATATAAATCTGGGCACTTAATTTTAATCCACGTTTAAAATAATATATTATTTTATAGGGGCTTTTGAAACAGACCATCAGTAGGCTTATAAGAACATAATCAGAAAATTTGAAAAATCCATTCTACACAAAATCCCTCTTCAGGAAGACGTCGCAAACGGAAGACGTCTGTGACTTCATGGCAACATCATGCTCACTTAAAATGACAGCCACAAACGGAGCTCATATTGCCTCTTCCTTAATTTTTGTGGCAATAACTTCGCAACTGAAAAACTCCTGTCTTTTGAACTGAGGATGACGCATCACGAAGAAATAAGTATAATTATCAAGAAGTCACTTCACATCTACACTGGCAAATACATTTAATAGTTCCACATAATTTCCCTTATTTTTTTGAAGAACTAGGTTCATCATGCCCTCTGAATGCTAGGACCTGTTTTCCAAGGAAGTTTCTTACAGAAATAAGATGACCAAGTACTTCTCTATTTCGTTAACAGGTTCATTATGTTGTTTCATTGAAATTCTCTTATATTTACTGAGCGAAAATTTTATCCTGTCTACCTTTTAAACAGATGTAGTTCCTTTTCGCATTGAATGTGTTTAGCCGAGTTCCCATTCCCTTTACTGAACCTATAAATTGTATTTAAATCAATGTAGGCACAGTCATTCTACACATCCTTTTCACGAGGAAAGAGTAAATAATTTTACTTTTTCCGTGAAAGCTACTGTATCGCCTTAATAAGCGTGAATTGCTTTACTTCGAAATTATGCTTCAACTACATAATGCTGTAATTTTAAAATCGAATCATTTTCATATTTTAATACATATTGTAGTATTTACTCCTCACTAACACGAAATTCTCTCTATTTGATAATCTCATTAAATACTATTCATATAGCCTATTTAACGACTTTTGAAGAACCCCTTTAGTAACAAGTACTTCAATACTCTGTTAAAAATTACTAAATACGAAACAGTGATTACCGCTACTCGAGATATCCACTGCTGTCTTTAATAAGGCTGCGACAGACATTTCGCATTCTTAACTTGCGAAACTGCCCAGCAACAGACAAATATAGCTTTAGCCACCTTGAATAAGGTTTGAACATTATCTGAAATTACTAGTGATAATGACTGCTCTAAAAACGAATTTTAGTTGTTTATGCTTACGATATCAAAGCTAATTCTGCTAAAGTAATCGTAAAACTAATAATGAAACATACACAACGAATAATTATTATAACGAATGCGACACGTGAATCACAACAGTGGTCGAATCATCACTGGAAATTAGACACACACTATTGTGTGTTTCAAAGGGTAAGAGTTCTGGAGTCCAGCTAATCAGATGCCGTATCACACTCAGAGTTGCCAGCTTGTTACCCCCTCTTTTTATATTTCCCTCTCTCTCGCACACTTATACAACATGCACGTCTGCTTGGCGCTAGACGTAAGGGTAAGCAAATTATATTTTTCAAACCTTTACAACGGTGCAGTTATAACTATAATTATAGTATATGAATTATCTATTTTTCTAATACAATGGAAATGCCAGTGGCTCCTCCATATCGCTGCCAATGTCACTTACGTCAAGAGACAATTCGTCATTGGCACTGTCTTCATCGTCTGAGTCTTGCAAATTTATGATTATAGGTTTCAAAACCTGTCCCGTGCTATTTCTTTCTTAAAATCGTCTTCTTGAATGTTTTGTGCATGCCTTAGGCAGTTTTCTCAGTCATGTTGTTGTTACCTTGTCAGTTTCTTCGTGCACAAGTCGTTCAGCGTACCTCCACAGCCCTTTGGTGCTTGCAGACAACATTTTCAATAGTTTTACCTATCTGTCAGCGACCGTGGCCTCCATTGTTTTATAGTCAGTGATTTGAATGTAGATAACTTGAAATTGATTACGAATTCCTATGCCTATTGATCACATAAACACAAAGAAGGGCAAGTTGGTTGTTTTAATTTGTAGCATACATTAAATAAATAATGAAATGTGTACGTTATATCTAAATAACCTTTTAAATAATTGCTTTCGTTGATGATGCAATCCTGGAATATTGCGTTGAAGGGTCCCTGTGAATTCCTACAAATGTGCCCGCCTTGGTAGCGTGGTGGTAGCGTGTCTACCTCACGTTCAAGAGGTCCCGAGTTCAAATCTCGGTCAGGGGGAGTTACCTGGATAAGATTTTTTCCGAGGTTTTCCCTTATCCTGAAAGACGAATGTCTGGTAACTCTAAGCTCATTTGAGCATCATTTCACCTATTCCATTCATCGTCCGATATGACAACGTTGTAGGACGTAAAATTACAAACAATAACCTACAAATGTGTAGTAGGTAAACACGTTTGAGAAATGAATATACGTTAATTCCCACAAATTTGTTGATTAGTAAACGTGTTTATGTAGTAACAGACGATCCCTCGCCTCGACTCGCAGTCAGTTGTTAATATTCTGCCGGGCCTGTTTATCTCGTAGTCATTGACTGTTCTCAGTCACAGGCAATTGTCAACAGTCTGCCGGGGTATACACGCCTACATCGCCATGGAAGTTGATAGTCTTTTTTCTGTTATTATTTTGACGATAGAACAAGATAACATGTTTAACGCGTCAACCAATATCATGGCTGCGCAATCCCAAATCTGTACAAACTGTTGTAACGGTTGTTTTGGTTTTGGCCCCGAGAGTTGAAAAATATGTAAATGTGTTTGAATATGCGGTTTAAGAATCAATATGCACATGTTAAAGTGAGTAAGAAAAGAAGCTGTTAAAATAAGCAGGTCATGAAATGACGCAACATGTAAATGAAGTGATGTGAATGTTTGATGATTGGTAGTTTTAAAAATGAGATTATGTAACGTGTGACGTGGAGCAGTAAAAATTAAGTTTGGTTAGTGGTGATGGCAACGAGAGGATGAAAAATCAACAATTTTGGTAAAACAGCTAGGAAAGAAAGCGTCTTTCGATTGCGTGACGTCGAAGAGAACATCATCGTTCCAAAGGTTACCAAACGCCTGAGAAAAATCTGTGTTCTTTCACTGCATACTTAAGGACGTTCTTTTCAGATAATTAATGAGTACTCAAATGATTCCGGAATCTACACTCGTGAGGAAGTGTGAGTTACCAGAAATAAAACTGTGAATGAACTTCTCGAGCAGTTTAATCAGAGCGAGCAGAAGTCATATTGCATTAGCTGCTCATTATCACATGGCTTCACTGATTCAGCAATGAACTACGTGGATTTAGTAGGTATATGGCCAGTTAAAGCGAATAGCAAGGAAAATGCTTCGCTAAATGACACGGTAAGACGACAGTTGGAAGTATAACTGCGAAAAGAAGGCAACTATCTAGTAGACCACAGCAAACATGAATCACACATTCAGAAGGTAGATCCAAATTTACTGCACCAGAGGATGCCACTGTTTCAGTAAACTATCATAGTGGAAGAGCCGCAGCAGTCTGTCACAGATGTAGCTGTAAATTTGACTTATTTGCTATAAACTACAGATACTGGAAAACGTCCATCTCGTTGCTTAAGCTGTGATGTGTGTTACACAGGAATAGTGAAGCTACTCTCGTTGATCACTCCTTTTAACTGTGGAAGTTTATGACACGAAACAAGGTGTTTCTTTTACCATATAATCGAGTCGATGCTTAAATGACATACTGCTCTTGTTTACGTACTGAACAAGCAGCTGATCGAATTTAATTTACTGTACAAAATTGTTTCTTAAAGTTTCTGTATTTGTAGATGCTCAGTTTTGTAAGGCTGTTCTTAGTTTTGGTACAACATGCCTAGTTATGTTGCCTGATATAGAGTACATTCACTATTATATAAATGCAGGCCCTATGACGTCCTGTTTGCTGCGTTTAAACATGTCCTTTTTTTTCTTTCAGGTAAGAATCATCTGTCTTTTGTGTTCCGGTTGGTTGGATGTGGTTGCTGAAAGGTGAGCAATACATGGAAAACAGGAGATAAGAAATTAGCCATAGTACAGGGATCGGCATTTAGTTGAAATGTCGGTCTCGTACCGTGTTTCGCTATCAACTGCCTGATGCTATGAGTCGCCCTACTCGGGTTTGAGAGGACCAAATTACTAACGGAACTGTGAGAATTATTAGATTTTTCCTTAAACTTGAGCAACACACCAGAATTATGTCTCGTATTGAAAACGTGAATCAACAAACATAATAACACGGGAATTGTCTAGACATATTTTAATATGGTTACTTCTGTTCTGTTATATAGTATAACTAGGTATGACACAGCTCAAGGATACCTACGACTGAAAATTTGAAATCCTGAACTAATAACGCTAGCTTTTTAAGAATTATACCATAGATGTAACTTAGTGCAAATATGACCTAGCCCATATTTTATCAACTTCACTTTGATAGTTTGGAAAATATGGTCAAATTTATTTATTTTTGGTTACGTCACCTAAAAGTCCCTTACGACAAAATGACTTAAATTTTGGTCTAATATTTTAACAACCGGTTCCCAATACATCCATTTTTTGAATTTGCCCTAGGTTTCTCTGTCTCGATAACTTTAGGCTCCAGAAATTTTTAAAGCTATGCCCAAACTTGGAAATTGTTGTGTTTTGAAGTACAGAAAGTGTACTTAAATGCATCACAAAATAAAACCCAGGGCAATTTATATCCATTGTGTCTCTATGTACGTGTGTAGCAAGTTTAATTAGTCTACCACCAAAACTGCGACGCAAGGAGCATTTTAAATTATGAAAAATGATGAAATTTTCATTAGCGAGAAAACAAAGATACAGAATTAGAATTCATATCTAAAAATACCATTTTCATAACTTTCAAACCCGATTAGAGCATTTAAAAATGGCTTGCAGATGCTATCTAAGCATTCTTTGGATTCAGGAAGGCTTACAGTATTTTATAGACTAAAAAGAGGAAAAGGTGACTTATGAAAATGTTCATGAAATTTCAGTCATACATATAGCTATAGCTGGAAACGAAAGGAAGGGATAGGTTCTTTCTTCAATATCCAGACACGTACTATGACGTTTTTATGGACCTAAACAATTTCTGGACCAACTAGGATCTCAGTGAGTGACAGACACTTCCAGTAGTATTCCCGGATGACGATAATTGATCCAACCTATTTTCTGGTATAATGTGGTTGCAATTCTATAGTTCTGCACATCTTCATAAGCGCATTACAAAATGGGATTATATTAACATTAGCTCAAGAATTTTAGAATCATAAATACTACGACTAAATAATAATATAATAACAACAATAATAATGATAATGATAAGGATGATAATGCTAATAATAATGCTAATAATTAATAATGATAATCGTCATCATGGCGGTGGCATACTTTATCCCCTCAATTCCAAAATGACGAACTTAGACTGTTTCTATTTTTGAAGAGAATGATTTCTATGGTTATTTCTAATACAGAATCCATATGTTTAATGGGCGCTTGAGGCAACTGTTTAAGTTTATTTAAGTCAAGAATGCTTTTTTTTAAGAATATTGGTTTACTACATTAATTTAATTTAAATTCTTTGTACTAATACATATATTAAGGACAATGTTGGGGTAAACGCAATTTTCCTTGAGGTCTCGAGCTTGTAGGAACTTACTACAGCTAATGGTTACAGTCAGATTCCTTAGATTTAAGGTTAGTTCATCCAGAAATTATTATCCAAAATTATATATTATTTTTTCTCAAAACTTTTAAAGGGTAAAAAGCTTAATATTTCGATATAACTAAGATCATGCATTAGACTCACGAAAAGAATTTAGTGTTAAGCCAACGAGGTAGCTGAGGCGGTAGACTCTATAGCCCAAGTTGGGTGTTCATGAGTTTAATTCCCGTTGCTGAGTTTTCTAGCCCATGGTTTATTCCGGGGGTTTCCTAGCCTCGATAGACGAAGGGGTAAGCATAATTACACCCACCAGATTTCCTGTTCGTCCATTTCACCTCGCTTATCATTTTCCTTTACCTTTCATCCTGGTTACCTGGTTCTAAGTTGCGGCGGGAGTTTCCGCTTGCATGGCAGGAAATCCCTTTCTGTAGATCCTTTTTCACCGCTTTCGGGGTGTGTTTTCACATACTTAAGGAATATGTAATCACCCAGGAGGGTGAGCCGCTACAGGGGAGGCTTTGCTGTCGTCTGCCTTCAATTCCGACCACCTTAAGTATCCTTTATCCTCACACCTCCCTCATGGAGACGCCCTTCAGGGGCATAAGTACATAAGTTCTAAAGTACGTTGTGCCAAATTTCCCCCTCAGAACCTTGTCATAGTCAAATGTTTACACTGATTGTGAATTATTTATGGAAATGGACATATTTCCAGACTGCAGTATATGTTTACGTTAGACAAATACTTTCGGGACAATTTAGTTTTTTGTGTTGTTAATCCATATAATGTATTCACTATACTGACAACTTCGATCAAAACAATACAGTTAAATATTTGGATTTACATACAGATAACTTTTTTCACGCGATCATTTCATCCGTATCGGTAACGAAGATCGCAGTTTAAATTTACTTTTGGATCCCAATTTATTAGTTACTGACATTGGGATAGAGAAATCCAGTTCTAACTAGTTTTCCTTAAATTGAGTGGTCTGTAAGCACGTAAAGTTCAGTTACACGTTTTGCCTAAACGTTTATGTTGAAGACCGGAGCGGTGAAGAACATGCGGGGATTAAATTTTGAACTGAGATACATTATGTAAAGAAAATAAGGTTAAAGTACACATATCTTAAAATTTACACATCCAAGGACATGAATCATGACATAATAGAGATTGAATATACACCGTCGCTAAGCGAAGTGCGAAGTATATTTTTTGTTTCTAACAATTTGTTGAATGGTCAGAATTGAGTGCTATGCAGGTCGTAGCACAGTGTATTGCAGACACAATCTCTCCTCAGAAAGCAGTTAGTAGGGGCATAGGTACAGACAGAAATCACTCAGCAGTGTGAGAACGTGGGGCTCCAGGCTTCAGTCGTTTTCGGTTTCCTACAAAGCCATGGGACTCCACTTTACTGTTCCTTCCGCTTCACTTAGCATAGTGATACCATCGACCTCAAGCTGTCCTTTTCATTATCAGTTGCAGAAAATGTGTTGTTTTGTGCATGAATTCATACAAACAAATGGTTGAAACGTAGTCGCGCAGAATTTGTCAAAATTACCACTGCAGAGAGAAAAAACAACTATGTTCCTCTTGTAATTTCAGTAGACAATAGTAGTATGAATAGTGGCGACGGCGGCATATTAGAGCGCAGAAAATGGACATGTGAAGCAAGAAATTCAGTGAACACATAAAATCCACTAAATCTCTGAAGAAATTCGATATTATCAAGAATATTTAAACGAAAAAGCAAAATTTATTCACGATCAACAGACGACAGCTTCATTAAAATGTTATTTTCTATACGAAAACAAAAATAATTTATAAACAAAATGTCACGTTTATAAAAATTGAACAAAATTACGCATTTCTGATGCGCAAAAGGTAATTGTACATTCAAAGTGTACTACACATTATTACAAAACTGTTGGCTTTCAGTATTTCGTCGGGTAGTCTTAAGCTTCAACTGTAACCTGTAATCTTCTTGGTAGAGAGTGGACACGTTTTTTAATTCGCGTGTTTGATATTTTGTTCCATTTTTCACCCAGAGCCGTTTTCACTGTTTCCTTGTTGGAAGCTGTCCTTTTCTTTATGCGTTTTTGCAGGATAATCCACACGTGCTCAATAGGTTAATATCTGGCGACTTGAGAGCGGTATAAAGCTGCTTAGGAACGTTACATAAGAACCCCGTAGTTGCGGATTAAGCACAATTTGCTTTGGACCATAAACATCCAGCCTTTTTAAGGCCGATTTTCTCCACTTTCTTGCTTCATGTTTCAATTATTGCACCGATAATATGGAGACTGCTGACACCGGACACGCTGATGCAATACAAAACAAGATCAAATCCTCCACATGTTTTGCTCTGAGAATTAGATGTTTTGGCTCCAGTTCCGCAATTGTTTTCCTCCACACTTTGCGGCTGCAGTCCAAGCTAAACACTTTAAACAGGCTCCCACTTACCCATAAGTCAACGGTCTCTTCACGGTACCTTTAAGCGAATTCTAAGCGTTTTCCCCTGCTCTGTGAGGTGATGTAGGACCTTTTCGTGGTACCCTGTCGTTGTATCCTGGTTATTGCAAACAGATGTTACAGCGATTGCTGAAAAAAGGTAATGACTGCCCTCTACAGCTCGGTAACTATTTGTGAAGCACTCACTCGCGGATCCTGTTTAATGCAGCGAGGAATACTGCTCTCACGTCCAGCTGTAAGGATATTAGGCCGAACACTTTTAAGTTAAAAACAGATTTACTGGCTCTTACCCCGTCAATGTTGCTTTGTATAGCTGATGTGATTTCCCTACAATCTGTGATAACTCGAAGAGGGTTTTGAGATTACTGTGTATTCTAATTATAATTTTTCTGTGTTCAATAGTCGTTCCAATCTTTCTTTGGCTCATTTTACTGCATTTCCGTAAACCACTACGCTTGACATCAAACTGTGCATGCAGGTCATTTGCTGTCACAACAGGCTGCTCGGAAAGAACGGGTGGCACGAAACGTAACAGCTGTTTCTAACGTAGATCCCCTTGATGTACGAATACTTTTTGTGTCTGAGAAGTTCACAAATTTCCTTTGTTGTTATAGAACTATTTGTTTATAACTTATTTATATTTTCTTTTATGAGTACAAGCTTATTGAAACTGCCGTGCCAATGCAATAAATGACCTTATATACTTTAAAATTTATTCAGAACAGCATCCCTTATCGAAGGTTCTGTATCGTACGAATACTTTCCGTTCTCACTGTATAAACCGGCGGACGAATGCAAATCATCATAGTGTGATGGGTAGGCAGCAATGAAGGGCGTTCGTGTGAATTTACAACGAAGCAAACTGACAACGAGCGCTCAATATTTCATCACTCATGCTTTGTGCGGTGTTCAGTGAGTGCTACACTTATTACCGATGTACTCCTGGATTTTCTGTAAGACTTGCGTAAATACAAATGTGTAACATTTAGTTGCGTTCATGTCAATTAAAAGCATAGACACTGCATTTGAGTGTGTTAACGTGTAGGATTATTATGATATACATTGGTGATCATTGGTCTGTTTTTCATTCTTCCGGTTCTTCACGATATACTTCTTTGGTTGCGTAATTAGCAGTACAGAGCACTAAAATAGTTTCTTTGTTCTCTTAAAAGTAAATCTCCGGCGGTTTTGACTTCAACACTGTGTATTGCTAAAAGGTGTGCTCCATGACGTCATAGAGGCAAAGCGTAAATACTTGTGTTTAATCCATGCACTTTGTTATTTTCAGACGAACTGTTTCCCTTCAACACATCCTTGATTATACCAATTCAGCGTAAGGGCAATTTTTATGTAGAACTGCAACAAGGCAGGACCCACTCTCGTATTGCCTACAACCTATGGTAGATACTCCAGAACTTAATTTGACGTCACCCGTCTCTCTCCTAACGTGTCTGAGTTTCGCTGCCTGATGTTAAGAAATTAAATATCGCATCATTTCATAATTTCGTCTGAAAAGCGTGCGTTCTCCTTGCATCTGACTTTAAAATTCCTGTAACATAATAATGCGTAATAGGAGTGGTCGGATAGATAAATGGACTCGGTGGGTGGTTGGATAATGATATGTAGGGAAGGATGTCTTCATATTGAATTACAGTTCACGATATTCGTATAACAACCTGATATTCCATCAGTTAATGGAGCAGAACTATCTATCTTTCTTGCCATTTAGCGAATCCGTTAGCCAAGTATGTTTAGCTTGAAATAGATTCCAAAGAAGTTGACGCCGATGATTACCCCAGAGAGGGAGGGTGGGAGGCAGACTCGGGCGTGGTGCTGTCGGAACTGATATTCCACAGGGAAATTAATGAATTATCCTAAAGGCTAATGTGTATACTCTCAATCTGTATACAAATAACATGGCAGAAACCATCTTCCGTTCTACCCATTTTCGCGGTGTAACGTGTGATCCGGTGGAATCTCAGGCTGAATCACTTATATCAGGACTTTTCTTACGGATTATGGTAAACTCTTCTCTACTTGGATTCGAAATTAGTTTTAAAATCATTATTTCTCATTTCTTCATTTTCTATGGTGTCTGTGATACAATCTTTCATGCATATCAGTCACACCACTTTCCTTATAAATTATCATTTATCTTCAGATCAGTTGTACAAATTAGTAGTACAAAAGTGTTTTCTGTACACTTTCAGTTAATCATGACAAATGTCATCCAGAGGTGGTTTCTGCGCTATAAATAGGTAGGCCGATAATGAAGGTTGGCGCCGTAGCCTACTCCTAAATACAAGTCGAATAGAATGGAGTATTAATATTGCATATGCGTTACATAAGTTGATAAGAAGAAGAAGCGAACTTGTATATAATTCCAGAAATGCGCTGTTTAAAGTATTGGGAATCTCAAATCAACCACATTAACATCTTTTAAATAGCTACTTCTACTCCGCCCCGCACAAAAACGTACAATAAAACAAACTCTCTATTTTTAAAAAAGGCTTACATTTTTCCTGTACCAAGCTTTAGTCTCTCTGTTAAGTTTCACAGTTAACTATAGTTCAGTGAGAAAAGGACTTCAAGTGTAAATAAATTCTAGTGATAGTTGTAGATCAGATCTTAAAAGAAAGCCCTTTTGTTATGCAGAAGTGAAGTCAAATTACATTTGTACATGTTGGAGAAAAAAAATTTACAAATATGGAATGGACGAAGTTTCGATCCACCTAGAAACCATAGTATATTTTATCAATATCGAGTAGTAGGCGGCGCCGACGCTCGCCTTTCCACTCATGTTTGAGCTCAGGGGACCACATGTGGGTGGTTTGGTGGTGAAAAGAGCGGCTTCTAGGTGGGTTTTCCAGTTTCCCCTATCATTCATTCTGGCAACTGCTACACCATTACCTTTTGACCCTTATATAATCTCCTTCCTCCCTCTCATCCAACAGGTGCCCATTTGTAAGTATTAGGTCGTGTAAAACCTGCATATGTGGAGGTTCTACAGAGAAAGATGATGACGTAGGTATTGAAAGAGTGTATAATTTTGACACTCGATTGTACGGTTTATCATACTATGCCAAAGTGTAACAGGACATTACGTGTAAATTTTGAAACATGTGCCAACAAGAGCAAATATTCAATCGCTTTTCATTAATATTTAAAAGGACACGGGTTACTCCTTTTACATTAGTTGTGAGTACAAAGTCGCCGTAATAGCGCACAGGTAGCGGTGGTCACCTTCACCTGATTTCACGTCAACCGGTTTATACATGGAGTTTATCTTAAGATGCCTATCGGGCCCCAAGAACCACCATATTTGTGAAACATCTCCAGCAATTTCATGCGACAATGTAAGTAACATCTTTAAGTCTCCGTTGGAACGTTGGACGTATTGAAATGAATGACAATGTTTAATGATAAAATTACGCATTATATAGCGTATTAATGGTTCCGTATTTTAATGACTGTTGTTTCATTAAAATATATTGACAGTTTTGAGACCTCTTATATGTTAAAACTATTGTTTAGAAAAATGAAACTTTAGATTCAATTATTAAGAGTGGAATAAATATATGCCGTTAAAGTTCCTTCTTCAGGAAAACCCAAGTATCAGTATTTCATTAACTCTTAAGTTGTAGAAATTGAAACTGAAGAAGCTATCTTTCTGAGTTGTCAGTGCAGATTTGCGACTGAATATAATAATTGCTTTTTGAGATATGCCAAATTTGGGAGCTTCTTATATGGGAACACTTCGAAATTACTTATGGCAGCAATGAAAGTGCCAGCGTAAACAAATCAATTAGTCATAAAAGTAATTTACGAACGTCCGTCATTTGTAGTACATAAAAGGCAATCTGATTTTAGTTTTCAGGTCTTTCATGAAGTAGACGGCATTGACATAGCATTACCATGAGTCATGGATTGTAATCAAAGCAGATTTCGACTTACTAGAAGAGATATTTCTGATTTGTAGTGGCGTAATTATTGTAACCATTGACAGATCAAGGGCAGTAAGTTAGGTGTTCAGAGGTAATATTTGGAACTGGAGCCATTCTTGTGCATGCTGTGACGTACATCAGAATAGCTGACTTGGAGGAACTCCAAATCGTAGCGTTGAAATGTTTATCACGCTGCTCTAAACAGGAGAGATATAACCATTCAGAGCTCTAAAGTTATTATGCAAGTTGCTGATTTGTTATCGAAATTCCACGCAAATAGGTTTGAATGCAACCTTATCTTAAACACTTGTCGAGCAAAATTGGATATGGAGCTGGGATGGGTTTTGGAGGTGGAGTATTCCGAACAAGCTTTCTAAAGTCAAAGGTTTATGTCAGACAATTGTTCTGCATTCCTGGATGCCTTCTATGTTATCTGTGGCGTTCCATCAGAGCCTCATATTACCCTATGGGCCAGCTTTTCATACAAACTTCTTGTTGAAAATACTTTTGATTGCGTTTTACAAAGTAGTGCAAAGAGCATTTTATTTCTCTTATTTATCAATAGTTTGATGGCGTGATGGGAGAAAATGAAGACTATTTTCGAATTCAGCACAAAAAATCCATTTAGGATTAACTGTCAGTTTAAAAATAAGTTTTGAAATGTACAACAGTGTAATGAGCAATTTATTCTTAAAGCAGTTCTTAAAAAAAGTTTTGGCTTGCGCTTGGATTAGAATGATTGAAAAAAAAATCTTTGCACCATTGTGGTGTGTGTGCACATATGTGTACAAGAGTTTTCTTTTCTTCAGTGTAACACAAAGTTGGATACTTCCTCACCCAAGGTCAATAAAATAATGACATCCTGGTGTCATTACACAACAGTGAAATTTGCTTTGCTAGCGAACGAAGATTCTACAGAGCTTTGTAATGCCTGACAGCTTTTTAATGCTTATTTCAACACCAGTCTGGCAACGTTCTCATCCATGTTGGTCTTCTACTGTACTTGCCTCAACGGCTTAGGCTTCTCACTTTTCTTAAGAGGCTGCAATACTTTAATATTTTAAACTGCTACAGGCAGGTGCGGCCGATAATAATGTGCCAATGTAAAAGTTCACCAGTTCTATGCGAGGTGCTTTTTTTTTCTCCAAAACTGAACATGTCCTCCGAAAACCGAAAATGAGTTAGGAATGGTATTCTGTTAAACTTCTTGGTTGCTATTTGATGCTGCTGTTATTTTCTACCAAAACTGAACATGTCATGTACAAAAGTGTATTTAAGGCTCTATTTTTACATCAAAACTTAACATGTCCATTACATGCCGATCATACTACAAGCCCGATATTCATTTTATTATCAAAAGTGAACAAGTCCAGTATAATTCATCATACAGTCGTTTTGTTTTCATAGCTGAACATGTTAACTTTCCGAACTTTTTTCTTTGTCATGTGCTTCCTTTCCCGGAAGTTTGTGAAACTTACATAATGACATTCTAACCATAAGCTAATGAGAGGTTAATGTGTTCCTACTTGGTCAGTTTGCGGCAATTAGTTCTCGTGTACGTTTTAGCCATTAGCATCAGTGCAGATATTCTTACATCGGTGCTCATTGAGGTGAAAGAAACTGAATTTTGAACAGTGCAATGGAAGTAGCAGTCAGTTAAATTAACTGTGGTGCTAGGAAGAGAGGAAGACAAAATTGGGAAACCAAATTGAGAAGCCAAAAGGAAAAAAATATGCTGATTCAGACCCTAGAATAACCAGGATCAGCTGTTTGCAGAAGCCATGTTCTTACAGCACTAATATGTTGCTTTCTTGAGAAATTCCTCGAGTATAATACTATTACCTGTTCCTGCTCCCTTCACTTACTTCAATAAAGCAATCAATGAATAGTAAGGAAAAGAGCATTTTAGTTTCCAGTAGCAAGACATTTTCTTAACAAAACTGGATATCTCCATCAATTTTTATCAAAACTTAACATGTCCAAATATGTTTAGCCATTAATTTGAAAACTAAAAGCACAAGATATGCAGTTTTTAACTATATGGTTAAGAATTGTTAAAGCTCTATGTACAGGCTTACACCAAAGAAAAAGAAAAATTTATAGCATGGATATAAATTTTTTATTTCCTGAATATTTTCAAGTGATGGACATGTTCAGTTTTAGGGGGGGGGGGAAGCTCCAGGTCCTGTTCCCTTAGAGTTTGAGCCATTATGCAAACAAATGGGAGAAAAATGTATTTCGTAGCACTCTGTCCACAGTAACATGAACTGGTACAACTAGAAAGCACGGTTTAAAGTGCTGAATAGATTTCATCTCCTATGATCTCACTCAGAGAAAAGGGACTTGACGTAAAACTTCGATTATGAACATATATGCTCTTTTGGGCTTTCTACCTTGTTAGGCGTGAATGTGCTGCAATTCACGTAACCACTGGAAGTCAAAACATTGTTTTTATTATTTTTCGGGTGTTGTAGTAAGCAAAGGAATGTTAAGTATGCATACGGCGTTCTGTAAGCCACGTGGGGGATTCGTAAATTATCTACTAAAGCTCTAATAAATAAATGTAGTGTAAACTAAAAGTATAAAAGCAGCTTGCTTGATCTGAATGTAATATTGTTGCTAATACTGCAGCAATATTAAGTCGCACCTACCTTGACGAGATGTGAAATAATCAACTATCTTAACCCTTAGAATTACCGACTGTATGAGATTTTATGGTGATTTTGAGATGACATTGAGCGGTATGACGACATAAAAACATCCAAAAGTTAAGTGCATTTTCAGACTTGATCGATTTAACTCTGTTAGTCCAGTGAAAGAGCATATTGAAGGTCATTACTCCTGAAAGGAATTTTATACTCCACCAAAAATGAGCTGGCACATTGTATGGTAGAGACTAGAGAAGTTATGTCGGAAGATATAAATATTGTAGTACGTTTGTACATTTTTTCACGAGCTGCCACTGCTTATGGTTGCTATTACATATATAGCGTTACTAAGAACTAAAGCCTACCTCGGTAGCGTAGATGGTAGCGTGTCTGCCTCACGTTCAAGAGGTTCGAATCTCGGTCAAGGTGAATTGATTGGATAAGGGGTTTTCCGGAGTTTTCCCTTATGCTGAATGACGAATGCCGGGTTAACATTAAGCTCTGTGGACCCTGGGCTCATTTGAGCATCACTTCACTCATTTCATTCGGATGGCGGCCGACATTGAAAAAGGGTAAATATTAAAAGCAGAAGCATTATTAACAGTGAAGTATTCTTCATATTTAAGTTTGATTTATGAGTCACTATGTTTACACTCAAACTTCGCTTACTTGTTGTTGTATAATTGAAACGTTTTCAAGATCATTCGATCTCATCCTCAGCTGTTTGGTGACTAAATGAACATTCCTCTTCTTCCACTACTACGGAGCTCCGATCACTCTGCCATCTGGTGTCAGGGGCACTAAGTTTTATTACTTCATTTAATGCCGGGATTTCAAAATTTATTACTTTATCACGGTTTTTGTTTATGAATATTTTTTTCCCCAAATATCCAATTCTATGGGTGTACTTAAAGATTTTAACAGTTTAATGTTGTGGCCAATGTTGTGGTTTTCTGTCCAAAAATTGTGTGAAACTGTAGATTTTTCTGTTTGTTTCAACTTAATGTTCCTCTGGTGTTCTTTTTACCTGGTTAACAAGTTTCTCTTAGTTTTTCCTATGTAGCTTTTTTCACAGGTTTCACAATTAATCTGATAAATTCCTGATTTCAAATTGTTGGGGATTGTATTTTTCAGTGGTTTATTTAGCAGGTTCCTCAGACTGAATTTGTTTTGGGGTGCTGGTTTTAAGTTTAGTCTTTTGAAGATTCGTTCAAATTTTCTAAAAGCCCATGGATGGTAGGTGAATTTTCTATATTGCCAATTTGTGTTTTTAAGTGATGTGAGAGTGGTATTTTTTGATATTATCTTCAGTTTTTCTTTTCTCTTCATCATGTTCCTTATGATGGCTGGGTTGAATCCATTTAATACCGCTATGTCTTTTATGTGTTGTTCTTTCAAAAATTCCTCCGTACTCAGTGGGATGTTGTATAGCCGGTGAATTAGACTTCTAAAGGCAGCTAGTTGATGTGAAACTGGGTTGTATTCATTTTTCTTTATGTAATTATCTATGGGTGTGGGCTTCCTGTATATTCCAAAATCTACACCATGACGATTTCTAGTTATCTTGAGGTCCAAAAAGGGTAGGGTGTTGTCTCTTTCTACTTCCATAGTAAATTGGATGTGACTATCTTGCAGGTTTAGTAATTTTCGTTCATTTAGGCACCAAACAGCTGAGGATGAGATCGAATGATCTTGAAAACGTTTCAATTATACAACAACAAGTATGTGAAGTTTGAGTGTAAACATAGTGACTCATAAATCAAACTTAAATTGAAAAAGGAATTTACTGACAAATTTTTAATGAATTTAACATTCGTTTATTTTCGCTACTTTGCGATTGACGCTTGCTGAAATTTGTTGTGAATTTTTCAAGTTAAACTAACATCGAACTGAGGGTTCAAAGATCTATGTACCTACACAATTATAGCGATCGAATGACTCAGAAAGTTTAGAGAAACATTTCAGTTACGTTTTATTCTGTAACTATTGTTAATTGATAGAAACTTTTAACTTTTACCAGCATAAGATTCTATGCAGATTTTCGCGGTGACTTTCTCTATGCGCAATAACAGCAGTTGTTCTATGCGACATACTGAGTGACTGATTGAGCTGTACCAAAAGCTTACTTACCAACTGTACGAAAGGGTTACCAAAACTTGTCACCACCTTGTCCTTAGAGTTTTGGCAGCTCCATAAGGAACTATCCATCAGTCACACAGTTTGAGTATTGTTGGCTATTTTTCGTGGATATTTGATTCAAATCTTCTAATGTATAAGAATTATACTATATATTGATTGATTGATTGATTGATTGATTGATTGATTGTAGCTGCTTGAAGGGTAGAACAGGGTAGAGCAAAAAGGTACTCTCGGGGTAAGCGTGGATATGTATGGGAGTAAGGATGGTTCTAATGATACTGGAATGCAAGTTTCAAACTGGTTTAATTACTGCTTCTTTTCATCATCACATCAAACTCGAAGTTGCCGACCAAGGGTTACCAATATATCACCGTTCAAGGTTCCCGTATGTAGAATGCTTATTACGCGATAACATTTAATTCGTTATTCATGCATGAATCGACAGATATCTTCTCTCATCGCTTCTGGCCTGCCTTTGCCCAAGACAGAACCAGATGATCATTCTGATGGGCCACCAGCCACGGTCTGCTTGTCCTCACTACAGCTGCGTGTAACTTTCACCTCTCGAAGCCTGTGTTTATTCACACCAAAACTCCTTTTGTGACTATTTTGTCCATTGTGATTATTAGTCTCGGTCATGCCATTATTAAGGGTCCGAACAATGCCTTTTCAAAGAAAGTCAAGTGTTACTCACTGAGAATCCCTGCTAGGAAAACCCTCTTTCTTCCGTGTCTTTTGTTAAACGACTCAACCCAATGCACCTGCACGTGTTTTAACAAATACAAAATATTCCTTTGAAATCCATTACGATTCTTTATTCATTGCATCCCTTAATTTCGGTATAAAATGCTCCCGTTATATTATTTAATTATCCCATAATAAAATAATATATACGTCTTGCCCGAATACAACGTAAAATATAAAACCATTCGTCAGCAACTTCCGATTTTTGTACAATTTCCTTTCACAATATAAATTTTGCAGCACACGCACACACACATATATATGTATATATATCATAAAATTGTTTACATGGTTACATATAATAACTTATTTAACTTTAGCAACAGCTGATCTGCAATTTTTAACTTTTCAATACCACTAAATGAAAACGCTTTAATCTACATCAACTTCGTCATCTCTCTTTCTCTCCCTCTTTCCGTCTGATCTGCTTAATATTAATTTTAAAAAATTTTACAATTAGAACAAGTTATGAATATATACCCTCCCATGTTCAAACCATTGTACATTAATAATACTTTTTTGTTTTAATACAGCATTTCTGAATTCTTCCGGATTCTATATAAACATTCTTTTCAAAAGTCTTTCAATGTTCTTAGTTTAATTTTTTTATCTGCTTAGTTTTCTTTTACTCATACAACATTTCCGAATACTTCTCGAGGATTCTATATGAATATTCTCTTCAAAAGTCTTTCATTGTTCTGATTTTCATTTAGTTTCTTTTTTTTTCGCTTTTTTAGTTTTAAGCTTCACTTCACTTTCACCACACTGTTTCTTAAGCTATACATTTTACACTACACTGTTTATACTTAACCTATACATTTTAGAAGTTTGTGTTTGTTCTAATTTTACAACTGTTATGCTAATTTTAGACACTTTAGCTTAAGTTCCCACCATTTACAAGGAAATTCATCATCCCACAACGTACTTAGACAATACAAAGTAATTTGGCGGACTTTTCCATGTGCGAAGGACTTATTTATTCTACATTCCTATGGTTTTTGCCTATCTAGCTTAGTTATTGGATATGGATATCTTTTCCTCTCTTTCTTACTCATAATCTGATAGAACTGTGTCCCTTGCCCGAAATAATTGAATATTTCTCTTTCGTTTCTCCCTCTATTTTGAATGTTTTTCAATGTTTCCTTAGTCACCACGATCTCTATTGGTACCCCATTCATTTGTTTTGTGGTTTTCTCCAAATTCCTCATCTGTATTCTACTTTCCCATTCTGATACTTCTAATCTACTCCTAGTTTCTTCTCTTTTCTTCCATTTCTCTTTATTTGTCTAATTTATGTGCTATTTCTTCCCTCAGTTTTCTGTATTCGTTATCTGACCCTTCATTAACTAGATTGAAAGCTTCATTTTCAGCCTTCTCTGTCTCCTCACTAATATCTTTCCCTACTTTGTCTGTTACCTGACCAGCTTCTTCTCCTCATTCTTTATTTCCTGACCAACTTTCCTGGCGTTCTCTAACGATTGTTCATTCTCTGACTCCTTTCCTAGTTCTACTTCTGCTACCTCTAACTTCTCAATACTATCATCTATTTTTTCTTCTATCTGTTGTAACATTTGATAACTACTGTCCATTTTCGCACTTAAACTTTGAAAATTATTATCCATAATTTTACTTAAACTTTGAAAGTTGTTATCTATCTATTTACTTAAAGTTTTAATATTATTTATTCATCTGTTCCTTTAAACTTTGATTACTATCCATTTTTTTACTTAAACTTTGATTACTATTATCTATCTTTTTACTTTAACTTTGATGATTATTATCTATCTTTTTACTTAAACTTTCAATGATTTCTCTGAGTTCCCCTAACATATTTCTTTGCACTTCTACATTATTTGGTACAGTTATACTACACTCTGCTACTTCGACTTCCTGATTCCTGCTATTGTCATCAACCTCCTGAACTTCCATGTTGTCTACAGAATTTTGACTCAGCATTTTTCCACTCCTCAAATATATTCACAATAGTCTAGTAGAGAATATAACACTCTGTACCTTTATTTTGTTTACTGGCTCCTGATGATGTCGCTGATGATGCCGGCCTCCTTTCTTCTTTCCAGTAGGAGTGTTGAACTGCTTGTTCGGTCGAACGTCCTCGTCTGGAACGTCCTCGTGTTGAACCTCTTTCTGGGTCGAACCTCCTACTCGTATCGAGCCCCGCGATGGCGCGCCAGTTTGTAGCTGCTTGATGGTTAGAGGAGGGTAGAGCAAAGAGGTCCTTCAAAGGGTATGCGTGGATATATATGGGAGTAAGGATGGTTCTAATGACACTGGAATGCACGTTTCAGACTGGTTTAATTACTGCTTCTTTTCATCCCACATCAAACTCGAAGTTGCCGACCAAGGGTTACCAATATATCACTGTTCAGGGTTCCCGTATGTAGAATGCTTATTACGCGATAACATTTAATTCGTTATTCACGTATGAATCGACAGACATCTTCTCTCATCGCTTCTGGTCTGCCTTTGCCCAAGACAGAACCAGATGATCATCCTAATGGGTCACCAGCCACAGTCTGCTTGTCCTCACTACAGCTGCGTGTGACTTTCACCTCTCGAAGCCTGTCTTTATTCACGCCAAAACTCCTTTTGTGACTATTTTGTTTATTGTGATTATTAGTCCCGGTCATGCCATTATTAAGGGTCCGAACAATGCCTTTTCAAACAAAGTCAAGTGTTACTCACTGAGAATCCCTGCTATGAATACCCTCTTTCTTCCGTGTCTTTTGTTAAACGACTAAACACAATGCACCTGCACGTGTTTTAACAAATACAAAATGTTCCTTTGAAGTCCATTACGATTATTTGTTCATTGCATCCCTTAATTTCGGTACCAATATATATAATCTGTATGTGTGTATGTACATAGGGTGTTTCGAAACGACACCGAACGAATATATAAAAGTTGTTGCTCAGCTTTTATGTGACACACATAGATAGCTTTTATTGCCAATAGAGCCACATAAAAACGCTCCAGAATAAGTATGAATTAGGCAATTACAGGAAAACTTCGCGTGCCTCACGCTATTTAGGTTCGCAGGTGGGTGACACACCGTGTCGCGTGTTGTAGCTGTCTGTAAACTTACCGACATGCTCTAAGGTAGCTTGCTACTATTAAGAATTTGTTGGACTTATGAATAAAGAAGCTATTCGTTAGTTATTTGTTTATGGGTGTTTAACGTGTTCAAACATTCCGTTATAACAGTCGATGATGGTAAATAAGCTGGTGTACATATGCAACTTAAATCTTTTAGAAGGAAGTTAATGTTAGTGAGATTGAGGATGGACGCATTAAATGCTAAAAAGAATAGAACAATATTAAAGAATTGCAGATAAAGTTAACCGAAACTATGTCTTATGCAATGAGACAAGCATTTTATTTCACTGTGTTGAATAATATTAAGTAAAGCATTTATAAGTGAAAAGGAAGCTGTTGATTTTATAGTAACTGGTTGAAAGCACTGTTCAATTAACATCATAGCAAAATGAGCAACCTTAGAACTGTCCAAGTCATTATCGACTTTTTCTACAAGTAACTGCCCTTTGCTCCATTACCTGGAAGCAAGGCTAGGGACACTGATAAAGAGCAATGCTTTTGTTTTCGTAGACGGTGCGTCCAAATAATAACTTTTGAGGTTCGCACACTAGTGGTTCCAATAATGTAATATTTAACGCTGCATAAAATTATACCTAAGAGAATTTCGAAGCTACGACACCGAAATTCGGACTAGTTAAGTTATAAACCACGAAACGGCCATATTCGTTCGGTGTCGTTTCAAATCAACCTGTGTGTGCGCGTGTATCAGTTGTATCAATTTACTCCGGAGCTAAGAGTTCCAGAGGCTCATGTCTTTTGAAAACGCGCAAATTCATACAACTAGAGGTTAGTTCTCTATGAAAGGGGGAATGTAAGTATTCACCTATTTTGTGGCATAAATTATTGACTCAAAATCTTGGATCTACAATTATTTCTCCACTCATGTCTCAGCATACAACTCGTTTTTGCCCCGTCATTCACTGACAGGGGAACTATCACTATGCTCGCACCTGTACGCACTTGAGAGTTCGATGGCATTATCTCTGCTCTACGTGGGTCTGTTTAACAAAAATGTGGTGAGGAGTATAGCTGGAAGTAATAGAAAATGAGTCTAGAATACGTAAGAACTTACAGGATGATTACACAGCATTTCGCGGGAGGGATTGTTTACCCCTGACGGCAGCGGTTTACACATGACATTCGCAATGAACGCCGTCCCCAACACCTGGGACTGAGCTGACGAGGGATGTCCAGCAGCTACTTGCAAGTGGTCGCATGCTGCACTTTCCAGACTTCAGTTTTGGGCGTTTGTGGTTCGAATCCGCAAGGAGTTTTGGTGCACAAGTTTATATACAGCAGGCATTACACCATCGAATTTTTATGTGCGTAGCGGTGTAAGTATAGTGATAGTTCCCGTAATAATGAAGGTGAAATGGGGCTTCGTCGAAGAAGAATATTACACTATTGAGATTCCACTTTAAAAATGTGCAGGATCAGCTGGCTGAAGAATATCTGTCAAGGTCATCCTTATATGATTTTAAATCCAGCAATTTATGACTCAACTGTACAGAGCCCAAAAAATGCCTGTTTGATTTGAAAGACCCTTAACTTTTTTGGAGAGGCATTCGTCTAAGGTCACCTAAGTCATCTGTTTCTACGGTAAGAATCCTATGCGCCTGTCGATTTCTTAGATTGAGCACTATCGATGACTGAAATTTATTGTAATCATTGTGATTGTTGTAGGTGCTGAAATGTTTGAACCTGAGAGGTTTTGTATAAATCGTACTTTGGGACTGAACCTACAAATTAACACGTATTACACACACAGACACACACACACACACACACACACACACACACACACACACACACACACACACACACACACACACACACACACACACACGCTCGTACGCACGCTCGCTCTCTCACTCTCTCGTGCTCTCGCTCTCTCAGTCTCACTCTCTCTCTCACGGAACAGTAGGAAACATATGCTGATCCATTATTCACTTTGTGGTTAAAATCACTCAAAATAAATTATTAGTAATAACCGAAGTACACTATTCGATCAATATCGGAGAGCTATACACGAACTGAACTGTATTTCAACAGCGGCTGGGAACACGTGCCTGCAATACTGAGTGGAACAACAATGTAGTGGGTTTTCAGTTCAGTGGTAACATATTTATTGTATCACACACTGAATTTGTTCTTGCCTCATCCGAGCAATGCTCGGTGCTTGTATCTATTTTAGTTGTTTTGTACTGCGGTGTTGTAATGCAGCAATGCGCCCAAATGATGAATGACCTTTTTGAAATGAATTTTTCCGTGAGACATCATTGTACCACTTCCGTTGTTGTCTAGATGATTTTCTGACATAAAAAGCTCGAAGAAGCCAATCTTCTTCTTCTTCTTCTTCTTCTTCTTCTTCTTCTTCTTCTTCTTCTTCTTCTTCTTCTTCTTCTTCTTCTTCTTCTTCTTCTTCTTCTTCTTCTTCTTCTTCTTCTTCTTCTTCTTCTTCTTCTTCTTCTTCTTCTTCTTCTTCTTCTTCTTCTTCTTCTTTTTCTTCTTCTTCTTCTTCTTCTTCTTCTTCTTCTTCTTCTTCTTCTTCTTCTTCTTCTTCTTCTTCTTCTTCTTCTTCTTCTTCTTCTTCTTCTTCTTCTTCTTCTTCTTCTTCTTCTTCTTCTCTTCTTCTTCTTCTTCTTCTTCTTCTTCTTCTTCTTCTTCTTCTTCTTCTTCTTCTTCTTCTTCTTCTTCTTCTTCTTCTTCTTCTTCTTCTTCTTATCTTCTTCTTCTTCTTCTTCTTCTTCTTCTTCTTCTTCTTCTTCTTCTTCTTCTTCTTCTTCTTCTTCTTCTTCTTCTTCTTCTTCTTCTTCTTCTTCTTCTTTCTTCTTCTTCTTCTTCTTCTTCTTCTTCTTCTTCTTTCTTCTTCTTCTTCTTCTTCTTCTTCTTCTCTTCTTCTTCTTCTTCTTCTTCTTCTTTTCTTCTTCTTCTTCTTTCTTCTTCTTCTTCTTCTTCTTCTTCTTCTTCTTCTTCTTCTTCTTCTTCTTCTTCTTCTTCTTCTTCTTCTTCTTCTTCTTCTTCTCTTCTTCTTCTTCTTCTTCTTTCTTCTTCTTCTTCTTCTTCTTCTTCTTCTTCTTCTTCTCTTCTTCTTCTTCTTCCTTCTTCTTCTTCTTCTTCTTCTTCTTCTTCTTCTTCTTCTTCTTCTTCTTCTTCTTCTTCTTCTTCTTCTTCTTCTTCTTCTTCTTCTTCTTAACCCTAGTAGTACCACTTATCGCGGTGTTAGGGAATTCTTGTTCCTCTATCCCTTAAGGTCTGAGGAACCGAAGCTCTGCATCTGATAGAGAACCAGGATAGGTGATCAGCCCCATGCCTGGTGTGAGGGTGAGAGAAGTGGATGATAGTATGAGAGCAAGATGAACGATCGGAAAAGTAATAATGGAGCAATTTTTGGAATGATGGCGGAGAAAACCTGTCCCAGCGCCATGTTGTCCGCCACAAATCTCACTTTGCGGTAGTCTGGGATCTAACCTTGGTCGGAGTCGAGCAGTAAAGAAGTCAATCAACATATTAAATTGAAGTTTTAGACCAAAAACATAATTCTAAGTGTAAGAAAAAATTAATTGTATTGTTCTAAACTGCAGTTTAATAAGTATTCAAGTTGTGCAGAGTGCGTTTTTCTATATGCGAATGCAGGCGTGTTTGCCATAAAAATGGATATTAGATTATCATTTATTAGTGTTCCAAACATAAGAATGAATTTTTACTAGTAAAACATTTAAATGTTTTTAAGTATAACGTTGGATATTGCTATAACCAGTTACCGTCTTTCTCAGTACCATCATCTACGAGGCATTTCTAAAATCACTCCAGAATACATCCAGTTAACCTTCCCATGTGGAGCCCATGATTAATTATTATTTAGCAAATCCAAATGAATGCCCGTCTCCAAGAGCACGAGAAGCAGATATCCTTAATGAGCACTGTGTAACAGACATTCCAAATTGAGTTCAAAACGTATTGGAAGTGTAGTAAATAATTAAATCTGTTTAAGTAATTAAATCTGTTTAAATAATTAAATCTGTTTAAGTAAGATAAATTCTAAAGCACGCTGAGAAAGTCAGTGATGACAATGATGGTTTTAATACGAAGAATAAAGTACAATATATAAATATGCATGGCATATCCTTGTATTTCAGTGCCTATGCTTCAAGACTTAAGCAGCTTTTCTCGTTTCTACATCAACCAGCAAAGGTGCATGGTGCAAAATTACTTTCACATCCAATCACATATTATACGGATTACCTAGGTTATTGAATGAGGAGAGAGGAAGATTTCATTGCAGCCAATAGGTGGCCTTTTGCACTCATTTAGCGCCATGGGGAGGGGAGAGAGAAACGCTTACACAGTCCCCTCTTAACAGAAACTTTTGGATAAAATGCAACTTAAGATATATATATATATATATATGCCTCAGCGCAGCATACATTTTTGTCCACTGCTCCCGGCCCGGCAATTACATAAGTTGAAGAAGGCATTGAAATAAGAAACGATGTAAGCTGGTACTTCGTCCAGCGAAGAACACGAAAACGCCCAGCAGTGAGCCGAACGCTCACTAATTTGCCGGCCGGGCTCTCGAGGAAGGTGTCGCCGTGTTCGCTTTTTAGGCGCTTGCTGGGGCTGAGGTGCCTGAGCCGAGCTTTGCTCATGAGTAGCTGGAGTTAGTTCGACATAAGTGGGCTCTGGCGGCATGTGGTGAGTGGTTCTCTTCTACCAGGGTATAATTTTGTATAAATGTGCTTCTTGTTTCTGCCCTGGCGCCAGTACTCATAAATTTGTACTGTTGGGACTTTAATATCCGAGAGACTAAACTCCTGGTTCAGGAAGGGACAAAGATATCAGCCTGAATGTCATGATAAGTTTAAAATAAATAATTCTTAGAACAGATCCACAAATTTTTAGTTAGGCCTTTCTGAAAGGGGCACTCCTTCACCTAGTGTGTGGTATTGCTGCATACTTTCCTAATTTTCTCCATCGGTACCTCATCATCTACCTGTTTAATAGTGTAAGTTTGCACCTTTACCTCTGACGAGGATCCTGCGCAGCAGGATCACCGATCCCTTGAGGGTTGGACTTGAGCCTCAGAGGTATCCCAGAGTCCACTCACTGGGATTAAATAAATACCCTCCAACAAACACTTCCCCTAATTATCCAAATTAGATAAATAACTTCTATTGACGTGTAAATGGTCTATCCCAAATTTATTTATTTATTTATTTATTTATTTATTATTTATTTATTTATTTATTTATTTATTTATTTATTTATTTATTTATTTATTTATTTATTTATTTATTTATTTATTTATTTATTTATTTATTTATTTATTTATTTATTTATTTATTTATTTATTTATTTATTTATTTATTTATTTATTTATTTATTTATTTATTTATTTATTTATTTATTTATTTATTTATTTATTTATTTATTTATTTATTTATTTATTTATTTATTTATTTATTTATTTATTTATTTATTTATTTATTTATTTATTTATTTATTTATTTATTTATTTATTTATTTATTTATTTATTTATTTATTTATTTATTTATTTATTTATTTATTTATTTATTTATTTATTTATTTATTTATTTATTTATTTATTTATTTATTTATTTATTTATTTATTTATTTATTTATTTATTTATTTATTTATTTATTTATTTATTTATTTATTTATTTATTTATTTATTTATTTATTTATTTATTTATTTATTTATTTATTTATTTATTTATTTATTTATTTATTTATTTATTTATTTATTTATTTATTTATTTATTTATTTATTTATTTATTTATTTATTTATTTATTTATTTATTTATTTATTTATTTATTTATTTATTTATTTATTTATTTATTTATTTATTTATTTATTTATTTATTTATTTATTTATTTATTTATTTATTTATTTATTTATTTATTTATTTATTTATTTATTTATTTATTTATTTATTTATTTATTTATTTATTTATTTATTTATTTATTTATTTATTTATTTATTTATTTATTTATTTATTTATTTATTTATTTATTTATTTATTTATTTATTTATTTATTTATTTATTTATTTATTTATTTATTTATTTATTTATTTATTTATTTATTTATTTATTTATTTATTTATTTATTTATTTATTTATTTATTTATTTATTTATTTATTTATTTATTTATTTATTTATTTATTTATTGTTATCTGAAAAGGTTCCCAGAGCCATAGCTCATGCTAGGGAACAGTACAAAAATATATAAAATGATGGCAAACAGCCCTTGACAATACTTATATTACATTTTCATAGTAGGAATGAATTACCGTACAAGAATAACTTATATGAAACATAAAAGATACAGACATTCACTATAACTCAAGAAATAATAGTAACAAAGAACTTAACAGAAAAATAGAAGCTACATATTCTATGGGACATTAATCCATATTAATTTTTAAACAGTTCAGCTTTCAAACCAGCTATAAATGTGTAACACTTTATCAGCTATCAATATATGCCTTCAGTAAATTTTCAGCAACTTTCCTTTTAAAAACTTTTATGTTCCTGCAGCCTTTCAGTTCCAGTGGCAGCGCATTATATAAGTTGATAACGTGTGAGGTTAAGCTGTTCAGGCCATAAGTAGAAGTGTTCACTGTTGGTTTTGTTAAGTTTCCATTATTTCTTGTATTATATGTATGTGAGGAGCTTTCAAATGTTAGATTGGACTTTAGAAGATTATTTTTTATTTTGTGGAGATATATTATCAAGGACAACTCTATGTTTAGTTGTAATGGTAAAATGTTAGTTACATGGTAGAGTGTTTTTGTGTTTGTTCTAAAGGGTAGATTGTAGATTATTTTCAAGGCACGATTTTGAAGTACTTCGAGGTCATGAATTAAATATTTAACAGAGTTACCCCATAAGATGTTTAAGTAATCCAAATGAGATTGAATTAAAGCATGGTAGATACTTCGTAAATGATTTACACTGAGTCCTTTCAATTTCAGCCTGTGAATTACAGCTAACACAGGAAGAATCTTATTTTTTACATGCATGATATGGTCCTTCCATGTGAGCGTACTGTCTAGAATCAAACCTAGATATGTGATTTTTGTTACTCTTTCAATCACTGCGTTTTTAACATGTATCTTGTTATTTACTACTGGTACGTATGATCTTTTATGAAATAACATGTATTTTGTTTTACAGACATTTAATGTTAACTTATTGCCCTTAAACCAGCTATTCAATGCATTCAGGTCTTGCTGTATGTCATATATCAGCTGGTGCTCAGAGTTATCTATATATAACAAACATATATCATCAGCAAACATAGTCAATTTACCTTTTAGTCTTAAACATCCTATGTCATTTATAAAAATTAGGAATAATATAGGACCTAATACAGAACCTTGTGGAACACCATGATGAATTACTGATAGAGAACTGAAAATGTTGTTCATATTTACAAATTTTTTCCTATTACTGAGATAATTCTGAAACCAGTTGAGAGGAAGTCCTCTTACACCAGCATACTCAAGTTTATTTAGTAATAAAGTATGATCTACAGTGTCAAAAGCCTTTTTTAGGTGAATAAATAAACCAGCAGCTAAACGATTTCTATCCAGAGCTCTTTGAATAGGTACGATAATATCTACCGTGGCAGCAAGAGTACTAGATTTGTTAATAAATCCATACTGATGATTGTGAAAAAAGTTGTGTTTTTCTAGATGCTGTAATAACCTAACTTTTACTACTTTTTCCAGAATTTTGGCAAATACAGGAATAATACTTATTGGTCTGTATTTATCCATAATTATTCTATCACCTGTCTTATAAATTGGGACAACTCTTGTGATTTTACAACAACCTGAACTAAGTGATAAATTAATAAAGGTTACAATGTGTGGAACCAAACTGTACTTGCACTTTGTTAACAATTCATTTGATAAAATATTTTCTGTTTTATTACCTTTGTTTTTTATTGTTGCTATCATTTTTAGAACCTCATTATTATCTGTTGGATATAGAAAAAGACTATTTGGTACTGAACTATAAGGTGGTGGAGTATATTGTGTAGTTATACATATCTTCACTAACTGATCAGCTATATTTACAAAGTATTGGTTAAAACATTCACATATTTCTAATTGATTTACTATTTTTGATTACCTACCATTATTGTTTCTATTTGATTGCAATGTACTGGGGTTTTATTTCTTAAGATTCCATTTATTGTCATTCATACCTTTTTTGGATCATAGGAGTTATTCAGTTTATTTGAGTAATATGCTTCTTGAAGTTCCCTTTTCATTTCATTTGCACACTTTTTGTACAGTTCAATTGCTATCGGAGAGGGAATTTTGCATTTTGTTTTGCTATACAGTAAGTTTTTCTTTTTAACTAGAGCCAAAAAGTTACTATTAACCCATGGTTTATGTGTCAGTTTATTTGACACAACCTTTCTGCACCTGTAGGAGCAGACAATGTTCATTTACAAAGAATTTATAAGTAGGTAAATTTGATTCTTTTGCGACTCAGGTATATTAAATATATCGTTATGAATGTTGTGCAATACCTTAAGTCCCATTCGCTATACTTCATAGTCTTTTAAATGTAAGTTCAAGCATTAAACCGCTGTATTATAGTAAGGCACTTTCCACATACAGTCTCTCAAACCACCATACTCAAGATCAGTGGTAGGTTACTATCTACTACAGTGGTATGTAGATATTGCACAGATGATTCTTCTAGATCTGTGAACTGACATCAGCAAGAATGGTAATTGTGTAATTTTATGTTGATATTTTTGGTTTCATATTAAAATCTATGGTAGGTATAACACGGAAATTGTTAATTTCCTTAATGTTTGTCTCCAGTGCGTTTGTAGAATGTGATCGTGGATGGTTAATTTATGAATTCAGGGATATTTTCGACACTCGAGGTTAGTTGCATAAAGAAAAGTTGGGATTGTTTCCTTTCCTAAGTGATGATAACACCAACAACAATAATAAGGATAATTATAATAATAACGATAATGATAATAATAATAATGATAATGATAACAATAATGATAGTAATAATAATAATAGTAATAATAATAATGATGATAATAATTTTTGGTGAGGTCCAATTGAATACACTGGCTAATTGTCAAAGAGACAGAAGCTCTATATGAGTTATAGGAAAGCAATTAAAAGGAAGGAAATGACTATTAATTTTATTGGTAATCTCTTCAGAACGAAGGGTGCTCCTCTTCTAGAAAAAAGTAATTAACGCAAATGTCTTGAAATTAAAATGTACTTATACTTTCCACATCATGTTATGCATAAATATATCTTTCAACTATCAAAGTAAATATACCTTAAAGATATATCTTAGCACATAACAGAATCCGCGCATTAATATAAAATAAAATATGAAAGTTATTTCTTTATTTTTCTGACCTTATGTCAGAATTGATAAGTTGGGCAAACACTAAACTTCTTATGCAAGTTTTGCACCTTTATAAGAATGTAAGGCGAATAATTCTATGAATTAGCCCAACGTAAATCGTGATTTATTGAAACGTTGTTGCATTTTGAAGAATAGTTCAAACGGTTTAAGGTAAAGATATCAGATGTTTTGAGATATTGATGTGAAAGAATGTGGATCTTCAATTGTCTTTAAACAGGTCCTTAAGTTCTTTTATTCTTGTTGAGTATTACATAACTAAGTAACCATAGTAGATGGAAAATATTGCTGTACCTACGAGTAGGTACTGATGCTTTCTAGTACCAAAAGTTCTGTTTCGTCTATTATTCTCCCTGTCGCTTATAATTTTAAGCGATTATAATGTATTATGTTTCACAAAATAAATACCCAACTTGTGTGAAGCGTCACCTATTTCTCAAGAGTTCTTACATACATGGTTTGAAAATTAAATTTGTCATATATTTCTCTTGCTGTTCAGAGAAGATGCTAGCCATAGGCTACCTCGCAGTTTTTAAAATAAATATTACAGTAATCATTCTACATTAACGGGAATATGTTGCAAATTCAGTTTCAGAACACCTATAAGAAAATGTTACTATTGTGTTTCGATTAAGCAGCAGACAAGTGTTGGGTGCTTCGCTTTTGATTATAAACTTAATCGGCATCATCTTGTTACTACACTTAGTATAACTAAACTTCTTAAGCTTGTGAATTGCTGAAAATAAGAGAAGGAATACGCCTACTTCAACTGGCAAACATCCCTCCGGAAATTAATAGTATTTCCCTTTAATTACACAAAACATCTCTCTATAAATCTCGAAGACTATTAGCCTGTTAAAGTATTTACTTCGATTATGCATTGTTAATGTTTGCGTTAGCTAACAGTGGATATAAGGAAGCATTATATCTTCTTAATATTAGAAGGCCTCGATAATTAAAGGCAGTAAAATCATTTTAGACATTTCTAGTGAACTCAACTTGATTACATTCCGTTGTATTTAGTGATGCAATAATACTACACTAATATCATTCTACTTGAGAATAAAACGCAAAACATCACACACAAATTAATTTATTACATTTAATTATATTAATAGTCACAAAAGGCATTGTTTCAGGAACTAGGTGCTAGTCAATAAAGTGATTAATGATATACTTATTAGTAGAACAAACTCAGTTGTAGATTACATTAACGTGAAGCAGTTGTATACTCCTAGCAGCGTTGCCATTTTATATTTCCAAGTTCTTTAAAGTGTTGCATGTCCCCATTAATTCTCTTTCTAGAAGTGTGCCTTTGCCCTGATTCTCCATTGCTATTAAAATCTTTAGAAAATTTAACATGTTTAGTTAATTTCCATTCCAAAAAATAAGCATACGGGAGGCATGATTCGAACCACCAACAGTCGACACTTTTGAATCGCACACATAACAGCGCAGCGATCTTGACCTTCCTCAGTTGGCAATTTTCGTTTTTTTTTTTTTTTTGTTTGTTTGTAATTTACGTCCTCCAACGTTAAGTCATATCGGACGGTGAATGAATTGGGCAATTTTCGTTCTATATATTAATATGATATTAAGTTCTTTGGTAAACAACAGGTTTTACAAAACATTTTGTAGAAATCCACCCTTCTCTTGTTCAACGTATTACATTACACGTGTGGCACTATACAGAGCATTTTGCAATATTCCAAGAAATTGTTATTCCAAACATTGATTGCATGCAATCAGCAGACAATTCTTATGCGTTGAACAGGAAAACGGCGGACATCTTTCCAATGTTCTATAGGCATTATGGCATGTTGTTTCTTTTCCTATCTGAAATAAAAGTATTATGACTTTTTAATATTTAAACATACTGTTGAACGACCCTATACATTGCGTTTTGAAAGTGCTGTGCACTTTAGGCTACGGATGTAGATTACTTGGAAGTTTACAAAGTCTTTGCTGCGGTTTTTATCACCTAAAATGTTAATATAAATTGGCATAACTGATTTTTAATATATACCCTTTTTTACTTCTTTCCATCACTGCCTAACATTTATCTGTATAGTTTAATCAATACTTGATAAAATGTAATCAAACCGATAAGTGTAGGGGTCAGATATTCAATGTATTTTAAAATTACAATGTTTTCAATTGAGTAAAGTATTTTTCCTGCTGAACATATCTTTCCACAAAGTGATACATACACATATTTAGCATAGTAGAGTTTTGCACAACAATTCTCAGAAACATCCGCATCTCATAATGCAGTTCAGCTTATTGGAAATTCGAGAGATTGGACCAGTGTTAGATGCCAACGACCTGTAAGGCCAGTTATACTAAACGCACATTAGTCCTTTATTGTTTAATGAATCCTTTATACAGTGGACGTTATTGGTTAATGATCCTACATTTTGTTAGCCAGTAAGAGGAAGACGATATCAACTAATCATGGTTTCCACAAGATGTCACTACTGCGCACATAGCAAACAACACTGTGTGTCTTCTGAAAGAGCTTATTGAGGAACTTGCCATCTCTAAATACTTCTGGTCCCCTCGCTCATCGGATCTTACTCCACCTGATTATTTTTTCCCTTGGGGAGTAGCAAATTCTGTAGTGTATCGCTGTTACGCTCGCTTTGCACTTAAAAACCGAAATAACCGTATGTGAGAAGCGTATCACAGACACATCTTTAGAAGATAAAAGAAAAATTAGCCAATACATTTAGGTGGATCCAGCTTGTTTATTCGTCCTTGGACGATATTTACAATATACACAACTGCACAGTGATTTTCCCAGCACTCTGTATCATTTTAATTACTTTCTCTTATGGAGGTTTTTAATGCCTCAAAAAATTAAGTATTAAAGGAACTTATTAATATGTTTGATAATAACCCATTCTACTGGTTTATAAGCAGCTGATGTTACCTCTGCCCCGTACATATAACGAAATGCGTCTTATCCTTTTCCAAAAGATTATCGTGATTAGCTCGAAATTAATAGTAACACAAATTTTATAGAAGTATTTGTAGGATTTAAATTGAATTTTCAGTAGAAGTAGTCATGTAACTATTATAGATAACATCCTCTCCTTTATGTGGTATATTTTACCGTTTTGATATGCTTCGGTTTACAGTGCTCTATGCATTTCTAACATGTATACCATGTTGTCACAGATTTTGCTTGTAAATGCTGGCTGTATTAATTGCAAAGGCAACAAGAGGGCTCTTGCGGAATGCTACGGTCCTTACATCTGCGTCACTTTCAGCAGGAGTAAACAAACGCTCAGCTGGTTTATCACAGCCATTAAGATCCTTTGATGACTAACGCGGTTAACGCTTGCAATAAAACTACTAGCACCATATGCTAACCCAGGCTTACTTCATTACTGCACACAATTAATTTAAAAATTCCTCGAAATTTACTGCGTTTTTTTCCCCCTTCTTCTTCTGGTTTTGGTCTCTAGTTGGACAGGTTTTATGTTGTACTTCAAGAAAGCGGTTTAAATATGACACTGACGACGTAGTTTCTATGCTGTGGAAAAGGAATTTTACTTGCATTAATTGCGAATAAACCTGAGTGAAGCTTTGAATGTTAAGCATTTTCTCTCGATTAAAATGCATCTATTTTACACAAACATTTGTCAATTTCTCTCTGTTTACATGTGTTTCAGTAACCGTTTGCTGATATGCTATGGGAACAAGGTACTGCATTAAATAATTCCCATTCTTCTCACGTTATGACGTAGATATATCGAGACCATTTGTGAATGCTTGCTTAGTTAGATTAAGAAGGTCGTAGTCCCTAACGAATCCAGTAGGACGACAATCCTGACGTTGGCTATCCTCCCTTACGCATCTTCAAGCTACAGATCCTGTAAGAACGAGCCATTCCCCAGGAAGAAGCCGCAGCCACCAAGCCAAGCGCCATTAAAAACTATTTCCGTAGCGAAAATTCCATTGTCCCACCGCAACGCTCCAATAGAAGTCACCTGGTGTTTCATTTCTGAAACATGTGAAATGAAACAGAAAATGATGAGGAAAAGAAGGTGCTGGAAGGGTAACTACCCTAGCATTCGCCTATGAACCTGGAGAAACCACGAAAATGGACATGCTCACAATGATTTTGCTGTCGGGAATCGAACCTGGACCTCTAGAATGCGACCTCAACTTACCGTGAAGTTGTAAAATACCAACCAAACCAACCTTATTAGGCCCCTTTCGTAAATGAATATATCCTAAAACCTTTCGATTTGACTCGGTCATACTTTATTTGTATTAGATTCGATTTGCATTATTTGTACTTGTGGAATTTATCTGTAAGCTAATTTCTTTCAACATTCCTGTAATACTGAGCAGACAATGCAGAGGGGTATAAAATCGATACAAGACAAAAAAGTGGGGGGGGGGGGGGGAGAGAATAAGACCAAGAAACTTATTAACACTTGTGTAAAGGAGCAATATTGGTTTATAAATAGCACATAGATATGTAAGCTGTATAGTGTATACTATAGGTAAAGAGCGGTCGGACCCGTGACTGTACTCAGCGCGTCTGGTTCCATTCTCCGAGCGCCGACTTCACCTCTCGAACCTAGGATCTGCTCTTGATTAAGACTATTTCCTATGCGACCATAGGAATATAGGAGTATGACCATATGCTCTTAGTTTTAAGACCTCTCCCGGTAAAGTATTTCTAATTACACCCCGATGCTTTTCTCTGACATCTAACGTAGCTGAGCCTGGCAGGGGACCCATCTCGAAAACACACAATTTGAACCATCCAGGGGATAACACCTGAAAGTAGTTAAGATCGAAGTGACAATGGAAAATGGATAAAAAGGAGTTCAAGGAAGCTTCCTGCAACCGCATAAGGGGTCTGAAAAGACGTAGCGCCCCTCAAAGCAGTTTTGAACAGGAATTTATCATGATAAACATTGTGGTCCGATCTTCACTGCTCCTTACAGATTTTACCCTTTTACTGTAATGAACGTAACCCATGGCGTAATAGCTCAAAGAGGGCCTGAGCCTGCCGCCAGCATCTCGGGACCCCAGCCGAAAAAATAACTTTCTAGATCAGGGTTCGCTACCTAGCGTAGCTCCTCAATATCCTCACGATGCTGAGTGGGCACCGGTCATATACCTGGAACTTACCTTATCCGCACCTCCCAGGGCTGGGATCGATCCTGGTTGCATTCCGGACGCAGGGAATCAAAACACACGCTCTAGCCCAGTGCGCCATGGCGCAGGACCTTTACTGCAATAAGCCGTTACTACTTTAGCACTATAGAAAACATCAGTATCTCGAAAACATCGATTGTTGTTATTTACTCAGTATAGGTCACAGAAACAAGCAAATGTGGTGCGAATCGCACGTATTACTTATTTCCGTTCTCTCTCTCTCTCTCTCTCTCTCTCTCTCTCTCTCTCTCTCTCTCTCTCTCTCTCTCTCTCTCTCTCTCTCTCTCTCTCTCTCTCTCTCTCTCTCTCTCTGTCTGTCTCTCCTTTTTCCTCTCCATTGTTTGTAATGACAGAATGAAAAGCAACTATAGTCATAATATAATTGGATGATTGCACACAGCAAACGCTTCTAGTGTTCCTTTGGGTATGCATGTGATTTTAGTTTAAGAACATAATTTCTAGTTATTTTATGTTAATACATTGACAAGAAGTTTCTAAATGTCCTACAACAGCAAGAAATGACCTAATTTATGGATGGCGTGGTCAGTAACGCGAACAACCAACAATGGCTTCCATATCACGAAACAAATGTAGCACTTGGCAATTCCGGTATAAAATACCCTGAATTTTTAGCAGAGGTCTGAGACTCCCGTAGCACGCTAAATTGGTAATGACTATGCACCGTTATAACCACTACTATGCATTATCAAGCTACTATGGCTATATTTGCTACGAACTTCTACGAGGGTAATAATAAAGGTACAGAGGTATGTTTTAGAGCTGGCGCTTGACCTTGCTCGGATGTGCACGAGTGATGTCATGCAAAACGGTGGTAGAGGTAAGATCTCTGCTTTCACCAGCAGACTGCTAAGAGCAAGTGGACTAGATGACAGACGACTAATCTGACACCCCTTTTTCTTACAAATAAACAAGTGGACTCAACCATAAACTACTGCGCAACATTACGTGATACGCCACGTCTAAAAAATACCTCGGTATATAGAGATTACTTTGCAGCTTATTTTAGTTCTTGTTATAATTACTGGATTTTACACGCACTTTCAACTGCGTGGATATTCACTGCTACTGAATCGGCATCACACCGATTCATTTTTTTTTTTTTTTTTTTTTTTTTTTTTTTTGTAATTTACGTCCTCCAACGTTAAGTCATATCGGACGGTGAATGAATTGGGTGAAATGGCGCTCAAATGAGCCCAGGGTCCATGGAGCTTAGAATTACCTGACATTCGTCTTGAAGGATAAGGGAAAACCCCGAAAAAACCTTATCCAGGTAACTTACCCTGACCGAGATTCGAACTCGGGACCTCTTGAACGATATTCATTTTTTTAATCGCAGTATACTATCACCTATAATGAACACCAAACATTGGACCAAAAATATTTCTGGAAAGATTCATTTCGGGGCAATGTTATAGCTATATCTCCCGAAATGTTTCGAATGAGCTGTGACTGATTTTCATTTAGGAATTTTGAAATGGCCGGATAAGAAAACATAACGATTTATGCGCATGTGTAGGTAACACTCGACGCCAGGTTGTACAATCTATAATTATATTATCATAATAACTAAAGGCCGGAGAGACATGCGTTCGCATGCGATACAAGGTAGCTGGACACAGAGTATGAATGACGTCAGATTTACACCACGACCATCAAATGTACATACGTCGAAAACAACGTAACGTAGTACTCTGCGAGCTAGTGAAGCGTTACCTTGCAAGTGTACGCAGACGCAAGGTCAAGGTGTAGTATAACGCGACTATTTTGTTTCCTCTCACTGTGAGGCGGTTCTCGTGCTCTGGCTGTACCAAGCTGCAGTTGTTTAAATGTGCAACCAATAACAGTACAGTCCATGTGAAGTATACATATGGAAAAACGCACACGCCTGCGGCCTTTAATAATAATATATAATCTATAATAATATTATGCAGGACCATTTGCGTTAACCCAAGAATCGAATGTACCCTCCAATGGCTGGAGTAGAGTTTCTTTTATCCCGCTACCACCCGGTAGCACACGATTCATATCTAACTTATCCCAGACATCGGAATATCTCCACCATACAAAGTTGTTATCGCCTTAGTGCCGCGGGCACATTAGTTACGACGTCAGCCTGATAATAAAATGGACTAGACATAGAATCTATTGCATACTGCTTAGCATTTGCGCACAATTTAATGCCTAGCCATTTAAATTGCCATTTGAGTTTTGTCATTTCTTTAAAGTGCTGTCGCTATTCAGCCCTCTGGTGCTCTGTCGTGATGTTATGGAAAGAGTATAAGATTAGGACTAGCATATAGCAGACTCTATTAATCATCTGACTACTTATTCAATTACTCCAGCTCTCTTTACCTACAAGAAATATGTAATATAATTAATTAAAGGTCTATATTAACAGTTGCGTAAGAATTGTGTGTGGAATTTATACAAAATTAAGTGTATTGAGTAGCGAACGCCATGTGAGCGAAACCAAATGTTTTGCCAGCGGAGCGCGTCTAGGAGCTTGCCGAATAGGATTGGCGTCTCCGGTGTCGATGTGGTGGAGCACTCGGTCCGTGCGGCCGTAATCGCTATTACCTTGGTCGAAGACACGCTGTTGTGGTTTTAGCAGTTGTCGAACCCTTTCTAGTTGTTCTGCGGTCAGGTGGTCGGCCGCCCTCTCCAGTAAGCATTCCAGGCGGGGCCCAAGCTGTTGCGTTGGCCCCGGCTCCTTGGTCTTGCCTATTGCCGTAACCCTGACAACGGGCTCGCACGTCCCCAACTCCGTCCCGGCCTGGACCTCGTGATCGGTGTCTTGGGTTGAGCAGACTCACTGGCACCACCTCTCGGTACGGCAACAATGTCCTTCTACACAGAGTCCGTGCACAGGCCTTCTAGTCTAGCATCAACTTCTTTGTCCGCTGGCCTTCCAGTCGCGCCACCACCACCACTTCGCTTCACACGGGGACAATCACGCCTTCTCTCACAATGACCCTGCAGATTCCAAGGCATTCTTCGAGGTGCCGAAGTATCACCTCTTCTCCATTGAACCGGAGAACCTTCCTGGCGACGTCGACCTTCGCCTCGTGGCTCCTGAGGTCCTCCAGTCCCAATATCACCAACTCAGCCACCTCCGCGACGAACACACGCAGACGCACGGCACTCCCTCCAAGATCAACTGCAGCAGTGTCACACTCTCCACAGGCAAGGTGTCGTTCGAGGCTGTAACTAGCTAGTATGGTTGGCACGGTTGGCAAACCCCTGGCTACATCGGGTCTGATGACGGTCATAGCTGTCCCGGTGTCCACAAGCAGTGGCACGGCCTCCCTTTCACCAAACAGTCCGCGATTAGGCTGCCATCCGAACGTTGGCTGACGGCGCGCAGTGTCTTGAGGGGATGGTGGCGACGGTGGCGACCTGCCCCTCGCCACGCTGACCGTTACTCGTTCTTGTGGTTGCTCTCCATGGTGTGGGCAGTCTCTCTCCAGGTGTCTTGGTCGGCCACACCCCCAACGCAGGCCAGTTGGTCTTCGTTGGCGTAACTGGGCTGGTCTTCGGTCTCCATTGTAGCGGATATTCCTTGTCTTCATGGTCATGGTAGTGGTCACCCTGGCTGCTTCCATCCTTAATACGGCCGTTAGCGTCTCGTGCATGGTTTTGTAGTCGCCGAGCATTAATCGCTTACGTATCTCGGCATCGCGTACCACGTCGACGAAGGAGTAGATGGCTTCTCGAGATACGAATTCGGGTGGGAGGTCGACCAAGGCTCTGCTGGTCAGCTCTTCGATTGCCAGGGTGAACTCCTGCAGCGTCTCCTCTGGCTGCTGTGTCCTAGATTTCAGCTGGCTGCGGTAGGCTGTGGCTAAGCGGTGGTTTCCGAAACGGTTATCCAGGGCCTCCCAGATGTCTTTGGGCTCCGCCGCTATCTACACCGTGTTCGAAAACTCTACGGTCCGTGTCTGGAGCCTACTTATTAGCTGTGTGGCCTCTTCTTCTGGGGACCACTTGTTGAGCTTGGCCACTGTGTCGAATTGGCGCTGGAAGACTTCGTTGACGTGTCGTCGTACTTCGGTGGTTTGGCGCGCGCAGTTGGTGTATCGCGTCCCGGCGCTTCGGCCTTTAGATGTTTAATTCTTCTGCTGACGATGTTCTCTACCACGACGTTCAGGACTTAAGTGTTGCTGTCGGCCTTTCCCTCTAGGACGTTAACGCGTTTCGCCAAGTCTTCGACGTGCTCGTCCACTTGACTCATCCACTTGCCCAGCTCCGCGACGTCATCCCTCACGCCGACTAACTGTTCTTCAAATTTGGCGGCGAGGGCCTCGTTCGCTGCCTTCATTTCGGTTAATTCGGCTTTCACTTCGGGCATCTTCGCGGCCAGGTTATTATTTGCCGCTTGCGTCTTCGCATCAAGGGTGTCATTCGCTGTTCTCATTTCTTTCAGCTCTTTTAAGATCTGTGCGAATGCAGCTCCCATCGTCGTGTTGCACTCCTGACACCAATTATGACTTTGTGGGTTCGTAATTATAAAGTCTTGTTTGCAGAAATTTAAATGCTCTTTGTCGCAGTAAACCGTAACTGTGTACATCCCTTGCAGTAAAGGGACTTGACAAACACAACAGCAGTCTTCAAGGTCATCTCGTTCGCCCCGCTGCACTTAAACAACCGAAAGAAATCACTGCGGTACACTTCAAATGTCCACTGTCGCAATAACCATCACACAACTCGCACAACTACAACTCACCACTGACTCCGCTCCAACACTTTCATCCAGTCATTGTTGTAGAATGCAGTCGATCGTTCGATAACAATCACGACGCAACGGGAGAAAGGCGGTACTATCTCTGTCTCTTTGTCTCTGTTGGTTTCTCTCTCTCGGGAAGCGTTTAGCGCTGCGCGCCAGTATCTCTCTGCCCACGCATAGCTCCGGCTTTTCGTCGGCTCCAACTAACAATGCGATCGGCGACAGTAATCAGCATGTGTTAAGAGTGGAGTCAGTTGCTAGTCAGTTGCTAGTCAGTTGCTAGTTGAGTTGCTAGTTGAGTTGCAGTTGTGGAGTGTAAGAGTTGTGTGACGATTATTGGAACTGTAGAGCAGCGAATTCTTTTGTTTATATGCAGCTGAGGATACGACCTTGAAGACATCTGTTTGAATGTCACGTCATTTTTACTGCTGCAAGGGGTGTAAAAAGTTACTTATTACTGCAATAAAGAGTATTTTAAATTTCTGCAAACAAAACTTTTAATTCTACGAACCCGCAAATTCACATAATGTTTACAGTTTTCTCGGTATGTATTTAATGGTCTACGATTCTTTGGTTATTTCTCTTTCGCAGGAACCTGTTTCTTTTATAGGTCTAATATTTGAATGCTATTTCTGCAAGCTTTATTTAACTAAGCAGTTTTCGCTTAATTTGAAATGTTTCCTTGGCAAAGGTTTATTGTGAATAACGTAAGTTGGATTGAATTAGTTTTATATAAGTACTAAAATAATACAAATTTCTAGCATACAGAATAACCGAAGTACACTTAAATGTAAAGAAAGAGGATGTCCTCCTCTAAAACGAACCGTGATCACATGAATCAGTAAGCTGCACCGTAAACAATTTCTACGTAAGTGAGTATATTTAGTAGAAGAGTAGCTTGATTCTAGGCGCAGCATCCATACAGCGCGGCGTCCTTGAAAGATGGACGTGGAGTACATTCCGGATATTCCAATGAGCCAATATTTATGTTCGCCTAACCTTGTTGCGAAATATATTCAGACGCTGAATTTTGGTGCAAAGCACAGTTCAATGTTAATCTGAATCTGCCTCCAGTACATTATATGCTGTGTCTTCCTATGTATACCTATACCTAAAGGTATATGATGATATTAAAAGAGTTAAGTATCAGTTCTGAGAGTCAAATTCTGTTTACATGACAAAGTGTAATGCAAATCACAATGAAACACACTATCTCCGGTACAGCAGGCTAATATGAGAGTCTTCAAGAAAAATATGTCTTGAAGATGTCGTATCTCTAACAGCCCATTTGGTTTTAAACCAGGAGCCCTGTCACATTCGAACGAGGCAATAATAGGTAAATGGTGGAATTTGTTTGTAGAATATATTCCGTCTGGTCTTATGTGGTTTCTCTTTGTGTATTATGTATATTTAATACTGTTTAACGCCCACTCTTGCTGCATGTGGCACCACAGGCGATGGACAATACCAATGAATTATATAGAATTATAATTGAGGAAGAGCATTTGGGAAGAAAACGGCCAAGTTTAGGGTAAATCTTCGGCATTTTCCGAGTATAACACTGAGGAAAGATTGGAAAAATTCTCTGCCAGGGCGAACGATATTCCTGGCGGTTTTTGAATCTCAGATTTACCGTTCACGAGTCCGTCTCTCGATGCCGATTTCTTCTTTATGATCTTACTTTACATTTGAATCAGTCAGTTGGGAAACACCTAAAACCAATAAAAGCTTGCTAAAATAAAAATAAGTTTAAAATAAGTGTTTAATGTGTAAATCTTCGTTAATTATTTATACCTAATTTTGATGACGGAAATGTCGAGCATGCTGTTTCGCGTTTAATACTGTGTAATATGTAGTGCATGTACCGTATTATCATATTACTACCAATGCATACAGCGCTACACGCAGAATTAAAATTAGTTAACTTCTCTTTTAAATATTCTTCAAGATCCTTAGGAAAGATAATCTAAAGCATCTCTTCTTGACTGTTTATTGGTAGAACAAGCCCTCTTCTGTTCCTCTTTTGTTTGCTGTTACTACTCCACGCCATCGTGATAATATCATCAGTCTACGCGAACTAGTAAAGCATTGCCTTGAAAGTACATGCAGGCGTAAGGTCAAAGTGTAGTGTAACGTGACTGTTTTGTGTCCTCTGGCTGTGAGGCAGTTGTCATATTTAGGAATACCTGCCTGCAGTTGTTTACTTGCGCGACCGATAACAGCACAGTCCGTGTGCAGTGTATTTATGGAAAAAACGCACACGTCCCCGGCCTTTAGTAATGATTTACCTGAGCTCTTCGGGTCTGAATATTCGGTGCTAAAATCGCTTGGTTGTAAAAATAAGTACACACATTATACACACCTTGCAATGGTGGAACTTATACCTTTTAAAATGACACCTATTCAATTATAAGGGGCTGATCCCCCATAACCTACTGTATAGGGCTGCTGAAAACCTGAATATATTTTATTACTTTTAAAATTCGAAAATGTCATTACTGTGCTACAACTGTCTTTATTGTATTTAGTGGTTTAAGTAGAACCAAATACACAAAATCTGTAAGAACCGACGATGCATTACAGAAGATTAGCTGATGGGATGCAAAATACTGTGATGAGGCTGATATTTGCTTTGTGCAGGATACACCGACGTTAATAGGGATTATATTGCAGTCCTTTGAACAGCCTCAATCTCTGTCTGCAAATTACTGCATAATATATTGTAACTACGCAATTTCATGTTGGTCGCAGAATAAAATAAATAGTGCAATGAAAGTTATGCTACTAATTGCTTTAATGGAAGGAATTCAGTGTTGTAAATTACAGTGGCGCTGCCTTAGTCATCCGTGAATTTCAAAGTATTTGACAAGATTTTGAACGCTACAAAGTTCAGAATTTTAATCAAAATTTTAGAATTTTCAGAATTTTAGATAGTTATCTAAACCACTACTCGGCCTTTCGGATATGCAGCATTTCCAGTCGGGAGGAGTTTACTTCTCCATGGAATATCATGAGATTTTGTATCCATCATTAGGAGTAATCAGAGTTTTACAAAATTGCAATTGCAAGGGCTAAGGGAAGGAATAATAGAAAAATCCTTTACATCATCATACAATAATTTAATTTAGAATAGGAGGGGATATGTAAATTACATTAATTATTCATTTGAGTTTAAAACGCAAACTTCTGTGTTATAAGCCAACTAGTGTTTTACATTACTTTCATCGATTTGGTAAACGATTTTTACTCCAAAATGTAGGTTTAGTTTACATATTCAAACCATTCTTTATTGGCTTTATTAAGCGTTTTCGCTGCTGTAAATTTAACCTTTACGTTAACTTGGTGTACGTACATCCTTTAACTCATCATTCCTGTATTAGTTATTAACACGTTACTTACAAATGATTATCGACTTCTAATAGCACAGTAGTGTTGTCTCCGCCTCCTATTATTCATTTCTTGATTTTTATTACTAAATAGTGTTATGATTCTTATTCTGTTGCAGCTGTAGTAATTGTTCACTTATTCCTACATCAGAGAGGATCAGAGAGTCTACAAAACAGCATTATCTAATCAAAAGCATTTCTGTACACGATTTACTGCCATTTATACTACTACTACTACTACTACTACTACTACTACTACTACTACTACTACTACTACTACTACTACTACTACTACTACTACTACTACTACTACTACTACTACTACTACTACTACTACTCCTACTGCCGCTGCTGCTGCTGCTAATAATAGTAATAATAATAGTAATAATAGTAATAATAATAGTAATAATAATAGTAATAATAATAAACCAGCGTACAGATTCTGATACATGTCATTTTTAATTCTTGCATCATAGTCATTGCTGACGTGGGTCCCAAATTATGATAATGGGAATTTCTTTACATAAATTGTGGTCTTTTGCGCCGTTTTTCTATTATATATCTCTTTTTTTTCCATTCTGATCAATATTTTATGATTTTCGTACCCTTTCTGTCATTATTTAGTACGCAATTTTCATGCACTTACATTGAGTGTATAAAGGATCTTACATTATCGATACTTTCTATACGGATAACTTTTCACACATCATAAATTTTACTATTCAGCTGAGAAATAAAAGTAACTTAGCTCGTCCTTTACCCACACTCTTGGTGGGGTTTCGCGTTCCTATTCGGTGATAGTCTGGAAACGCTGTTAACGCATGGAAACTTGGCTATTATCATGGAGTAGATTTACTTACATTTATTAATTTATGTTCCAGACCAGGAATCCAACAGCTTAGTTTTCCATTTTTCCTATTAATAAATTTTGTAGTCAAGTTCTATTGTCTATATCTTTACGTCATGAATAATCGTTTGCATCATTTATTTTGTACAATCCCTATAAAGCTATGACAAGTTGAGAAACCATGAGACTCTCACACATAGTTTTTATTAATAGTTTGCTGCTTGAAAATTTGGCACGTTGTGCCCTTAAAACTCATAGGCATATAATTTGTTACGAAGCTCCTGGGGAGTCTGTATGAGGTCCATGGCCGTGATGAAGTAATACCCCTCTTGAGTGTAGATGAGGTTTTCCTGGCTCATCTTCAAGCGTGGCACAGACCGCTGGAACGTTTCCAATACGTTGAGAATTAACTCCATGCAGCAGCATCATCATCGCCTGAATTGTAATGTCGAATATATCAAAGTGAGACACCTCACGTGGGCGGATGGTCTTTGCAACTTGCTACCCATATAGACCACGGAACTCCCTGCCTTCTCTCTCCCTCTACGTTTGCTCACTTGTTTACTCTCTCGTTCAGACCTTGTTTGTCCATTTGCAGATACATAAATAAGTAAAAGCAGACGAAGCCACGCAAGCCTGACAAGAGAAGGATTTCAGAAACATTATTTCAAACGTTTACGTGGTCACGCATACAAAGGCAATGAAAAGTGTAAAGTGATTTATCTCGCTTATTTAACAAGTTAGGGCATTCATATTTCTTCGCAAATGTAGATGAGTCATTTATAAAGTAATTAACATGGTGATATATGAAGTAATGGGCACACATGGAAAACTGAATAACAAAACAATTAATTTCGTACTCCATAGAAAAGATGCCAACTGGTCACTCGAATTATGTTCCCGAAATTGACCTCTACTGAAGCAGTATGTTGCAGGAAGAGCCTAAGAAGGTAAATGAAAAGCAGTTGTATGTTGAAAATTTGCAGAAATGTAGTCAATTTTATAATTAGAATGACATTGTAATCAAGTTGTTCTCGGTAGTAAAATATAATCAGCTCCTTTCACATGATTTATTCGCATCCTTCATCGTTGTTACTCCGCTTCTATGCAGCAGGAGTCGATTCATATCGAACTTTAGCCATTCAAAGATATCAGAACTGCTTACCCACGTGGAGTAAACCACGTAATAGCAGCTGTGAACACCTAGTTGCGTATCAGTCACAATTATAAAACGGAGTATACGTTCTGCCGCGCGACTTCATTAAACATCGAATCTTATTAGGCATAGCGTAATGCGTGGGAATTGATATAATTTCAAAATGTTCGACAAATTACAGCAAAAACAATATATATATATGTATATATATATGTCGGTATACATAATATATTAATATTCGACAGGTTGGAGGAAACTTACATGAAGGAATTATTAAAAGAAAATGGTGAGCTATAAAAGTATAAAATTATGAACCAATTTATCCCATAAATTTTAACAAGCGAAGCAAGTTGGATATCGTATGGGGTAATTTGAAGAAAGACAAAAATGAACGATATATGGATCTACTTTAAAAAAAGAAGCATTGCATCTGTTTACTTTTTATGTTTAATTTCCGTCTCATCAGCTTGAAAAACAAAATAATATAGAAAACAACAACAAAGAAATTAGTTCACCTACGCACAATGACCACAACTTACCTAATTGTTCTAATCCTTATTCCAACGCATCACTGCGAAACCAGTACTGGCACTGGATTCATTCTTCCTCCCTTGAGGATACGTCTAGTTGACTGCAGAACCTTATAGATGGTGTCGCTTTCTTCTGCTGCATTTGAAAATAACCTTCGTCACAGGGAGAAGAAAATTGCATTGATGACTTCGGTGCTAGCACTTTGTTACAATTTCCTGGTTCGCAATGGTCTGCTAGCAGAGTTTTTGTTGCTAGAGACCCCTGGTTTTGAATGCACTTTTCTGTTTGACCTTTTGAACTATTTAAACTAGCTGTACAACTTCTAAAGCTGGCAGTATCAGTTGCCGCTTTAAGGCTTGTTCCATATGATACTGTGTTCACTGCAGTTAGCATCTCATATTACTTTCTCCATTACGTACTTACAATAAGCAGGAACGGTATTGCTTTCCACCCAAAAATTATATGCTTAAATGTCGTGTAAATGCACGTTTTAAAGTCCCTGATTGGATTGGATTGTTCGAAGGGTATTCGGCACCTCAATCAGACTGATCTTTTGTACCGATGCCCCAAGTGGGGCACCCCGGGAGAGAGGATGAGGCGAGAGTAGATAGAGGGTGCCCGCCTTGGTAGCGTAGATGGTAGCATGTCTGCCTCACGTTCAAGAGGTACCGAGTTCGAATCTCGGTCACGGTGAGTTATCTGGATAAGGTTTTTTCCGGGGTTTTCCCTTATCCTGTAAGACGAATGTCGGGTAACTCTAAGCTCCATGAACACCGGACTCATTTGAGCACCATTTCATCCATTCCATTCATCGTCCGATATGACAACGTTGGAGGACGTATATAACAATAAAAAATATAGAGGGTGGCTGACCCCTAGGAGTCACTACAGTACAGAGGGCGAGGATCCAACACTTTACCAGGTCGCCATCCCACCTGCCATGGTCCCGAAACAATCACGAAGCCGGTTCGGAGACCGGAGGATGCTTCCCCAGAGCAGAGTACTCCAGGCAGTCTTCAACAACCGGCATCCCGGCTGCCACACTTCTGAATCGGCCCACCAGGCCGGTTCGGCGTCGGAGGAGAAAGCGTTTTCCTTAGACCTTATCATCCTGCCATGCACCGCCGAGATTCCACCCAACACTTCTACCCTGAAAGAGACCACCAGAAGAGAGATAACATGAAATTATAATGAAGGTGAAATGGAGGCACAGGAAATTCGGGGTATGTAATTAACCTACCCAGCAATCACCTAGTGACCCGGGAAAATCCGGAAAAAGCCAATGGTCAGGTAGGTCGACCACGGGAATCAAATCTGGCCATCCAGAATGCGGGCCAAAGACGAAACCGCCTGACCCATGCTGCTCGGTTTGAGGTCTCCAGAAAAGAACACAATTTTAAAAATACGTTCATGTATAAGTACAGGTAGCTCAAAAAGGAAAATTCTGTTAAATACCAAACCTGGTGAAGTTCAGCATTCCCATGAAGCGACAAAAAGCTTTTCATGAAAATCCTCCCACCCAGACTGCACTTTACCTGGAACAAAAATGGTTTTAATGATTTTGATTGAAATATATTTAGGATATTTTATGTCAACTGAAATTTATATCTTGAATCTTTCCGAGAATGTCCTCAAATATATGATTAAAATTACCATGTTTAAGATACTTCTATGCCAAGTGAAATTCATATATTGTATTTTCTAGGAAAGTCTTCAAAGGGATGTTTTTAAAATTACTACTTTTCACTTATTTTTTGACAACTAAAATTTATATCTTGAATAATTTTCCGGGATATCTTGACAGAAATGTTTAAAATGATTATGGTCAGACATTTTAGTGACAATTGAAATATATATCTTGAATTTTCTGGGAATGTGCTCAAACCAAAAATCGTCCTTGTTCTGGATTACTTTGGGATAACTGGCAAACAAAGACGTAGATATAAAAATATAGATTTTGTTAAAACACACAGCTTATGTCATATACATTTTTTTCGAGGAATGTAACATTTCTCTTGATTAGGAAGCTCTAATTCTTCTTCTTTTCTTTTTTCTTTTCCTGTTTTTTATCTTACTGCCCTGTTTTATATCTTGGTCATCCAAAGAGAAGTAAATTTCAAAGGCATCACATACCGACCAGCTTTAAAAGATTTACTATCGCTCTTAAGCCTACTGCATTCCCAGGTTTCCGTTTGCATCTACAAGAAAATTAATGATATGAAAATGTCTGAAAATATTTATCTCAATCGAAATTAAATTAGCGTTGCTATGTATATTTATTACGAGAGTAACTAGAGAGACTATTTAAGCTTACATATCAGATCTATTGTGTTACATTGACATGATTTTCTCTAGTTTTGTATATTTTATATAGCTTCTACGAACCATACTTACAAAACTTATTGTTATGTTTTCTTCATATTAATCGACTTAAGTGTTAAAAGATCTAATGTGTGTTGTGGAATCTTTCTTATTTCGGACAGTTTAAAGCTGTTCTAGTTGTCATGCAAGGACTGCCAGCAACGAACTCGTACACCAGAGTCTCCAGAATTCAATCTTCACCTAGCATTAGCAGCCTCTTCTCGTAGGTAACAATAATATGTATCAGAAGTATTACAAAATATTTATAGGCAATATTTAGAAGTAGTAATAAATGAACCATTTAAGAAAATACTCCTTTCCTGTTCCTATAGGTGGGCGTTTCCTATTTATTTTATTTCAATGGGATACCCATTGTGTTTAGAGAACACTACCTTTTAAAGTAACTATTTTTGGCCTTTAGTTATTGCTATGTACTTCAGGAAAAAGCAGCGCACACAGATATATGTAATATTAATGAACTACTCCAAAATATTTGCAGAGCAAGTGAAGATATCTTAAACAAGTAATTTGAGATAGGAGACTTATGGTCTGTTAGTTCAAATGTAGAAGTTACGGTAGTAAGTTTCTAAAGTGCCAATATGCCACTGCTAATGATAGCACAACTTGAGTGCACAACACGAGCCCTTCTTCTAGTGCGATGGATATGACATTAGCTTTCCATTGATAGGTAAACGAGTTGGAGTCTTCTTCACTTTTCTGTCGTTTTTGTTTAATTTTGTTTTGTTTGTTTGCTTGTTTATTGATGTTTTTTCTAAACTTTTAGTTCCTGTATAAATGTATACATTTTATGTAGCAATTTCACCTTGTCAGTACAGTTCATTACACTTCTTTCTAACAAAGCTTGAATCCTGCTTAATACTTTCATATTCTGTACGTCTGAATGGGAGATAGTTTAAAGGTTGAACGTACTTGCATAAAATAAAAGTAAATGCAACTCTTTACGTTAGGTTTATAGGAACTGCTCGAAATGACGACCTGCGTTTTCAGTGCAAAGTTGACAGCGGTGAAGGAACGACTGTCGTACTCTGTCCAAAATTCCTTGTGTGTGTCGAATAACTTCACATGTTGCTATTATCCGAGCAGTTAGGTCCTCTACTGAGATAATAGGTGTTTCATATACCAGAGACCTGAGGTGACCCCAGAAAGGGGTAGAGCGTGCTGGCCAAGCCACAGCTGGACTGTTCCATCCAGCAGCATAAACGTGGTTTAAAATTCAGTAGTGTTATTGCACTGGCCAATCAACTTCACGTTCTTAGTTACGAATCACGTCATTTCTCCCCATTAGGATTTACGTATTAAAAAGGTAAAGGCAAAAAATTAACTACATGTTGGGAACTGAACCAATGACTCTTGGAACTCCAGTTTTCCGGGTTACGGTTTGGGATATCATAACAGTTACAGAAGTACCCATAGAGTAGCTTACATGATGTAAGAGGAGAGTTAATTGCTGTTCAGTGTCTCACTGGCAGGTGATTAGTTCGAAATTTGAGAGATCTTTAAGGCATTAAATCCTGAGAACGCCAATAACGAGTTACTAAGTATCGATATTTCTATACTTGGAAAGCAGTATTAAAAATATTCTAATCCAATAATTTCCTCCCCCCTAGTTTAAATACCAACTTATCAGCATCAGATGCCAATTAGGTTCAACGCAATTATCTGCGTTATGTTTAGCCACACACCATGCATTGCCTGTCTCAACGTGCTTATATTAGTCACTTCTACAATGGCTGAAATTATTTCGGTGTAGTTCATTAACATCCTGTATATTGGTTTATGGTTAGAAAAGAATATTTACAAGGGGCCACTTTGAATATGAAATAAACGGCAATCTTCATTTGTTTGAGCATGATCATCGATGGAAATTAATTGTTCTTTCACACTGGCCGTGTGTAGGCTAAATTGTGGAGACGTAGAGCCAGACTGAAAAATTGAATGCCATAGCCGGCATTTGAATGAACCACTGATCTTCTGGTTTCCGTCAAGCCACTCTACTATTAACCAACGCGCCGATATGACATTAAATTCTCCAACTGACTCGTATTTTCCCGGTAAACCACATAGGAGGTCTCATAAACACACGAGACAACTACCTTAGTGGCGACTTACAACATGTAAGTACTTTAAGGCCCGGGCTTTATAGTTAACCACTATTAGGTTAATTAATGGAAATTAATAGTTCGTTCACACTGGCCGTGTGTAGGCTAAATTGTGGAAACGTAGAGCCAGACTTAAAAATTCAGTGCCATAGCCGGGATTTGAACAAAGGCTCTTCTAGATCCATGATCGTCGGTGTTTAATATACCCTTCTATTCAGAACTATAGAGTCTACGTTATTAACATTAAACAACGAAGAGAAACATGCTCTTTTTATCGGTGTAGATAGTATCCAGTATCGTATGGAAAGCTAATGTGCCTCTTTAAGCTGTAATAGTTTGTGTTTTTCCTCTTCACCAAGACACAGAACTATAATATGAATTCTTTTAATTTATGCTTTTTTATTTTTATTCTTATGAACATAACAGGCCTAAGCCCAATTACAATGTTCATTACAAACAGTGGCTACACACAGTAATATTTATGTAGATAAGTAAATAAGAATAATCATAATAAAGAATGTGTAGGTTACACATAACTGTCATGTAGTGTTTGCGTGGATAAATGTATTTATTACTCTTATGATTTTATAGGAAATAACTATCTGCGTAGTGTTATTAAGCAACACATTTTCTGCATTTGTGCCTTGGATTTTGCTCCAAAGAAGCAGCTCACCGCAAATATTTCGTAACACTGTTCAATTACACTTTATTTTATTATTGGTTACAGTAGTACTTAAAGCATCTCTTCGTGTTTTAATGTCCATTGTTAGAGTTTTAATTCTGATAATTCGTAGTAAGAATCGAACCAACTGTAACTTTACCGTTAATTTCAACGATACATTGCACCGACTAAAGTGATTCCTGGTTCTCTTAGAATAATGATATATTTAGTGATATTAAAAACCCACAGTATTCAAGAGACACGGTGATTGATTTGTCTTTAGTAACATTTAAAAACAGTCATTGCTTGAACTTTGTATGTAATTGGTAGCATTCTGTATTTAGACAATGATTTACAATTAAAATCAGTTTCAGATTATAACGGTATTGTGTCATATCCACCTTACATACTTGTGCTGTGATGAGACGTGGCTGTACGATTTTGTACTTGTGACGTAAAGTTAATCTGCATTGTAAGTAAATCGGCAATTTTTCAGTACAAGGGATTGTACCTAAGGATTTAGTCAGAATTTTCCATTGTTATGAGTGTGGCGTATTTACTGCACAATTAAAATCGATACGAGGTGTGGCAATTAAATAACGAGACTGGCGTCAGAAATATGATTTATTGCAAACAAAGCTACAACTAACGTTTATCACTTTCAACATACTCCCCTCCCCTATGTATACACTGCCGCATAGGTGTCTTCCATTGTTCAAAGCAATACTGTAGCTCATCCGTTGTCACCTTCTTCAACAACTTATCCATTTTTCTTTTAACTCTTCTAACACTGAAAATATGTTCCCATTAATACCTTTTTCACTTTTGGAAGCAGAAAAAAGTCACAGGGAGCCATATCTGGTGAGTATGGAGGATGTTCGAGCTTAGGAATGCGCCTGTCCGCTAAAAACTGTTTCACACATATGGCATTGTAGGCTGGCACGTTCTCCTTATGCAGAATCCATGCGTCATTTTTTCCACATATCCAGTCTTTTCTTCCTTACGGTTTTCCTCAGCTTGATTAGGAGTTCCTTATTGGATTATTGACCCGCAGGCACCCATTCACCTCGTGGTATGACGGACACAGTGTCATAGAATATATTGCACATTTATCCATAAGTTACACGATAAAAATATATTGTCCAGTAATATGAATATAAACATAAATAAAATAAGCATTAATATTAACAAACGCACGTTAAGTGAAAAGGTAATTGCTTGTGATTTTGTCATACATTATTACAGTGCACATGCTTCTTTAAAATGAATAGCAATAGACATTACGAAGTTTGCAAACGAAAACGAATGTTTTATGTGTGCTGGAAAAAGCTTCTCTTTACACCGCGTGACGTGACTGTAGCAAATTTAAACCAAGATGAATTGTGAGTTCACATTTTCTCAATAACCTTGTAGTTCACCTCGTAGCACAGCTTCTGGCATTCTTTGCGTCTTATTGTCTGGGATTGCAACATACTTTATTTTTTCTAGAAACTGCCTGAAAAAGCGATTTTCGAGTTTCCAGAAGGGAATGTTTGCGCCCACCATCATATTGCAGGGATCACGAAAAGAGGTGTTGTGTCCGTCTGAATTAACGTCAGACACTTAGCCGGTATTTTCCTCTGTTTTCTTGTTTATAAAATGCAACGTGTGTTTTGTGTTCTATGGTAACCAGCCCTTATGTTTGTTGCACACAGCATACAAATAACCTTCGGGCCATTAGGGGAAAAATAGTGCAACAGTACATCTGTTGTGACTTTTGTTTGGACGACCTTGATTGCGTGTGATTTGTTTTCACTCATCGTGTATTCTAGTGGCGATCTACCTTTGATGCTATTGATGTGCCACATGAATAATAATGATGATGATGCTGATGATAATTATGATGATTATAATGATGATTATGATGATGATCATGATGATGATTATGATGATTATAATAATTATAATAATGATGATAATTATAATAATAAATATATCATTTATGGCATATTTTCCATTATTAGTTTTATTTCTATTTAATTAGAATTAGCTTTGATATAAAAATAGAAAATTCAAATTCCCATTTCTAGCATTCGGTTTCTAATTGTCATTTTCAAACCACACTGAAGATGACAGTACCATCACGTTTAAGTTGCAAGCACCGCCCTCTCTAGCTTAAGGATATATGTATCTATTCTGTCTGCTTGTTGTGCAGTTTCTGTCGCAGCCGTTTTAAGGCATCAGTGAATATCTGAGTAACGAGACACCTTGTATTTGTTACGTATTTAGTTATTATTTAACAAAATACTGAAGTGTTTGCTAATAAACCAATTTTTAATGTGTTTTTAAAGAATATACAAGGTTAATGTTTGATAAAATTATCAGATGGACTGAATTTCGTGTTTGTGAGGAGTAAATGCTACATTAGGTGTTAAAATGTAAAAAATTAGCGATTCTAAATTACACCATCGTGTAGCTCAAGTGTGGATATGGTAGGAGTGAGCGTTAAAGGCGCGAATTCCGAAGTGAAGTCTGACCACGTGCAATTGACCGCTTATTGAGGCAGCTATTTAGTGCACTGCCTTTTACCGTAAAAGTAAAATTACTAGCGATACACCACCCCGGTAGACTTTAAACGTAACCACACAATTTGATATCATGTGTTCGCTATTTCAATGACAACATTTATGAAAGTGACCAGTTTGTAGATATCAAGTAGGTACTCAATAAACTTTTCTGCTAGCCTTGATTACTGTTTTCTCACCAAAAATATGTGTGGAATGAGTGCAGTTACGTTGATTTGAATACTATTTATAGATCCAGTAAACTGCAAGAAAACTCAGCTAATCACATTAAACGTGAAAAGGAAATAGATTTATTTGAAAGATAGACAAATATAGAATTTTCTGTCTGTGAACACTTATAGAATTTCATTAGAACGACTTCATCAACTTTTAAATAAAGAAGAGAAATATCTGGTCATCCTATTTCTTCAGCATGCTTATTTGCTAAACCAGGCCTAACGTTCAGAGAGTATGGTAGATCTATTTCTTCATAAAATAAAGACAGTTATATGGAACTATTAAATGAATTTCCCAAGATAGATGGTGTGGTAAAGTCACATCTTGATGGTTGAAGTTCCTATGAGTAAGGGAACTTCTTCGAACTATAAGGCGCGTATTGTATAGCATAAACGTATGTGCATAATGAACAAGTATGGTGATACATAGTGTGAACCCCAAACCGCAAAGCGTATCTGAAATTTTGAGGGACCTAAGCCGCGAAGCGTAGCCGAGGAATGTTTAAATATAAGCAGAGGAGTATAGCATTTGTGGCGCGAAGCGAAAGGAAAGCGCGGCTGACACATTAGTGTAGCTAAAAGCTTAATGATTGCTCATACAGCATCTAACCAATTGTACGTCACACAGACGGGTAGTGAAGCTTGCTCTTGACGTGCATCCCTTTAGAATATAAATTTATACGTTTGATTGTTTATAAAATCAAGGCCTCCTCAGAACTTTTATGTCGCCACTGTTTCTATTCCCTTCATTTATTTTCGTACAGAGAATGCGCGTTTATGAATTACGCATTTTAGAAACTATCTGGCCTGCCTCGTAGCGTGTCTGCCTCACGTTCAGGATGTCTCGATTTCGAATTTCGGTTAGGGTTAGTTAACTTTATAAGGTTCTTCCCGGGGTTTTCCCTTGTCCTGAAAGATTAATGTCGGATAACCTTAAGCTCTCTAAACCGTGGGCTCACCCATTTCATTCACCGTCCGTTATGAACTAATCGGTTAAAAGATTTTAGTTAAAAAAGTAAAAGAAACGAACAAGAAGGGGGGGAAAAAAAAGAAATCAAACTGGCTGGATTCTCTGTTTTTCCTCATTTGTTGCACTCTCCTTGACCAGCAGTACTGCAGAAGTAAACGTAATAAGCAGCATTCTTTTCATTTCCCCTTGGAAATTATTGATGTATGTATGAAATTTGAAAAATCAAAAGTACACGGCATAGATATATTTGCCAGTTGTTGAACATATTTTAATTTTTGTTTACTGTACAACCATTATATTTTCTTATTATTTTAAAGTTCTCTTTAATTCTTTTCATTATTTGTGCTTGTCAATCTATACTCGCCATAAAATGTATTTGTATTTATTTTATGTGCTTAAAGAATTTACATCAAGATTGCAGCATTTGCAACACGAAGTATTTAGATATATTACTGTATCATCAAACCAAAATGTTATCTCTAACGTCGGACCTGCAGGCTCGCCAGGTCTCGCAGGTGCCTCAAAGCCTTGCCTATAGAATAGAAGTTGAATTTTCTTAATTCGCTAATACTGAACACACGCCTAAGTTAAGTATATTCCTGTTGGACTATCTTCACATCCACACCTTCACTTTCAATTTCACGGAAATTATACATACAGGTTAAGCTGATGTCCATGACGTGCGTCTTTATGATCATGAGTGCACCTTCACAGTTGCTAATTAACTAAGTCAAATTTAAGCATTGGCACGACAAATTTCTGCGGAAAACTTCTGAGTACATTTTCACGGAAATACTTTTCCTACTGCGACGTGTGTTTCTGTAGCACTTCTTACGGTGATATTTCGTGGGCTTTAATACCATACGGGGAAGGTCAAAGCACTTTCTTTTGATTGGTTCATTTATCTGCTGTTACCAGAGTCTGTTTCCTCTCAATATTTTCAGTACTATAACCCAGGACTTTTCTTATCACATGACATGGAGCTTTCCCATTTTCTAGAATATTTCTCCTTCTACGTCTATGCCTTGACCTCCCAAAACGAATAGCAATAGCTTTTACTACTCCACATAGTACAAAAGCTTTCTCGGCGGGTGCAGCAAACATCTTGCTTGCTAATCTCAAAAAGACGAATTTTAAGTTTCCGTGAACTATGAAACCAGAAACATTTTAATTTGCTATACATAAAAAATTAACGTTGTGTGAGTTCCAGTGTCACATCACCTTATGTATCAACATGACACCTTACAAATTGCTCTTGTAAAGTTTTTTTCAAGGCTGAATACTGTCTCGCATCCCCCAAAAAATTCATTATTGACATATCACAGCAAAGAGGCATTTTAGATCTCTAGCCCCGAAAAGGATTTTACAGAAACGTTCAAGCTCGTGCATTTGTGTGTGTGTGTGTGTGTGTGTGTGTGTGTGTGTGTGTGTGTGTGTGTGTGTGTGTGTGTGTGTGTGTGTATCTGTAAATATAATTTAAAAACTATATTCTAATGAATAGCAGAAGTAAATTTAACCTAGGTTTTAAAATGAGATACTTTCAAGAAAATATGTCCATGATTTGTATGCATAATGCTTGGTTTTGTTTTGTATTTATAAAATTTACTCTAACGAATATAATTAAAGTACCATATACGATGTTTGAGTTGAATGCAATATTTGCGAATATCCTGTGAAGCGCCCCACGTTTACAATGCCAGAGCTCATTCAGATGCACAATGTTCAAAATTTTTCTATAGCATTTCTCTTTTCTAAATATTTTTAGTCAGTTATTTAAGTTTTCTCATGTTAAACTACAATGCGATATCTTTGAGGTATTTTACATGATTTCTCAATTTACCTCCATAGGTGGATTAGTAATAAAAAAGATTGATAGATAGAGTCAACATAAAAAATTCAATGCCATGGCCGGGATTTGAATCACGGATCTCCTGGTTTCCGCCCAGTCGCTCTAACCCATTGAGCTACCATGGCCAAAGTGCCGTCCTGACATTCTCCATTTGACTCGTATATTTCCCCTGTAGACCACTAGGGGCTCTCGCATTCGAGATACACCGTTTGTGGCAACTTACAATCGTAAGTACTTGAGTTCCAGGCTTCATCATTTAACTCTTATTATCCCGGCCATGACATTGAATTTTTTATGTTGATTCTATCTATCAAAAACCTTAGCCTATATGCGGCTAGTGTAAAGAAATGACTAATTTCCATCAATTAACTAAAATAATAAGATTTAAATGATGAAGCCTGGAACTCAAGTACTTACGATAGTAAGTCGCCACAAACGGTGTATCTCGAATACGAGAGCCCCTAGTAGTCTACCGGGGAAATATACGAGTCAGATGGAGAATTTTATGTCAGGACGGCACGCTGGCCATGGTAGCTCAATGGGTTAGAGCGACTGGGCGGAAACCAGGAGTTCCGTGGTTCAAATCCCGGCCATGTCATTGAATTTTTCATGTTGATTCTATCTATCAACAACCTTAGCCTATATACGGCTAGTCTGAAGAAATGATTAATTTCCATCAATTAACTAAAATAAAAAGATTGTCTTAAAATATACCAAACAGTTCGAGTTTTGATTTACGTGTTGTGCATGCAACAAAGTCAGTGTTGCTTAATTTGGGTGATTTTTAGTCAATAATTGATCGATAAGGATAAGAATACATTTCTTTTATGAATTATTATAATATATGTGAGAGTGAAGTTGCATTATGTATAGAATTCATCTAGCAGTACGATTTCTGTGTTAAATTCCAATTTTCAGAAAGAGTAAATAAGGAAGTAAGTACTTACTTTAATAACCTATAAAAACAGGAAATAATTGAGAAACTTCAATACTGAACACAGCTAAAAATAATTGTTTGAAAACAAGTCTTAAAGTTAATAAGCAGTATTGTGCCCTACCAACCATAAATAAATGTATTTTAAATTTCAATGTAAAATAATACTTAACTAATGCCACATACTTCAGTTCAAGACGTCCACATACTCGCATATGTAGATGGTCGACACAGCACAGGAAAAGGGTCGAATATATCACGATAAGCGATGCCACTGACAAATTGTTTGAATAATCCTCAATCGAGAAATGTTTGCTATAATTCTCTTCTATGTTTAGACTGTAGGTATATTGAACTAAGCGAGCGACGGAACGGAAATGACTTGTGCGGAAGTTGTTCCCGTAAGTGAGAAAAAAGATGATAAAGAACATAGCTAAAGACACGACAGATGATTTCGGGACTTGAAGAGAGTGCAGCAAGAGACGCGAGACGTGAAGTAGGAAGATATTTCACAAGGAAGACTCGGAGTGGAGGTAAGAAGATATCATATGAAATAGGTGACGCTTGCCTTTCTGGGAACAGAAATGGGAGGAGAAAAACATTAGCAAAATTCACCATTTCACAACTAATGTTGGCACCAATAAAACTGGCGGAGAATCTAGAAGGCACTGGCATTTTTATTGAACCTACGAGCAAAGAGGTTTATTAAAATAGCGAATAGAACGCAGAAGAGTCCTCAGATAGTCAAATAAATTCGGCATATATAGGACATTTTAAATTGTGGATAAATGGTGAGCTGATACAATGAGAGAACAATGAGGAGGATAAGTTGCGAGCATTGAACTAAGAAAACACAAGTTTGTTGGCAAATCTAGAACCTGAGGACGTTACACTCGTACAGGAATTGATTGATCAGCGAACGCGTAATCAGCACACGGGAGAAAGAAAAGAAGTTATGTTAAAAGATAGTGAAGTAGAAGACGAAAGGTGGGAAGGAGGCGATTGCTGACAGGCGACAGAGGGAAAGATAAAGCATAACTACAACAAAAGTGTTACAAGTGGTGGTGTGCAAGTCACTATATTAAGTAGAAAATTCACTGAGCATTTGGAAATCGATGTAGAAGTGAAGAAGGTATAGTTTATTTACCAGTTCGAGTGGCTAGAATTACTCAGATGGCTGCCAAAGAGATGAAATGAGCGAATTGAGATAGCTGGGATATGCGGGAATGAAAACAAAAAAGCCATAGCGGGTGCTAAGTTATTTTGATAAAAGTTCAGAGGAAGAATGCAAAGAAAAAATTAATGATACGCGGCTCCAGATATAGTTTCTCCGAATAAATAATATAAGCCTTTGACTTTTCCCTCCAATTTTTGGCAGGAATACAGGTTAGATTATATAGGATACCAAAGACAACAATCAGAAGTAGTCTATCGCGTGACAAAACGAAGTAAAGTGGTGTTAGAAGATAAGGAGAAAGTGAAAAGGGATAATGAGTTTCAATGAAAGTGAGTGATAGATTGAATAAAATAATATATGAACGGGAAGGAAAGACAATAAGAAAAAGGTAATGGTAAGTTGAAAAAAAAAAATATATACAGTTGTAAAGTAATCAGAGAAAGATAATTTGGTAATAAGAAAGTTCTATGCAAGATAGCCATAGAAAGGCATGGCATTTTGTCGAGTGCTACACCGGTTAAGTAAATAGATAAACTGTAAGTGAAGGAGCCGAGGGACCACATATATAGTGAATGCGATGCTGTAGTGGAAACTGAGTAATAAAAGTGGAGAGGATGAGAAAAGCTAAAAACGAAGAAAAGTGAAATAAAAGGAAAGAGTGGGAGCAAGATAAATATAATAGAGGAAGGCTGTAGTAATATGTACCAAGCACGTAGATCTATTGAAGGGCTGCCCTATTGCCAAACGGGCCAGGTTCAGCTCAAGTGTAGCCCAAAATGTATTTTATTTAGTACTAAAAAGGTCAACGGTAACATAACATATTGAACGTCCAATATTATTAATAATTTAATGTAACAAATTAGCAATAAGATAAAGTGGAGAATTATATTTGAATGGTTAACTTTTGAAAGCATTGGCATTTTTAGCAGAGCCGTGGCTGCATGTACGAAGATTAAGACGATAGACCATTCTTTGAAACTGTTTGTGGCTCTCCCGAGAGACTCTGACGACACTTGCCGGAAGTATGGGCAGGCGTGTAATGCAAATGTGTTTAACCTTGCGTCCGATTGGGTGTGCCGCAGGGGAATTTATATCTTCATCACCTTAAGTCCTCAATAGTTATATATAAAAGGATTAGCGTGACGTGGGTTAGTTCCAGAATAAAATAAACACATGTGTTAAATTCCCAGGGAAGATTTTTATTGCATCCACCGAGGGAACCTGTCCCATGTATCCCGTTAGAGATGGTTCCGAAGTCTCATCCAATATGATAACCAAGATCGTTAGTACAGAATATTAAATAAATGTATAACGAAAGAAACTTCAAAATTAACAATAATATTGCAGCAGTCAAGGATTCAGAAAATTATTTTTCTCATTGAGACTAAGTATGTATTTTTAAGCGGTCATCTCGGTAAGCTGAGAATGGGAAATCTTAATATTCACTAGCTTCACCTCTATATCGTTGTGTAAGTTATGAGTGCACCATTATATGGAGACTATGTAGCGTTTATGTTTTTAAATGCCATAGGCCCCAAGAAAATTGATATTTTTAAGTGTTAGCGTATAATGTAATTTACTAGGGCTAGGAAGTTGAAAAATCCTTTTTCTCTCTTCCTTCTGAAGATAAGGCCCAACATAATACGAGTAGGTATATGCTAATTATGGTTAGGTATAGGCTGCAAAATGGAGAATTTATTTCTTCTTTTTGCCTTTTTAGCTAACGTTTTATTTAAAGCTTTTTTATAGAATTTTTATTTGTCCTTTGTGACTTTTTAGCTATTTTTTATTTAAAGGTCCCTTTTTAGCATTTTTGTTTCGTTAAAAGTTTTTTTTTTGTGCAACTTTAACTTCCTTGACTATCTTTTTACTGTTTAATTGAGTCTAGCTTAAATTCCAATTTCTAATATGCCCTCATATGCACTCCTAAAACTGCTACAACAGGACCCTTTCTATTGTATTCAAGTCATTAGGACCACCAGAGGACCTAGTAAACCCTCTCTCAATATCCCGTTAATCTTGTCCAGCATCGTGGCAATGTCCTCGACCAGAGGGTAGGATTGGGTAGGTTGGTTTCACTGCATTTTCACAGTTTTTGAAAGAAAACCTGGCCGCAAAGATGCCAAAAACAGAGCCTCGTAGAACGCCTTTACTACCTTTTTTACAATCTTTGTTATTTTTGGGATATTTTTAGTTCCTTTTGATGGTCCTTTTTAGACAATTTATAGATCCTCAAATTCCTAGCCATAATAATTACCTATCTAAACAGTTACTTGATCATTCCGACTGAAGATGCTCTATCGCCAAAGGGTATCTATTGGCTATGGAGCATTTGTAGACCTTGATACACTGTGGAGGGAGATTAAGAAAGTCAGACGTTACGTCGATGTTGCATACCCTTTGCATGAATATCAGGAATTTTTTCGTCCATTATTTAGAATAACGAGGTTGTGTGAAATTAAGATTAAAGGGATAACGGGAAGTGTTTAGTGAAAAATCTTCCAGGATATTTAATATTAATAGCATTAAGAACGGGTGAAGGTAAATGAAATTAATTAAATCATTATTCGAGTTAAGCAACGTCAGGCACTCAGCTAATGACAGGCAATTTGTAGTTTCCGACTGCGCTATTCCATAACCTGATGAACTTCTCTTCCCTTAGGCAATTCAGCTATGAATATGTACGTGGAAAAGTTTGCTCCTACCGTGGGTATCCAAAGCTATAACACATCCATCAAAACATGCATGGACTATCAAGTTAGCTTTGATAGAGAGACTCCAGGGAGTTTGCTACCCCTTCAGGTACGTTCAGCCTATCGGATTTTATTTCTTAGATATTGCTGCACGTTTTCATAATCACAGGGAAAATAATCTGGTATTAAATATTCTATTCCTGTTATCGTATCATACCGGATCTATAGCTAATTCATATAAAAGCTTAGTTTTATACCCTTCAAGATATTCACGATAAACATTTTGTTTGAAATGGCTTTGAGTTGTAGAAATTATCTAACCTTCTATTTTCTGAGGGAAAGACCCTACGGCGTTCAGCAACATTATCATTAATTATTTTATTAATTATTGTTAATAATAAATATGTAAATTTTATTCCACCATAGTACCTATGTGTAATACTTATGCATGCAATTTATTTATACCGTATGTATGCATGTTCCCGTATATATCATTGATTCGCAGTCGCAATACTTAGTAGTAGTAGTAGTAGAATTGGATTAAGGGCGCACAACTGCTAAGGTTATCAGCGCCCTTACAAAGCTAAAAGGTCTACACAGTTAAAACCTACATCTCAAAACAGTAAAATCGCACAAGTCCATTAAAGGTTAAAACACAAACCATAAAACACTAAAAACATGTCGGTTTATGCAGAAGGCAAAGGATAAAATAAGTAAAATAAAATATCGGCAACCAGAAGGTGCCTCGAATTGGTCAGAGCAGGTGCCAGAACCCACTCTGCCGGATAAAATCAAGTACGCCTTCCACAGCACGCTCCCTGTCTGCCAATATGGCAGAAGGGGTGGCTGGCAGCGACAGAGTTGCGCGTAATTGAGTTAAAAGCCGACATGCAGTTAAGATGTGACGTACCGTTAGCGGTACGTCGCAATGGTCACACATTGGTGCGGGTTGATCTCTCAACAAGTGACCATGGCTAAATCGACAGTGTCCGATACGTAAGCGGGCTAAAATAATTTCTTCCCTCCTGGAAACTCGGGCAGAGGTTGCCCAGGCAATAGGAAGGGGTTTAATCGTCCGAAGCTTGTTCCCACGCAAAGTTGTCCACTCATCGTGCCAACGTAGTATAATGGCTTGGCGTAAAGATAAAAATAAATCAGTTGAGGGAACAAGAGAAAAAGAGGTACCAGGCGAGGAAATGGCAGATTTAGCCGCGGCGTCTGCAGCCTCATTGCCAGGAACTCCCACATGACCAGGCGTCCACACGAAAGTGATCCTGGTGCCAGAGACAGCCAGGCAATGGACTCTATCCTGAATACGCTGAACCAGAGGATGGTAGTGGTACAGCATTAAGAGGCCTTGAAGCGCACTGAGGGAGTCCGTGCAGATCACGCAGGTACGCAAAGAATGGCGCTCAATATATAAAATCGCCTGGTAAAGACTAAAAAGTTCCGCGGTAAAAATCGAACACTGTCGCCGTAAACCAAAGGTAAAACTCCTACGATTAAAAACAAAAGCACATCCGACTCCAGCTTCGCTCTTAGATCCGTCCGTATAGATAAAATTGCAATCCCCGAATTGCACCTTGAGCTCTAAAAAGGCGGAACGATATATGGGTAAAGGTGTTGTATCTTTAGCCAGGGATGCCAGCCCAAGGTTGCAACGGACCTCGTCGCGTATCCAGGGAGGAAAGCGAGATTCTCCCCTAGGAAGTGTTGGTACTACGTCGACATTCAGCTGTTGTAGAAGAGAGCGGAAGCGGACCCCCGGGGGCTGTAAGGCCGACGGTGTAACTGCATATTGGCGATCCAGAGAGTCGTCAAAAAACAGCCGAAAAGTGGGGTGATTAGGTAAGCCGGAAAGGCTACATGCATAGCTGCACAGAAGAATATCCCGACGATGGTATAAAGGGGGTTCGGAGGCCTCAGCATACAGACTCACTACTGGGCTAGTGGGAAATGCCCCAGTAGCAACACGAATGCCACGATGGTGAACGGCATTTAGACGTCGGAGAACAGAGGGTCTCGCCGAAGAATATACAATGCAGCCATAATCTAACTTAGATCGCACTAGAGAACGATACAAATGCAGCAGTGTAGTCCGATCAGCTCCCCAAGATGTGCCACTTAAAATACGTAAAATGTTCAGAGAACGGTCACACCTAGCTCGCAGATAAGCAATATGAGATAGCCAACTGAGTTTCCTATCGAAAATCAGGCCCAGGAATTTCGCCTCAACTGCGAAATGGAGGACGTCCTGCCCAAGATATAACTTAGGTGGAGGAAACGCCTTCCGTCGCCAAAAGTTTACGCAGATAGTTTTCTCGGCAGAAAACGTAAAGCCAGATGTAAGACTCCAATCGTGAAGACGATCGAGACAGGATTGGAGACGGCGCTGAAGAAGGCAGGTCCGCCGAGAACTAAGGCAGATAGCAAAATCATCTACAAATAAGGACGACGAAATTCCAGGAGGAACACAGTTGATGATAGGATTGATGGCTATGGCGAAAAGTTTGACGCTAAGTACCGAGCCCTGAGGTACCCCGTTCTCTTGAGTAAAAAATCGTGAGAAAATCGAGCCCACGCGAACCCGAAAGATGCGGTCCTTCATGAACTCCCGAAGAAAAATAGGGAGACGGCCACGAAAATTCCATCCATGGAGGGTACGGAGAATACCATACCTCCAGCAGGTGTCATATGCCTTCGCCAGATCAAAAAATACAGCAACGGTTTGGCACCGTCTGAGAAAGGCATTCATGATCTGGGTAGAGAGGGAAACTAGATGGTCGACCGTGGAACGGCGACGACGAAAGCCGCACTGCGCGTTCGACAGGAGATTCCGAGATTCAAGCCACCACGTTAAACGGCCATTAATCATCCGCTCCATTACCTTGCAAATGGAACTGGTGAGAGAGATAGGCCGATAGCTGGAAGGCAGCTGTCGATCCTTCCCAGCCTTCAAAATTGGGATGACGGTGGCTTCCCGCCACTTCTCAGGAAAATTGCCCTCAACCCAGACACGATTATACACCTCGAGTAGGAACGCTTTCCCTTCGGGAGAGAGATGTTGTAAGAAGCGCACGTGGATACCGTCTGGTCCTGGTGCAGATGGTCGCGAAGATGAAAGTGCGTGTTCTAGCTCTGCCATGGTGAACAGGCAATTGTATTCCTCAAGGTTTCCGGAACGGAAGACCAAACCTTGAGATTCCACCTGATTCTTAAGTGCCAGAAACTCAGGTGCATAATGATCGGAGCTAGACACGTGAGCAAAAGCACTGCCGAGGGTGTTAGCCACGACCAACGGATCCACAACGACTCCTGCAGGAGTTCTCACACCAGCAATTGGTATGTGGGTCGATTTGCCGGCCACGCGCCTTAACCTATCCCACACTACTGAAGAAGGTGTATGGCGATTAAAAGAAGAAACAAAACCCTTCCAAGATGCCCTTTTGCACTCCTTAATTACTTGCCGAGCCCTGGCACGCATCTTCTTGTACTGGATTAGGTTGTCCAGTGTGGGGTGGCGTCGGAAAACCCGCAGAGCACGCCTACGAGCACGGATTGCATTCCGGCAGTCATCCGTCCACCACGGGACAGGACGTCGACGGGGGTTGGGAGACCAACGCGGAATAGATCGTTCTGCGGCGAAAAGTATCCGCTCGCTGAGATGTTCTACGAGCTCGTTGACGGAGGCCTGCTCCTCATAAGTAAAAACCGCCAACTGGGTGTAAAGGGCCCAGTTGGCGTGATCGAAACGCCAGGTGGGCAAGCGTGTGGAACACACGTTGTGTGACAGGAGACTGATAATACACGGAAAGTGGTCACTAGAGTGGAGGTCAGAGATGACGTTCCAGTGGAGGGACACTGCTAACTGCGTGGAGCATACTGCCAGATCTAGATGCGAGAAGGTGTTAAACGCATCGGAAACGAACGTGGGTTCTCCGGTGTTCAGGAGAACCAGGTTGTTACTGTCCAGGAGGTCGGAGACAACTCTACCTCTCGCACAAGGTCGAGTAGAGCCCCAGAGAGGGTGATGGGCATTGAAGTCACCAACCAGCAGAAAAGGGGTGGGTAACTGGACAACAAGATCTTGGAGCGCAGTAAGTGATAGGTCGTCTGAAGGTGGCACGTAGATGCTGCAGACGACCAACTGTAATGTCGGCAGTATTACGCGGGCAGCAACTGACTGGATATTAGTGCGTAAGGGTATATCATCCACATAGATGTCATCCCTGACCAGCAACATAGTGCCTCCGTGCGCAGGGATACCGTCTTCAGGAGCAAGATCACGCCTGAAGGGTGTATACCGCCGTAGTTGGAAAGAATCACGAGGACGTAGCTTTGTCTCCTGTAGGCATACGACTAGTGGGTCGTGCTTGCTGATCAACAATTCAAGCTCGGGGTGATGTGCCCTTAGCCCACGTATGTTCCACTGTATGATCGCCATTATAACTGTGTAATAGTGGAATAAGGAATTAAGGCTTTATGAGGATTTTGATGGTGGCCGAATCAATTTGCCCTTCTTTTTGGGTTTAGGGCTAACCTCTTTAACGTCCGGATGGTCGGGTCGTTTTCTGCGTACCTGCCTGCCTGTGTGGTCCGTATCCTCTTGGTCCATCTCCTCTACAGATGAGGCCCCTTTACCAATGGAGAACTTCGGTTCAAGGACCCCAAATCTATTGGACACGGAGATCGACGAAGATGATAGGCGTCGATCCGAGTCTTCACCTGAAGACTCCTCAGAGGAGGAGCTTTTAGAAGCCCTGGCACTCTTCTTTGGGCTGGACGGTTTGGTGGTATCTTTTAGAAAATCTGACTTCTTATACACGGTTTTAAACTTCTTTGGTGGTGCATCATACACAATAGGCTTGTTCTTGGCGGTTGAGGCTTTACCCGGTGACTCTGCTGGCGATCTCCTTCCCGATGAAGGTTTGGTCGGCGTAGGTGCGGACAAGGTGGTCTTCGCAGGCTTCGGGGATGGGATGAGAACCTTTTCAGAGATTGTGGCCTCACGTATATCGCTCGTCTGTGTGGCGATCTCGCGTCGCGGCACCGGCTTAGCTGCTACTGAGCTATAAGTAGCAGATCGCGGGAGGGATGGTATTCGCGTACGCGCGAGTTTCCGCGCTTCCGAGAAGGACACCTTCTCTTTCACCCGGATCTCCTGGATCGCCTTTTCCTCGATAAAACGTGGGCAATCTCGAGAGCTAGATGGATGCTCTCCAGCACAGTTCACGCATTTAACCGGCGATGTGCACGCACTCTCGTGCTGCGACATCGCACAGTTACAACAAATAGGCGTCCCATTGCAGAAAGCGCTGGTGTGTCCAAAGCGCTGACATTTGTAACATCTTAGGGGATTCGGGATATAGGGGCGCACCTCGATGGTCTCGTACCCTGCCCTGAGCCTTTGTGGGAGATCTACCCGATCAAAGGTCAGGAACAGAGTACGGGTGGGCACCAATTCCCCTCGCTCCCTTCGCTTGACACGATAAACAGCCGATACACCTTGGTCTTGGAGGTTCTCTACTATTTCCTCATCCGTCATGCCATCCAAAGCACGGGTGTTGACCACTCCGCGCGAGGAGTTAAGGCTCTTGTGGACGGTAATGGTCACCGGATAGCTGCCTAGCAAATTCGCTTTCAACAAGATTGCTGCCTGGGAGACAGAGTGTGCTTCTACCAGGAGCGTGCCATTGCGTGAACGAGTACAAGACTTTACCGCTCCAGCTATCTTATCCAGACCCTTTTGGATGACGAAAGGGTTTAAGGACAGAAAGTTCTTGCCTTCTTCCGCTCTAGTTACCACCAAGTAGCGAGGACCACAGGGCTCAACTACTTCCTTTCCATTAGCTTTCTCAGTTGTGTGTTTAAATTTAGGTCCCATTGCGGTAATGTCCTCCACCATTGAAGACGTCTCCGATGGCGTGCTCACAACCTGGGCGCCACCCCGGCTTAGGTGAGAGTCCTGGCCTGGACCTTGCTCACCCTAGGGTCACACCTCCCAGTGTAATGACAGAGGGACCCAATCGCCTTCAGGTGTGTAACAGCTCATGCAATGGCCCCTCCCCGGGACTGACCTTTATCAGCGGATACGAGCACAGTCCTACATGGTAACAAGGGGCTGGGGGTTACGCGTTACCCAGTCACCCCTTGCGCTTCCCACTCCATCCACCCGCGCTATGTTACCCGTCAGACATGTGCTCAGGGAGGAAAAAGAAAAAACAACGAAAAATAAATGGGGTCAAACACCGAAGTGGACCATATTTTGGGCGTTTGAAGGATCACTCTCACCTCGCGGAGGAACCCAATCGAGAGATTACACCAGAGCCTCTTCTGCCAGTTTTCGGGGTTACTGATGGGCCTTCTCGGCAGCCGTAGCGGTCTTGGGGTGTACGAAGTCCCCACCGTACATCACCCCATCAGTCAGTCCCCTACTTCCTGTTGCCCACCCCTCGGGACGAGGACCGCAGAGGTTGGATTTTGAGGGGCTCGCAATACTTACACATATACAACACTTATTGTAAAGTTGTGACAAATAAAGTTACTGAACATTAATTAACATTCAAGAAAAGATGTTTAGGATATTGACACATATTTAACAAACTTATACCCATTTATAACATGTTATCTCGACAGTTATCTTGCGCAGGCATAACATGCATCACACCCAAAGGTTTATATACATACGAATGCGAAGTATGGTCTGCAGCTTTCCACATGCTGATGGCTGGTGAACAAGCTTTCTATCAGCACATTCTCTGCGTGTAATACAATTATCTTGTAACAGAAACTGCAAATTTTGGACACAATGGTTAGCATATATCCGTAATAATAAATATAAGACTAATAATTTAATGGGCATATATCTAATTTTTATAGTTATTTCCAACAGTCTTCTGATGAAAATAATGAGCATCCTTTTGCAACTCGATAATATTAATAATACCGTACCCTTGAAGCTTCATTTAGTGAAACCCGATTTTGCATGTCGTGTATGGGTAGTAAGAAATATCAGTTTTTTTTTTCTTTCTCTACCAGTACATACAAAATAGAAAAATTTTCGTGCACGCTACCTGTAAGTTTATCAATCAGTACCTTTGTTTTTGTTTACAGCTCATTAGTGTACCTCGGTTGATTTACTTCGTTTGCTTTTAACTTTTCTCTCTCTCGGTCTCTCCCTCTCTTTAAATATTATCATTTTATAGAGTTTTAATCTGCTTTGAAGTTCGTATAACAGTTATTCTAGCAACCATTTTTGTGCTTATTTTTCAGCTTGACATGGGCATTTGCATTTTTAAGAAAAGTTTGACTGGTACTTATTTTTGGAACTCGATCCTTATTTCTAACCATTTTGTTATAGCAGCAACTGTTCTCTCAGGAAGCTTCCCTTTCTTGCTCCTTTGATGGTCTGTTGATTGACTCAAATGTTTGCAGAAAATTATGCGATGTAAGACCTAAGTGTCCTATCTTAATTGCTCTTCCACCAGCCCTCTATAACCCCTTAAAGTTTCTCGTTAGAATTCTGGAACATCTGTATATACTTATAACTGGACCTTCCAGAACATCTGCAAATGTAAACGTATTTGGATGTGCCCTGGAAACCACCCTGTCTAGTTTAAAATGGAACGCTTCGCATTCATTTATATGTCTGTTTATTGAATCATCAAATCTTGTCCAATCAGCTATCTTCGCTGACAAAGGTCTCTAATGTATGGTCAGAAAACTGAGCATTTGCCTCTGGTGGTAGTATAGTGGTAGGATCTTCGACGGAACACTAATCAGCTACTTCAGAACTTAAAACTAGTAGACAAAATAAATAAATACTAAATAATAAATAAAATAAAAATAAAAACGTTTAAAAATGTGCTGAACTTTTTGTCTTCGTTGTTCTTTCAAGTGAGACCCATTGCTTACATTTTACGGCCCCAGCTCTGTCCAAGATGAGAACGGCATCCACGAACTTAAGACCCAGGTAATCTCTTTTGCATAGCAATGTAAACTTCAAAACTTACGAATACTTCTGTCGGCTTGAAGCTGAGGGCACCTTCAGTTGTCTTACTTGTCTTACTTAAGCAGTTACACTGCTTAACTTATTTGTTTAGTAAACAAACCACCATTGGTACTCTTAAATTATTTATAAGTGCATGCAGAGTAGACAGCTGTGTGGGGACAGCATTAAATGATCCACATCTATAAACTTGCGGGGCAAGATAAAGTTTTAAAATATCTGTTGCGGTTGAAAATCCCACAGGTTTGGTCCCACTATCATTAAATAACAAAAAATGCCTCACCTGTGTATGTTTTTACTTGCATCTAATCGACTGCTACCTGAGTTTCATTGATAGTCTTGGGTTGTTTACTGTGCTGTCGAAATCCCTCTGCAGAAATGTTATTTCTAATCAATTTTATATCCAAAGATGTTAGTATAGTACCATCTTCAATCAGACCTCCCGCCTTTGTAGCGTAGGAGCTACCGTGTCTGCTTAACGTTCAAGAGGTCTCAAGTCTGAATCTCCGAAAGGGTGAGTTACCTGAATAAGCTTATTTCCAGAAGTTTACCTTATCCTGAAAGAAGAATTTTGGGTAGCTCTAAGATCTATGGACATTGGGCTTATTTGGGCATCATTTCACCCATTTCATTCATCATCCGATATAACTTAATGTTGGAGGGCGTTCATTTAAAAGGAGCATCTTCAGTTCTCAACTTCTTATGTATAATTCTGGCTGACCTAAATGATAAATCCTCAGCTGCTCGCCACTTAAAAGGATCTGAAATTATTGCTTGTATAAAGGGTTCTTTGAAATTTTCTCGTGATTGTGGAGGATCACTCGTTCTACTATATCCATCATAGGTGACAATTTGATGCACGATTTACACTTATTAAGGCAAGCCCATCATTGCATTTCGTCCTTAAGCTTCTGTTGGAGTTCAAATGTATGATCGTCTATCACACAAAGCATTTTCTGCCTTACACGGTAAGCCATTTCCATTTCCTAGCTGGTCCTTTTCTCAACGACAGCTGATGTCGCTGGACGCATGTGACTGAACAATAACAGTGACTACTTACACTGAATAGGCTAACTGGCCGAATTTATGTGTAGTGTTTAGCGCTCGCTTTTACTACATACATGATGATGCATTAAATGAAGTTGGATCGCCGGTGGAATGAGATGGTGGGGGAAACCGGAGATCCCGGAGAGAACCCGCCCCAGCGCCGTGTTGTCCACCACAGATCTCACGTTGCGGTCTCCTGGGATCGAACCCGCCTTGGTGAGAGGCAAGCGGTCTAATCTCTCGGCCACAGCACAACCCGTAACTAGCCTATATAATAATTAGCAGAGAACAAAATTTCCACTCAGGTATTTGTGTCACGTAACTCAGATCGAGACTCAATCCACCGAAAAATTCGATACCCAGATTTCACTGCAAATACATGAATTGAATCCCTGATTGCAAAACTAAAACCTAAATCACTGTTAGGAAAATATGTGTGTGTACGTGTGCGTGCGTGCATGGGTGTTTGTGTGAACAATATAGCTCAAAAACGAAAAGATGGTTGAATGCCAAACTTCAGCTCATATTTTTCAGGAATTCAACACGGAAGGTTTTCAAGAAAATCACCTCGCTTCAAACTATCCATTATTTGGGGGATGTTTCGATCATTCCGAATCACTCAAAAATAGCTCTAACGATTTTGATCAAAATATTATGTTTAATATATTTTCATTACAAATGAAACATACATCCTGAATTTTCAGTCAATAGCCTCTAAGGTTCTGGCTAAATTTATTTGCATAATTGGGAAACCGTAAGAAGTACACAAAATCTTACTATAAAAAAGTGCAGATAATTTAGTAGCACGCGATTTATGTCATTTTTGTAGAGTGAACCATTTCCCGGAAATTCCTTATTATTTTTCTGATGTTTCCAATTCTTATAATTTTCTCAAATGGGAAGTTGTTATTCATTTTCTTTTTTATCTCTTGGCCATGCAAAGAGAACTGAATTTCTAAGGCGTCACATAGCGAAGCACAAATTAATGGAATGAACTTCCGGTGGCTGGAAATGTTCTTTAAAATGCCACAAATCGTTAGCAACAGAAATATAGTCTAATAAAATCTTCCAAATAGAATTGGTGTAATCGATTGCACACTTTCTTATTGAAAGACTACACCAACACCAAGATGAATATGTAAACGTAAGAGTTACTATCAACGGAAAGGCTAAACGTAATGTTAGGAAGCAGTTCACATGACCAGGATCAGTGCACGATTGTAGAATTTAGAGAAATTTCAATATTAGCGAAGTCATGACTTTAAGCTCATCTCGGATGTAGAATTTTGCTATGGTTAATGACGTTACACTAAGACCCAACTAATCTTGAGCAAGACCTATTTAATAACTTTGTTAAAAAGAAACTTACAAGAAGATGCTTAAGCTGATTGAAACAGATTCGTGATTCTTCAAAAGAAGGCAAGCCTGAATATTTTACTTTTTGAGGACCTTCAGTTATATTGAATATTTTACTTTTCATAAACTATCTAAGTGGCTTCAAATTAATGATTTTACAGATGAATGAAGATGGAATCCAGAGTTTCAAGGCGAGGATAACAGGATTAGAGAGCGAGGACAGCACATAAATAAACGTCTTGGCAAACATTATATATGGACGCAGATAAACGTTACGTTAAGTGAAATTAAACTACACCATCAGAACTATTAAAGTTTCGCTTATATCACTTTCAACGTATTTAATGATAGACAAATATTTAACTGCTATATGAAATAATATTAAAATAAGCATATCATTTATCACTAGGGGGCCGGATTTTGCCCTATTTGCCTATTTTATTCCTTTGTTCAGATACGTAGGCTTTTAAGTTATAAGCACGTTTCCTACAATTATTAACCTAATTTATTAGTTTTATAGTGCATATAAATGCCTATTTCATATGTTTGTGCCCATTCTGTTTATTAGTGCCTAAAACTGCATTTTAGCCAATTTCTTCTGCTTGTAATTTGTGACAACAGCTTTTGCATTTGTCGGTTTCAACTTCAATTTGAACTTTTCGGGAAAGAGAAATTTCTTGCTGCTGCACATTTGATATACAAAAAGGGGTTTAGTCAGGTAGGTGTCTGCCTTACAGACGTGTCACAATGTGCTAATGACGTCATGGAAAAATCTTAAAATTTGTTCAAGGACGAGTAAAAAGAGTAGCTAAATGATACTTCAATGGCTTGACAAATGACCACTCTTTATGTGGGGAAAGGAAAGCCCATTCTATAAGCAGTGTTTCATGTGCACACATAGACCAGTTTCCTACGCAAATATGCCAAAAGGTAGAAGCAACAGAAGTGTACCTCTTAAACAGTGGATAAATGGTGATCCATCGTTCAGCACAGATGGGAAAGTAATTTTTGGTAAGCCTTGTGTGAAAAAGGCGAGTTTAATAATTCCTGTTTGTATTAATACTATATTATCATAATTTCAAAACCTTGTAAAAATCAGCCCCTTTAGCAACATTATGCTGAACAGAAATTATTATGTTCAGGAGAGCCAAAAGAAGGGAAACTAAATGTTTTCAGTTTTCCAAAGTAAAGCAAAAATTTGCCTAATGTGAAAACTTTCTTCATCACATGTTACGACTTTACACTTTACAATGAGATTTAGCTTAAAACATGTCTGAATCGTTAAACAAGCCCGTCTAATGCATTTTATCTTGATTAGAATATTATTTATTTGAAACTTATAGGTATAGCTTTGCAAACTCGGTGTACTGGATTTCACAATTTTGTTACGAGCATTATCTTTTGACAGTTTCAATTCAATAGCATGATATTTTTGTGCCAGTGCAAAGGCTTATTTCTTGAGTTAATAGTAATAGTTGGGGGAGGGATAATTAAATAAATTATTGATGTGCCAATTGTTAACAATCATATCAGATCACAATCAGTACCACTGTTAAGCAGGAATTTACTCCCATAAGATTTCTTTTACATGCGTGTAAATCTACTGACACGAAGCTGTTATTTTACCCAATCTCAATCTTAAATCACCACTCTGAGACTCTGTTCAGGTTACAACTTAAAATTCTAAGGCCAGCGCTCATTTAGCTAGGCTATACAGACTAAGATTATATACTATATGAAAAAGTTGTGATTTTCTCATGCTTATGTTCTTCTACATGTACCTCAAGGAATCATGAAATCGATTGCTTGCAGACTTCCGGTGTTTCCAACATTGAAAATGAAACTGCAGAAAAATCTTAATGGTTTGTGTAACATTTTATAGAAATGCCTTTATAAAATTTGGTACAAGAATTCTTTTCACGATGCCGTAATTGCTGTAATTCTGTTTGAATGAAAGGGAAACACTTACTATAAAGCTGTGCTTTATTATTTGTTCTTAGTCAACAGTGGGGCATTTAGGGTTTTCATTAAAAAAACTAGGATTCCGCAGCTTTAGCTTTTAATTAATTTTTGTTCTGTGCTTTGTATCCTTCTGATACATCTTGACATCATTTTAAATGATATAGATTGCTGTGATGAGCTTTTGAATTTCTTATGTTTCCAACAATCATTTCTATTACGGAGACACATCTGTGCAAATTGGTCCAAAATTTACAACAATCCCAAATTTAGTTTTTTTGTCTTAAAATTACTACAACAAAATATTTTTTTCTAGTGATACTACAGAAAACGTCACATGACCATTTAAATAACCCTACACCTGTATCGAAGCTGCTACTACGTAATTTTAATCTCAGATTTCTCAGATTTCATATTTTCTACATTTTCCTAACTTCAAAATGTTCCACAGGGTGCAGTTTTCTATTAATCTGTATGAAATTCTAAACATTTCTGTAAGGGCAACTGCATATTCAGTGTACCCATTTACAGTTTTTGTGTGTTATTTGTATTGAAATGGATTATAATGCTTACTTCTTACTGAAAACGTTTAGAAAAATAAAAATTGTTAAATAGGTATGATTATTTGTTTCTTTCGTTGATATGACGAAGACAAATATTTCACATAGTTACAGGTCATTAATGGGTTAAAATGGGTGCAGAGACTTATACCCCAAGCATTACATTTTAAAATTACAGTATGAGGGACATTTTGAAAATCGCCTGTAATTTAGACATGAACTTTTAATTCCTCAGAAACTGTTGTAACTAGAAAGCTGAAACTTTGTATTATTCCATTCTTGATCGATCACAAAATAAATTGTATAAATTTGAAACAAATCTAACAAAAGCTTCAGATATTTCAATTTTCACCCTTAAGCCCCCCTCCCAATAAACCATGTTTTTGTTTTTTTGACATAGATAATTACTTCACGCCTTTCTGCACATTATGGTTCTTACTCAGTGAAGTGGATTTATGTGTATTTTAATTATTCGACAACATCTGTTATTTTAACTTGCTGTGGAACCATTTTTGAAATTTGGAATACATGTAGAATAATTTCGCCTAGGGAACCGCAAAATAGTACGTGTTTAGCGAATTTGTTGCGGCATATGTTGCGATGATTGTCATTTTCTTATAGTGTATTTATAGTGTAATTTATGAGTCATTTTACTAAAATTGTGTATTTCTAAGTGTTTACTTAGCAAACCTTTAGTGCCTATTTAACTGACTATTTTCCCCATTTTTAGTGCCTTTTTTCCTGCCTATTTCACTCACTTTTAGTGCCTATAAATCCGCTCCCTATTTATGACATCATCATAGTGTATCTTCAAATTGAATGCCATAAATGGTTTCAGACTTTCACCGCCTTTCTCTCCTCTTTCTCTCACCCAAAAACGCTATAAAAATAAACCTCAGTTTTATTTAGCATAATCATCATTATATAATACAGAAAGTACTCAGGCTTTCTGTTACTAGAGGGTATGAAAACTGAATCGGCCATATTCGCAGATGCATAGTAATGTGCTCGACATTTTAACCTGCTACCCACCTCGAAGATTTCTATGGCTATATTAAACCAATATGACGAAATATTGACTAAATATCACAAAGCAAGTAGCAATTCTTTTGCAGCTAAACTATTAAGCACATGGCGTTGGAGAGACTATGCAAGAAAACGGAAAACACTTGGAATTATGGTTTTAACAGAACCAAGGCACATTCTATCAACTGGTATCGTAGCTCAGTGGCAAAACTCAGGCTGTGACAAGTGATACGACGGTTCACGGTTTGAACCTTAAGATGTGGGCGTACTTTTAATCTGTAATTTTGTTACTTTTTAGACGCAGTAACAAACTAATATACAATCGTAATGTTGCGGCTAAGTTGTTATTACATGGCAATACAAAATATCAAAGAAGATTTTAATAGAATCACCATCTACATTTGTATAAAAGCGACGTTCTAACAATAGCTCTCGTAGCTCAGTGGTATCACACACACTCTGTGAAGAGAATCGAGAGTTCATGGTTCGAACCCCAACCTGCAGCCAAACCTTTTATCCAAACATTTTAGTATGCTAGACGCAGTAACGTATCAGGAAAAACACATGCAACGACGGTTTTTATAGAACCACCATCTATGTTATACCTGTATTCTAATATCTGTTGTTAGAGCTCAGGGGTAAAATGCTCTTTGATTTGCATAGCAACCATGGATTGTCAACCTACGACCCATGTCAACAACATGAGTAATTAATAAATTAGTTAGATATATTATGCAAAAAGTACTTTAGGTACAGCATTTTTGTAAAGTTGTTCTTCGCAAACAAATGTCCCTGGCTCTGACTACTGGCCTAAGAATACGCAGTTAAAATCCATCACATAGCGGCATTCTTTAAAAACCTAACGCTTCACCTACTATATCCTTATTATACTTATATATAAGATCGAGATGTGTAATTATAGTTAGTAAGTTTTTATGGGATAACTGTGAACTAAAGATCTATTTGGATTAGCAAGAAATAATTAGAATAATAAACATTTTGCAAGAAGGTTGAGTGAAGAATGTGACGAAAGTAATGTAAAATTTTCCTATTATCAATTTATTTTTAATCATCTTATGCCTTTTTGCCTCCTTAAGCATATTTTCATTCTGACCTTTATTTTGTTCTTTTTGTTTTATTCGTTGTTTTGGTTACAGTTCCATTCTTCCAACGGAATATATTTCTTTCTGCTTCTCTGTACTTTTATACCCGTTTTGCTGTTTGAGTCTTGTTTACTTTATTGTTTTGCAAAATCTTTTATTTTCTAATTTTCCGTTTGTTTCTGTATTGCTTATAGATTTTCTTTTTGTTTCTGGTTACTTTTAATTGTTGTGTGTGTGTGTGTGTGTGTGTGTGTGTGTGTGTGTGTGTGTGTGTGTGTGTGTGTGTGTGTGTGTGTGTGTATGTGTGTGTGTGTGTGTGTGTGTGTCTTTAATTTTATAACAGTTCTGCCCCATATGTGGTAATCCTTTTTTACCTTCATCCTTCTGTTTTTCTTTTGATAACTAATTTCTATTTCAGGCCCTCGCTTTAAGCAACAAAGGTTTTGTTCATTTCTTCAAGTTTCAATAAAGTTCCTTCTATTTGTTTTTGGTTCCAGCGCAGAAGTGCTCGTGGAGGAAATTAGGATTTTTTGTGGTATGCTGTAAAGTAATCCGGACAAAATCAAGTGGCCGTGCAATATGAATATCTAAACCAGTTAAGTGGCATGTTCGCGTTTCTCTCTCATAATATCGCAGTTCTTCTTTGACGAAATATATTTTAAACTCGCCTGACATCAGAATGAGTTTCTGCGTATCTACAGACTTGTTCCTGAAGTTCTTTCCAACCGCTTTCAAGTAAGGTACCTGTGTTTATATTTAAAACTAGCTGGCTTAGGCACAGCGGCGGTGAAACCATGAATATGTTGAGAATGCCACCATTACTTCGAGTTTTGTTTTAGATGATTAATTAACGTCCATTAAGAACCGAGTAGGAAATAGCCGACGGTGAATGAAAGACATGGTTAAAGCGATGCTCAGTTATGAATGATGCAATATTTATACCACTGCCACAACCATGACTTTCAAATGGGATGATTTTTGTCTTTGAATGCTCCCATGCCAGCAGCCAATCGGAGTTCTGCGGTTTTGTCATATTGCGTTCCCTATAAGTGGGATGTGACGAGCGCCAAGTGAATCCATCCCTAATAAATACTATTTACGCTAAGACAAAAATAAAAATGTTGCAAAAAGTGACCCAGGAGGAAGGTATATATCATTGTGGTGAAGCTATACTCTCTTGTGTATTCTCTGTGGCATTATTTATTATGTAGATGTTAGTGTGGCTAGCGGACCCGGAATGACGATAGATTCGTGCTTTGTGCACGAGGCTAACATAGCGTGGTGCTTGTTTTTTCTTTCTTGGTGAACCTTGATAGGAAATAGACCTGTAGCAGGATATAGTGCAATCACATCTCTTCTGAATCCAACTTAAAAGGTAAATGTGCTTTTGTTTATTGTAATTGTACCTAAAGTTTATTAAATGTGGTAAATCAAAGTAATTTTCGTTGTTTTAAAATTGTAATTTAGATGTCACTTAATAAAACGATCTTTTGATGTACCGAAGCCTCTCATGCCATTCAAATTGAGCCTTAATAACATCTGGTTACGTTCCCCCCAGTTCGTAATTAACGTCAATATTAATAGGCATAATACAAATATATATATATATATATATATATATATATATATATATATATATATATATATATATATATATATATAATTCCAATGTATTATAACGATCCAGCGCAACGTTAGTACTACAATGACCATCATTATTGGTTAGTATGTATTTACGTATGCGTGTATGTATATATTACTCAGAACTAAAATATAAACTACTGACATGATGTGCTAAACGAATTACATGCTAAAAGAAACGACTGACATGAATTATTTTCAACACGCCAAGATGTGATAAATTCCAGAGAAAGCAACATAAGATGATATACATATAACGGTTATACATACATATATGTAAATATAACAATGCTGACGCCGCCGCCGCCACCACCACCACCACCGCCACCACAACCACCGCCACCACCGCCACCACCACAACCGCCACCACCACCGCCACCACCACCACAACCGCCACCACCGCCGCCACCGCCACCACCGCCGCCACCACCACCACCACCGCCACCACCACCACCACCACCACCGCCACCACAACCGCCACCGCCACCACCGCCACCACCACAACCGCCACCACCACCGCCACCACCGCCGCCACCACCACCGCCACCACCACCACCGCCACCACCACCACCACCACCGCCACCACCACCGCCACCACCACCACCACCACCGCCACCACCACCACCACCACCACCGCCACCACCACCCCCACCGCCACCACCACCGCCACCACCACCACCACCACCACCGCCACCACCACCACCGCCACCACCACCACCACCACCACCCCCACCGCCACCACCACCACCACCACCACCACCGCCACCACCACCACCACCGCCACCACCACCACCACCACCACCGCCACCACCACCACCACCACCGCCACCACCACCGCCACCAACACCACCACCACCACCGCCACCACCACCACCACCACCACCGCCACCACCGCCGCCACCTCCACCACCACCACCGCCACCACCGCCACCACCACCCTCACCGCCTCCACCACCACCGCCACCACCACCTTCGCCACCACCACCACCACCACCACCGCCGCCACCACCACCACCGCCACCACCACCACCACCACCAACACCACCTACACCACCGCCGCCACCACCACCGCCGCCACCACCACCACCACCACCGCCACCACCACCACCGCCACCACCACCGCCACCACCACCACCACCACCGCCACCACCACCACCACCACCACCACCACCACCACCGCCACCACCACCACCACCACCACCACCACCGCCACCACCACCGCCACCACCACCGCCACCACCACCGCCACCACCACCACCACCGCCACCACCGCCACCACCACCACCAGCACCGCCACCACCTCCACCGCCACCGCCAACACCACCACCACCGCCACCACCACCACCGCCACCACCGCCACCACCACCACCACCGTCACCACCGCCACCACCACCACCGCCACCACCACCACCACCACCGCCACCCCCACCACCGCCACCACCACCACCGCCACCCCCACCACCGCCACCACCACCACCGCCACCACCACCGCCGCCACAGCCACCCCCACCACCGCCACTACCACCGCCACCACCACCACCGCCAGCACCACCGCCACCACCACCACCACCGCCACCACATCCGCCACCGCCACCACCACCACCGCCACCACCACCACCGCCGCCACCACCACCACCGCCACCACCGCCGCCACCACCACCACCGCCACCACCGCCGGCACCACCACCACCGCCACCACCGCCGCCACCACCACCGCCACCACCACCACTACCGCCACCACCACCACCACCGCCACCACCACCGCCACCACCACCACCACCACCACCACCACCGCCGCCACCGCCACCACCGCCACCACCACCGCCACCACCACCACCACCACCGCCGCCACCGCCACCACCGCCACCGCCACCACCACCACCACCACCGCCACCACCGCCGCCACCACCGCCACCACCACCACCACCGCCACCACCACCACTACCGCCACCACCGCCACCGCCACCACCGCCATCACCACCACCACCACCACCACCGCCACCACCGCCACCACCGCCACCACCACCGCCACCACCACCACCACCGCCACCACCACCACCGCCACCACCACCACCGCCACCACCACCACCACCGCCACAGCCACCACCACCACCGCCACTACCACCGCCACCACCACCGCCACCACATCCGCCACCGCCACCACCACCGCCACCACAACCACCACCGCCACCACCACCACCACCGCCACCACCACCACCACAGTCACCACCACCACCGCCACCGCCACCACCACCACCACCATTAACACTGCTAGCTATTTATAACGAAATACTGCATAACTTATCTGAATAGCGGAAATATATTGAAAAATGTGAGCATAAATTTGAAAACCGTCCGTGGGGTATCACGATATTTTAGATGAGGAAAGAGTTTGAATTGCAGCTGAGAGTGTTACTAGTAATAATTAGGGACAGAACAGAATATTAAATTTCCAACTCTAAACCACGCTTGCTCTCATTATATGAAGAAGTATGTATTTTTACACTCTACTCTGTACTGTCTACCACCACAAGAAGGCAAGTGGGGCCTGAAGAGAGAGAAGGGCTTAAAATGTGTATCTGCTCTGGTGGTGGATCTGTTAACTACGAAATGTGTGTAAGAGAGTGCATATGAGTCACCATGCTGCCAGATCAAATACTCATTTCAGTAACCGCAGTGATAGTTATTAAGCACTGGTGAGTTATGTGACAACACTATTTTAGATCCACCTAACATTCGTATCATATCTGGATGGCGGGCATAACATCATGCGGACATCAAAAGTGATGACGATACAAATTCCTCTGCCTTGCCTTCTTGTGTTGCTTGAAGACTATAGGTATAATTCAGTGCAGGTACAAAAAGATTCACATTTCATAACATTTTTTGTAAAATTTACAGATTTATTCTTGTTTTCTAGGACTGTATTTTCCCCTTTAAGATAATTTCCATAGGTAATGATCCGGTTGTCCAAATATTCTGTTCGGGAAGTTTCCTATAAAACATATTTCAGAACCCAAAACCACTCTTACGAGGAAACATCTGCAAATCCCTCACCATCACTTAAAGTAAGTATGGATAGATTGAGAAAATGTAACTTCAGTAGCATATACTAATTAATTTTAAGCAAGGACAAACAACAACATTTTTTCTCTGTATTTCAAAGTTTACGGGTATATCAAGATTTGGAGGTTATGTGCACCATGCAATTTGTTGCATTTAATTTAATATTTTGTTATTAAAGGTGAATAAAAGTGAACAAAACATATCTAATGAAGTCAACTTGCCCCAAACCTCTAAAGTATACGACGATGTATAAAATATATAACCATGCTGCAGTCGCCGCCACCACCACCACCACCACCACCACCACCACCACCACCACCACCACCACCACCACCACCACCACCACCACCACCACCACCACCACCACCACCACCACCACCACCACCACCACCACGACCATTGCCCGCCTCGGTAGCGTGGTGGTGGCGTGTCTATCTCACGTTCAAGAGGTCTCGAGTTTGAATCTCGATCAGGGTGAGTTACTGGATAAGGTTTTTCCGGGATTTCCCTCATCCTGAAAGACGAATGTCGGGTAACTCTAAGCTCCATGGACCCTGGGCTCATTTGAGCATCATTTCACCCTTTCCATTCATCGTCCGATATGACTTAACATTGGAGGACCTAAATTAAAAAGAAAAAGTCCACCACCATTAACACTGTTAGCTAAACAACTACCAGCACTATATTATTGGTCAATACGAACCCCACCATGTTGCAGTCGCTGCCACCACCACCATCACCTACACCAATAACTATGCAACCACCAGCACTATATTACCGGCCAGTACCAACCCCAGCAAGCTTCAGTCCTCACCGGTAGATTTCTTCCTAGCCGCTTCCATCCAGTAGGAAGCAATTCATATCTATCTTTGGCCAGTTACTGACATCAGATTATCCTTCCCACGTGGAACAAATCTCACTATAAGAGCTGGTTTCACTTTACTGCTGCGAACACCTTAATTGCGATGCACGTCTCATTATAAAATGAAGTATAAAACAGATAGTATCTACAAATCACTTTAAAGTTGCCCTGCTGCTGGCTCCTGTCTCAACACAATAATTGTAAATATGTCCAAGTCAACAAATAGTTCGGCCAGCTGCATTGCAGGTGACGCGCTTACGCTATGTATAAGTTTGCCGAAGCGTTGACCTCCGTGACATCAAACATTCTCAACAGAGAAGAGTGAAAGTTGGTAGGTACTTGCGTAAAGTAAATGGCAGTGAACCTTCGTGGCATGGATTGTGGTTCGCCACAAGAAATCCAATGCTGGTTTTTTTCTTAACCATTCGATTAAAAGAACGTTAGAAATGCACATTTAGGCAAAAGGCTGAGACAAATATTAACTGTTTAATCAGCTACTTTAGGATGAGAGAGGGATTCATTTCCTCCTAAAAGTCTGCAAAGTGTTGTGTAATTGTGTTAGTTTACGATATCCTTTGTGTGAAACACACGTTTACCAATAACCTAACGTGGTATTCACATATGGTTATGAATATTTTGCTTTTCTTTCTTCCTAATTTGACTGAGAGCAATTTTTTTACAGTAATGACTAGAGCGAGGATTTGTATGCACAATCAAATAACAAAATATGCACAAAAGATATAAAAATACGCACCATAATATGCGAAAAAGAAATGAACAAAAAACAAATGAACAGTTACTGTAGTGTGGGTAATCTCTTACTAGTACGGTTAATGTATCTCCCCGCTCAGCCGGCAGCCAAAATAAAACCACGGGGTCCTCTATTTCACTATCTTATGAGGACAGATTGCGTGTAAACTATATTCATGAGGTTACGAGAAAATCTGTTCATCTCAGTGACCCTAAATATATCCATTCCATACTAATCTTGACTCACACCGTCATCATCGTCATCATACAAGCCTTGTAACAGTTCTTTTAAGCTAAAACCCATTAAGACATTTTAATGTTTTTATAGTTTGTTATTTTAAAAATATATTGAAAAGTAGTTATAAAATTAGTTAACAGTGATTGTAAAAATACTAACGAGATTAAAGAACAAATGAAAAGAAAAAGTGGAATAATGAGAAAAAAAATGTAAAATTGCCGTAGCAACGGACCCAGCGGAGTTCCGGGTCGCCAAGACATCGTCTGACATCAGACATCTAGGTCAAACTAAACAAGAAGTCCGCTCTGGAAAGGTGGCCGACCGATCACAACTCCTTCACTCAAACATTATTTCCAGAGCGCTAACATCACTTACCGGCGCCTTCGCTCACTCTTGCTACCTGGAAATATTGGATGAAGGGAATGAAATAAAGCAAACCTAAGGAAGTGAAATTGGGGATATTGGCTAAATATACGCCCCACATTAGTCTAGTGACTTGGGAAACCACCGAAAAAATCCCAGGCCAGGAAGGTCGGCCGTGGAAATCCAACCCGCGTCCTCCCGAATGCGGGGCATAGACCGCCTGAATCATCCCGCTCAGTTGTTTATGGTCTGCAGAACAATAATTTTTGCTCCAATTGGTGGTGCTGGTGTTGACCTACATTGAATATAAACGTAGCCTACCATTTCTTCTTCCTGAATTTAAAGCGTATTTTTTCATCAATACTGAATACCATCTGCATCCGATGTATTATCGGCCACGATATGCGTGCATTTGGAGAAGGGTGTCATTATTTTTGTGACACTGCATAACGCCATCAATCCTAGAATCAGATGGAGTGACGGGCAATGCCATAGTAGGAATGTACAATGAAAAGAGCAACATCTTCAGGCCTCAGTATCGCTATACTGGTCGCCAATCTAGAAAGTGATTGACATTTCGTACGGAGAGAGAGGCGACGTTGCCGCTTATTGCTGCCACGTGGAGAGCGCGATAGCACTACGCGTGCGAAGGTGATTCAGTTGCGACTGCAATGGGTATTTTATTATTATTGTTATGATTATTAATTATTTATAATACTATACAAAAAGACAATAGAAAAGTCGTGGATCTACATGCGAACGCTAGAATATGCAAGAACGCATAAATGTAAAGATCATCGTAACAAAGAGACATACCTGTGACATTTTGATGCTTATTGAAGTGGGGAAATGCCGCTTACATAATTTTTCCCGGAGGTTTCTAATTTATACCCCAATGTTTAACTTTCTTCTTTAAAATACTTTGCTTTTCCAATCTTAACCTTAATGCCCTTACTGATACCTACACACGTGAAGTCCTGTCAAGCACGTAGAGAATTGAATACTAGACTCCCCTTTCAATTTCCCCTCTTCGAAGTATTCTCTCACAGAGCATATTATTTCCCGTGTATGTCCTTTAATTGGAATACCTTTCCCAAATACAGTTTTATTTGCTCCCGAGCACATTGAGGATTTTGCTTGTCACTATATTTTGACATAATTAAACATTCATTAAACACAGTTGCAAATGATCACAACACACGCACAGATACACGGACTCAGGCACACGTAAACCAAGGCAAATTGCCACAAATAAAATGCAAAGTAACTTTCCAGTACAGGATCTCTAACTGTTGCATACGTCGGGGCATTTTGTTGATGCAGCGTTATCGTCAAGAGAAACAAACACCAAGGTATTATGATTACTGCAGCGTTTGCGTAACTCGCTCGCCCGCGTCATGCTAAGCACGTGTTAGAATATCGGCAACCAAGGTTTAGCGTCTAACGTCACGGAAACGTCTCGACTCTAATTGGTCATTTTAATCGTTACTATGACAACCGTTATGACGTACTCATCCCCTCCCATTTATTTAGACCGTTATTCCATGTGGTTACTGTCAATCACATTCTAGTTAGGCGACCAGTATAGTAAATGCAATTCCAAAATGCTGATATTTTCTTTATTCGACGACTGCATTTCCAATGCCCTGTCCAATTGTGTCGTATTTTCTCTTCCTACCAAAAGCATTCATATTCAGGCCCATTAAAGCAATTGCAAAAATTACAAGACCTGTTAAAGCTGGTCAGTGCTCCCAAAGAGCGCTATCACCAAACTTAGTGGGAGTGTATCAGCGGTAACTCCGTTCGTCAGAGCATGTTAAATAAACACAAGGTACCAACATTTTAATTTGAGAGAGACCTTTTTTATCTGATACTGTAAATCTAATGTTTCTCTCCTATAGATATATTACTTAATGTTTGTTAATTGAAACCACATGGGCAGCTTTGATGGACATGTTCACACATACTCGAAGCAGAAACACAGGAAAAATAGGCATATAATAATTTCATTTATATATTAGCAATATTTGGACCTTTAGTTTGAAACTTGAGTTAATATATAGCCGGTCAGCTTAATAATAGAATAACACACAAACACTCTGGAAAAGAACTGAATATTAATTCATTCCTCTTCAAATTGTGAGGTTTGTATTTTCATAGTACACTTTAAGTTTACTCTTGAGATAAATGTGTAGGGGTGGAATTTTTTTTAAGGATTATCAATGTTGAACGAATGTTGAGCGATAGTAGTCTTGTGAAGATAACATGTGCATAGTTCGCTTTCTAAATATCGCACTACCTGATCACAAAAGAAAATATTGGCATCTATCTCTTTCATAATATTTATCTGAGCATAATTAATGAAGATCATTTTGCGAGTTAGGCACCTAAGATTCGTGTACCGCAATAGGCAGCGTTGTCAGGAAGTGCAAATTTATGATTCGCTTTTCTTTTTTGTTTCTTTTTCTTTTTTTATTAAGTGGAGGGAAAATTCATTTACGCACTAACCCTGGGATTGGAGTGTGGGACTCCTCTGTCAGACTGAACTGTCGGTCCTACCTACTACAAAAACCTTCACCGGTGAGAATTTGTGTGTGAATCGCGGCAGGTACCACTATTGCACCTACGAATTCTAGGTGAGGATATGGGGCTCAGGCAGGAGCCCGGGCCAGGCGTAAAGTGGATGCTAGGACACAAGCATGAACGAGGCTCTACATGCGACCTTGGATATTCAGGTGTAGGAATGAGTAAGGTATTAGTTGCTGAGCATCCGAATGGGGCGACGTCTTACATCCGATGTACCTCCTGTGTTGTCCTAAAACAAAAGGACGATGTAATGTGTGTAATCTTTTATGGGTGTGTGCGTGCGTGCGTGTGTTAAAAATGTTTAGTATCAGGCTGGTGCGGCACTGAGTCTGGTGTCAAGTTATTTGAAAACAAAAGTTACAGTTTATTCAATGTATGTTCTATGGCTTGTAGGAAAACCGTGTCACGCATTGGCTATTTGTTAGAATATATAGCATTCCACGTCAAAAGGTGCAATAATAATGTACAACTGTGTGTTTTAGCAGATGTTGCCACGTCAGTATGCTTATTTAAATAAATTATTGGATATTCAGTGCAATACAATTTTATTTAGTTTTCCTCCGGTTTTCAGCAGGGACTTCAAGGGTCACTGCCATGTCAGCGCGTGTTGTGTGTTTGCTAAGCCATAGTTGATTTGCAGTTAAGGTGGTACTAATGTGTTTAAAATTTCCTGTACATCGAACTCTGGTTCCCCCAGGCCGCGTCTTCTGTCAAACAATGACAGCGGTCTCTTATGTGTGTCATATTGAGTATTCTCAGTGGGTTCGACTGTTTGGCCTTTCTGTCGTACAAACTGCAGCTTAACAGCTTTATGAAGTCTTCAATTGAGTGCAGTTTTAGCTCCTCGTGTATTTGATATGCTGGTGCTACCGGCGAGTGTTTTGCGATAATACATCTATTCTGTTTTGCAGTGTCTGTATTCGGTTTATATGCGTTTTTGCAGCGTATCCCCAAAACGGGTACTACGTATGTCAGTATTAGCCTAATTAACGTCTTGTACAGTGTAAGGCCCATGTTGAACTGTAGTCGGCTATTCATGTTTATCAGTGGGTTAAGTCTGTAGAGCTGTCCATTTGCGCGCGCGCGCACACACACACACACACACACACACACACACACACACACACACACACACACACACACACACACACACACACACACACACACACACACACACACACACACACACACATATATATATACATACAATTACTCGGAACCGTCTTGCGCTAATGTAGTCTTTAATTAAGGCAAGCGTAGAGTCAGAAAAGTTGAATGATTTAAGTTTATAAATGATGCCTGCATACCATAATTTGTCAAAGCCGCATTCAACATCCAAGAAAATGGCGTCTGTTGATATATTTGTGTTGTGTCCTTTAAATGTTGTTTCTGTAAGGCATAGAAGCTATGGTGTTGAGTGTTTTGATTGAAACCGGATTGTTCGGGAATTAATATGTTGTGTTTTATTATGTGTGTTCATTCTCTTTAGAATAACTTTTTCCTGCACTTTTCCAAGTGTGTTGAGAAGGCTAATGGGCCTGTAGTTTGTAGCAACGGATAGGTTTTTGTGTTGGAAACATCACTATGTTTTGCTCCTTCTACTGCGGGGGAAACCTGCCGCTATTTAAAGTGTAGTTGTAAATTTTAGCTAACAGCACCAGCGCTCCACGCGGGAGATTTTTCAATACTACGTTGTGTATTTTATCTGGTCCGGGGGTCCTCTTGTTTCGTAAATACCTAATAATCCAATTTATTTCCCGGGGGTTTGTCTTTTGCAATTTGTTGTGAGTGGCGGAGTAGTCTGTTTCATTTATCTCTTGCTCAATGTTTTGAATAACTCTGATTTACAGAACCCTCCGCCGGATTTGGCTTGAAGACTTCTAGCGTTGAGGCGAAAACCTCTGCTTTGGCCTGGGGGTTTCAGCGATACTGTCGTTTATAAATGGCGGTATGTTGGTTTTTGTTCTGGTGAGGCATTTCACTATTCGCCAGACCGAGTTTGAGTTTAGATTTCGATTTTCCAATGTTTGGTTCCATTCGTTGGGTGTAAAATCCTTAGTATAGGCGGTTACTGCCGCTCTTGCTTCGAAATAATCATGTTGGTGAATTGGATTTCTAGATCTCTGCCACTTTCGTCTTAGTATGTTTCGGTTTTGGTGTAAGATTTTTATATTTAAGGGATACCGGGCGTTTACGGTTGGTTTGTATTTGAGTGGAACGCAAACAGATGTCACTATTTTAATTGCCAGTTCAAGTTTATTGATTGCTTCGTCTTGTTCTTGTGCTGTGTTTATTTGCATTTCTGGGAGATGACATTGATTCAAGCTTCAAGCTTCTTGTTTGAATTTGAAGGGCAGTACAACCTTCAGGAGCACCGGTAGGTGGATTCGCTGGAACCTTATTGTGCCTGTAACTTTCGCACCTACTCTAGTATATCAGTATAGGGCGAGTTAAAGTCGCGCTGCTGGAATGGTTACCATGGACTTATCTTTGTTAACAGAAACCTCTCAGATAACGCACTAATTATTCTTGTAAGAGTGAGAGGGGTACTGACGCGCCTCCGGTCGTGTGCTAAGCACCAATGAACGCATCACTTCAACCAATGGAATTCGCAGGAATCACAAATGACATATAGACGTTTACTCCACGTGGAGTAATCAGTGCGTTATCTGAGAGGTATCTAGTACCAAAGATAAATCCATGGTAACCGTTCGGACAGCGCGACTATACACTAAAGCACATCACAAGAGAATGTTGAACCACACATTGCGTCTTGTGTGAAAGAGCGAGAGGGAGGGAGAGAGCGAAGGTGAGAGCGAAGAAGGAAGAGAGGGAAGGTGAGAGCGAGGACGGAAGAGAGAGTAGTCATTATAAGCTCTTCCACGTTTTAAGGTGTCACTAGTTCAGTGCATATATACGCTATCTGCATTAAAATACTAGAGGGACTTACATATCGATAAAATGAACCATGGAATTCAAAAGGAATAATATATATCGATTTCTGACCTAACTGTACGAATCTTTAGTAGTTTTAACTTTAGGACCCTGGGAAAGTTATAGCCTAACTTATAGATTTCGAAAACTCTCCCTGTACACGTACGAATCTACATATCCCAATCGGTAAAGCTTTGGATGTTTGAATACAGGGACGATCAAAAATTAGAAGAAGTACCTTGCGACATCTGCATTATCTTCAACCTCATATGGATAAACATCCATGTCATTAATCGATTTGGAAAAGCTTTAGGTGCTCACTTCAGAGCCTCCCAAAAGCTTCAGATCATTTTGTAGTTTTAAAAGACTAATCTTAACGCCTTATCTACAAATGTACTTCATTAGACTTATTTAAATTAAACTTTATTACACTTTCGATATTGTACCAAGTAAAAAAAAAGTTATACTACAGCAACATTTTGCCATTACGCCTTATAACGAAGCATAACCATTTGATTGATCTGGAAAAGAATTGGATGCTAACAATATTATCTACTTCTAGATTTTCAGAAGCCACCTATACGTTTTGTGAACCGTTCAATATATACCATTGCAAATGCAAACCTTTCATAAATAACGGCTTCAAAAGTCACGATTGTGACTTTGTGACGTTTTATTCAGGATCGAAATGAGTAAAACTTTCTAATAAATTGAGATGCTCAAATTCTGTGTTAGAATTAATTAGTTAGAGACATAATATTAATGCCCCTATTTCCAACAACCTTAAAATTTGTTATGGCAGCCTATACTTAGAGCTAATGTTTCTACGGGAATGCGTATGGTTTAGTGACTTTTGTTTTGCCTCTCCGTCAATATTCTATCTGTTTGACACTTTTTACTGTCACAACTATCTCTGAGTGAAACTTTACGGCATTTAAAGTGAAAAAGGCAGTGTAAGCTTGAATTGTAACCGTTGGGCAATAAACATAGTAGGCACTTCCTGTCAAATGTTCTGCCCATTTTAAAAAGCTGACATTCTTACAACCCGTTTAGAGTGCCTAAAAGAGGCATTAATCGATTTATATTGTAATTTTCTCAGGAAACTCTATGTATAATCCATTTAATAATTATTAAATTTAATTATTATATTATATTTAATTATAATTAGATTGACATCATAACTAAGGTATTCATAGGTGTAACGTGGAAGTTCTTTCTATTGCCGCATTTGTTCCACGTAGGGAATGTAATCTGATGTTATCAATGGACTAAATTTTCGATTCGTATTGGATAGAAGTGGGATAACAATGAACTCTGCTCCAGCTGAAGAATGAAGAATGCGACCAGCGATAATTAATTATAAAATGGATTATACATTACTTGTAGGATATCGTTTCAGACCATTTTGCATCACAAATAGCCCAGTGCCCCAGAGGAGGATTCCCTATATCCCCCTCTTCACTGAATAATTGCATCAGCAAATACACATGCAGCTTTCATTGTTGGAGACCATTCAGCCATGAGCTTACAGAGCCAAAGACGTGACAGTAGACACCTTTGCAATCCCTCTGAGAAAACACATTACGCTGTGACAACGTTCCTGTTGTTACATTCAATTATATTGTTCCATTCCTTGTCTAGAAGCTCTGCTCAAACAGGAGAAATGCATCCGTCAGTTAAACAAAATATCTCCGGTTGTACCAGTTTGTGGACAGGCTTAATGGCTTTATCTGATGTCACTGGTCTTCCAGTGGCAAATGGGTGTTGACGTTGATAGCTTTTTCATGTGTGGCTCTGGAATTAATGCAATTCAGCAGCAGCAGCAGCAGCAGCAGCAGCAGCAGCAGCAGCAGCAGCAGCGAATGTGCAGTAAGTATTATCAGATTTTACAGCACCGGAGATTTTCATTAACAGGGATCGAGTAAATCACCTTCCACTATCTACTAGCGTTACCCTCAGGATTGCGGAAGCTTCAACATATCCCTGTAGTATGGAGCTTATTTAAAGACACAGGTGGCTTTATCTATACATAGGTTTTCCTAATGATCCTGCACACGGATAGTAGATTTACAGGAGGTCACAGTAAAATAAATTATACATAGCAAATTCTTATTGTTACTATATATATAGTAATAATAAGTATTTGCTAAAATCGTTTTCTTGCGAGATTAAGAGCGGAACTTTAAACACGAGGATTTAAAATTAAAAAGACAATAAAAAGTGACGCCGACACTTCAAAAAACTCCGGACATGGAGATCTGTGGTAAGCATCAGCAAGGTCAATATAGAGGTAATTAGTAAATATCAATATTCTTTAGAAAGAATTTTCTGAAAGTAATTAGCCCGCCTCGGTAGCGTGGTGGTAGAGTATCTGCCTCCCGTTCAAGAGGTCCCGAATTCGAATCTCGGTCAGGGTGAGTTACCTGGATAAGTTTTTTCCGAGGGTTTCCCTTATCCTTAAAGACGAATGTGGGGTAACCCTGGGCTAATTTGAGCATCGTTTCACCCATTCCATTCATCGTCCGACATAACTTAATGTTGGTGGACGTAAATTACAAAAAAAAAAAAAAAAAAAAAAAAAAAAAAAAAAAACGCCCTTAGTGGTGAGTTTTTGTGCTGCAGATCGTCTGACACAAAGCGCCACCTATAATAACGTGGAACTAATCACGCCTATCGACTCGGAAGTTACGCGCGTGAACTAAATCCGCCACACTTTTTTTGTGACTAGTGGTTATCGCCACTACACAAAATGCGTGGGGGAAAAAAATATAGCATTGTTTCTTCACTTTCACAAAACTAAATCTCAATTTACTTTTTACCGTTTTAACTATAAAGTTTATTCGTGTTAGTTAAATAAAGAAAACATAACATCTCAGTATTCATACGCTCAAGAATTTTTAATATTCCCAGCAGAAGCAATATTTTTAATCGTCTGCTACATAAAACAAAGAAAACATTAGAAAGCAAAGATTAATTTAATTTTAAGTGTAAATAAGAGGAAATGCCTAATGTGACATAAAAACACTGTTTTTGCTAAATTTACTTATTGATAACTGCGTTACCTGTCATTTCTCAGTGTAGCACATTAGTCTTTGTGTGGGTACCATTGGTACTACTGATTGGAATAGGCGTGTCAGCAAATAACCAGCACAGATTTCTTCTATCCCTTCGCCGCACCAAAAGTCATCCTGGAGAAAGATGTGCCAGATTCGAAATGGCAAGAATCCGTAGAATAGTAAAATAGTGTTCAAACTGATAACGTTTAATGACTTGTTTCACCTTCTGAGGTTTTATAGTGATATGTAAGGCATTTCACTTGAACAGTAGTAAACACGGGCGCATTAAGAGTATACAAAATGCACGGAGGCACTGCCCCCGGAGACGCCCCTACAAAAATATGTGGTAAAGAATTATAACTTCTTGCTTATGTGAGATACTGAACCCAAGCAATGTTATATAACCAAAGAAAAACCTATGAGTCAGTCATTCATAAGTTTTCAAACCACAAAACAGCTTTATTCATTAGCTAAAATATAGTAATTTAACGTTTATTTTTTGTTTATATTCATCAGAAATGTCTTTTTTTTTGTGATTTAGGTCCTTGAATGTTAAGTCATATCGGACGATGAATGGAATGGGTGAAATGATGCTCAAATGAGCCCATGGTCCATAGAGCTTAAGAGTTACCTGGCATTCGTATTTCAGGATAAGGGAAACCCCTGGAAAAACCTTATCCAGGTAACTTACCCTAACCGAGATTCGAACTCGGGACCTCTTGAACGTGAGGCAGACACGCTACCACCACACTACCGAGGCGGGCGTCAGAAATGTTCTAAACGTGTACCAATCTGATAGAAAGCGGAGGTAATTGGAAATTACATTTGTGTACGTCTGCGCGTAAGAGAGAAAGAAACAGAGAGAGGGAGAGAGAGAGAGAGAGCGAGAGAGAGAGAGAGAGATAATCCATTTATTCCAAACTTTTCTTCCCAACCTTTTTGTTATCTGCGTAATACTGTACACCTATGAAACTTCAGAATCATTAATGCACAATGTATCAAATGTCTTGTGAAATAAACAAAACGTAAGGGTTCTGATTTGTCAATCCAGATATGTTCGATTCGTTTCTCAGCAGTGTGTTTAATACTATAACGTATTTGTAAAGCAACATTAAATCATCTATCTATATTTCAACGAGTAAAAATTTACCAAGTAGAAACTCCACCAGGTTTTTCTGAAGTAAAAGCCATAGAAGTTATAGGATATGATATAAATAATAAATATCAACAAAGAATGTTGATTTTAACGGGACTCCGGAATATAATTATTTAGGGGCACATAATTCTACTTCTTTCTTCATTCTGTTCCCCTTTTACGGAAACCCAAGCTACGGAAGACGGTTTCCTCTGAAAGTGAACAAATGAAATATCTAGCTGAAAGCGTATGACACTCTGACTTGATAGGTAACCAAGTTATCCCATATATACTGGTTAAACAACATTCTAGGCTCTAGGGAAGGATTCTTCACATAAGACTGCTCTAATAATAATAATAATAATAATAATAATAATAATAATAATAATAATAATAATAATAATAATAATAATAATAATAATAATAATAATAATAATAATAATAATAATAATAATAATAATAATAATAATAATAATAATAATAATAATAATAATAATAATAATAATAATAATAATAATAATAATAATAATAATAATAATAATAATAATAATAATAATAATAATAATAATAATAATAATAATAATAATAATAATAATAATAATAATAATAATAATAATAATAATAATAATAATAATAATAATAATAATAATAATAATAATAATAATAATAATAATAATAATAATAATAATAATAATTAATTATAATTATTATAATAATGATAATGATAATGATAATGATGATGATGATAATAATAATGATAATAATAGTAATAATAATAATTAATTATAATTATAATAATAATAATAATAATTAATTATAATTATTATAATAATTATTATTATAATAATTATAATAATAATTATAATAATTATAATAACTATAATGATAAATAAACATTGCTAGGAAATGTGGGTTGTAATTACTATGTGCTGCACCTAAGCCAGGGGACCGCCTGTATAGTATCCAGTGGTTGCATAACGGTGTCCATTAAATCACTGAATTCCTTTTAAGGATACATACGTTGCCATAAATGCTAACGGATGTCATTGTGTCCAGTCTGTTTACTTTCTGTTCACGTTTTAATATTGTGGGAGAATTGCGTGTTTTGTGTGTGAAATTCATTGAGTTTGAAACTTACTCGTAAAATGTATAGAATTAGTTCCGTCCCGGCTTTCTATTGGGCTCTTAAACCGCTTAGTAAAACTCTTTAAGTGTCTCAATACACAGATATGCTGTATCACGTTTGGAGTTCAGAAACTTTGTGGTTTCTTTCCTGCCGTAAAGTAACATCAGTATGATGACGGTGCCCTATGTAGTTCATATCTTAAAATTAACAAAACATTTATGGTAGTTATCCTGATAATATCTATGATTAAAAATTAATACAAGTGTATGTGTAATGCATGTACACGCTAAAGTTCCTGTTCCCTCAATAATGGCTGAACCGACTGCTTGAAATTAACATAATATACATTTGATTCTAAAAGTACAGTATCTAACTTTTGTCTATTTGAGTAAAAGAAAAAAAGCAACATGAAATTATAAGCATGGTCTTTTAGCTTAAGAAAAAATAAAAAGAGGAAAAAGATAACAAAAGAATAAAGATAAGGTTACAATATACTACCACAGACTTCACGGATAATTTCCGATTTTGTGCTAAAAGGTCAGGTCTAAGACGAAGAGATAAAAATCTATGCATTTTAAATGGGTAGTAACGAGTGTGAATTATGTTCATTTGTATACTAATAGCGTTTTTCTGCAATTTGCATATCAGAAGTCTGTAGGTCCTTAGCGGCGGGAGAGGGGGATCTCTTGAAGCTTAACTATATTGGAATGATGACGAATGAACGAAATAGTTTTTGTAATGATGCTCGCTGGGGTCTGGGTTCAACATTTCAGGGAGAAGAGATATCATTTTATCAATTACATCTAGATAATCTGATGAAATGGATATAGCAAATCATTTTATGAACTTAAGGCGTTTTGCTTGACCAAATTTCAGAAAGATGAAACGGAACAGTTGTATTTATACTACATACAAGTTTACTTTGCCTATGAATTATCGTCGCGTTTTGAAGCCGATAAAGGCCTATGATGGTGCAATAACAGAAACGTTATGTTGAAACGCAAATGGAATCATTTTCATTGCTTTGTGATTTGACACATCAGTCATTATAGAAACATATATTGCTCTTTTATATTTCATTGGCTCTTATTGCTAGATCATAGGGGGGGGGGGGAAATCACAACAATATTCAGGTATGTCTAAACGTTTGTATATCCAGGAAGAAGTCATTTGATTGGAATCTATTATTTTGATAGACGACAACATACACAAATGCACCTCCTTAATTCGGGCATTCCTGGGGTGTCTCTCTTACAAATGAATTAATGTGTTTGCTACTTGTAGATGGCTGATGGCGGTTCTTTGTGCTTCTTCTTTAGTAATAAGATCGTCTATGTCGCTTCTCTCACCATGGGCTATTGAAAACACCGATCTGTATGCCATACACTCAGCTTTGTCGTCTATGTTGCTGTCTTTAAGAAATGGAAATTCTTTCTTTAGCATTTCATTAAATGCAAAGTTCCACTTGAGCAGTTCATCAGACATAACACTTTCTGAGTTTCATATTACATTCAATAAGAGTAACCTTCAGCGTTCTTTAACTTTCTCCTCTGAGTGAGAATTGTTTTTCGAAAAATCGGTTTTCTTGAATCTTAGTCACTAAGTGAGTGAAATGTACTAACAATGCGCCACCCTTTCACATTAATGTAGACTGTCAGAGTAGGTGTGCAAACAATACGTACTACTAATACATGACGCATCGCTACATGCTTCACAAAATTAGCTTTAGTGACGGTATTTTATATTCTGAAGAAATGTACTTATGTAACGTTCTATTATATTCATTTTTTTCTCAAAAAATAGTTAATTCAATAAGAAATATTATTACATGAGTATTCTTTCTGCTTTAAAATCCGGGACAATTACGAGTGCCGAATGATTTTCTTGGGACACTGGGACATCTACGTGCAAAGGATGTTTGGTCAGCTTAGATTTGATACTGCAGACTTGGAAAATGTAGAATGCTTGTTGAAATGGATAAAAGAAAACACAAATTATACAATGAATGATAACAAATTGTTTGATCAGAATGTGAAATTGAAGTTTTTCCTGGGAAGGACCATAGACCTTAATTTGGAGAGCAAAAGATACATGTAGGTGTCATTCTTCAAAGAATGTGTTTTGATACCGGAATTTTTGAGGAGTAAGATTCGATATTTTGTAACCAAATGATGGGAAGATAGCTAAATTATATAAAATAGTTTCGATGCATAATTTTATAAGTACAAATTACAATTTTTAACTAGGCAATGTAACCCTTTGTCATGAGATCATTTGGGAGTTCAGATAATTATGTTTCTAGTGAATTCACTCAACCAGAAAATCTTTAGCCGAAGTATCAGATCATGGTAAAGTTAGTTATACTAAAGAGTCACATTGTTGCCAAGGTATATAGCATAGAATTCTTAAAAGTAGACCGGGAAATGAAATTTTTAGAATTTTAGGAAGTTACATATTAGCAATTACGTTATAGATTGAAATTAACAGTTTGAGTTGGCAATATGAGAAGCAATGGTGGGAAGATTGGCTTAGTAAGCGAAACTTAAGCTAATAAAAGAGGGGAGTTTGTCCCTAAAATTCACTTCTTTCTTTGTGGTTTTATAGTCATTAGGGAGGTATCTACTGTAATCGATTATTACCAGCATAACCCAGCACATACACCGCGCTGATTATGTACATCTAGTGATATATTCAGCTTAGCATTTCTGCGACTTACATTTTATCTTACTTTATCTTACATATGGCATTATTATTATTATTATTATTATTATTATTATTATTATTATTATTATTATTATTATTATTATTAGTATTATTATTATTATTATTATTATTATTATTATTATTATTATTATTATTATTATTATTATTATTATTATTATTATTATTATTATTATTATTATTATTATTATTATTATTATTATTATTATTATTATTATTATTATTATTATTATTATTATTATTATTATTATTATTATTATTATTATTATTATTATTATTATTATTATTATTATTATTATTATTATTATTATTATTATTATTATTATTATTATTATTATTATTATTATTATTATTATTATTATTATTATTATTATTATTATTATTATTATTATTATTATTATTATTATTATTATTATTATTATTATTATTATTATTGTTGTTGTTGTTGTTATTGTTGTTATTTATTGTTGTTACCGTTGTCACGAAAATAGTTATTTTTAAAGCGTTAATTCTGGATACATCAGAAGTTGTCAGATATAATATTCAACTATTACTATTTCGAGTGATGAGATTCAGAAACAATTTATTCTTCAACATCTACACTCGTTACAAATAGATTACCATTAGCCCCCATTAAATTGATCTTCAACTTAACTGATATGATTCATCTTTACTCCCATCCTTGCATCTCCGGAGATAAAGATCTCATCGTTCTTCAATGGAGCAGCTGTCAGCAACTCCACTAGAGACAGCGTCAAAGTTGAAGTCGTTTACTAGCAGCAGATTCTGAAGAGCGGTATTCGGAACTACCTTCCTGGGTATGATACTAATGTGGATAGAATGTTTTCTTTAATAACTGCACATCATAAAGACATTGGAACATTATATTTTATCTTTGGTGCTTGAGCTGGAATATTAGGAACATCATTAAGAATAACAGGCTTACGATGAGGAATAATTTTATGTATTGTATCAGAAGTTTTTTTCTTCGTATCATTCTTTTGAACGTTTAACAATTAAGGATTAGACTGACATTGACTGCAGTCATTACACTTCTCCAGATTAAGTACAATATGAAAAATAATTCCAGTGAATTTTACAACGTAATTCAGAATCAAAGCATGTCACTTTTCTCGATCCAAAGTTCAAATAACTCTATTGGTACGAAGCTTAGGGTAAAATGAAGTTAGCTGCACAAACTTATTCTTTAACCCCTCTAGTTGTACCACTATCGTGGTGTTAGGGGATACTTGTTCCTCTATCCCTTTGAGATCGGGCCTGAGAAACCAAAGCTTTGGATAGAAAACCAATGTTTTGATAGAGAAACAATGCCTGATGTGAAGGTGGAGGAAGTGGATGATACATACGAGGGCGAGATGAATGATTAGCTGCACAAACAATTTTATAAAATACCCAATTTCATTATTTTAACAGTTGGTTTTCATTGTTTTTATTAAAACTGAATTATTGCGAACTAAAATTCATTTCCTTAATTAATGACATTTGTTTTCGTCAATTCTCACTATGACCGCGCCGTGGTCGAGTGGTTAGACCGCTCCACTCTCACCAAGGCGGCCCGGTTTGATCCCAGGTGACTGCAAAGTGAGATTTGTAGTGGACAACACGGCGCTGGGACCGGTTTATTCCGGGATCTCCAGTTTCCTCCCGTCATCATCCCACCAATTGCTCCATCATCTCATCATCTTTCCTATTATTTATCTTGCCTTCATACTATCATCCACTTCCCTCATCCTTAACCAGCCATCGGGCTGATCACCCATCCGGATTCTCTATCGGATCCAAACCTTCGGTTCCTCTGACCCGACCTTAAGGTTTAGAGGAACAAGAATCACCTAACACCGCGATAAATGGTATATTAGGGATAAGGTAAAGAAGGAGAATTTTCTTAATGCTTAGAATTTGCCTTTGTGTTGTTTAATGAAATATGGCAACTCTAGGTAAAGAATGAGAGACGGTTTACTAAAATACCGAATGCAGCGGATTTTAACATCGCCTATATTGTTCCAAGAGAAAGAACAATTTCTAATACTGTCTTAACGAAATGTTAAATACCAGGAAGGTGTGGTTGTACACCTAATTTATCCTATGATATCACACAATTGTCATTTGTTCCGAGTTATCTGGCACCATTCAACGCACGCTTGTAAATAAGCTATGCAAAAGTTGGTTGTGTCAGACGCAAGAATGCCCATTATGCATCCGAAATAACAGAGCAACATATGCTATTCAATATAGTTTGCTTCTCATTAGTATTGATTTTCCCTGCAAGAATTGAATGTCTGTAACACACTGAAAACTTGTGCCCTTCCATCGCTCTAAGTAGGTTTTCTTTTTTATAGTGAGAGATACCTTCAGCAAGGAAATCTGATGCACAGAGGAATTAATAACACGTTACTCCACACGCTTCAATTATAAGTAATAACCAGGGTCCGGAGTTTTAGGTCTAACCCGTTCTTTTCCCTTGCCATTTAATGAACCATTTCCAGGATAATGTGTTACGCCCCTCCTGGAGGTAAATATATTAATGTCATATGGCCTATAGCTTTTACAAAAGAACGGGACACTCACACACTGCAATTTACACACCTAATGAGAGGCTAGAACCTAAATTATCGTAAATCGCTGTTTTTTGCTTCTTCCGATGTTAAATACATAAATAGATTTGACAGATTTAGCCGCTATTGTCGCTTATCTTGTTTATATCAAGGCATATAACATGTGTAAATATATACCTTAGGCTCCTCTCTGCCCAACACGACCAGTCAAAGAGGCAATACTTCTAGAAAAGAAGTACCCTGACCAACGGGAGTTGTTTGTTCTTTGAAGCTAAAGAGAATTATTAACAGCAATAGTGGCTTTGTACGCATAATTAGGTCAGCACTGCAGGGAAAATATGTATATAGGACATTCAGCTCTAGAACCTGCAGTATCCTTCGCATCCAGCACTTCAGTTAAGCGAAGGTGGCTTTGTGAAGGTTGCGATAAACCTTCATCAGCAACTGGAAGTATTTTGTCTCCACTGACAAGGAAAAACAGAAGATTGGATTGAACAGGACCCTCCCACTGAACTGTTCGTGCGATATACGAGTGCACTGTAATTACGAATACTGTAACGCTACGTATTTCTAATATAACTAACTATTCATCTATTTTATTACAAAGTTACGACATATTTATGATTCATTTCAGATTTCTGGGTCTTTACTTTTTTATATGGGCAAACTCGATGAATGTAAAAATGTACTACTTAGAAAACTCTTATTTAAAGAGCCTGTAATTGCACAATGTTCTAAGTATAAGCTATATTAAAAACGTAGGTTTTTCCCTTTTCTTCAGATTAATTTTGGGACCTGGAGTATAAATGTGGCTACACAGATATCGTAAGAGTAAAATGAAGGTTCAAATTTTGGTATTTTGTAGTGTTTGCATGCTTGAATTGTTAATATTGTTAAAATTTCAATCATTATAGCGATTTGGTTAATTAGATCTGTTATTTGATAAATGAGGAAGGTTATGCAATCTGCAGCACATTTTCAGAAAACACTAATATTCTAAAATAAATAAATTCAGAAATTTCTCTTATTGTTTTAAGGTAAAAGAATGCTAGGACTAACACATGACCTAAAAATGATTATGCGGAAGTTAAACAGTGACAGAATTGTGTATAATGCTAATATTGAAATTGTCATTATTTCAGGTAAGGCGAACTTGCAACTTTGTTTACTCGTGTACCAGTAGGTAAGTGAAATAATTATCGTGATATCTGTTTTGATTTGAGCATCATTCTGATGCTTCTTGCTTCCCCACTATGAACATGATTGATTCAGAATTCACTTGTTCAAGCTATTTCATGTCCCTAACTGGAAAGGAGTGCATCTTATTTGGAAATATTTGTCAAAGCTATAGAGCTATTTTACTATCTGGCATCACATCTTTTTTAGGTTATATAGAAAAGCGTGATGTGTTGCATTGAAATGATTATCTGTACTTATTACCCTTTATTTATGCATAACTACACTATTTAATATTATATATAATAATTATATAAATTGATATTATATATTAATTTTACACGGTTTCCATATTATGGCCAGATTCAACTGAATGGTTTCAGTACTTCATCTATGATAGGATTAAATAATTCATACCACTAACAACACGTTCCCAGAAATGGCAACTGCCACTAATACTACTTTAAATAAATATTAATTGTATATAGTTTTAGATAACGTGATGTACTTCTTTGTGTTGTATGTTTTTGACTATCTTTTTGTGGTTTACCAGTTTTATAAAAATATACACTACTCTGTACACATGAAAAGGACTTCACAGACTATTCCCCCCCAAAAAAAAATCAACACATGCGTATAGTTCTACCTGTAAATATCCTAACTTAGGGTATTTTAATTATAATACTTATAGTAGCTTTTAAAATACTTGAGAATTTCAAAATTCACCCAAATAAAGGATAGTTCAGAGTGACATTTTCTTGAAAAGCTTTGTAGCTTTTCTTTTGAAGATACTAAACTTATATACAACATTTGATACTTAGTTTGTAAATGTGAATTTGTATATTTATATTATAGTTTATTGGGTTGTAAGTAGGCAATGATAGAGCAAATCCGTTCCATATATGTCTTATTATAGTACTCTAAGCACAATCGAGGATGTTGAATTTTTCACCACCAGTTTGTGAAATGTGAAACCATCAGCCTGTGAGTTTGGTTTGTGGCTATGCGATTTTAATTGCAGAATGTATTGCTATTTCAAAATCTGTAAACTTTGGCGAGAATTTGAGTCATGTTTTTTACACTCAAGTTGAACGATGTGAAGAGTAGTCCAATTAAGGAAGATACAAAACACTAGAGATACATAGTGTCCATTGAAATAAGCATAAATTATGAACAACTTGGTACAGTATTCAAATGTGTCATCTACAAGCACTATTTCTGACTGACATAAATATTCTAAATTGTGTTTACATGAAAATATCAAACATTTTAATGTTGTGTAAGGACAGCATAGCTCTAAACGAAAATTCGCTAAACATAAAATTATAAATAAAGCTTCCCTACCCTAGATTACCCTTTATGTGGAAAACGTTTCCAAAATTGTTATTTTCACAAAACTGCCTCTAAGAATTTTTATTGAAATAAAAAATGTTTAAGATATTTTCGTGACAAATGAAGTGCATATTTTGAAGTTCCTGAGAATGTCCGGTAGTTTCTTCATAATGTTTGTGCAATTCAGAAACCTTAAGAAATAGGTAAGATAAAATTTGAGTAAACAAAAGATGTAGAAGTCCGTAAAACACACAAATATTCTGACGGATTTTTTTTTTTTTTTTTGTGCAGTTTATTGGGCATATTTCTTATTATTTGTTTGAATCTTCCAATACTTCTACTTTTATTAAATAGGAAGCCATTATTCAGTTTGTAACTTTTGGCCATGCAAAGATATCGTAATTTGAAGTGTATATCATTCCATCAGCTGTTTAAAGAAAAAGTTGACTCTCGCTTGAAGCCAGCCCTATTGCCATATTCTCTTAGCACCTACAAGAAAATTAGCAATAAGATAACGTTTATCTAAACTAATATGAAGTAGATAGAGGAATAAGCATTTATAAGAGTAGTTTTACAAGAGTAGAGAAAGTGATTTGCAGCACATAAGATTTTTAATATTAGTACTTAGAAATTGCAGAGATAATACCCTCCATTGGGTCGCTCTATACTGAATTAAAGACGTCCTTTTAGAGACAAAAATGAAGAGAGCGGAATACCAGTTTGGATTTCTCACATACTGGAAAGATATTAATTTTAAGTCTGTTGGCGTTTTTCATATTTTGAGGCGCTGTGCTCTTAAAACAAAACTTAAAATCGCATGGTTATACTATGCTGTGGCTCTCTTTGTTTCCTTTTTTGTGCCATAGGATTAAGAAAAATATGAATGATTGATAAAAGAAGTCATTATTTTCCATAGGATTCATGTGACATTTTTGCTGGGAAAAGACGGTTACGTTTTAGATGAATAATGTGAAAGGATAACAAAAGCGTAAAGAAAAAAAGAAACAGTGAACCGGAAGAAGAGAGAAACAATTTCCAAATAAAATGGAAAGATAAATAGCAGGCATCTGCTTTGAGAGTTAGCTTTTGCCTTACACAAAAATGACCCAGTTTCACACAAAACAGCACTCACCTTTTATTAAGAAAGAAAAAAAGGGAAAAAGAAAAAAGAAGAAAACATAAATCTCATCAATCACAACACTCTCCCATGATAATCCATACTTGTTCCAACATATTGAAATCCAAATTCTTGGCAACTTCCACAGTGACCTGCTTTCGTTATAAGGGCGTATATCATTTCAGCTAGTCAGGCATTTTAGTTGCGTTCGTAACGTGGAGATCAGTTACTCTTTCTGTACACGCCAAAACACGGCTGCATATAAAGAGTTAAAAAGTTATGCATTAAAGGTGAATAAACTTTTCGATAGAAACTAAGGACTTGTTTTAATTCGTAAAACGAGTGTTTATGTGGACGTTTGTGATTTTGGATTAAAGCGTGAAAGATTACTGAATACGAAACCACAAAAGTTGCTCTTTTTTCTTTCTGTCTCTACCACGTATATAGTAAACAGAGAAAGCATTACATTTCACCTAAAATTGGATATGAGATTTAATCGGAAATACGTGTTTTGAAACGTCCTGAATTAAAAAATAAAGAAAAATTAGACAATGATTCGTCTATGTATGTAAACAGCATAATTAAAAAATGTGGTGTCCTATAAGTACAAGATGGGTATTTAAGTACAGCGCCTTTCAAAGACGCTAAGATTCTCTCTATTCAAAACTACGCTCCATGTGAGACATTTTCGTTATTTTTATTCTCTGTAAAATGACTCTTAGGATTCTTGTTAAACTACCATATGTTCAATATCCTCAAATGACAAGTAAAGTTTACATATATCTTAATTTTCATACAATAGCCTATGAAGTCCTCTTTATTCTATAATTGGTAAGCCGTAATAAATAGGTGAACTTTACCACATAAAAATCTAGCTCTCGTTAAAGCACAGAAACTGTGTCGCGTATATACGTTTGAGAATTTTTGTTATTGTATAGTCAAATATATTTTTTCCCCTTACATTTTCCTTCGGCGCACCTTTCAAAATATCCTTGATTGTTTTTTTTTATCTTACCTGAATTAAAGTTCAAGGTAAAGGTTAGATAAGGGAAGGGGACAATTCCCTCACTAGGACTTCTACACAAATCTATTGCAGACGGGAGGAAGGGATGAAATCAGTGAACCGCAGGAGGCCACTTAGGGTTGCAAGCAGACAAATCACAGAGACGCGCCGAAGTCCTTAACAAGGGCTGATGATTCTTCATTCCGGCGCCAAGACTCCGGGTCCGGTATCGACAAGCGCCCCCTACCCACAGAGGGGTAGTGACCGCACAAAGCTCCCCAGCACTGAGAACAGTAGTTACCATGCGTACGCATCTGCGCCATCTGTCCGGCCCTATCATACATCAGGAGCCTGAAAACACACTTGAAAGTTGATAAGGAAATAGAATGAAGAGGAATGAGGCAGTAAGTACACAGCATTCGCCTAAATGACATATTGGGAAACGACGAAAAACCTAACTCAAGATGAGCGGTCAACGAGATCGAACCCGTGACCTTCCGAACGCGTGCTACACACGTTACCGTGGCGCCACCTCGTTCGGCATCTTATCAGAATTAATAATCAAAACCAGAAATAGGGTCTTAGTACTTGGCATTGGTCTGTTGAAAGACCTGTAAATGTTGTTTACTTCCATCTGCTCAATAACAGGCCATAAATGGCATAAGAAGTGTGCCACGGCATGTTGGGGACACGAGTCATTAATCGGGTGCTTTCCCTAAGTATAGCTTATACTTTTAGTTATACTAGTCCTCACTCTTCCACACAAACATACTTCAAGATTGGATGTATAGTCTCATTCCTTATAGGGTGTTACACAATTATAGCAGTAGAAATTGTGTAATGCCAGCTTTCTCGGTTTGAAGTTCAGTGTGCTACCCTAAGAGAACCTGGTGATACATGCATTTTTATATTTAAAAAATGAATTGCAAATAAAAGGGATATACCTGATCAGGAAGCAAGAAAATATCAGAAATTGTTAACTCTAAGAAGCTGTAGAGCGCAGGAAATAACTGACAAGTTCCGGTAGAGAATATGTCAATTTTATTTTGGGAATGAAGTCTGGGTACATATTTTAACACGGTTTGAACAGTGGCAGAACCAACCTAGAAAAGTCCTTAAGCTCATCTAAATGGACATTGACTTATTGAGCTCTATTAGCTGATCAGAAGAACTGGCAAATCATGGCACATTTCTTGGCTAAAGTGCAGGAAGCCAGATCAACTTTGTTGAAGTAATGATACAATTTATTATTAATTATTTTCTTTCTTTTCTTCACATTTAACTTATCTCTAAAATGCACTATATGCTTCTATAATAAACTATATATTTTTCAGCAATAATTTTATATGTGTACACACACAGTGTGTGTGCGTGCGTGCGTGATACTGAATTGCAAACAACCCATGTGTTCATTTAAGCATTAAATGTAACCAGCTAGGTTTCAGCTTTGAGCAGTCTATGCAACACAGGGTTACCTCAAAATAAAACTCAAAATGTTCAAATTGGTTGATTAGAATCTATGCTTTAATAAGTTAATTTTGTGCATTTATTACCTTAAAAGTAGATAAATAGGCACAAAAGATTCTGCATGAACAATTCAACACAGATCCTGTCTGTAATATATGAATAGCAGAGAAATTCTAGTTTTAAAGTCACACTTCTTAAAATTACGTAGTAACTAAAGGCCGGAGGGATGTTCGCTCGCTTACGATACAAGTTAGCTTGACACGAGTATGAATGACGTCAGATGTACAGCACGGGCAACAAATGTGCTAACAACTGCCAACTGCCACTGGAAGCAAATGTCCAAAACAGCGTAAGGTAATGAACTGTGTAGTGTATGCAGACGCAAGGTCAAGACGCGACTGTGTTTTCTTCTCGCTATACCTACCTGTAATAGCAGGCTGTACCTAACTGCAGTTGCTTACATGCGCGAGGGTTAACAGTACAATCCATGTGCAGTATACCTATGGAAAAACGCACACGCATCCGGCCTTTAGTAGTAATGTATACCTTAATAGGCAAATGAACATGTTAACTAATACAGTTCTTATGAAATGCAAGTGGCACGCAAGTAGTTTGAAAGTAACACATCACAATTTGTCCCATAATTAAATACATAATATCTTGTATGTTCATTTGAGAAAAATGAAAAAAAGCAAACATAAAGTTGAATATATGTACCTGGTCCACGATTATTTTTTTTTAATTTGACACGTCACTAGTAATGGTTTCATGAACGGCTTAGTTTAAAACGAAAACACTAGCAATTCGACATCTCTGTCCACGAAATAGTTCAGAGTAAAACTTCTTGTACTGATATATCCGCTTTATTTACACTATTGCGGCTTCTAGTTCGAATGTGCTAGCTTTGAGCCAAGGGTGTGACATAAAAGCTAGGTAAGCTACCCTTTGTGTTTTCCTGTGGAAGGTGTTCCATGATAACCCATCAATATAAAAAAGGATGTGTTCCGTTAAACTAAACCAGCCCTAAATATTCACACACAAATTTAAAATGTGCATCGTTCTGCAGTGCGGTGGCAAAGCTATTCAGTCGAATAACTCCACTTTAAAGAAAAGAGCATGATGGGGTTAGGATCTATAATTTATTTCATTCAGTGTGTGTCAATAAGAATATTTCAGTTGCATAGTTGCCTTCCTGCGCTACCTATACATTAGTAACTTGCGGAAATACGGTTTAAGAAATGTTTTTACAAATTGGTTGTTATCAAACATTAACGAGCGAGGTACTCAACGGTAGCGTGTGTGACTCGTATTCAAGAGCTTCCGGGTTCGATTATCATGGATCTGACAGCTCTGATCATGGCTTTTCGTATTTTCCTCGAGTCGATAGTCATACACCTGTCCAATTTTAATCCCATTATTTCCTTTATTCTGCGTCATCCCATTTGTTTTAGTGATGTAGGACCAGGTGACGATGATTGGCGTGTTGTGGCACGACGGTGAATGCGCTTTAGAAAGATTTCCTCCTAGCGCTTAACGGGACTGCTAGAACTCCCTTTTTGAGGTGCTCTGTGGTCTAAACCCATGGACCCCGAGTAGGCTGGATCTAGCTGCTCTCATACCCACCTTTCATCCCTCCCTTCCAGGGTAGAACGAGAAGTGGCCTATAATGGCCTGAGTGCGGTGCTGAGCTGCACTTAATGGATGCCGTTTCGACTGAATGCTTCTGTACCTCCATGAAGAAGTATTTTACTTTTGATGCCCTTACATTTGCAATGATATATGCTATTGAATATATGCATATTTGTAGGTGTTTGGTAGCGATGAGTCCTCTTTTTTATATACAGAGTATCGTATTGGAAGGTGATAGGAATTGTCATTAACGAAAGTACAGACTTATTGCTGACGTTTGGTATTCATCCGACTTTTCGTTTTTAAGATATGCTGTTCACATACAAGCGCGTGCGCTTAAGAATGCCTTTTTGTGTGTAGGGTGCCTGAGAACATAGCTATATTTCTGGGGAGTTTTGGTTGCAGTACAATAGTTCCCCTACTTCCCAAACGTAGAAGAGAAATTAAAGACTGGTCATTGGTACGTGGAATTTCATCCCGTAACCTCCCCAATACGACAATACTATCGTATCAGCCATCTCACTGAATATAAAAAATAAAGTTACTGTGTTTCTTTTGGGGCGAGTTTTGTTATTCAGTACATTGTGTGTGTGTGTGTGTGTGTGTGTGTGTGTGTGTGTGTGTGTGTGTGTGTGTGTGTGTGTGTGCGTGCGTGCGTGTGTGTGCGTGTGTGTGTGTGTTTGTGGAGGGGGGTGAGGTATGAAATATCAAATGAAGCTACAGACTCTAAGCATATACCTAACGTATAATCCTACGGGAGGATGTTATCCTTTATGGAAAAGGTCAAGGGTCACAGGTAGAAAGCCTGATCCATGAATCTCTGTCATCAATCTGTGGTAAAGGAAAAAAAGGGAGGATGATGCCTCTTCCGTTGCTGCTGTTCACTTCGACATCCGTCTTGTTCCAGACAACCCCATTCCTTTTCCGGCCACATCTTTCTTTGGAGAAAAGAATGTGGTGGAGTGGGTACGAAAGTAACAAAAATACTCCGCCAAATCCGTATAATAACTGGAATCACAAATAAACACAAAAGTGAAATATGGCAATTGTATAATTCTGTTTACCCAATTATGACTGCATCGGTGGCGTAGCCCTGGAGGTTAAAGAATCAATAATTAGTGTTATTAATACCTAACTTCTTTGTACGTGCGTGTACAACTTCCGTTTATTTCAGACATGAAATGCGAACCAATGAATAATGCTTTTTATTTGTGCCATTTGTTGTGTTTATAAGTCTATTTATCATAGGCAGCAGTATTGAAATGCGAAAATAAGTATGCAATTTACGTATAGTATATAGTATTCTAATTCGCTCGAAAATTAGATATCACCATTTTACCACGAAATGTCTTAGGATCGGCTTAAAAAATCATAAAAAAAGTAAATAAAACCCTCTATGAGTGCAGAGGACAATGGGCAGCAAATATGAGGTCTGATGGATACCAAAATCTATGTTGAGTTTAGTACCTTCCAAGAATGCAACATTAATATTTTGAAGATATTTTTCACAGTTCCTAAACTATCCTCTGTTTGGAAACTGTGTCTTTTATTAGCTTAATACTTTTAGTTAAAGCATGGTGTATTTGATATCAGCCGAAATAAAATCTACTGTGTCATTAACTACTTTATGGGTAGCTTGTAAAGTCCCTTCACTGGGAATATTGTGTGATTGTTAAAACGAAAAGATAAACACTGTTTTTAAAAACAAAATTGTGGAGCTCCTTAAAATACAGTAATTGTATCAAGTAATATATAATAATGGTAACCATAATTACGCTACTGCTTACCTATAGAAAGCAGAGAAAGTACTGTATTTCACAAACAATTGGATATTGAGATTTCACTGGAAGTATGCTCCGAGGTAACTCAGAAACAAAAGTTTTCAGTAAAAGGTCCGTCTGTGAACAGCATGACTCAAAAACGAAAAGTCAATTTAAGTTCAGTGATGCATTTATGTTCAGTGTCTTCCATGGATAAACATGAAGGTTTTTAAGAAAATCCTAACTCAAACTACGCTTTACATGTAAAAGCACTTTTGTTATTTGTTATTCTCTCAAAAATTACCCTAACGATTTGAATAAAATACCATACTTTATTACAAGCAATAATATTTTAGTTAATTGATGGAAATTAACTCTTGACTCTATCCATCAAGCAATAATATATTAGCATTTTCTCTGAATTGCTTGTGACATCCTCTTCCTTCTGAATGTAGTTTGTACTTGTGAGTTTATATTTGCATGCTATTACGCTTATGCCTACATACAAATGGCTTCAATAATAAAGACAATAACCAATAATTTTGTCTAATTATCTCTCTGTCTGTTCTGTGCAGTGAACCACCAGCGGCAGTTGTAAAAAATTAATTATTGTTTATTTCGTTTATGAGGTTTGACGCTTACAACACATTAAAACCAGTTAAGTTAATTATTAAAATCAGAACAGAGAACTCTTAGAGGATGTAAAAATTGTTAATTTATGAAAATACCAGTACATTCTATTTTAGGACATTTGTGTAATAAAAATTGGTAGCTGTCTGCTTCAAGAGTACGCTATGTTTGGGTTTAAGTATTCCTTTTCTTCTTATTCTTCCCCAGTTGTACCACTATCCTGGTGTGAGGGGATTCTTGTTCCTGTATCCCTAAAAGGCGGGCCTGAGGAACCGAAGCAGTGGATCGTGATAGAGAACCAGAATAGGTGATCAGCCCGATGCCTGGTGCGAGGGTGAAGGAAGTAGATGATTGTGTGAGGGCGAGATGAGTGGTAGGAAAGATGATGGAGCAATTAGTGGAATGCTGGCGGGGGAAAACCTGAGGACCCGGAGAAAACCCGCCATCGCGGCATGTTGTACACCACAAATCTCACTTGCGGTCGCCTGGGATCGAACCCGGGCCGCCTTGGTTAGAGCCAAGTGATCTAACCGCTCAGCCATGTCGTGGCCTGAGTATAAGTATAGCGATTTGTTTTTACTCATGAGTGAAAGAGTGACGAAAGGTTTCATAAATTGACGGGTTGGGTCTGAGGGACCCAGGGTTCGTTTTTATTTTAAATAACGAGAACACCTGTTCAGTTTTATGTTATTTTTATTATGTGCTGCAATATGCGTTAAGTAATAACAAGACTAATGAGAAACAATTCTTTGGTTTTTCTTTTTTTAATTAGGCTTATTTTTTTGTCGCTTTAACTTACATGTCGTATCGCGACATCTTAACATTGAAGTTACATTATATTAGCATTCATATCAGATGTGTTTACAGAGTTCTATAACGCTACAAAAGCACAAAATTGCTGTACAATATATATGGTCTCCAAGTGCTTCTGTGATTTTACTGGGAACATCTGCTTCTTTTCGCTGCTGTTGATATTCCTTGCATTCTTCTAGGATGTGTTTGACGGTGATGATCACGTTACAAGTGTTGGATACAGGAGGTAGGATTTTGTTGAGTAAGTAGCTGTGAGCAGGTTTTGTGTGTCCAATACGAAGACGGTTAATGAGGATTTGTTGTCGGCGTTTAAGCCTTGTTACTCGATATGGTTCTCTGTAAGATGATTTAAGTTCTTGGAGTTTGCTGGTGGAAGTCTCTCTCTAACCATGCGAATTGCCAGTTGAGGTGTATTGTTCTCTTGAGGTATGTGATTACGTCGGTATATGGGGAACTAATTACTGTTGCTTGTATTGGTAGATGAGTTGCTTCTTTAGCTGCAGCATCAGCTTGTTCGTTTCCGGGAATCCCTTGATGCGATGGAATCCAGATTAACGTAACACTTTTGAATTCCGATAGAATTTGCGTATACAGATTTTGGATTTCTCGTATTATTGTGTTTTTACATTTTGGTTTTGTAGGGCCATTATGGAAGATTGCGAGTCAGTGAGAATTAGATACTGAGAATCACTTTCATTGTTTTTAATATCTTCAAATGATCATTTGATAGCATAGAGTTCAGAGGAGAAGACTGTATAAAATTTAGGTAAGGTAGCCCCTCAAAATTCAACTTCTGTGGTCCTCGTCCCGAGGGGTGGGCACCAGGAAGTTGGGGACTGACTGATGGGCTGATGTACGGTGGGGACTTGGCGTACCCCAGGACCGCTACGGCTGCCGGGAAGGCCCATCAGTAACCCCGAAAACTGGCAGAAGAGACTCTGGTGTAATCTCTCGATTGGGTTCCTCTGCGAGGTGAGAGTGTAATTTCAAACGTCCAAAACCTGGTCCACTTCGGTGTATGACCCCTTTTATCTTTTCCTTTTTTATTTCTTTTTCCTTTTCCTACCTTAACACAGATCTGAAGGATGCCACGCGCACAAGGCGCAGGGGGTGACTGGGTAACGCGTAACTCTCAGCCCCTGACTATCGCGTAGGACTGTGTTCGTATCCGCTGATAAAGGTCAGTCCCGGGGAGGGGTTATTGCATGAGCTGTTACACTCCTAAAGGCGATTGGGTCCCTCTGTCTTAACACTGGGAGGTGTGACCCTGAGGTGAGCAAGGTCCAGGCTAGGACTCTCACCTAAGCTGGGGTGGCGCCCAGGATGTGAGCACGCCATCGGAGACGTTTGCAATGATGGACCTTACCGCAATGGCACCGAAATTCAAACCAACAACTATGAAGGGAAAAGGAAAGGAAGTAGTCGAGCCCTGTGGTCCTCGATACTTGGTCGTAACTAGAACGGAGGAAGGCAAGAACTTTGTCTCTGAACCCTTTCGCCATCCAAAAGGGTTTGGATAAAACAGCTGGTCCTGTAAAGTCTTGTACTCGTTCACGAAATGGCACGCTCCTGGTTGATGCTCATTCTGTCTCCCAAGCAGCAGTCCTATTGAAAGCGAACATGTTTGGAAGCTACCCAGTCAACGTCACAGTTCACAAGACCTTGAACTCCTCGCGCGGAGTGATAAACACCCGTGCTTTGGATGGTATGACTAACGAAGAAATCCTGGAAAACCTACAAGAACAAGGTGTGACGGCTGTTACCGTGTTCAGCGAAGAGAGCGAGGGGAAATGGTGCCTACCCGTACCCTGTTCCTGACCTTTGATCGGATAGATCTCCCACAAAGGATCAGGGCAGGATATAAAACCATCGAGGTAAGCCCATACATACTAAGACCGCTAAGATGCTACAAGTGCCAGCGCTTCGGGCATACTAGCGCGTTCTGTAACTCCGCGCCTACATGTTGTAACTGTGCGGTGACGCAGTACGATGGTATGTGCTCGACGCCAGTTAAATGCGTGAACTATGCTGGAGAAAACCCATCCAACTCCCGAAATGTCATTTGTTGAATGGTGTTCTCGAAAACCATTTTGTTCTGGAGTGAAGAAAGATGTCTTCTATAGGTACCATCTTAATCGCCTGTTCATAATTTTTTCGAGCACTTTGCACATTAAGCAAGCGAGCACAATTGGTCTGTAGTTTGTTGGAATTCGTTCGTCTTTGGTTTAGCAATTGGAATTATAATGGCTTTGCGCCATTGGTCGGGAAATAACCTTTTTCCCAGATGAGATTAAAAGTGTCCAGTGGGCAAGACTTTCCTGCTGTAGGTAATTGTTTTAAGAACCCATAGGGAATGTTATCAGGTCCAGGGCTACTCGTACTACTATCACTTATTGCTAGGAAAAGTTCATGAAGAGTTAGCTTTTCGTTGAAGCACTCAATGTTTTGTATGTTTGATTCACTTATATCTATATCAGAGGAGTTTTTTAAGTTTCAAAAAATCTTCATCATAGCTGGAGTCACGTGAAATCTCCGAAAAGTATTCAGCAAGTTAGTTAGCATTATCCTGTGGGTTTTCCAAGTAAAAATTGGTATCAGTTTTTAAAAGTGAAGATATCGAATATGTCATTTTATTACTACGTATCTTTTGCAGTTTCTTTCAAAGTATATTTAGTGGTGTTTGGTGAGAGAAAGAGGATAAAAAGAATAGCCACGATGTCCTTTCGCTTTCTTTTACTGTTTTTCTTGCTAGGGCTTCGCATTTCTGGAAATTTATTTTATTTTCGGTATTTGGATTTCGTTTGTACTTGTAGAAAGCTTTGCTTTTATTTTTAATTGTAATTTTGCAATTTTCGTTCCACCTGTTTTCCTTGTTACCTTTAATACTGTATTTAGGGACGCTCATTTCTGCAGAGTTGATGATTACATTTGTAAGTTGGTCTGTTATGGTAATAATTGTACAAGCATGGAATTCATTTTTAGGTATGAGCTTAGGTATATTTTTAACACATTCTGATCTATATTTTGACCAGTTTCCTTTTTGAGAGTTCCATTTGTTTATTTTTAAATTACTTTGGTGCGTCGCTTCTTTTTTCAGTAAAATTGGGAAATAATCACTACCTAATAAGGTTTTGAAACATGCTAGTTATATGATAGTGCTACATCTGGCGTGCTAAGGCAGATATCTATATAACTAAAAGTGTTATGTCTGATACTGTGGTGTATGGGTTTATTGATGTTTAATATTAATAAATCTGTTTTGTTTATTAGTGATTCCACCATTTTCCCTATTTGATTAGTGTAAGTACTTCCCCATGCTGTGCTGTGAGAATTAAAGTCACCTACAAGAATAAAAGGCTTTGATACTTGATCTATCAGTGTGTATAAGTAAGAAATACATATATGCTGACTATTAGGTAAGTATGTATTACATATATATAGGCTGAGAATTTAATAGTTGTATTGCAGTGGCTTCAAGGTGGGTGTTGAGCTGTATTTTTTTGAACGGTATGTTTTTCCGAACACTTGCTATGTTTGCGTTGGTACGATTATTATGATGAGAAGAATATCCTATAATATTTGCAACAAATTCATTTTTAAAATTAGTTTCTTGCAGACATATTTTATCTGGTTGCTGTGAGGCAATTAGGTGTGTCAGGTATTCATACTCTGCCCAAAAGCTATTCAAATTCCACTGGAGGAGAAACGTGTTCATTTTGTGGTTTCAGAGCGTTTGTTTCAGTTTTCTTTGGTGAGACACATTCTTTTGCTGTCTTATCTGATTTTCATGCCCTGGGAATTTAGAAGATGATGTATTTTCTGTAAGCCTCTAGTAAAACTTTCTAAATCATTCGTATGTGATTTTGCTACATTTATGATATCTGTAGCTCCCAGTGCATTTTCGTAAAAGCTTTTCAACTGTTCACAGTTGAAAGGGAATTCGTTCGGCTTAAATTCTAAGTATGATTTATATGAGTCAGGAATTCACCAACATTATGTTGGCTAACTTGTGTTTTTGGTTTCCTTTTAGGAGGTTTTGATTTTTTAATTTCATTGTGACTGCGTACCTACTTCCTCGTCTGAGCTTTGATTAGTGGTTTCTAGATCTGGTTCATCTTTTCCTTGGCTTGCAGAGTCAGACGATGATTTTGGTCTTTTTGTTTTGCTCACTTTGAGAGATCATGTCGCAGGTAACTGTGAAAACTCATATTTCATCTGTGCTTCGTATTTGTGCTTATAATTCAAGTTCAGGGTCGTTTTCCAGCTGAGAGTCAACTAGGTGTTCTTCGGTACTATGATCTGTCTCCGTTTGTTGTGTTATTATTGGTTGTTCTTTTGCGTAGATAATGTTACCTATATTGTGTATTTTATCCTGTATTTCTTCTTTCTTGAAGGGCTTTCTTCATTCATTTCTGGAGCGTTGTCATCTGATTCTGACGTATTGTCGTCAGTAGATATCATAGATCTTACTGAGGGTAGGATATTATTAATTTTACACTCTCTTGGAAGGAGATCTTCTTGTTTACAAAGAAAGCAGGTAGGATTGTCTGTGGAAATATATATCCGATAATTAACTCCTTCATAAGTTATCAAGATACCTTCTGGGAGTTTCTTTACGTCTTCAGGATTTACGTATAATTGGTGACGAAAACTCATGATGTGGGAGAAACCTGGTATAGGGATACCTGCTCGTATATACTCAATAGTCGATGCTTAATTTACACCTAGTTTCAGTAGGCTTTCTTCTGTGGTCTTGTTTGGGATAAGAGGACACACATTGGATAGGATAATTCTCTTATTTTTTGTCAATAGAGATCTGAGGTGCAATGATTCGTTGTTTATTACTATGTACTGATGCTTGGTCGTAAGCTCCTCTATTATTTTCTTGTTTGCTAAGTAAAGGCAAATCGTCCATTTGATATTATTGATATAAATCTTATGTTTACTGGGTCCGTAAGTTTACCTACCGCTAGAACATAATCTTTAATTGAAATCATCTCTCTAGATTCAATAACAATTGCTTGTTCTCTATTGAGTGGCGTTTGTAGTGCCTTTGAGTATCTTAGTTGCTGAGATGTAATACCTTTGTGATTTGTTGTCATTACTGTAGTGGAATTTCTTCTGTTTACATTCTTTGGATTTGTTACCGTCAGTTGTTTTAGCGTGTCTGTATGATTAACGTTCTTTAGGTGGCGTTGTTGGCTGCTATTTGCAGCCATTTGTTTTTCTTAACCTATCCTATTCTTAGGTTATGTCATTTTATAATGTTTAATATTTAATCAATTACCTGGAAACTCACGAAGTGTTATTGTTGTAGTTGGAGAGCGGTCCCCTGCCGTTGGTTTTTTTACTATTTTTAGCGACTGCTGTTCCCTATTTCACAAATTAGAGGGTAAATTCGAAGAAGATGCCAAACCTGAACTGTTCGGTTTAAGCAATCTTCAACTCTTCAATCATATTCTTGTAAACATAACAAACAGAGTAAGAGAACTGTAATTACGAGCAAATTTATAAAACAATTTAATTGGAATTTTAGCAAATATGATCACAAATGTAAACAAGAAGTATGCAGTAATTATTGTTCCTCTACGATCTTCTTTGCACATAAAAAGACAATCTTCCAAACATAAATATCTACAGTACCGTTTGCACGGGTATCTTGTTTCTTACTTTCTTTGCTGCAGGAATCGCACCTGGCAATTTCTTCTGGTCCAAACATTTGCAATCTGCATTCTTTCTTCTATTTTATCTTTGTTTCTTACAAGAAAATAACTGTCTACTCTAGTAGAATGATCTGCATCAGAATCACACATACCTGAAATGTCATCCCTGATAGAGCTTATTCTAAACTTGATAACGTCACATTCATATGTTCCGGATTACAAAGTCCACAACGTTCCTTTCTTCTGGATCTATTAAATAAATAACCATATGTGTGAAAAGATAAACATTCAAACAAATAAGTTACCAATGAAATAAATACATAAATATATATTATAAAACAGGCGATTAAAAATAATCAGTTTTTCCAAAAGAAGAAAACCACAACCTATAAAATATTATAAAGCTAATATTATTGTTATAATTAAAGTAACATTTATGTCCTTTGATTTTAGTAGGTAGTAATAGTAGTACTTTATTCATTCGTTTATCAGTATAATGCCATTGGATATGTCAATATAGTAGTATAGTAGTCAGTATAGTAATGGTTTATGGTTTTAACACAATAAAACAATATGGCTTTAACACAATAAACATTTATGTTGTTACCAATAAATTATGTATATTATTAGGAATAATAGGATAATAACATTAATAATAAAGTCCTGTATAAGAGTGATGAGAATATATGATAAAATCGAAATAATAGTTATCTAGCTTTATAATTATGGTACTTCCATAAGCTCGTTTACACTGTAAAAGCTATCCCTCGCTAACATTTGTTTCAAACATATCATGAAGCATCGCATGGATTTTCAAGCCGTTTAGTAACTTACACGGGGCAGCTGCAGTGTAGTTCTCTGCGGCTATGCTCTTAAGTTTGTTTTATTCCTAGCATCATGAGTGTGTATTTGGTTATTTATGGTGAATTTTCTATAACTTTGTTTTGTGTAACATAAAAATTATATGTACCGATTTGGTAAAATTAACATTTTTAGTTCTTTAAAAAATTCTCCACACGAGCCATATTTCCTTGCTGACAGAATGTGCCTTATAATCTTTTTTTTTTAATTTAAAAAAGTAAGTGCTATCTCTACTCCTTCCCCAGAATATTATTCTATACCTCATTAAATTTTCTGCATACACCAAGTATAAGGTTCTAATGTCGTCCCTATTTACTCATGTTTCAGTGTTCTTAGCGATAAGTAGAACTTCTTGAACTTTACTAAAAAATGTTATTTGGTTTCCCCATTGTAAATGTTGGTCCAAGCAGCTTCCCAAAAACGTTGCTTCTGTTACATAATACACCTGAGTGTTACATAGCTCAACATCAAGTACACAAGTTAGTTTTTAATTTTATTTTGCTTGTAACAGCATGAAACTGCTGTTGATTTATTTGCAGTTGTAAGTAATTTGTTTGCAGTAATCCAGGTTTCAATTTGACTAGTTCCGTGTACTGGATTCTCAATTCCTCTGATTATGACATTTGTATCGTGCAAACTTGGTAACATAGGTTGGTTCTAGGTTTTGGAAAATCCTTTGTGAATGAATACCAGAAACAGAATAAGTCCGATTCTATTATAACGTATTCTTTATTCAATTTGTAATAGTTATATGTAATTATAACAAATACGGTGATAAAGAAGCTGTAAAAATTATTTAATGATTGTAGGGGTTGGATACTTCAGACCCACAACACACTAGAGAATAGACAAAAGCAGCCAACCTCTTCCATTTCTGCACTCGATTTGTTGATCTTCGGTGTTTTCCCTGGTAAGAAGTTTCGGTAAATTTTCTACGGCAGTTAACAAACTCTTCTTTTTCTTTTTTTGCAGTGCCCTTAGGGACTGTTTCGCCAGGTTTTGACTTTCCTATGTCTTAATTTGAATGCTAGAATACTGGAATTTGGGAATCTTGTTCACTTGTCGAACAGAAAGTTTGGATATGGTTGATTTCTCATTGCTATGGAAATTGGTCTTTATTCAGCCTGCATTTAATTAAACAAAGACGAGGGAAAATAAATAGGGTGGAAAGTTACAAGAAAAAAAGATGTGTTGCGTTCGCGTGCTCTTCTCTACTCTAGTACCAACTATTCTTACAGAAATATACTTATGTTAATCAAGATAAAAGTTTGCAGAAATTGTCCTATTGGTAATTTTCCCAGAACTGCACTGAAATTAGAGAATACAATAGTGAAATCTTTCAAAAACTATCGCTGTGTGATTTCATTGAAGTTGTTCCATTTTTGCAATACCAAGAGATAAAGATAACATAGTGGTGTATGAAGGAAATAAAACTACTAGTATGGGCAAATTAACACAAATACAAAGTTATATTTTTGCCGAGTCACTACCATTTGATGTGGTTTAAGAAGCGTTTTAGTGAAATAAACTATAGGTTGGGCAAAGAAATCTGTTAAAGGGAAACACATCCTAAAAACTTAGCACATAATATTGCAAAGAACGTGTGTTTAATCAAGTACCAGTTACAAAGCAACCCTTGATCTGTGTGGGCTTAGAAGAACAAAGGTAATCACTCTGCTAAAGACGATGACAATTTTTAGGTTAAATTTTCAAGTCGGCTTCTTAAATACGGACCTGACAACGGTATTGGAGATTGATGAAAAATGGCACCGGTGTTTGGCAGTGATAACTAAGCTATTTGCATACGCTATATTCTATATTGTTTTCTATGCCTATGATTTACTATTTGTTTTATTAACTCCCAGCTAAGTTTGTCTAAACATTAGTTGAGCAGGAGTATTTGTAAACCTTTATTTGTGCAATTTAGGAAAGGAGAATAATTACAGTAATGTGTTTTCTGTCTCATGTGCTTTCCACACCTTTCTGTTTACATTCTGTATAAATGACAGCTATATTAAATAAAGCAGTATTAATCTGTTTGTTTGAAAATATCATTTGTGACATGATTTCTATATTGAGGGTACAAGAACATAGTACTACATTAACGAATGTTAGTGTCGTAAATATACTATATAACCTGTTTAACCTAAAATTGCAAGTAACTGTCGTGTTACTTACTGCAAGTAACTGTCTAATCACAGTAAAGGAACAAAAGGAAGGGTGTAACGTATAGCTTCTAACTTCACTAGGTAATTATTGTAAATTACAGCATTTGATGTGTTAGTTACCAGTGTATGTAACTTTGGAACAGTTTAGCAATAATACTATTATGTTTTGCATGCAAAACTGCAAACTGCATGGAAGTTGTCTTACAGTGTCGACTTGTAGTTCACTTAGACTGCTGAGCCCGCCTCGGTAGCGCAGATGGTAGCGTGTCTGCCTCACGTTCAAGAGGTCTCGAGTTCGAATCTCAATCTGGGCGAGTTACCTGTATACGGTTTTTCCGAGGGTTTTCCTTATCCTGGAAGACGAATGTTGGGTAACTCTAAGCTCTATGGACCCTGGACTGATTTGAGCATCATTTCACCCATTTTATTCATCGTCCGATATGAAAACGTTGGAGGACGTGAATTTAGGGGGGGGGGTAAACAGAGTGCTGGTTTAGGGTTACTTAATTTTCATATTAGTGAAGAGGTTTTGTAATGTGCTAAGTAAGATATTACTGCTGAGAAAGCAGTAATATCAGTGAAAGCAAAAGTAAATTCCACCAGATAGCTTCTAAATTCAGTAACTAATTATTCTAAATAGCAAAACGTGTGTTTCAACCTTTCGTTGTGTTTTGTGTAGATATATAATGTTGTGTAGGTACAGTATGATTAAATAGTGTAAACAGTGATTAATAATTTTGACTGAAATCAATGCCAGCAGTTCTTATTATGGGTATGCTGCTTACATTTAATTATGTTATCTTTGTAATTTAAATGTGTAGCTGTATTTTAGAAATGCTGTTGCATTCTGGTATGCTAAACTGTAGACTGCAAGAATGTTTTAAGTTTATATAGTTATTTGCTCATTCGTCACTATTTAATATTAAACCTTATTTATTTTTCTTTTACGACAGTGTTTTCTGTAGAACACATTCTTTATGTACATAATAGTCTGTTATTACATCACATTTGTATAGTACTGCGTCAAGATCGTAGTTTGTGACCAGAGTTGATTATAAACATTCAATACCAATGCCGGCCGCCATTTTAAATATCAAAGTGAGGTCCGGTTTCTAAAAGGTCCTTTACTGGGTGTCATACACCCAACCCGTTCACTCACGGGCTGAAATAACCTTGTTAAGCAAATTTTATTTCACTAAAATGTATATTTTAAACTTTCTGCGAATAGCTTACGAAGTCTTCTTCATTCTGATTGAATGTTGTATAAATGTGAACCGTAAGAGATTGAGACAAAATGTACGTTTTGGTAGCGTAGATGGTAGCGTGTCTACCTCTCGTTCAAGAATCCCGAGTTCGAATTTCAGTCAGAGTGAATTATCTGGATAAGTATTTTTTTCGGCGTTTTCCCTCGTCCTAAAAGATGAATATCTGGTTACTCTAAGTTCTACGGATCCTGGACTCACTTTTTTCAGCCATTTCATCCATCGTCCTATATGACGTAACATTGGAGGACGTAAATTTAAGAAATGAGGAAAACTTACTGCGCAAATAAACTAAAAATTAGAGATATCATTAGAACATATATTGTTATGTCATTAATCGTTTCCTAGATATGCAGTATTTATTTGATTTGTCAAGTGCTTATACCTTTTTCCAAATGCTAAGTCGCTATTGTTTCTTGCAAAGCCATTGTATAATGACCGCTTCTAAAGGTTTGAATGTCGCTTAAGCCTAAATATTACCTGCGCTTGTCTCACCTGCAGAAAAACAAATGCCCGGTCGAAGTTACTCTTATTGCAGATGTTTGTGTTGCGAAGACCAAATGACTATAACATTACGGAAGACCTCGTGTAAAGTTTATGAAGATGATGTTGATGATGATGATGATGATGATTATTATTATTATTATTATTATTATTATTATTATTATTATTATTATTATTATTATTATTATTATTATTATTATTATTATTATTATTATTATTATTATTATTATTATTATTATTATTATTATTATTATTATTATTATTATTATTATTATTATTATTATTATTATTATTATTATTATTATTATTATTATTATTATTATTATTATTATTATTATTATTATTATTATTATTATTATTATTATTATTATTATTATTATTATTATTATTATTATTATTATTATTATTATTATTATTATTATTATTATTATTATTATTATTATTATTATTATTATTATTATTATTATTATTATTATTATTATTATTATTATTATTATTATTATTATTATTATTATTATTATTATTATTATTATTATTATTATTATTATTATTATTATTATTATTATTATTATTATTATTATTATTATTATTATTATTATTATTATTATTATTATTATTGTTGTTGTTGTTGTTTTATCGTAACCGACGTATATGTATCTCTTTAAGTAATCTATTAAAATTTGAAGTATTCTTATTGCAGAAGAAAAACAATAAAGCTATCAGTTTAAATTGATTCTCATTAATTATTTAACTGAATGTCATTAAAATTCCATTTACCTGCGTTTGAGAATTTGTCTTAAACACCATTTTTCCTTTTATTTATTTTGAAAAATTGTGTGATATACGGAATAGAAATAAATTAACTATATTAGCTGAAGACAATGTTCTACTATTTACAGCAAATGTTAAATTTTAAAAAAAAAAGCAACAAATCGATTGTATTGCGCAAACTATAACAATGGATACAAATTCAAACAAGAGTAAGAGAAGGATGCAGCTTTTTACCGCTACTCTCTCCCTCGCTCCCTCCCTCCCTCTCTTCATCCATTCCTATACATGCTTGCGTGCACTCGCGTTGTGTAGCGGCCCGCTACTAGCGGGTTGGGTGTAGATCAAAGAATTAAAGAATCTAAACAATCGCCTCAGATATACGTATACTACTCGATGTAAATGCACAATTAGAATTACTACTTTTTTGCAGATGCGTTAGCCCTAAAAGCTTCCTCAGAATATGATTTACAACGTATTGTACATAATTTTAACAAAAATGGAATACGTAAACTTATCATGAAAATCAATACAGAGAAAACAAAAATATGCTGTTCTGTGGAAAATACACTGTGCCTACAAGAATATGCTTGGATTCAAATATCATAGAAAGAATAAATTCATTGATGTATTTCGAATATACATTATTCTTCTTTGTTGAAACACACATTTCACAGATTTCTAAACACACCAAAACAATAGGTGTAGTTATTAGCATTACGAAATCCTCGTCAGTACGAAAACATACTAGAATCTGTTTATACAAGAGCTTGACTAGACTTGCACTTTGAGACGTGAACATTAAAAATCCAAAGAAGAGCAAAATAAGAGCTAACGAAATGAAATATACAAATAAATACACCTATAAAATAGCATAATCAACCTGTACTTGATCGCATAAATTACCAGAACAAATTGATGGATTACGTAAGTGCATCGCATGCATACAAATACAAGGGCTGCTTCACTACCGCCCAAGCGAGAAGGTAGTCAAAGGAAACATGGATTTAAAATTGAATTATGATGTCATAACAGGCCACGTGGTCTAAAGTAATCACACATTAATTCCAGTTCGTCAACTCCGAGGTGGGGGTTCGTGCCATATCGGGTGCTTTTCGTGATGTTTCGTGTGGCTCTGTGCGGAACTACCGCTGCAGTCGGTTTTACAGCATTACATTTACATTACATTACATTTACAACATTACAATTACATTATAAATCAAGCATGGCTGCCGCTTGCTGCTGGCCCCGCCCATTGCATTTGAAAGTTACGCAAGCAAGCTGTTAGGAGTGCAAATTGTAAATAAAACAACCAGGTTTTTAATTGTGTTCTCAAATTGGAGAGAAGCCATTACACGCACATCTGACTTTATTTGAAACTTGTAATCCTTTCAGTTTGCCTTATGGTTAGAATATGGAGATCATCGTTTTAATTTTCTTTAATTAACAATGACTTTATTGACAGCATATGGTGGGGAAATATAGGCTGCGATTTGGTGTAATGTAATGTTATTCTTTCAGTTCATCATTAATTAATTTAGAGACTGTTAACCTACAATGAAACAGATGTCACTGATTTGCATTCTATAGTGATATAGAAATCATAGCAAAAATGATTTGATATGATGTGCAAAGAAGGTCAAATTTCAATTTTATGTGGAACACAATATAAAAATCAACTCCTACATTGACAAACAATTTAACTGCATTAGTAAACACAAAAACCAGTTATTCCAATAAAACCTTGGTGTCACACTATTGAGCAAAATGTCTTGTACACTATTGTCACTTGATGCAGAGTTAACAAATGCAGATAGTTTTTAACTGCTGCTTGTATGTATGTGCATTATTCAGAGTCATTTACAAATAACATATATTTACATTGGAAAAAACGTAAAGCAGAACATGTTCAGTTTGACTTGGAATCATAATACTCAAGAATATTGATCTTAAAATGTATTCAAATTGTTTTTAGTAGTTCCCAAAATGACAGCAATCCTTTCTGAGCACAATATAAGTCATTTCTCCTTCTGTATTATTATTTGCAATTTTAAATTCTTTGTGATTAAAATGCAGAACTGTTCTTTCGTTAACAAGAGCAGTTTAAAATATCTTATTAATGTGTAGCAAAAGGCTACTAAACCTCAAAATAAATGATAAATCGCAATATGTCGTGACTTTAGTTTCTCCTATAAATTAACATGTTCCATTATTGTAAGATATCTTTACCCCACTCATGAAATTATATTATCACTTTAGAAAAAAAATATTGACATTGATTATTAATTTTGAATAAATAAATAATAAAGGAAATAATAGGAAATAAATAAAACAGAAATGTTTACTGGCATTATTACAACACAATTTTTTAAATGAAAGGTTTTTGTTTCTTCACAGCTACTTCATGTGCACTCATTATACTTGCTGTACGTTACGTTTAAGATAACTCATTATACAGTCTCCTAACCAAGAAACTGCTACATATATAATTTAGCATTTATAGTCTTTATTAATAACAGCGGTAAACACTAACACATAAACATTTTGAAAATAAAGTTCAGATAAATTTAGCAACTCCTAATGAATCTATTGTTTGAAATTTGCCAAAAATGGTACATTAGGGAAACCTTGCAGACAATATCCATATTTTTATGTTTATTCTTGTTTTTAAGAACGGGAAGTATTGTATTCCGCCTAAAATTCTGATACCGAAATTTCACTGAGAATACACGTTTTGGGACTTCACCTTCCAAGGATGTAATACATATTTCAAATTAATACCCTCCCCCCTTCAATCCATACTACATTGTATTTAAAATATTCTTCAAACATTTTTATTTTACTAGAAATTGCTCTAAATATTTTGATTAAAATAAATGCATATCTTGAATTTTCTGCGAATATCCTCAGGAGTCCTTTTCATTCTGAATGACTTTTATATAACTGACAAACTGTAAGAGTTTGACAAAATCTTAATGTACAAAATGTGTAGATGTTGTTAAAACACAGAATTTATATCTTTCTTTCTTATGGAGCGAACAGTTTTGCAAGATATTTCACGTTATTTCTTTGAGTTTTCTATTACTTTAACTTTTCTCAAATAAGTAGTCGTTATGCCTTTGTTTGTCCCTTGGTCATACAAAGAGAATGGAATTTTAAAGGCATACATAGCGACCAGATTTTAAACATTTGACTATCAGTACTGTATTCCCCTATTCTCTTGCACCTGCAAGACAATTAACCATAAACTGCTTAACTTGATTGACATAAAGTAGGTGGGGGAATAAGTGTTTGTATGAAGATATTGTAGATGATATTCATTACTTGATTTGTATTATCATCAAATGGGAATTTGATTTTTATTTGCTAAATGTTATTAGGTTTGGTAAAAGTTGTGCCAGCTTCAGCGGTTATACAGCAAATGAACATCATTGGTTTCTAAATAATTAATATTAATTTTAAAATAAGAATTAGAGGTATTACAGCCCTACTTATACTTTTATATCTTCCAGTTCTTGCTGGAGCAATTACTGTATAAATGTAACGAGATCAACCTGGATTCAACACTTGAACTTTTTTTGGCTTCAAATTGTTGTATATGAACACAGGGAAGCCAAATAACAATTATGGAATAGCTGTAATTTAGGAAAGCTATTTTTGCGGCAATTTCAACTGGAAACTACTTTCCTTATATGGACTGTTAAATATGTCTCAAACATTTTACCTTTAAATCTATTAACACAAAACCAACTAAAGTTCTAAATTAATTGCCTAAAATAACTTCACTTTTCCTGAAAGTTTAGAACATACTTTCCACAATAATCCATAAAGTGTTAATCATTTTTCCACTGATGCTAAATTGAAAGTCCAAACTAAGAAATATTTGATGATATGCTACATAAATTGCTGTATAGCTGAGATAGAAAGCTTCATACCACATTAATAACACTGCCCAACATGAAATTTACCACCGCGAAGATGTGTTTTCGGCCAGTTTCACACATGGGTTTTGAAAATATGATTAAAATGACACCATGTCACAGTTTTTAGATAGGTATTTTATCAGCCGGTAACATGCGTGTTGCTCACTCTTGTACTGCACGATTACTTACACAGGTACTTACAAACTGTAAAGATGAAAACATGCAGTACAGTTAACCAGGCCTCTACTTCAAAAGATCCGGATCTTCAACCAGCAAATTCTGAAAGTTAAAGGTATTTTGTAGAGGAAGTAGACTAGAATGTTTTGGCACGCAACTTAAATTTGTCAAAAGAAGAATCTGAACTTCCAGGTTCATGCTCCAACAATGGAAATTACTTGCACCTGGTACAAAAAGTACAGAGTTTCGAATTAGACATCAGAAATTTTCAAAATATTTGTCAATGGAAGAATGTTTCTGTGTAGACATCAGTGGTTTAATGAGTGAGCTAAGAATTGAGCATAATTCAGATTACTGGTGATTGTTTATAGATTCATCAAAGGTCAGCTTAGGACTGGCCCCGTAGCTGAGTCGGTAGAGCACCTGCCTGCCGTGTGAGCGGTCCCGGGTTCAATTCCCGACTGGGGAAGGGGATTTTTGTCCAACCAATATGCTTCACCATCTTCTTCAGTCTGGAAGTATGAATGAGAGTGCGAATGTGTGCGTGATCCGATGATTAAAATCTAAAAGTACCGGCAACCCAACGTTTACGAGTTAACACCATCTCCAGTAGGCGATATGTTCCAAAAGGAGAACGGCCGCCAATATGATCATATGACGGGATATAAGCCTTACTTCATAATGGTAACGACCTTCCCTCTGCTCCAGTTTGCCATTTTGGTCTTAAAGAAAGTTATGATTGTACGTGTTTTAAAATATTAGGTTGATTGTTAGAAAATATGTGGTGACCTTAAAGTAATTTGTTTACTACTGGGATTCACAAAATATTATTTTGTGTGTATGTGGGAGGAGGGGCAGTCGTGATAAACATATTACTATAGTTGTTGAACGGTTTCACAGTTGAACGGTTTGCTACTGTTGGGATTAACATTTATTAATTCATGTAATTGTTGTTGATTACATGTATCGTGAATCGTTTTTTGTTGGCATCATGTTAGGACATCAACATGCGTTGATTTTAGGTTATTCTTTATTTTAAATTGTTAGCATGGCCATCACTAATGCATTCTCGTACTCTCCATTATACCAATGGAACAAACAAATTAATACATACGGAACATTTTCATCACCTCGCTAATGTTTTTTGCTAAATGCAGATGTGCTGTAGTGCATGAGATACAATTACATCCGAGAGAAGTTAATTACGAGAGGGCAGAAACCAAAGGGATTAGCGAGCTTAATGATAAACCAACTGTATAAAAACAAGTTTTAATTTATATATAGGCATTGAATTCTTTACAAAATGATTAGTAAATTACAATGTAAATTGTAATATAATTATTTAAACCAAAGCTATCTGAAAGTTATGCTGCTTTCTGATGCATAACATTCATCATGCATGTTTTCTAATAAAAGCTCTCATTACTCATTTTAAGGTATACATTTGTCCAAATCGCTACCTTTTCTATTAAAACTCCGCTACCAGTATTTCACAAGCTATCACCGTAAGTCATTCCAAAATAACACCTATATGAAGTTCATAGATCTCGAACTGTCAGAGAATGATTGCCTTTCGTACTGAAAAATCATTTACCTAAAACATTAACGTGACTTCCATCCACTTCGGTGGCTTGCAAACAAAGAAATGTTGAAGCTGTAGTTATTTGTCCAGACGTACTAATTAATTACTAATATTTTTCCCTTGCCGATGTCTATGGTGGAAAGCAGCTTACCTTTCTTCAATCCCGGAGCACCTGATTTCGAACCTCTTTTATTTTTATTTTTATTTATTTATTTATTTTTATTTTTTTTTATTTTTTATTTTTTGCTTGTTCCATTTCTACCCCGCCTTTAACTACTATGGTCATATCGGCGGCCGTTCTCCTTTGGAACATACCGAAGGTGTTAACTCGTTATCTCCTTTTAATATTAAGAGTACGAATTGTTCTGTTTATGGCTTTTTCCTTGTTCTTAAGACATGTTTCGGATAATTCCTGGTGTATTGCACTTTCATTTCACTTGTTTTGTTCACCTTTTCTTTGGACCTGAGTTGTTAAGATGTATGTTAAGAAGTTGCCATAAGGGTCCTTTTAATGTGAATGCTTTTCCTTTTTATCTTTTATTATAAATTTTGTTTTCGGTACCAAAAATTTGATGGAAATTTATTTTAAAGTTAGTATTAATTGTTGCGGATATTTTCAGTGCAAATCATCAATTACAAAAATATGCCTAGAAAAGTGGTTTAAAGATTGCTCCAAGCAAGCGTTGTTTATTAATTTTGGAATGTGAGTTAAAATTTAAGAAGTGTTGGAATGTTTGTGTAATGACATATAAATGAGGTTATGGATAAAAGAGAAAGAAAACAAGAGACACACTGTTAGAGACGGTTTGGTGATAACTATAGAGACGGGGAAAAATCTTCCCGATACGCCATAAAAATGTTTCCTCAGTAAAGTTCCTGAGAATGATGTGCATAATTGCGTTTTCAGTTTATTGTGTCTATAGAATAAATAGTAATTTTAAACCAGTACAGGCAGTATTATTTTACTAATAAAGGTGAGATAAATCATCGATCCGAGACCACCGCTCGCCGACTGCAGCTAATCTGGTAAAAGAAGATTAAAACCAGTATAACCCCAGCATATCTTCATCAAATAGGCGCAAAATTAAAGATCGTTATCAAATTGACGAACCAAGATAGCGCAAAAATTATTTAAGGAATACATTCTCATCAAGTTGGCGTCCCTCGTGGACCTTTTGGTTCTTTCTCTTTCTAAATAAAAATATTCTGTAATCAGTTAATCACTTAAAGAAATCCTTCTAAATTATTCTGCAAGTTAGACTCATTATAGAGGAACTATTAAAGCAATTCAAATCCTCTTTCCAAAATTGTCAGAGATCAAAACAAATAGCCCAAATTGAGTATTCCGGTTTTTCATACTTTCCAAAAGTAGTTTCATCACTTGCACCCTTCACCAATTTTAATGTTGGCACTGGTTTCTTCTTGTTATGTACTCTAGGTATAAAACTTACTTTGAACACTCAACGCAAGGTCTGAAGAACATGTCTATTATTGTTAGGGAAATAAATTAGTAAAGCTTTGAATTCTACTTAGAAAGTGAGTAAAAAGCAATGCTGCATCTTGCGAATGAGAGCATTCTGGCAGACTGTTATGTAAATAGCATGAGTACCGAATGAAATTCCCACGATGGATTCTTCACCTGACCTCTAAACAAATCAACTCCCACGAAAAATTCTTATTACTCTATCCGGCCTTGAAGATAACTCTCACAGGCAACGTACTCGTTGCACACAAAAGGCACATTGACAAGCCTTTTGGTTTCCTAAGTATAGCTCTTAGTGTGTTTGAATTCCAAAAGGAAAATTTAAACAATATTCTAAATATGCGCATATGACTAAACTTATTTCCATTCTTCTTGTGGCAGAAATTTTGCGGTAATATTGGCAACCATGTCCATTTATCACTAATTTTAAACAACAGTAAATTGTGTTAACTCTGGATTCAAGAGGTCCGACATTTTCTTAATCCTCTGAGAACACAAATGGCGGAGTTTGTTACTGAAGTGTTTGCCAACCTTGAATAAACAATTACACTCTATTTATCGCCAAAGTAGGCACTTACTCGAAGTTGTTGTAATGCGCTACGGGGTTTCTGCTGTGTGGAACGGTTATATTAATTACTCGGGCCAATTATAAGATATTAAATCCTTTGCAAAATATCTGTAAAGGCTTTCTACACACTTCACATTAAGATAAACATTTGTAGAAATGTTTTATTACATCTTCCCTTGCACACACAATGAGAATAACAGAGTAGGAGTAGCCTTAAGTGATAGTCAAATCTTTTAAGAAATAGTCACTATGTGTAGGCTTTGAAGATACATTGTATTTTATGACCAAGAAATAGCGACTTTCCATTTGGTAATAGTTAAATATTGAAAAATTCACAATAATAAGAAGGAATATATTGGATATGACTAAACCCCATAGGAAATGTATTTGACATAAATTGTGTGCTTTAAAGAGATCTGTATGTCTTGTGTGGTTAAGAGCTTGTCAATCGCTTACGTTTTACCAGTTATGCAAATATCATCTAAAATGAAGAGGCTATGCCCGGAAACTTCAAGGTATACGTTTAATTTGTCAGCAGCGGTATTTCAATCAGAGCCAATTTGGAGCCATTTAAAAAAAAAATCAAAATTGTGGAAACACCACGCAATGGGTACTTTGAGACGTGAGTGGTTCTTTTAATATACGTATCACAGCCTTGGAAGATCCTGAAGTTTTCGTTTGAGTTATTTGGTCCACAGACTGATCAAGTCCCATATCCGAGCTAGACTCCAGGAACGTGGAGTGCTCATGACCCAAGATGAGTAACTCTCAGGCAGGCAAACATAATTTATTTTTTTTTTTTTTTTTTTGTCTATGAATTTATAACTTTTCCACCTCCGAACTATTAGTACTGCACAAAAATTGCGTGTCAAGGTTTAACCAGAAATTTAGGTTTGGTGAATGAATGTATTTTCTTTTTTGTAGAATTTAAAGCCAGCTTTTACTACAGGCGACACCGCAGGCGGTAACACAGATGTTACTTGAAATAAATATGTAGCACAGATGGAATGAGATGGCGGGGGAAACCGGAGCACCCGGAGGCGAAAACCTGAATAAATACCAAACGTGGTGTTTAACTTCAGCATCTTCCAAAAACGCAACATTAAGGTTTTCGAAGCTGCACTCCAAAAACTTTCTTTATATGAAACGTTTTAGGGATCTTTTTTTTTTTTTTTCATTTTCTTTAGAGTGGCTCTATTGATTTTCACTAAAATAACCTATGTTTAAGTTATTTACCTGAAATTAAAATGTAAAGCTTTAGATATCTGAGAATAGCTTATTAAGTCCACTTCATTCAAAAGAATCTTTTTAATTTTTTATAATTGGAGACCCTAAGAGACACTTATGGACAGAAATATACATCCCCTTACAAACACACACACACACACACACACACACACACACACACACACACACACACACACACACACACACACACACACACACACACACAATGTGTTTCAAACAAGGATTTTGTGGCGTCGGCCATTTCCAAGGTATGCGTTAATATTATTTTGAGCTCTGCTACACTTCTTTTTTTTTTCTATTTTGGTGTGTGTGTGCATGCGTGCGTGTGTGATGAAATTATATTCGCGAGTGTTTCTTTTGTTTGTCGTGAAACAGAAAAACAGTTATGCGTAAAAATAAATCAATCACAAACTGTAGAGAAAGACATGTGAGTATAACAGGTGCAATTTTTATGTAGCTGCTTGACTATTTTTAATTTTTCAGAATGCATGCATAATTATTATTCGAATTTTGGCTCAGGGACCGCCTCTATTTATGTCTCTTTGTAGATTATGTTTATTTTTGCATTTGCCTGGAAAAATGTTAAGGCTTATGGAGGCAGTGATGTTGTTCAGTTTGCGATGTTTAGCTTGAGCTAAATTATTTGCATATTATGATTTCTTATATGCGTTGTGAAACTTTGGATGCGACTAAAGACTTTTTTTTTAATTCTACTAGGTATATCATATGAGCTTTTCTTACATTTAAGCATCACTCATTTTTAAACAAAGCTGCAAATCTAATACAATCGTTTAAACGTGTACTTCTCAAACCTTTCAGTAATAATTTAAACATATTACTTCCATATTTGTATACGTGTGAATATGTTTCTATGTTTACTCAAACGCTTTTCAACGACTTCTTGGTGCCAGCTCCTTAGTTCGATACATGATGGATGTTAAAATTGATTAATGTCTTCTAATTTTTGAACGAGTGTCATGATGTTTATTCGATAATGCAAAATGTTACATTATTTTTACCACGTGCAGGCCATAACAACTTATGCTCGATATAAAAATAAATCTTGATTGAAGTTAATTTGTCTTTGACACTAGCCGTGTGTAGGCCAAAGTAGAAAGGGTAGAGCCAGACGGAAGAATTCACTTCTTTGCCATGGTAGCTCAATGGTTAAGAGCAGCCGGACGGGGACCGGAAGATCCATGGTTCAGATTCCGGCTATGGAATTGAATTTTTCAGTCTGACTCTACCCTTCCAATTCTTTGATTGTTTGAATAAACTACAATTGACAACTTAAATGATATTAATAAAACACACTGAAAATAAGTATATATGGTAACTACTCTACAGTTGAATTTAATAACTAAACTGTCTAATATATCTAATAAAACTGTAAATAACAGTAACTAGGAATGTTCTGGTAATGTTAAATTTGGAAACAATATTCAGATACCAACATAGGCACAAAAAGAAATATTTGAAACAAATCAATGAAACCAGAAATAAAATAAAAGCAACAATACTGTTTTAACTAATGATCTTCCATTTGCTAGCATAAAGGAATTAAAAATGTAAATATACTAGATTGAATGAAGACCAAATCTCAAAGGTAACGACTAGCGCCTTTTTTAAAAACGAGTTGATTGCAGTGATGCCAAAACTACAATTTTATGTGGTTTCCCCCCCACTTATCGATGTGGGATGAGGGCCGACTGTTACGAAATGTCTCATATATATATATATATATATATATATATATATATATATATATATATATATATATATATATAGAACACCAAGGTAGCACTTAGAAATTGGACTTCACAGAATTTCGTTGTGTGCCCTGATGAACTCTAAACAGTAATATTACGATTACTGTTCTTTTTTTTTTCAGTTATACAAATAACAAGAAGTTGTTTTATTTTCAATATTTCGAGAGACTATATATAAAGTTAAAAGAATGTTACATTACACATATGTGTACCTACGCAGGTTCACATCTGATTTCATTGCAAGCGTAAGGAAGATATACAATTTTACATAGAGGCTGATAATGAACTACACCGAAACATTTTGAAAGCAAGTGGAGATATCTTAAACAAGTAATCTGAGATAGGAGACTTACGACTATAGGTTTCTAAAGTGCCATTATGCCACTGCTAATTATACCACTTGAGTTGACAACACACGAAAATGAAGAGACGTGGCGGAGCGCTCCTCTGGCGCATTGCTCATAATATTAGCTTCCAGTTGAAAGGTAAATGAATTCGAGTCTCTGTCACTCTTTTCTCTTTTTTATTTTTGTTTTGTTTGTTTGGCTTTTTTAAATATTAAACGTATGCATTTTACAGAGTAATTTCATCTTATCAATGCAATTATTTACAATTATTTCTAACAAAGGTTGAATCCTCTTTAATACTTGCAAATGCTGTAAATCTAAATAGGAGGTGGTTAAAATAATGAACGAACTTACCTAAAATAAAAAAGTAAATGCAACTCTTTACGCCAGGAAATGCTGGAAATGGCGACCTGCAAAGATGACAGCGGTGAAGGAATGACTGTGGTACTCCACAAAATTCCTTGTGTATGTCCAATACCTCCACGTGCTGCTATTATTCGTGCAGTTATGTCCTCTTGTGAGGTAATAGGTGTTTCATACATCAGAACCGTAGGTAACCCCAGGAAAAGAAGTAAATTGGATTAAGATCGGGAGAGCATGCTGGCCAACCTAACTCCCCCTTCTGATTTATCAGGCAGCATGAACATGGTTTAAATGCTCTCGAAAAGCCAGGGTGAAATAGGTCGGAGCTCCGTCATGTTGTAGCCAAATTCGGCGACGAATATGAATGAGACATCTTCTAAAAGTACAGGTCAAATGTTCTATAACACATGAAGATAAACCTGTCCATTTAACCGAGGGGAAGCAAGTATGAGCCACTGACATAGTCTGAAATTATTCCAAATCACATGTTGACTGAAAATGTCTGCTGGTGACTCTTCTCCACGACAGTATGTGGATTCATATAGTCCGACATGTGACTGCTTCTTGAATTAAAGACTAGATCACTAGTCTAGATCTCTAAGGATCCTGGTAAACAAGGCCTGATCAGTTTACAATACTGATAGAAAGAATTCAGGCTGCTGGAGTAAAGCTCAGATACAAAATTGTAGCCGATGGCCATAGTCTTCCAGTTATCGCCTTCTGTAGGTGAAATGGGTGAAGTTGTTCGTTTATGATTTGCCAAACGCTAATATACAGTAGCGCGAGTGCCGGTAGATGGCTCTTCTGCAATGCTTCGGGGAACATTTTCCTCAAATTGGCTGCACGTCGAGCTCGTTCAACACCCGTATCGCGTCTATTGACCTGCAAGGTCTCTCTCTCCCCCTCTCTCTCTCTCTCTCTCTCTCTCTCTCTCTCTCTCTCTCTCTCTCTCTCTCTCTCTCTCTCTCTCTCTCTCTCTCTCTCTCTCTCTCTCTCTCTCTCTCTCTCTCTCTCTCTCTCTCTCCCCTAAACACATCTATCGATGGACAGGAAGGATGAGTGTTGTGGTTGGCACCTATCGGGATACGGGTCCCTGTACTCCCTACAGCAACTAATCTATTTCCTCGTGATTCATCGTAAATAAAGTGCACATCTGCTAGCTCAGAAAAGTTGTATAGGTTTCCCATGTTGTTCAACAGGCAATTCTAAGCAGACTTACCAGTGTCCCGAATCAAGGAAGTTATAGTAGCCTCATTGCACTGGCCAATCAGATCCACTTAGGAATCACGCCATAATCTTTCTATTAAGATGTATATATTAAAAAGATGAAGAAAACATTAACTTCATGCAGGAACCAAACCAGTGCCCTTTGGAACACCAATTTTTTGCGTTATGGATTGCGTCACCAGAACAATTACAGAGAAAGCACTAGAGTAGGCAAGAAGGCAGTTTAATCGCTAATCAGTGTTGTACTGGCAGGTGATATTTTCGAGATTTGAGAGATCTTTGAGGCACTAAATCTTGAGAACGCCAATAACGAGCTACTAAGAATCGATAATTCTGTACTCGGGAAGCAGTTTTAAAGACATTCTAATCCAATAATTTCACCCGCCTTGTTTAAATACCAATTTATCAGCATCTGACGCCAATTCGGTTTAACGCAATTATAATTGCATTATGTTTAGCCAGAGAGTATGCATTGTCTATATCGACTTGCTAATATTAGTCACATATACAATCGCCGAAATTATTTCGGTGTAGTTCATTAACAGCCAGTATAGTTAAACTTTTTACTTGCGTTTCAATTTCGCAACTTTCCTGCCGGACTTTATGCCTGCCTCGGTAGCGTAGATGGTAGCATGTCTGCCTCACGTTCAAGAGGTCCCGAGTTGGAATTTCGGTTAGGGTGAGTTATCTGGATAAGATTTTTCCGGAGTTTTCCCTTATCCTGATAGACAAATGTCGGGTAGCTCTAAGCTCTACGGACCCCGGACTCATTTGAGCATCACTTCACCCATTTCATTCATCGGCCGATATGACTTATATATACACTCACAGAGAGGAATGAGAGAGAATAGAATAGAGTGACGAGAAGTTAGAGATGGAGAATACAAAATTGATATAGACAAACAATGGCGGAAGGGGGAACAAGAGGGTAAGAGAGAAATAGAAGAATCCGGGATTTTTTCTCTCTTCAGAGTAATGGAAACAGAATTGGTAACATAAGTAAACTGAGTACGATGGAAAATGAAAACACTACTTCTTTATTGAATTTTCAAAAATGTGTTAAGTAAGAAAACATCCTGTATCCGTTATGTAAGTAATAGAATATAACTTCTTTCTTTCCTAGATAAGAAAATACAAAAATTTCTAATGTTCGTATTATGTTTTATGTAAATCGTAAGTAGTTAATGCAAATATTCACTACTGGTTTAGAACGCACCATCATTGAACAATTCTAAAAGGTATTTTAATTGAAATGCGATATAACGGGATACATTCTTTCAGTGATTTTTAAAAAGGATAGTTTCCATTAATTGGATATTTAATTAGCACACTTATACCTTTTAAAATCACGATAGTACCTGCAGTTACTTTAGTTTTACATAGGTATATAATTTCGTTAACTATCAGTACTCATCGGGAATGTTTAGAATACTGCTTAAATGTTACGTCTTAGGATTACATTTCGTTTTTTACCAAAATAACCCACTGTGCTTGACACTGGCAAATCTTATCTAATACAACTTCATTATCTTTTCATTGCATTCCTTCCTTTCCACTTCCTCTATTTGCAGGAAGAATGTTAGCAACCCATGCACAAGCTTCGCGAAGTCCCCTTTGCGATATGCGATGCGATGACGTTACGAACCTTCCCATATTCGTCTCTTCATGTGGGCCTCAATGAATACGGTATCTGTTTCCTTTCCGGGTTCGAACCAAGCGTTCTTATGGCAAAGGTAAACCACATTCCATTGCGTGACAATGCTACGTCACTGGTAGACGTTTCAGGATATGGTATTTTCACTCGCGTGTAGTACAAACAGCAGCAGACGATATTTTAATAAACTTACATAGTTAAATAATCGTATCTGACAACAGGGTTCTAGAATTTGAAAAACGAATTTTGCAATATGCTTTAAAAGAGAAAGAAAGCGTGAATTTACAATTAAAAATCCTCAATCGTTTACTCTTAATGCACAATATGATATTCTCTGGAGCACCTGCCTGCTATGTAGAGAATCCGGGTTCCATTCCCAGTTTGTGGATGGAAATTGTTTTCTAGCCGGATTGTTCCCTATCCTTCACACAGTCTGGAAGTATGAATGAGAGAGCGGATTGGTATATGCGATGTACCATATACGACCGAAAAACAAACGCACTGAATGGGAGTTAACACCATTGCCGATAATGTGTTCCAAATGTAAAATATTGCCGATATGACCATTAGGGTGAAACGTGGAATAAAAATGAAAAAAGGATGGGAATTTCGCTAGTTGCTCCTTTCAGTTCATTTAATTTAATTTAATTGAAGATGCATTTAAAATTGGCTTTCCTCTTACGAGTTTTACATTACTGTTTTAACACGAATGGTGCCGTTATAACCCCCCCCCCTCCACGCATATATAGGCATGCCATCTTTAGCATCTAAAATCATATTGACAGCTTTCAAAAGCTAAAGTCTAGCGTTTTTTATTCAAATATTGAATGTGTGAATGAAAATGTATTCTAGGAATTTTCTGAAAATATCCTGAAAAATAAAAAAGCCAAACAAATGCATAGTAAATAATAAACGTAGAGCTCGTTTCAATGATTGACGTGTGCAAAATTAGTGTTCCCTAAACTGGTCGCTCGCTATTGTTCATTTGAATTTTGCCGTATACAAGCAATATGCTTCTTTCAAGTAATGTGGTTTTGTTTCTCCTGGACATCGCAGGAGAGTTTATATCAATATAGGCATGGCAAAAGCATTTGAGTTTCGAATCAACATACCTTTATGTATGTGCTACAAAATTAAACTATTTCTGCCAAAGTTCATCGTAATTAAAAAGCGAATAGGATGAATAATTCTGGATGAATAGTTTTCAGAACTTATAGGAAAATCAATGATAATGATTGTACAAGATAGTGATGATAGTGATTATACAAGAAGCTGACGTACTTTCTAGACCATGCTTACCAGCAAACTAACAAGCAAGTGTTCTAACCTTCTGAGCAATTAAGGTCTTGTTGTGTGAACACAATCATAATTCTGTGACACAATGAACAACTGGACTCTGTTATCCAAAGCACTTTTTTCGTAGAATTGTGTATGAAGATGATTCGCGCACTGGTTTGTAGTGTGAGAGAGATATAAAATGAAGTTTTCTTTCATATATGTAAGTGCTATATGAATTTAATGGTATGTAATCAAAGGAGTGTACAGTTTTTTTTTAAAATACCAGAACAATTATTAGCATTAATATTAAAAGTGTTGGCCTGTAGGAACTTAAATGTGACTGAATCAAATAAATAGGAATATATTTTATTTTTTATCTGTTTCGCTCTAATTAGGTTTAATTTAAGTACCAAAAAACTTTATTCTTGTGGAATTCAATAAGCATAATTTTACAGATGTCAGTATCTAACAAAGAGAGGTCAGTCTGTGGTGAGCACATTTTGGATCCTTACATCTATGATAATTGCAGTATTTTTTATTTCTAAGAAGTTCTAGTATAGCTTAAATCCCCCTGTACAAATGCATATTTTTAAAAATTATTTAAAAATAAACTTTCAGAGAAATTTAGAACCCGTAAAGAGAGTTGACAAAAATGTCAAACTCTAAAGAAATATTTGTAAATAAATATCTCATATACATTTTATTAAAAAAACATATTTTTGCGGTCATTTTAATCCTCTGTTTTCTCCATTGAATGGCGTGTTTAAATCTCATGTTACAAACACGCTACCCATTGCAAGGTAACACCTTGGTCGTCAGCCTCGTCAGTGAAATTTTGAAAATATTGATGGCCGCGGCTGCTCTTGGAATTATCCTAAAGCTCACGAATATAGGATCTGTAGCAAAGATCTCTTGATTCAGAGTGTTTTGGGTGTATCAGTTAAGGTACTTGAAAAGAAACACAGTTTTATTCTCTTATGACGATCGGGTGTATTTCACTTACTTTCGAAATACATGTTAATTAGACGAACTCTGGATGGTTGGCTTCCCGCTGGCGTGGTTGTTACTCCCGTGTCAATAACACGACTTTTCGGATTGTCGCCCAGCGGCCAACTATTTTTAATGAACGCGATTTCTTCAGTTTACACGTCTGTTCAGTTTGTTCCACAACGGCCAACAGACTTTGCACAGATATTTGTCCCTGATAAGTCATACGACTCTTCTGTTCCCCCTACAAACAATTTTTAATTAGTTGGTTGATAGAACGAATATTGCGTCTCTTTTACGGGAACAACCTCTTTCCCATCTTTCTAGACCACCCACGACCTCTCCTGTCAAAACTAGGCTTAAAAATGAACACCAGTCGCCACCCTCAAAATTTATGATTGCGTCCGCCCTACCAAGGGAGAGGAAAACGACCTCTTCAGAGTCCCTCACAAACTTGACAAAAACACACACACACACACACACACACACACACACACACACACACACACACACACACACACACACACACACACACACACACACACACATTCTTTTTTTTTACACGCACATATTCCTTTAACATTTACTTAATCAACTCGAGGATGAGAGTACCGTTTCACCATGTGAGAAGTTGGTTTATCAGAAAAATGTAGTGTGGATGTCAGTCTGTAGCACATGGTACTGCTCTAAACATTTTAAGGACAATATCGTAGGAAGTTATGTGAGTGTTAATATACTGACATTCTTTTTCGAAATGTTTCATATAAAGAACAAAGGCAAAGCAATAGCAGCAAACAAAAGAAGCAAAAAAAATTCTAAAGATGTACAACAAACCTTTACTAGGTTTCTTTGGCTAAGCCAAGTAAAACATCAAAGATGACATAATCGGCCATATTGCATGCCTCGATCAAGCAGCTCTGTACTTGAGTGTCATGTAAATAATGAAGTGGCTAATTACATGAAAATGCCTTCCTGGCCTTTATTACACATAAAATATTATTACACAAAATTTAACTGCAATTCAAGGTCTGTACTGAAAGCATTCTCTTCGGTAGACGTAATTCCTAACCGTTATAACTCTCGACTGCCCTCCCTCATACACTAAGAATGTCGCTTACCTTCTACTAGCGATGAACAAAACCGGACAATTGCAACAGAATTATGCCAATGCTTCTCGAGGTTACAGACATACTTACGTACAACAATTTTCGGTGCTTTAAAGTTCATAGTAAACCGTTCAGTTTAAAGATGAAATTTTCAAAGCGATAGTGTGTAAACTGTCAATACGCCCCTAAATATGAAACACCTTTTCTATTCATATTTTACAATCTTATATCGGTTATACATACTGCCTACTATTCATTCGTTCTTTGTCCCACAGTACCATTAGTACTTAGTATTTTTACCTTAAATACCCCCAGGGGCCTAGTTCTGTAGGTACGGGTTTGGCGCACCCGGGTTTCCGAGCCAACAGTCTCCCTCGTGCGGGCTCCTCTTCGTGGTTGAGGGAGACGGTCAACAGGCCCACCCACCTGTAGGCCGTGCGTGGAGACCCGTGGAGAAGGTTTTTAGATTCTTGTCTAGTTTAGAGTTTAGAATTTAGTGAACGAAATTTTTAATAGGTTTTGATTGATGTTTTTTATGTACGTGTATTTTTAATAGGTTTTGTTAAACTTGTATAGTTTTTAGAAAGTTTTATATCTGGCTTTTGCCATGACTATTTTTTTAAAGGGCGCTGATGACCGCCGTAGTTGAGCGCCCTTATATATATATCATCATTTACCTTAAATAAAGGATAAATACGAGGGGGGACGCTTTGCTTATTGCGACCTTCACAGGTATATTGCGGCTAACACCCCACAGCAGGAAGGGGTGAAACGAGGAAACCACAAAGGCAGACAGACAACAGAGAAGCGCGTAAATTTCCAAACAGTTGCTGAAATTTTGTTACAGTGGTGTCCGAGTCTGCCGCGCAGCCCCAACACTACGGGTCAGACTCCATAAACGTCCCTCCACACTCGTGAGGACAGCAATCACAACACCGTCCCAAGGCTGAGAAAACATTTACAGAGCGCATGCATCCGCGCCATCTGTCCGTAGTCTAAGATTTTTAACGGTGAAAAGGAAATGAAATTAAGGGAAAATTACAGAAAAGTAGTCGTGGCATCAGAGAAAGCACTCTAGTGTCTAAGTGACTAGGGGAAACCATGAAAAATCCTAGTCAGGGTACCTGGTCCAAGGGAATCGAACCGGCGACCTCCCGAATGCGAGTCTTATACGTTACTGCGGTGCCAACTTTGTTTTAAACCTAGGAATAACATAATTAAGCAGTAAGTGTAAAGTTGCTGATAAAGCGCGCGAAGACGCTTTCAGATATTCACTCATGGTAACCGATTGTTCAAAGAAAAACCAATTGGAAACTATAAACCATGTCTGTAAAATGACAGAAAATGTTGGTAAGGATAAACACGCATCATGGAAATTTTTGTTGCTAATGCTACAGGGAAAAGAAAGGGGGGCACTACACGCACAGGGTATTTTAAGGAGAATTCATTTATTTTCTGTCAACTTTGCCTAACTCGTCTGTTTCTATACTTACCCAAAATGAAAGAGAATTCCACCATTACGATAAAGGACTTCAGAGGCTACCTATAGAAAATTCAGCAGCAACATTCAAGAGCCATACAAATATATTAAACAGCATGGGATTTTATTCAGAATTTTTGACGCATGTTAAAAATTAAAAAAAATAATCAGTTGTCCATATAGAGGGTGTCTTTAAATTTTTTGTCTTTATCGTTGGAATATGATGAACTTATAACAATTTTGTTACTACCCGGATTTTGTTTCGTTGCTTCGTACACACATACACAAGAGTCTGCGTATGAAAGGGTTCATACTTAAGGGGCTTCAAAATGTGCATTTCCGGCAAAATGTTGACATCGACATTTTTTATGGAATACCTACTTCCTATACATACTATACATAGATGGAAGATACAGTGCAGATACTATTTGTAGCAACCTCTCGAACTGCTTCAATTTATTTTTATATTTATTCTAAACATTATTCTTAGAAAAACATATATTTTTCCTCTTTTTTCAGTCCTGACAAATATTGTTAAAATGGGTTTAATAATTGGATGTTAACTTCTTTTAGCATCATAGAAGCTACATGACCCTGGACTCAGAATGTTTAAAAAGCAGCTCGTTATATCCTGTATGCTTCTGTATGCTTAGGGTGCCGAGAAACAGAGGATCGGACATAGTCTAATACTTGTATATTGGATAGTTCAAACCAACGGAATGAAATATCTTATAAACGATGATAGCTTAACAATTATATTAACACACACTGTAACTGGGTGAGGCGGCACCGGGATATGTATGCGACTTGAATCGTATCCGGGAGGTGTCAGATTCGATATCCGTTGGCCGCGCTCGGTTGTGGATTTCGACTTTGTGGAGGATTGTTCCCTTTGGTCGTTCAGGGATTCCCTAGGTAACATTTGGCTTTGAGTGACCCCGTCAGGTGGGATTGCCGGCGATTACGAACTTATTGATGGTGTCGGATGTATTCGAATTGGAAACGTTGGGTCCAGGCTAGCGGCCGCCACTATCCAGATCTTGTCGCCCTTTGAGTCCATCCATTTAACATAGTACATGTATATTTTATGAATTCTATAGTTTCTTTTTTTTGGGGGGGGGTGAATGTTTACTTTCCAACTATATAGGGTACGTATCCCCGTGGTCGAAACTATTAATGGACTGATGACCGGAAAGTTGAAATCCCACCTGTATTGTCTTCCTTGGTTCTCATTAAAGTAAATTCAGCGGAAACGGTCTAAATTTAGGCCTTCAACAATTACTTCCTTTACAATTTTCTTTCCAAAATAAATTTCATTTCTGCAACTGTGTCCACCGCTGCTAATCCTACTTGGTTTTAGAACACGTCCAACATCATTCAAAAAGCACTCAATAAAATGTTATAACTTAACGGGTCCTTGCAGGCTAATCAGAGAAATTCATAATTATGTTTTATTCATCATATAAGTATATAAAACGTCCCCCATTTTAATCAATATCGTTATAGGTATTTCAGGGAAATAAAATAATGAATATCAAGATTTTCCATGTAAGGAATTGTTTCGGTTAGGGGGATTAATTTGAAAAGCTGTCGATGTTTCCTATTAAACATATGGATGAAATCTAGTATTTATATGACATTTTAAGATCACAGATACAGGCACGCACACAGACGTACCCACGATAAGTGCACTATTTTTGTGTCGTGGACTACAAAATATTTACAATTTTAGTGACACCTCTGTGTCTCATTTTTGGGTGAAATGAAATGCTTGCTCTTTCTAGAATAGATAAGCAATAAAAAATTAAAACGTGTTAATATAACCTGTCTTAATAAAATGTTTCGATAATTATTATTTTATATCGCTTTTAGTTAAAACTAGCTGGTCAAATAATGGCCGTACGCTGAGTAAATTCTGTTAGAGCTCTTCCAATGTACGATCCTCCATTATGCCGTTAGACTCGACTTTATACCATGTGACTCGTTTCTCGGGCTGTTTAACAGAGTACTGAAAGTATGGCAGGTGAGGTCCACGATACCATTAAAATATGCTTATGTAACCACATATCTATGGTTTATGTTCGCGATATCATCTAGTGAACCACTGCAGCATTAAACCTACTGAGGACACTGTGTCAGCAGCAGTTGTATTTAACTGTGTACCTATGCGCAAACTATTCCAAACAATACTTAATGTTGGGGAAAATAACTCGAGTCTCTGTTTGAATCAGTAACCTAATACAACTTGGCATTTTGGCACCTGTAAAGATTCACTCGATTACAGTGACATGTGCACAAAATGCAAAGCTTTTTACAGATCATTAAAAGTGTGTAAAAGTGATAGCAGTGAGCCCATCGATGCAATTTGTTCATTGTGTATTATTTAAATAACGAATATATTGAATTTTAGTTACTTGATGGAAATTAATCATTTCTTCACTCTAGCCGTATATAAGCTAAGGTTTTTGATAGAGTCAACATGAAAAATTCAATGCCATGGCCGGGATTTGAACCACGGCCAAGGCATTGAATTTTTCATGTTGGCTCTATCAAAAACCTGTGCCTATATACGGCTAGTGCGAATAAATGATTAATTTCCATCAAGTAACTAAAATAACAGGAGTTAAATGATGAAGCCTTGGTTTCAAGTACTTACGATAGTAAGTCGCCACAAACGGTGTATTTCAGATGCGAGAGCCCCTAGTGGTTTACCAGGAAAATATACGAGTCAAATGGAGAATTTAATGTCAGGACGGCACGTTGGCCATGGTAGCCCAATGGGTTAGAGCGACTGGACGGAAACCAGGAGATCCGTGATTCAAATCCCGTCCATGGCATTGAATTTTTCATGTTGACTCTATCTATGGTTCCTAACCTTTATTTCAAATACCCTTGTCCCGCTAATATGTATCTTTCCGCGTTTTACTGTGTTCCCCTTTACTCTAATTGGCTAATGTTTTCGGTGTCGTAGGTGGTGCAATGTATGATCGCCAATCGGTTATATACAATGCCTACTGTTCATTCATTGTCCCACGTTACCATAAGTACTTAGTATTTCTATCTAAAATAGAGGATCCTCGCATATTGCGACCTTCCCATTTCTATTGCGATCGTCAGTCTTCTACTAGAGTTTTAAGTGTTTCTAGCCGCCAATAATACTAAATGTATGTGGTGTTTAGAACATGGCAGCTCTCTGAGGCAGCTGCTTCCAGATGTTTCAGGAAATCAAAATGACTTTGGGCAATTCGATTTTTTGTCCGCATATCGTGTTAGCAGATTTTTTCCGTAAGTTTCCGCGGTTGCTGCTGTGCCCTCAACTAGGCGTAACCTCTGAGAAACGCGTGTTTGTTGATCGTTGAGACTGTAGCGTTCTTATCGATGGAGGATTAGAACTGTTCCCAAAACCTATGCCATTCTTCTATATTACTAGGGAATGGTTGCAATTTTATTGTAGGCGACCTTATAACGGAAACACCAGCGTGGGAAGCAGCTGAATAGCTGCGCTAGTGGGGCTCTCAGGCTGCCGCCGCTTGTCTGTAAGATATTTTGCCTTCCGGATGGGTCGCTTGCTATGGTTTATATATTCTTCAGAAGCAAGGAGATCGGTCTCGTATTCAGCATCGTCAAGAAGATCCTAAACAGATCCGTCCACTATTGCCAAGCTATCCACGGTTTCACACAAGCCTCGTAGACATTCTCCACTACCTCTAGTGGTGAAGAAGAGTCTAAATGCTCCAGATGGTTCATAAATCTCGTGGCATTTGAACATGGTTGCCCATTTGCACTTCAATTTGGAAAGCATTTCTGTGCCTTTTTTGCGACTTAATGTCGTCTCGTGTGGTAAGGTTCTTCTCTTCAATATGTCCTTTCACAATAAACATGCAACTATTCATAAACGTATCTTGCACAGCGTCGATTAAGTCTCTTGTAATCGTTCGTTGCATGATATTTTTTTCTATGTCGAGATTTAAGTCGTTCGAACAGTACTCAAAATCTTCTCTGTATTTTATAAGGTTGACGTCACTATATCTTTCGGCTTTCGGCACCAAATGTGGAGCGTGGAAGTGCTGAAGGCACTAATTAAACGGAAATTGTAAGTACTACTAAACTTTCCATCATTTTTTGCTACAATGTTTGAATCCCTCTAATGACCGTGTGAACCATTCTCGATCAAGATTTTACCAAGGTAAAATACTGACTACGTGATGAGCGGTGATTTGTGGTGCTTCGACGATGGTAAACGTTCACCGAGATTTTCACCGTTTTAACTCTGACCGGCCTTAAACGACCGATTATCGTCGACTATCTTGCCTTGCACTTGTAAAATGGTGGCTTATGTTTTGGAAGGCGACAATTTCGAAGATGAGTTGTTATATGTACAATTCATTCGCGGTGCTGGCAATAATCGCATAGCCATTATAATGAATAGAGCAAACCCTTTTGAAGCTATGAATGACAGAAATTCTACTAAAGGTTCAGATTATACGAGGAAATATTGTTGTGGTTAGTGAACAAATTGTGTTATAATTTAGAATTCCGGGCAAACAGAAACACTCCGGTATCACGTATGAATGGAATGTTAATATCGTTAAGGTTTTATGTAGCGGGTGCATGCAATGTACTAATCGGCGAAGTGTAAAATAGCCATCGAACCACGAACTTGCATATCACAAACGGTGTGTCGCGAGCAATATCCGATCTTGGAGGGAATTAAATACGATTTCCAGCAAGTAATGCTGATGTAAGGGCTGTTATTGATAACTTTAGTGCAGTTAGTGTCTTGGAA
>CM060950.1:268906588-268946588 GCA_030765055.1 Mantis religiosa | reverse complement strand
TGGTATATAAATTCAGCATCTTCAAGGGATGCACACAACGATTTTCACGAAAATCCCCGCACATTAAGCTACCTTTTACATGGAAAATGTTTCGAAAACTTTTATTTTCTTAAACACGGCTGTGAGAATTTTTATTAAATTAGCATATACTTCAGATGCTTTCATGACAATTTAAATGTGTACCTAACTTTTGTATAAATTCCGATTAAATTATTACTTTAATTTATTTAAATATTATGGAATTGTTATCGTTTCAGGTTCTAAAATTTCTGGGAGTAGCCTGTGATGTCCTCTTTCTAAATGCGTTTATATAATTGGTAAACCGTAAGAATTGGATAAAATGGTACCACACACACATAATTGATCTCCTTAAAACACAGAATTTATACCAAATATGCTTTATTTATGGAGTTAACCATTTCCGAGATATTCTATGTTATTGGCTTGCATTTTAAAATACTTACGCTTTGCCTTCTCCACTATACATTGTAATTCCACATAAAAATTCGATATCAAGAATTCGCCGGGAATACATATTCTGAGAGTCTCAAATCACCCCCTCAAAGCACTATTAGAAAATGGTACTTGTGTGTTTGTAAACAGTATAACTCCAAAACAAATAGTTGTTTTTAAACCAAATTTGGTATACAGTGTTGCGTCCTCCAAGGTTATTTGCAGCTACTCTTTAGATAAAAAGAATTGAACATTTATATTTTCTCAAAAACAGCTGTGCAGTTTTAAATACAATGCCGTATAGTTAATACATTTTGGTAACTAATGAAGTTTATATCTTGGATTCTTAGGGAATAGTCTCTGAAGCTATCTTCATCCTCAATGGCTTTAGCATAACATTTAAACGGTGAGAAGTGGACAAAATATTACTATACAAAAATATAGATATTGTTAAAGCATATGGTTTATATCTAATACTTTTCTGTGAGGTTAACTGTTTCCTATATATACATTGTTGTTGAATTTCTCCCTCCTAATTATGCAAGGAGAACGGAATTTCAAATCCATCATGGCAATACAAAAGATGTAACCATAGCTTAAGCCTACTATATTCCTCTATTTCCATTGTATCTACAAGTAATATATAATAAAACATCTGTTGAAATATATACATGAAGTAAATAGAAAAATAGGCTGTAAGTATAGTTTGTACAAGGAGTTACTTGAGCACAAGATTTGCTTTTATTTAAGTTCGTTTCAGCCTTTAGACCATGTCAAGAAGGTTACCTGCAGGTGATAAACACCATGTACTGTGTAAACAGCAGGAGAGACAGTAATTTAATAGTCATCTTGCCAGAGGATCTCATATGCACAATCACATTTCACTTTCTAGTTTGCAGTGTTTGGTTTATTCAGAATGTAGCCTTTCTCGCCATGATTTGTTTGTTTTTTACTCTGTGTATGTTTACGTAATGAAATGCCAAGAAATGGACTTAATTGCATAGTGGCCTTTCTTTAACATCTGCTTGAATAACATTTTGATCAATAATTAGTCCCGTTGTTGCATTTCAGTAGGTACGGAGTACTCTCGATTCTATTTCTGTTTTATTGTTTATTTTTTGTACGTGGAACTTTGTTCTGTGAAATTGAATATCCTGACCACCATTTAACAAATGACTGAGGAGAACGGGATAGTGAAGTTTTATTTTGCGTACGTGCTTGTTACATAACTAGCTATTTTATAAGTTTATTATTTTCAACATTTTGATAGAAAGAACATATACAGAGTGATACTGATTTTTCCATTATAGTCGTATGTGTTATTATAGTAGTTAATGTTTGATGTATTAAGCCCGCCTCGGTAGCGTGGTGGTAGCGAGTCTGCCTCACGTTCAAGAGGACCTGAGTTCGAATCTCGGTCAGGGTGAGTTACCTGGATAAGGTTTTTTTCCGGGGTTTTCCCTTATCCTGAAAGACGAATGTAGGGTAACTCTAAGCTCTATGGAACCTGGGCTCATTTGAGCATCATTTCACCCACTCCATCGTCGATATGACTTAACGTTGTAGGACGTAAAATTACAAAATACAAACAAATTTAATGCATTAAAATGTTTGATAGGGGATCCCTGACCATTAGGTGAACAGTATACTTTGAAGATCTTCTCTGTCATATCCTAGAGATCCATTCTTCCGGCGCTTTTTTTTTTTTTTTTTTTTTTTTTTTTTTTTTTGTAAGAGTTCAGGTGAGAGGACCTTACGTCGTATTTTGGCGGTTTGAGTTCACCACCAGTTCTTTTTTTTCCCCCGCTTCTTAGTGCGCCAGTTTTTAGGTTTCGAGGTCTTCTGCTAACAGGTCTTCGATAACTGTGCTATTCCCCTTTGGAGTGTTATGTTTTTTATGTTCTCGACATGGTCCGTATGTCCTTAAGGGTGTAAACCCTCAACCGGATTTATGAGTCCTTTTCGATTCCAGATAAATTGTACATCTCGAAATTACTGCAAAATTGTTTGGTTTGTTCTCGCGGCCGTTATATTGCTGTGGCCCTGAATGAATGACAAAAAGGCTGAATGGTATTCCTAATCACTCCACAACTCGCCCACCTCGGTAGCGTATCTGCCTCACGTTCAACAGGTCCCGGGTTCGAATCTCGGCCAGGGTGAGTTACCTCGATAACATTTTTCCGGGGGTTTCCCTAATCCTGAAAGACGAATGTCAGGTAACTCTAAGCTCTATGGACCCTGGGCTCATTTGAGAATCATTTCATCCATTCTACTCATCGTCCGATATGACTCAACGTTGGAGGACGTAAATTACGAGGAAAAAAAAAAACCTCCACAACTCAGTAGCGCTTCTGAAACTAATTGTGTCTTTTACTTGCAAATATGGTTTTGCTTGAAACTCTTTCGAATCATGCACTACTCTGTACAGTTATTTCACATTGTTTTAGAGGAATATGACGGTAGTGATCCTAGAAAATGTGAGGTAGAAAATACTCAAGATTGCAATTGTCATCATGAAACAGACTTAGAACAAGAAGTAACTCTGATGAGGAAAATAAGTCCAAAGTGATGCTTGTAAATAGTACAAATATGTTTAATTGAAAACCTAATATAGCTAACATTGTAATGAAAGTTCTTACACTGAAAGGGACGGCTAAAATTCAGGCAGTTTGTGCACACCTTAGCAGATATTGGAATGTTTAAGTCACGCAGCATATGGTTTCGGAAATACTTAAACCTATAAATGAGAAAATGAATTGCCATAGATAAAAGTTTCCTGATTAATCATGCACAAGACTAAAAAATAATAATGCTGTTGGATTTAAGGCACCTCTCCCCCCCTCACCCACAGCTATTTATAAATCGAACAGACGATTTCCTTGCCATTTTTTCCTTTGAGGCGCTCATGTTTTATTATACATATTACTTGCACTTTGATAAGCTATTAACGAGAGAAACAAGAAAACAAAGGGACTCTTATGTAGCTATATGATAAATTTTTCAAAGAATGGCAACAATGCTCAACCTTATTACAGCATGTGTTCATATGGCTGTGCAGATGAGATGCTGGTAGCTTTTCCTTGTCACTTCAAAATCACCAATTTTTATTTTTTATTTTTATTTATTTATTTGTTTATATTTTTATTCATTTATTTATTTATTTACTTGCAGTTTACGTCCTCCAACATTAAGTCATATCGGACGATTAATGAAATGGGTGAAATGATGCTCAAATGAATCCGGGGTCCATGGAGCTTAGAGTTACCTGACATTTGTCTATCAGGATAAGGGAAAAGACCTTATCTAGGTAACTCACCCTGACCGAGATTCGAAATCACGGTTTATATGGCTAGTAAACCAGTGAACTATTGAGCTGAATCTTTCCTGGCGGCGTATATGTTCTAGACGTTCTCGGGCTTCGAGCCAGGAAGCAGATGTTGTGACATCGACGTTTCAAGAGCGTGCATCTCTCCCATCATCAGGATGTTGAATGACTTAGGCAGACCAGCAGAAGAATCGAGTCGTCCAGGTTTACCTGGGCGGAGTGTTCGCTGCCCAGCACCTAGCCGCTTTTGCGGCTTTATCTGGGCAGTATAATAGAGTCGTCTTATGTCTCAGGCGGTTGTCTTCGGCAGAGGTATGTCTAGCCTTATGTGCGCTGTTGCCCCGTGGGGTTGTGCGCCCAGTGCTGGCTGCGCTCATCCGCCTGCCTGGGAGGCATCTGAGCGCAGTCCGCTTAACAGGCTAGAGGGAAAGGAACAATGTTTAGGTAATGGACTTACCAAGCCCATTTCTGGGCTTGGGGGTTTCAAGTCAGGGGAATGTGGCCCTGTTCAGTTCTGGTTACCCAAAGCATCTTTGGGCAACCGGTAGCTCGGTCGGCCAAGGGTGTTCACCAAGATATTGGGATGGGAGTCTAGCTTATTGTAGATGGTACGGGATCTCTCCCGCACCACGTCCACAATGTACGGGACTCCGAAGTAGGTGTGAAGGTTGTGGGATGGGAATCTCCGCCCGGTATCGTAGATCATGCGCAGTGCCCTGCTCTGGACGCACTGTAGTCTGCGAATAGTGGTCGGAGCCACTGATCCCCAGACTTCGCAGCCGTACAGAATCAGGGGCGGTATAATCGCCCGATACAGGCGTGTTTGAGGTGCGTTGAGGTGCTACAACCACTTGTAGGAGGCTGTCCACACCACGTCAAGGACTCTGCCCAATTTGTGCAGACACTACAGAATATCACTATTGCACCCGGGAATCTTCTCGTCACATTTGATGTAGTGTCACTATTCACCAGGGTGCCGCTTAAATAATCTATTCAGCTGCTATCACAACACTTTTCACCTGACATCACTGAGCTCTTCCGTCACACCTTGTCCTCCACATATTTCCTGTATGGTGACAAGTTCTATGAACAAGTGGATGGGGTAGCCATGGGGTCGCCATTATCACCGGCTTTGACCAACTTCTACATGGAGCATTTGGAGCATGAGATTCTCACCACGGCACACCTGAAGCCTTCACACTTCTTCAGATATGTGGACGATACGTTTGGGGTCTGGCCACATGGACGAGATACACTATCTGACTTCCTCACACATCTGAAAGGGTGCAGACTCCAGATTCAATTCACTATGGAGGTGGAAGAGAATGGGGTGTTGCCTTTTCTGGACATTCTGGTTTCAAGAAACAAGAACGGTACACCAGGGCATGCAGTTTATCGGAAACCCACTCACACGGATCTGTATCTAAACGCACGCAGCTGCCACCACAAATCCCAACGTATGGGGGTGCTCCACACATTGGTCCACAGAGCGTTGGCCATATCGGACCCTCAGCACTTATCTCAGGAACTGCTACATCTGCGACAAACTTTTCGTCAGAACGGCTACTCTGAACCCGATGTCAAGAGGGCCCTCGCAAGAGCCAAAAGAGCCGGACCACACATGCGTAGCTCCACTGAAAAGTCAACTGCTATAGCGTGCATCCCATATACCGGCAATCTTTTCTGAAAAAAATTGGCAGAATACTGGCAAGACACAACACAAAAAACTATTCATAAACCGCCTGCAAAAATCAGACACTTGATGAGACCGCTCAAAGACCAATTACAACTAAACGTTCCGGGGGTGTACCGCATTTCATGTGAATGTGGAGTGCCGTACATCGGACAAACCGTCAGGACCATAGGTACCAAGATTAAAGAACACGATAGAAGCATCAGACTGTTGCAACCTGAAAAGTTTGGGCTGGCGGAACATTGCTTCCAGCAAGACCATAGGGCTATCTTCGGTCTCACCACTATTTTGGCAAAATGCAGTGGCTACTGGGAGCGCAGAGTTAAGGAGGCGTTGGCTATCTCGGCAGAGAGAGTCACTTCTAACCGAGATGCTGGGCTACAATTTAGTGCAGCATGGAATCCTGCATTAAAACTCGAAAAAGAGAGACTCAGGAAACACAGATTTGGCTGATGAAATAGCGGACCGTGTTGAAGCTTTTCTTTCCACTCCCTTAAATGCGGACGATGTGCATTTAACAACAGTCGCAGAAGTGAGGAGTATTGTGACTAAAGTGCGCCCCTATAAAGCAGCAGGGTATGACAACTTGCCGTATGCTGCTTTTAAAGCACTACCAGCAGCATGGATAGTACTATTGGTCCACCTATTCAACAGCCTACTACAACTAGCTCATTTCCCTGCTGCGTGGAAACACGCTAGGATTATCACCATTCCTAAGCCAGGAAAGGACCCCAAAAACATTAGTAGTCACCGACCCATCAGTCTGCTGCCGGCCATCAGTAAAATCTTCGAGAAGGTGTTGCAGGCCCGCCTTCAACATCTGCTGGACCAACACAATGTGCTCCGACCCGAGCAGTTTGGTTTCCGACGTCAACATTCCACCTCTCACCAGTTACTCCGCCTCGTGGACGATGTAATACGCGGGTTTAATAATCGGCACTACGTTACAGCACTATTCCTAGACATCTCTCGAGCATTCGACTCGGTGTGGCATGACGGCCTCATCCATCGGCTCATCCATTACAATATCCCAGCATACCTTATAAAACTCATCAACACCTACCTTAAAAACCGTTCCTTTGTCGTCGCCAGGGACGACATCCATTCTCAACCATATGGTATTCAAGCAGGGGTACCACAAGGCAGTGTCCTTGGTCCCCTCCTGTTCCTCACCTATATAAACACCCTCCCTACCCTAATAGGCTGTAACCTCTATCTATTCGCAGATGACACCGCATTAACGGTTTCATCTAAACGACACGTTAATGCCGTAACCAAGGCGCAGCGTTATGCTGATATGCTATCTGCCTGGTTCATCACTTGGCGCTTGAAGATTAATGTAACCAAATCTCAAGCAGTCACATTCACCCGCCGTACTCTACAAGACGTACCCAATCTCCGCCTGGCTGGAGAGGAAGTACAATGGTCCACGGAGGCTACATACCTTGGAGTAACCCTGGATTGGCGTCTGACGTGGAAACACCACATCACCACTGTGGCAAACAAAGTGTCCAGAAGGATGGCCATGCTATATCCCATGATAAATAGGAAATCTACAATGAGCCTGCAGAACAAATTGCTCATTTACAAACAAATACTCCGCCCTGCACTAACTTATGCTTGCACAGTCTGGGGAGTTGCAGCAAAATCACATCTCTACAAGCTACAAGTCCTACAGAACCGCTACCTTCGGATAGCAACCGCTTCCGACTGGTACATTCCAAACGACAATATCCATGCAGATCTCTCCTTCCCAAAAATCTCAGAATACATCCTTAACCTATCTCAAAATTTTTATAACAAGCTCCCTTCAAGCTTCAACAGCCTAATCCGCGGTCTGGGTGAATATGACCTAGACCCCGGTGAAACCTACAAGCGACCCAGACTAGTGCTTGCACCACCATAGGCCCATACAATCCCCTCCAGATGTTCATTACATTTCATTACATTTCACCTCCAACAAACAAACCAATCAACTCCACTAACTATGATGTCCGGGCTTGTAGGCCGTGGTCCATTTTTACTACCTTCCAACGTTTCGCCGAAGACTGCGTTCGGCATCATCAGGGTTCTAAGTATATAGACCCGGAGTCCAACACAAGACTGGAGCACCGAGTCCTGAAGCATGGAATTTATAGCCGCGCGTGGGTAGGGGGCGTGGCCTGGTGGTGGGCGGAGCGTGATTGCCTATTGGCTCTGTCGGTCCGTGGGTTGTCTCTGTTTTTAGGCATAAATTGGAGCGCTTCGTCTTGCTGCGGTTTCACTCTTGTATTCTCCAGAGCCGGGATCCATGCCCTGCTCATCTGCTGTCGCTCTTCTTTCCGATTGTAGCTATTCTTATGCTTGTAAATTTCTATAGCTTCCCTTGTCAGTCGAGCATGGTAATGTGTAGTTCTTGACAGAACCGCAGTGTCCTTATAGCTTACGTCATGTCCAAACAATAAAGAATGCTCTGCCACTGCTGATTTTTCTGTCTGACCCAATCTGCTGTGTCTTTCGTGTTCTTTTAAACGTGTACTGATGCTGCGCATGGTGGTTCCAATGTATACCTGGCCGCAACTGCATGGGACTCTGTATACACCAGCTGCGCTGTGAGGATGACGCTTGTCCTTTGCAGAATTCAGTAAATCCTTTATCTTCTTAGTTGGTCTGAAGATGGTACTGATGTTTTGTGACCGTAGCAGTCTGCCTATTCGGTCCGTAACTCTCTTAATGTATGGTAAGCAGATGGTGGCTAATGGCGGTTCCTTCCTGTCTGTCCGTATCGACGGGTACCTCGGATGCCGGGCTCTAGCGATTTCTTTGTATGTGTAGCCATTCCTCTTGAGGGCTCCATTTAAATACAGGATTTCCTTGTGCAGCTTTCTTGGTTCGCAGATTTTCTTAGCTCGTTCAGTAAGAGTCTTGATTATGCCTGATTTTTGCCGGGGGTGATGGTTTGAAGTCTTGTGCAGATACCTGTCCGTGTGAGTAGGTTTACGGTACACTGTGTGACCCAGGCGTGATCCATTTTCTCTTGTTACCAAGACATCAAGGAAAGGAAGACTGTTGTCTGTTTCCTTTTCCATGGTGAACTGTATGCTTTGGTTTCGGCTGTTTAAATGTTGAAGGAATATTTCCAGTTTCTCAGCTCCATGATTCCAGATGGCAAAGGTGTCGTCCACGTATCTAAACCATACTTTCGGTTTATATTCAGCTGTCTTCAGAGCTTGGTCCTCAAACCTCTCCATGAAGAAATTGGCAATCACTGGACTTAGTGGACTGCCCATGGCCACACCATCTGTCTGTTCGTAGAAGGTGTTGTTCCAAAGGAAATAGCTCGTCGTTAGGCAGTGGTGGAAAAGGTCAGTGATGTCGGACGGAAAGATCATGGCGATATGCTGCAGAGCTTCTGCTACCGGAACCTTGGTGAAAAGTGAGATGACGTCAAAGCTGACTAATCGGTCTTCAGGGTCCAGTTTTATGGAGTGCAGTTTTTCTATGAAGTGGCTGGAGTCCCTAATGTGGGACGCACTGTTGCCAATGTGTTCATGTAGTAGAGTGGCCAAATATTTCGAAATGTTATAGGTGGGGGAGCCAATGGCACTAACAATGGGCCGCAGTGGAACGTTTTCCTTGTGGATTTTTGGCAGTCCGTAGAGTCTAGGCGGTAATGCCTCGCTGCTGCAGGTTTTTTGTTTCATCTTGTCAGTCAGTGAGGAACTCTTTATGAGAAGATTGGTTTTCCTTAAAATCCGGCCAGTTGGATCCTTCTGTAGCTTTTTGTAGGTGTTAGGATCCAGCAATTCTGAGATTTTGGTGTTGTACTCTTTCTTCGACATGACTACTGTGGCATTCCCCTTATCCGCCTGGAGAACGACGATATTATCGTCATCATTTAGTGTTTTGATGGCCTTCTTTTCCAGAGCTGTTAAATTGCTTTTGGGGGCTGGTGTTTTCCGTAGAATACGTGCAGTCTCGCCCCTTATTTCTTCAGCTAGATGTGACGGTAGCAGTCGTAAAGCAGGTTCCACATTGGCTATAATATCTTCCACAGGAACATAAGCAGGAGTGATAGCAAAGTTTCCACCTTTAGATAAGAGCGATACTTCGCCCTCTGTAAGAGTGCGGTCAGTAAGGTTGACCACGACGCGTGACGGATCCAACCCAGGGTTGTTGTGGGTCTTAGCAAGGTTGCTGAACTTTCTCTTATGTCGCCTCACAGTTTGTTCATATGCGGATGCCATGGACAAAGATGTGATTCCGTCTATGTTGATCCAATCCTTTGGTGACAGAGTGGTGCTGAGCTGCAAATGCAGACCATACAGGCGCCTATCGGTGATGGCTAGCTGTTTTCGTGTTGAGTGTATTTGCTCCCTCAGGAGAGCGTTTTCTGTGCGGTTGTAGATGCGGTGTGCCTGTGCAGAAGTGAACAGTCTCCTCATCCTTAGGAACTTGGGAATAGTTCCTGTGTCCCTGCAGCGCAGCAAAAATGTCAAGGACGAGAGTAGATGGGCCTTCTTCTTGCGTAGTTTTTCCAAGAGACGAACGTCTCCTAAAACTTCCTCCCCGTAGAGGCGTGTTACATAAATACTGAGGCTTTCACGGCCGGCGTCGTTAACTCCACTAACTATGATGTCCGGGCTTGTAGGCCGTGGTCCATTTTTACTACCTTCCAACGTTTCGCCGAAGACTGCGTTCGGCATCATCAGGGTTCTAAGTATATAGACCCGGAGTCCAACACAAGACTGGAGCACCGAGTCCTGAAGCATGGAATTTATAGCCGCGCGTGGGTAGGGGGCGTGGCCTGGTGGTGGGCGGAGCGTGATTGCCTATTGGCTCTGTCGGTCCGTGGGTTGTCTCTGTTTTTAGGCATAAATTGGAGCGCTTCGTCTTGCTGCGGTTTCACTCTTGTATTCTCCAGAGCCGGGATCCATGCCCTGCTCATCTGCTGTCGCTCTTCTTTCCGATTGTAGCTATTCTTATGCTTGTAAATTTCTATAGCTTCCCTTGTCAGTCGAGCATGGTAATGTGTAGTTCTTGACAGAACCGCAGTGTCCTTATAGCTTACGTCATGTCCAAACAATAAAGAATGCTCTGCCACTGCTGATTTTTCTGTCTGACCCAATCTGCTGTGTCTTTCGTGTTCTTTTAAACGTTTGTCTTTATTGTTTGGACATGACGTAAGCTATAAGGACACTGCGGTTCTGTCAAGAACTACACATTACCATGCTCGACTGACAAGGGAAGCTATAGAAATTTACAAGCATAAGAATAGCTACAATCGGAAAGAAGAGCGACAGCAGATGAGCAGGGCATGGATCCCGGCTCTGGAGAATACAAGAGTGAAACCGCAGCAAGACGAAGCGCTCCAATTTATGCCTAAAAACAGAGACAACCCACGGACCGACAGAGCCAATAGGCAATCACGCTCCGCCCACCACCAGGCCACGCCCCCTACCCACGCGCGGCTATAAATTCCATGCTTCAGGACTCGGTGCTCCAGTCTTGTGTTGGACTCCGGGTCTATATACTTAGAACCCTGATGATGCCGAACGCAGTCTTCGGCGAAACGTTGGAAGGTAGTAAAAATGGACCACGGCCTACAAGCCCGGACATCATAGTTAGTGGAGTTAACGACGCCGGCCGTGAAAGCCTCAGTATTTATGTAACACGCCTCTACGGGGAGGAAATTTTTAGGAGACGTTCGTCTCTTGGAAAAACTACGCAAGAAGAAGGCCCATCTACTCTCGTCCTTGACATTTTTGCTGCGCTGCAGGGACACAGGAACTATTCCCAAGTTCCTAAGGATGAGGAGACTGTTCACTTCTGCACAGGCACACCGCATCTACAACCGCACAGAAAACGCTCTCCTGAGGGAGCAAATACACTCAACACGAAAACAGCTAGCCATCACCGATAGGCGCCTGTATGGTCTGCATTTGCAGCTCAGCACCACTCTGTCACCAAAGGATTGGATCAACATAGACGGAATCACATCTTTGTCCATGGCATCCGCATATGAACAAACTGTGAGGCGACATAAGAGAAAGTTCAGCAACCTTGCTAAGACCCACAACAACCCTGGGTTGGATCCGTCACGCGTCGTGGTCAACCTTACTGACCGCACTCTTACAGAGGGCGAAGTATCGCTCTTATCTAAAGGTGGAAACTTTGCTATCACTCCTGCTTATGTTCCTGTGGAAGATATTATAGCCAATGTGGAACCTGCTTTACGACTGCTACCGTCACATCTAGCTGAAGAAATAAGGGGCGAGACTACACGTATTCTACGGAAAACACCAGCCCCCAAAAGCAATTTAACAGCTCTGGAAAAGAAGGCCATCAAAACACTAAATGATGACGATAATATCGTCGTTCTCCAGGCGGATAAGGGGAATGCCACAGTAGTCATGTCGAAGAAAGAGTACAACACCAAAATCTCAGAATTGCTGGATCCTAACACCTACAAAAAGCTACAGAAGGATCCAACTGGCCGGATTTTAAGGAAAACCAATCTTCTCATAAAGAGTTCCTCACTGACTGACAAGATGAAACAAAAAACCTGCAGCAGCGAGGCATTACCGCCTAGACTCTACGGACTGCCAAAAATCCACAAGGAAAACGTTCCACTGCGGCCCATTGTTAGTGCCATTGGCTCCCCCACCTATAACATTTCGAAATATTTGGCCACTCTACTACATGAACACATTGGCAACAGTGCGTCCCACATTAGGGACTCCAGCCACTTCATAGAAAAACTGCACTCCATAAAACTGGACCCTGAAGACCGATTAGTCAGCTTTGACGTCATCTCACTTTTCACCAAGGTTCCGGTAGCAGAAGCTCTGCAGCATATCGCCATGATCTTTCCGTCCGACATCACTGACCTTTTCCACCACTGCCTAACGACGAGCTATTTCCTTTGGAACAACACCTTCTACGAACAGACAGATGGTGTGGCCATGGGCAGTCCACTAAGTCCAGTGATTGCCAATTTCTTCATGGAGAGGTTTGAGGACCAAGCTCTGAAGACAGCTGAATATAAACCGAAAGTATGGTTTAGATACGTGGACGACACCTTTGCCATCTGGAATCATGGAGCTGAGAAACTGGAAATATTCCTTCAACATTTAAACAGCCGAAACCAAAGCATACAGTTCACCATGGAAAAGGAAACAGACAACAGTCTTCCTTTCCTTGATGTCTTGGTAACAAGAGAAAATGGATCACGCCTGGGTCACACAGTGTACCGTAAACCTACTCACACGGACAGGTATCTGCACAAGACTTCAAACCATCACCCCCGGCAAAAATCAGGCATAATCAAGACTCTTACTGAACGAGCTAAGAAAATCTGCGAACCAAGAAAGCTGCACAAGGAAATCCTGTATTTAAATGGAGCCCTCAAGAGGAATGGCTACACATACAAAGAAATCGCTAGAGCCCGGCATCCGAGGTACCCGTCGATACGGACAGACAGGAAGGAACCGCCATTAGCCACCATCTGCTTACCATACATTAAGAGAGTTACGGACCGAATAGGCAGACTGCTACGGTCACAAAACATCAGTACCATCTTCAGACCAACTAAGAAGATAAAGGATTTACTGAATTCTGCAAAGGACAAGCGTCATCCTCACAGCGCAGCTGGTGTATACAGAGTCCCATGCAGTTGCGGCCAGGTATACATTGGAACCACCATGCGCAGCATCAGTACACGTTTAAAAGAACACGAAAGACACAGCAGATTGGGTCAGACAGAAAAATCAGCAGTGGCAGAGCATTCTTTATTGTTTGGACATGACGTAAGCTATAAGGACACTGCGGTTCTGTCAAGAACTACACATTACCATGCTCGACTGACAAGGGAAGCTATAGAAATTTACAAGCATAAGAATAGCTACAATCGGAAAGAAGAGCGACAGCAGATGAGCAGGGCATGGATCCCGGCTCTGGAGAATACAAGAGTGAAACCGCAGCAAGACGAAGCGCTCCAATTTATGCCTAAAAACAGAGACAACCCACGGACCGACAGAGCCAATAGGCAATCACGCTCCGCCCACCACCAGGCCACGCCCCCTACCCACGCGCGGCTATAAATTCCATGCTTCAGGACTCGGTGCTCCAGTCTTGTGTTGGACTCCGGGTCTATATACTTAGAACCCTGATGATGCCGAACGCAGTCTTCGGCGAAACGTTGGAAGGTAGCAAAAATGGACCACGGCCTACAAGCCCGGACATCATAGTTAGTGGAGTTAACGACGCCGGCCGTGAAAGCCTCAGTATTTATGAAACCAATCAACCCTTAAATAATATCCGCCACCATCCACCCACCGTCATATCATTAAATAACCACCATCATGCCAGTAAGGGACGATGTCCCGAAATGGCAAAACGTCGAAGGCCCCTCCTCTGCGGAGGAGGTTCACCTTCAACGACACCACTGTGCTGTGTTGGTCCCCGTCATTTCCACATTTCCAGACAAGTCGGAGAGACAACACCTACAAGAGCGCACCGTAGCAAGGCCAAAGCAGCCCTTTTCAGGGCTTGGTTCTTGTCTACCAGTGTTCCTTGCAAAAAGCATCAACATCAAGAGCTAGCTGCAGCGCAGGGACAAGATTGTGCCTGCGAGCCTTCAAGAAGAAGCCGCTGCACTGCAGACGGCAAAGTGACGGGGTAGAATTGCAAGGCTGCAGCCAACATTCGCTCAGACTGGTTTTTAGGCGCCCTTTGGGTAGGCCCTCTGCAATTCGAGCTATTCAGCGGCCTAGACTTGCTGTATTCTCCATCCTATTCTTATTTGCTCTGTTCTATCAAGCAGTAGGGCTGTGTGCCCTTACTGCTCATTGGCCCATACCTTCCTCCTATTGGTTGATGTATTGAGCCCAGTGATTGGCCCCATTCTACAACATGGAAACAGAAGCCACAGTTGAAGCTATGGACGACCAGACGGATGACCAGTACATAAATCCAGAGTCGTCTGATGACCAACAATTTCTCAAGCATTTTGTAGAATGAGGCGACCTCCGAAACTATCTGCACGAACCTCTAATCGTTAACCCCCACATGCCTCTGTGTAGAGGAGACGAAAGGACTCTGATCGTAGAAAAAAGAGCCAGGCTAAGGTTTCTTGAGTTGGCAGACCAACATATTTTCAATAGAACAGCAGATGCAGAGCCAGCTACCACTGGAAATGCCTTCCGCCACTACTCTGCGCACCGCGCTAGGATTGAAGCCATATCTGAGTACTTGCTTCAAAACGAGAAGCTTAAAGCAAACCCGCCAAGATGGGAAGTACCCCCCAACAAAAGCAAGGAGTAAAGCACAAAAGCATGCCCTTCAATCGGAGGTTTTACCCACTTCCAACAAATTCCAAGGCCTGCCTATGGTGCCAGGTGATGGGATTTCACAGGCGCAGAACAACAAAAGGAGATGTCCAGGGCAGGAATCTCCTTCCCAAGCCATGGCAGTAGCCACTACTTCATCAGCAGCACCATCCACTTCTGCTGCCACACTAACAGCTATCACCATGCCAAATGCTCCTGCAGTTCGCTCTGCTAAAGCCACCCCCATCTACCTCAGAGACCCCAGTAAAGCACGGGATCTCATAAATGCTATCAACTCTACCCAAACAAACTTGAAGTTCTCCATCCGGAACATAAGTGGCACAATCGCTTTCCTGCCAGATTCCCCGGACGATCATCGAGCTCTTCGAAAGTTATTTACCGATAGGCAAATACAATATCTCACCACCTTGCTCCCAGAGGAAAAGTTATTGTATGTCACATTAAAACATCTGCCTATGTAGATAACTGAAGAAGAAGTCATCGAAGAACTGAAACATAAGCAATATCCTGTGGAGAGGGTTGGACAGTTGCGGTCAAACCGCAGTGCATCTCATGAACTGCTCCCTCATTTCCGTGTTGCCTTACGTAAGGAGGGCGACTATCAAGAAATCTTTAAAGTGACAAGGATGTTCAATGCAACTATTCGTGTTGAGTCATACCGCCCACCTGCAAGACCACTACAATGCACAAACTGCCAGCATAGCGTAGCAAGATGCAAATTGGAACCCGCGTGCTCATATTGTGGCGAGCCAGGTCACAAAAGAGTAGACTGTCAGAGATTGGGAGTAACTGGATCCAAGGCCACCTGTTACAACTGTGGTGGCGATCACTCATGCAGGTATGCCAAATGCCCTGTTTGGCAAGAGGCGAGGGTTGAGATGCACTTGAACAAAAATGGCCAACGTTCAAGGCACGATGCAGCTCCAAGGGTACCAAATCCCATGGGCCTCCCCAAGGAAGCTTTTAAAGGTACCCGTTATCCTGGACTACCACCACCAACAAGGATACAGCATAAGAGCTATGCAGCTGCCCTTCAAGATAGAGCAGACACAAACCCACCTGAGGTTGAAAATGCAACTACAACAGTGAAGGAACCACCAACTGTTAACAAACCCCAGCATTCCTCAACTAACCCAGGGGAAACAAGTCTTCCGTTACAACAAAGGAAGTTAGCAAATGCTACAACACGTAGTACTCCTCCAGGAATATGCAAACTACCTATCCCAATCCTGCATCTTTATCTGGGACAACTAGCTCAACAACGGCTGCCAGTTCAACGTCCTTCAACTCCCACCGCTCCGTCATCACCACTGCACTGTTCTGCTATCCCTGACGCTCAATTTCTAAAGCTCATGGACAGAATACCAATGGCGTTGCAAACAGACTTTGCTATAGCAAAGAGACCTGCCACCATACCTCCAGCAACCATTCTGGTGCACACAGTCTTCACCTTCTTAGGACAACATGGCGGACAGTAATAACATTTTCACCAAAACTCTGAGATTGAAATTATGTTCCTGGAACGCCAATGGCTTAAGGAATAAATTTAAGGAAGCCGCAAATTTTCTGGGTGTAAATAAAGTGCAGATCTTCCTGGTGCAGGAAACACGTTTATCTAGCCATCATAAAGCCTCCATCCCAGGAATGACCTGTCACAGAACTGACCGTGCAAATGGCTATGGTGGAACGGCAACATACGTCAGCCGCAACTTAAAGCATCATCGCCTTCACCTGCCACCCACAGACGTACTAGAAGCCACAGGCATCCAAGTGTCCACAAATAAAGGTCCATTAAACATTTATTCTGTCTACATACTACCTGGTAGACCTCTCAACGAAAGGGAGCTAGATGCAATTTTCTCTGCAGGCTCACCCACAGTAGCTATGGGTGACTTCAGTGCAAAGAGCCCCCTGTGGAATTCTACCATCCGTAATCACAGGGGTTCTGTAATTGAGCACTACCTAGAGACTGGTTAGATTTTGCAATTCTGCAAAACATTCGCGGTCACCCCAAAATCATGTCTATCCCTGAACTTTCTTCAGATCACTACCCACTTCTGTTCCTCTATCAGGGTCGCGCAACTCCAAAGCCCCCCCCCCTATCTCACTTAATCCAAGACTTACAAACTGGAGTAAGTACACGGAACTAATGGCCTTGCAGCCTGCAGAGGTTCTTCCTTGTAATACGTATGAAGAGGCAGAACAACTGGCCACTAACATCACAACTACAATGGCAGCAACCATGGAACTAGCCACTTCACCACGGCGTACTACTTATAGCATCTGGAAACCTCTCCCATATGTGTTAAGGCGTCTTATAGCTGATAAAAACAAGGCAGGGCATCACTTTCAGCTAACACGCAACCCTATTCATAAACGTGAATGGAACCGGTTGCAGCATCTAGTCAAACCTGAACTACTAGACCACAGTAACGCTGAATGGGAGAGGCATTTGAGTTCTCTAGATGTAGAAGACAGATCTTTATGGAGAATGTCAAAGGCACTTCTAGGGATCCCTAAATCTGATCCGCCCCTTAACTGATGGCAGGAGAGTTGCCACTTCAGCAAGAGATAGAGTGGAAATCATGGCTGAACATCTTGCCTTCTCATTCCACCCTGCAGAATCTGTTGACCAAGAGACAACAGACGAAATATCATTGACTGTAAGGCAGTATCTCAACACACCACACTTGCTAGATGATGTGAAGGAAACAACTGATGCTGAAGTGAGGAATATAATTAACTCCGTGTGCCCATACAAAGCAGCAGGTGGTGATAATGTTCCCTGTGCTGCATTCATAGCTCTTCCTCACTCATGGATCCTATTACTAGTGCATCTATTTAACAGCTTACTAGTATTAGCCTACTTCCCGGTCGCATGGAGACATGCAAAAATCATCACTCTCCCGAAGCCTGGCAAAGACTGACAACAAGTAAGAAGCCATAGACCCACCAGTCTCCTTCCTTCGATAAGCAAGCTCTATGAAAAGTACTCCAGCTACGCCTACAGAACTTGCTAGACCAACATAATGTACTGCGTCCTGAACAGTTTGGATTCCGACGGAAACACTCCACTACGCATCAACTATTACGCATAGTGGATGAGGTGGTTAAAGGTTTCAACAACCGTCATTATGTTGCAGCCCTTTTCCTAGACATCTCCAAAGCCTTCGACACAGTGTGGCATGAAGAACTTCTCCATCGCCTTATACACTATAATATCCCATCATACCTTATTCACACAATTCATCATTATCTCAAAAACCGTACCTTCGTTGTATCAAAGGACAACATCCTATCTCCTCCCTACGTCATAAATGCAGGTGTACCTCAAGGTAGTGTCCTTGGTCCTCTGCTCTTCCTCACTTACATAAACACCCTACCAATATTAAGGGCTGCAACCTCTATTTATTTGCTGGTGATACAGCCATTACAGTAGCATCAAAGCGCCATGAAAATGCAGTTCAGTAATCTCAAATCTTCGCAAATATGCTACATGTCTGGTTCACAACATGGTGGTTGAAACTAAACGCCACCAAATTACAAGCCGCCACATTCACTAGAAGACCACTCCATGACGTTCCAAATCTGCAATTAGCAGGAGCAGTCATTCCTTGGTCCACGCATGCCAACTACCTAGGTGTAGTTTTGGACATGCATCTAACATGGAAGGAGCATATAACAACCGTGGCAAATAGAATAAACAGAAGGATGGCCATGCTCTATCCCCTGTACAACAAAAGGTCTACTATGACGCTTAGCAACAAACTTTTGCTATATAAGCAGGTACTCAGACCTGCAATCACTTACGCCTGCCAAGTCTGATGTGCAGCAGCCAAATTCCATCTCTCCAAACTTCAGATTCTTCAAAATCGTTAGCTTCGGTCAGCAGTCGCTGCCGATTGGTACGTTCCAAATGACAATATCCACTCTGATCTATCCTTCCCAAAATTTTTGACTACATCTTACATCTATCCCACGGCTTCTATACCAAATTACCTTCTAGTTTCAACAATCTTATCCGTGTACTCGGGGAATACGATCTTGACCCTGATGAGAGATATAAACGTCCCAGACTTGTCCTTGGACCTCAATAATATCAAGTCCCTTTCTCAGAAATGAATTTTCCTTACTTTCTATACTAATCCCAACTTTACCGCCACCATCTAACCACCATCCCTTATAAAATACCCACCAACATGCCAGTAAGGGACCTAGTCCTGGTATGGCAAGAGTCGAAGGGACCCTCCTCCACGGCGGAGGACAACCCTTCAACGACCCCACGGCGTGTCGTTTTGGTCCGCGTCATTTTCCTCGGCGACCAGTATATCTATATGGGTCGCCCCACCCCTACTCTTAAGCGGACTGTGCTCAGATGCCTCCCAGGCAGGCGGAAGAGCGCAGTTAGCACTGGGCGCACATACCCCCCATGGGGCAACAGCGCGCATAAGGCTAGACATACCACTGCCGAAGACAACCGCCTGTGACAAAGACGACTCTATTATACTGCCCAGATAAAGCCGCAATAAGCGGCTAGGTGCTTTTTTGTAATTTTACGTCCTCCGACGTTAAGTCATATCGGACGGTGAATGACATGGCTGAAATGATGCTCAAATGTGCCCAGGGTCCATGGAGCTTAGAGCTACCCGACATTCGTCTTTAAGGATAAGGGAAAACCCCGGAAAAAACCTTATCCAGGTAGCTCACCCTGACCGAGATTCGAACTCGGGACCTCTTGAACTTGAGGCAGACACTCCACCATCTACGCTACCGAGGCGGGCGGTATGTGCTGGGCAGCAAACAGTCCGTCCAGGTAAACCTGGATGACACGATTCTTCTGCTGCTGGTCTGCTGCCTAAGTCATTCAACATCCTGATGATGGGACAGATGCACGCTCCCGAAACGTCGATGTCACAACACCTGCTTACCTGGCTCGAAGCCCGAGAACGTCTAGAACAGTGAACTATTTTCTGAAAATCATAAACTATTTGGATGCAGAGACACATCGTTTGAATACACGTTTTTTGAAATTAGAAAAACTTATTTGTGCTACCAATAGTAGTATAACTGCTGAAAATGACTTTACCTCCATGCAGTTGGTACAGAAATGGAAACGCGCAAGCTTCCACCGAGTTAGCGTTGTATTTTTATTAAAAAATATATGACTAATTTTATAACAAGCCCTGTATAAAAGGCATATGTTTCTTAGCATTCAAGATATTATTTATTTTTGCATTAATCTTATTTATAATAGGTATCTTTTCTACGAAATATAGTGTAAATAGCTGTGAATGCGTCTCAATTACTGTTGCAGTTCTAGCGTATGAATAAATACATGTTATACGGAAAATTTCTGTGGCATGATTTCCAACCTATAACTCTGCCAAGGTGCGTAAAGAGTCACGACTCCGCTTACTGGTTAACGTTTTTTGAGTTCCTTCAGATCCTTCATCATATTGGTAAAACTTCTTCCTCCGATGGAATGATTTTTCTTCTTTAACGGCGTGCTTTAAATCATCGTTAACCTTCCGTATGTCTACATAATATTACCAGGGACAGTTTCGTTTATTTTGTCGTATTTATGATGCCAAGCGGCCCTTGGAGTCATGGGCGCTAGATGGTCGCGGCCTCCAGTCCCGCCTTGGGCATGGGTGCCTGTGTATATAGTGTATATGTGGAAAAACACAGAAAATAAAACAGTAAACAAACAGAAAACGGTAAAAATAAGGAGAAGAAAAAGAAAGTTTAGGAAAAACTCCTCTATGCAAATTATGCAACGTGCGGCAACTTGGAGCGGCTTCTTTCAGTTCCATGAAGACACGTTTTTTATAGTAATCTTGTTCTCTACACCAGTGTGACAGCCGGGAAAGATTTTTTACTGCCAGAACTGGTTATGCGTCATATACCTCCGCATTTGATCCGTGTGCCAATTGGCTCCTCTAGAAATAACACATATGCAGAGAAAATAGCGTATCTAATTGCAAGTTTGCAACACCCTCGTATAAGGGTATCTCGCAAACTCGGTATCTATAATGTTAGTAGGATTGTTGAACTATTATCAAGGGTAGTGAAAACTGTTCTTTAAAACCGAAGCGATCATTTGAGAAAAAGCACATTTTACTTCTGTTTTACGAGTATAAAAATATATTTTATTTTATTTTATATTCATGTGAAACTAATGAGCCAGTGCAGAAGGAACATGTCTATTGCCCCATAATAGCTATAGCTTGAAGTCGAGCACTGTTCACTGCAGAAAAAATACTCATTTAGTTCCTGCAGTTCTGAATATGAGTTAGAAATAAATATGTTTCGTCAATAGAAAGATGCTGGTGAATATGAAGGAACTGTAAGCCTATAAGCTAAATGTGCCTTCTTTTATACCAGGAATAACCTAATCCTATGTATCTGCATCTTTATAACGTGCATATTATACTGCTCTTTGCTTTGCCTAAACAATGGCGATTTATTACTAAAAGTCACACAAAATCAAAGAAGTTACAGAAACCTAAACGCAACCATCCTTACCATAAAGAATAATTATTTTCATCATTATCTTCTTGTTCTTCAAGTTTGGCACCTATATCAAGCCCCATTCCTTTCCTATCAGTCAAACATCTCCGCAATGATCTCCCCAATTTTCTCTGATGTTTCATATTTTGTTACTTGTTTGGGTAATTTCCCTTAATTTATCTTTTAAACATAATGTCTCAAGGTATTTCTATTTAGTGTATACGTATTTCCCATTCATCAATTACTTCCTAACTCCGTCCAGCAACGGGTACCCAGCAACATTTGCAAATTTCATTTCTGACACTTCAATTTTGTTTCTGCTTGCTGCTTAGCGTCCTACGTTTAGTTGAGACAGAAGTAGGAAAATATGTATTTTGTATTTTCATTTGTATCTTCTCTTCTTCTTTGTGCCTGTCTTGACATTTTGAATGCTGCATGTAAGATTAAATTTAAGGAGTTCGGGTATGGTGAAAAAGTAACCCTAATAAGTGACAGGCAGCTCTGGCATAAGTAACGTTAATCTACAAAAATAAAGCTATTAAATTACATAGGAATCAGAGGAAAATAAAAATGGTTAATTGAAAGACCGCTGTTGTCTTTACCTTTTTGGAGATTCTTGGCGTCTCAATTTCCTTTTTGGAAAATAGCCATAGTGACCTCTAAGGTTGTTGGCAAGTGCATGAGTTTCACCCTGAGCTAAAATTTGGGGCGGGGGCTTTAAATATTAACTACTAGCTGACAAGTCAGGTGACTCCACGTGTGCGACGAGAACGCATGATTCTCAAGGAATCATACAATCTGTTAATGTAATCTGAACTTTCGAGAAATGACCTTACACGTCTGGACTTCAGTAATTTATGTTCCAAATATATAAAATTTATAAATTTACACTTTTTATAAAACCACGCGAATATTATCAACACATATCCATAATTCAAACATTGTACCATGGCAGCATTCTTCTTTCAGTTTTTAACTTCTCGCCGTGCTACTTATGCCCAATTTATTTATTTATTTATTTTATTTACGTCCTCCAACGTTAAGTCCTATCGGACGAAGAATGAAATGGGTGAAATCATGCTCAAATGAGTCCGCGTTCCATGGGGCTTGGAGGTTTTTTTTTAAGAAAAAGGGCGGCCCCACACCCGCCGCCCCTGGTGGCGATCGTCCGGCATGCAGAGCCGTGCGCTACATCGTCTCCCTCATGCAGTTAGAGTACTAACTTGCCGGGAGAATTAGTATGTTATTTCCGTGTGTTGTTCGGGTCCCGCATTAGCACCCCGGTTAGCCCCGTAATTTATAATGTTGGCATGCATTGCATGCGAGCGCGTCAAAGGATGAGATCTCGGGCTGTATCCATGAGCAAGTCCTGAGTACAGCCAGGGGTAGTTGAGTGTTCATGCATATGCTAGTGCGTGCAGTAGTTAAGTTACGTGCTTTCTCTAATATTAACGTGGTTTTATCATGCAGGGGGTTGAGTGGTTAGGTGGTGGGAGTGGTAACAAACTTAGCTGTACGTGGTCCCCATCAAGTGGGCCGTGTCCGTTCGTGTAATTTCTGTCCATATTCGCGCCAGGTCGTCGTAACGTACACACTTCCACGCAGTAGCATTCTCGGCAAAGACGGTGCAGCTGCGGGGAATGTGTCACTGGAGGGGACCCTTTTCCCCTCGGGTCCGCCTTGGCTGTGTAGCTCAAGGTCTTGAAGGGCAGCTGTCTCGGAGGTCCCTCGTCTGTAACAATAAGATCAATTGTTAGTGAATGAGGTTTAGTAAGAAGTCAGCAATCTCGGTGTCCATGTCTGGGTTTGTAAGGTTTCTATCAAAACGAGAGAGAGAGGTCCTTTGTGTCTGTCAATCGTTTTTTTCGTACTGGCCGAGGTTAGATATTAACGTATTATGGTGTACGGGTAGTTTACTGCACATATCGTATCATAACGTTTTAATAAATTGCTCAATTGCATGCATGTTTAAATCATCGTGTAGTTCTTTTGAAGGTGTGATAATTGGTACTCTACATATGATTCTAAGTATTTTGTTTTGGAGAGTTTGTGTGCGTTTGATGTGTGCGTTAGTCGCGTATCCCCAGACCGGCGCTGCGTAAGTCACAATAGGTCTAATAAGTGTCTTGTATAGTGTTATTTCCATTTGGAGTTTTAACGAGTTGCTCAGATTAATTAGCGGGTATAATTTGCGCAATTGCGCATACGATTTCCTTCGAATCTCGTCAATATGTGGTCGCCAAGTGAGACCTTGGTCCATTACTAGTCCTAGATATTTGACCTTGTTACTCCAGCTTATACCGTTGTTGAATAGGTTTAGCGGAGCAAGACCGTGTCTCGGATGGTAATGCTTTTTGCCCTTGGTGAATATTATGGCTTTGCTGTTTGCAGTATTTACGTTGATGCACCATTTAGTAAGTCACGGCTCTAGCAGACTGAGTGATTCTTGTAAGTTTCTACGAATTAGTGCTAGACTGCCCGATTGAGCCATAAATGTTGTGTCTTCAGCGTATAAGAAGTATGTGCGCGATGGATTTTTTGGGATGTCACTTATGTACAGATTGAATAACAGTGGTTCCAATATGCTGCCTTGTGGAACGCCTGCCTTTATTGGGCGAGGCATGGATATAGCATTATTTGCTACAGAGGAGAATGTTCGGTCGCGCAAATAATTTGCTATAAATTTAGTCACTCTATCCGGGAACTTATATGTGAACTTCATCTTTCGCAGTAGTCCTGCGTGCCATATGCGGTCGAAGGCAAGTTAAATGTCCAATAGGACAGCTCCAGTTGACTTTTAAAGATGTATCCTTTAGTGATATGCTTGGTGGCGCGTATAAGCTGTAAAGTGGTTGAGTGTTTTGCTCTAAATCCGAACTGTTCTGGTATGAGCAGATTGTGCTTAATTACAAACGTGTTTATTCGTTTAGTTATTACTTTTTCCAGAAGTTTGCTCATTGTATTAAATAGGCTAATTGGCCTGTAGTTGTTCGGTTTAGGGAAGTGTAGCACGCTTGCTGTTTTTCATCGACTGGGGAAGCAGCCATGCGTGAGGCATAGGTTGAAGATTTTGCAAGTACCTGCAGTGCGCTTTGTGGTATATTTTGTAGTGCAATGTTGGCGATCCGATCTGGTCCGGGTGCTTTACGCTTTGACAGGTGCTGTATTGATGTTTTTCTAATTTGATCATGCGATGGACGCTCGTGCAAGTTTTGTGCGAGTGCATCAGTTTCTCTAATAAACGTGTTAGATTAGGAGTTAGAGTGTTTTCGAGGGCGCCCGCTAGTGCCTCTTCCTTCTCTTCATCTGTTGTGGCAATGCGTTTACCTATGTGAAGGGGTGGAATAGAGAACTCCCTGGTTATGCATTTGGCTATTCTCCATAACGTTGTGTTTCGTCCGTCTAAGGACTGCAGCGTGTTGTTCCACTGTTCCGAGATGACAGCTGCGGTATGTTCGCGCAGTTGATTATTTAGCATTCGGAGCTGTGTTTGCGCAGATTTTGTCTCGTGTGCTGCCACTGTCTCCCTGCTCGGATGCGTTGTTTGGTTAGGTGTTGTATATCTACTGGGAGACGAATGTTTGTTTTACCCTGCCGTTGTAATGGTGCCGCCACCATTGCTGCATATTGAATAACTTTCTCAATTTTAGTGGTTGTAGTATCAATGTCGTCAACCGAGTTTGCTTCTACATGGCGCATTTGAGAATCTACCGTCTTCTCAAAAAGGTCCCAATTTGTCTTATTGTAGTTGCGCCGAGGTCTGAACGGTGCTCTTTTCAACGGGCCTTCTAGGTTTATCAGTATGGGAAGATGATCTGATGATAGGTCGTTGTAGACCGCAAGTGAGATTCGCGCGCCGGCCTGTCTTTCTATTACAATGTCGAGTACGTCTGATGTAGAGTTCATGTGGAATGGTATGTATGTTGGCTCAGTGGGAGCGTGTATTATGTACTCTGATGTGTTTCCGTGTGAAAAGAGTGTGTTTCCGGCCGTGTTGGTACTGCTAGAATTCCACAATGGATGTTTGGCGTTGAGATATCCTGCTATAATTATCCTGTGGTGTATTTGAAGTAAAGTGTTATGGTCCGCAGTGATTATGTCCCCCAGCGGGTTGTAAGCAGAAACTATAATTACGTTATTATTATTATTATTATTATTATTATTATTATTATTATTATTATTATTATTATTATTATTATTATTATTATTATTATTATTATTATTATTATTATTATTATTATTGTTATTGTTATTATTATTATTATTATTATTATTATTATTATTATTATTATTATTATTATTATTATTATTATTATTATTATTATTATTATTATTATTATTATTATTATTATTATTATTATTATTATTATTATTATTATTATTATTATTATTATTATTATTATTATTATTATTATTATTATTATTATTATTATTATTATTATTATTATTATTATTATTATTATTATTATTATTATTATTATTATTATTATTATTATTATTATTATTATTATTATTATTATTATTATTATTATTATTATTATTATTATTATTATTATTATTATTATTATTATTATTATTATTATTATTATTATTATTAAGGAGAGAGAGGACCGTGAGGACGAGGTTGAGGAAGATAAACGATATGGGGGCAGAGGAGTGTTTTGGAGCTGGGTGGTACGTGTCCTTTGGTTTGGTTGGGCAGAGAGATTTGATGGCGGTGCAGGGGAGCCTGAAAAGTCTAGGTTTGTCCTAACCTTGTTTCGTCTATTCGTACGCAATGTCGTGGGAGATCGTTTCGTCTTAGTCTTTCCTCTACCCATGTCTGTAGTATGCCAGAAGCGTTTTGGTCTCTATGGGACGTAAATCTGAAAGCAAAGAGGGAATAAGAAAGGTAGTAGAAGAGAAAGAGCCAGTATAGGGCACTGAGAAGCGCGAGCAACAGAGGACCGAATCCCCAGAAGGAGACGCCTAGATTCTAGTCACGGGCTTAGGTCTTGTTGCGCTACCCAAGTACTCAGCTAGAGCCAGGCGCAGGTGGAGCTGTATAGCTCGGCAAAGCAGCGTCGGGGAATTCGCTGGCTCTGATCCCTTCTTCTCGCTGTTAGATCTAACAGCTACTCAGGCTCTTCAACCAGTTCGATCCGATGATGGTTTGGAGATAACCGACATTCGTCTTTCAGGATAAAGGAAAACCCCGGAGAAAAACTTATCCAAGTAACTCACCCTGACCGAGATTCGAACGCGGGACTCTTGAACGTGAGGCAGTTGCTGTGAAGTGTTCCAATAATATTATTTCCAAGTGGTTTTCTAAATCCAAAGTAACCAAAGGCATTTTCCTATAACGGACTTTTAAAATTTCGTTCTTTCCTGAAAAATTTCCAGTTGTATTTATTTAATGTACCGAAGGTTACATTTCATTGAATTAATACTCGCAGTGACGGAATTCATAACTAAGGTTATTTAACCTTTCCGTGAATCAGTCAGATTGGAAGAACAGAATTCACAAGTAATTCCACATAGCAGAGGTGGCAGGAAAACAACATACTTACAATGGATTCATTTAGCACAGTAGAGATTCAAAAATTGGGAAGGTTATGTTTGCACAAACCTGGATATAGAGAATAACTATAACAAAATCGACAGGTTCGCCATGACGCTGTATCAGTTTCGAAAAAGACTTAACATCAGTGTGATCTATGCATAAAGGCTGAGCTTGTGGTTTAACGATTAAAACGAGTACCTAGCAAAGAACTAGAGTTAGCACTAGCACATGTTCTCTAAATGTAATTGCCACGGGTTTCTTCAAGAGTTGAAGCGCTACTATGAGAAAGCAGAAGAACGTGGTACCAGGAAATATATGGTCAAATGAAGAAGAGGGGACTGGAAGAAGGACAATGAAACGACAGGAATTTCTGGAAAGCAGGAACCAAGGCTGAACTGCTGTATAAACTAATAAAATAAATAAGTTCGAAGAAAATTATTGGACCAATTAGATAAGGGGACCGGCGCAATGAACAAAGAGAATTAGAAGAACCTGATTTGATTCCAGAAAGATTTTTAACTACCGCATCCAGTGAAAACTTACTGAACCATGGTCATAAACAAAGAAAAATGAGCAATGCTTTTTGGGACGTCACGAAATTTGAAACTTCTAATCAACTTGAGACTTGGTAAGTTGGTCTCCTACCATCTAGACCTTGTAGACCCTGCAAGAGAATGTGTAATAATGCATTTCTATAAATGTTTTTATGGCTTTTAAACTCCGTTCAGATACATAAATGAATAACGTATTTTTATTTTTGAAAAGTATAAGTAATGTAAAATTTAAACAAATGTAAAGAACTGGGTCGTTCCAAAACACAAATGTATTTGGTATGTGTGCTTTAAGGAGATCTACATTTTTTCTGTAATAAGATTTTGTCTATCTCTTACGATTTACTAGTTTGGTAAACATCATCCTAAACGATGAGGACTTCTGAGGACATTCCCATGAAAATTCAACATACTTTTTTATATACATTTGTCATGAAGATATCTTGAACATGCATTTTAACATTAGTAATTTTCTTATAAAATCAGAATGTCTAAAAATGTTTCATGTAAAGCGTACTCTGGGTTCGAGAAATGATTATAAAATATTTAGTCCCATTCTTGGAAAATGCTGAACTTAAATACATTCAACCGAACTTTGGTTTTTGAGTTATGCCGTTAGAAAGCACACAAGGCGCACGGACCTTTTTTCTAAAAATGCGCTTTTGTGTTCAAATGAGCTCTAAACATGTAATTCCGTTTGAAATTTCGACATTGAATTTATGGATGGAGTACAATACTTGCTCTTACCAACTACCGGTTGGAGGCAGAGAAAGGAAACGAGATAATACAAATAACTCAGTTTTACATATTGGGTGCATTTTGTAGTGAGAATGCGACTTCTTCAGGGGATACAGATGCATTCTGTGGGTTTTTTTTTCGTTAAAACTGCGGGCTGTAAATGTCAAACTGAATAATTTAGCTTATGTCTAATGCAATGCAGATATAATGCTTAACATGTGTATTTTATGTAGACGCCCACTTGCATATTTTAGGTTTGGGGACAGATTTGTTTAATAAATTCGGGTATTTATAAAGCATTTAATACAATTACTAGGACCGTTAAGTATTTCATTATTCTTGGGTGAAGTTGTTGCGTATCAATTTATTCCTGGATGACAGAAACAGCGCTCTGGCGATCCTGCCCCGAGAACGACCATTCAGCATCAATTATTGGATCCCTGAATTATTGTGAATGTCGCAGATTCTTACAACGTACCTTGCACATCTCTCTCTCTCTCTCTCTCTCTCTCTCTCTCTCTCTCTCTCTCTCTCTCTCTCTCTCTCTCTCTCTCTCTCTCTGTTAGAATTCTACCCGAAGAACAATTAACATCCTATGTCAATGGAGAAGTAAGAAGGCAACATCCGATTCAATGCAACACACAATTTTATCACAATATTTGCCATCACCTAGAAGAAAGTGAAACTGCTATATAGTCTACAGGATTCGAAACGAGATTCCAAGCAGTTGAGTGCTACGTGTATTATCTCACACTAAAGTTCTAAGTATTTTCATGAATATTTAAGAACCAGTGAGCGCAGAGTAATTAGATTTAAATATCGTCGGGGTCCTTCTCCTTTCCGTGGTCATTTTAAAAATTGAGATTCATTTTGCTGGTCTTCTCAATCGACATATTCCAGTTTGCTTCAAAGTTTTTTCTTATATAATGCATTGTTGCTGAACGTGTAACAATCATTTTATTGGCCATTAAAAGTTTGAGCCTTTCCTTGCATAGGAGTATTTCTGATATTAATATTTCCAAACAGCGTACCAAAAGCTGCCAATGTTAAAAGAAATCGGAAGGTTTTATCTGCAGTAAGAAACTGTTTTAGAATTTTATCAGATTCCTTAAAAGCTATAAGAAAGTATTCATATTAGTTCACAGTATTTGGCTAATGCAGAACACAAAGTAAGGTCTCTTAATTTCCATCCATCTGGACAGAACCGTCTGAGGTTTCCTGTATTATCAGATTCTACACGTGTGAAGAGGCACTACCTCTCGGGGGATTCCTTTTACCCCTAATTTACTTTGGCATTTTTTAGGGTATCCCACATTTCAGGTTTCAGTGAATGTAGCAAATTAGCGTACAAATATAGTTGCATTCTTAATTGCTGTAAATTTATCCTATTCTAAGCTGTAAATACCTACAGTGTTAGCTACCCTATCATAAATCTATCCTCGACAGTTAGACAGATAAACCGAAGCGCCTGATATTAAACTTCGAGATGAAGTGTTTTTTCTGTAGAGTACGTTCCCGAGAAATGTTCCAGTAATTCTAAACGTGCAGAAAAAATGTTAAACAAATAGTGAATGTTGTTGTGTGAAACTTATATAGCTTCTTCCCATATAATGGGCAGGTATTTTGTTGCCTTAATAACTGGAATCAGTTTTTCAAGTAAGGTGTCATGAAAAATGGATGGCAATTAATTCTGTAGGTTCTAAATAACATTTTGTTATTTAACCGAGTTTCGTTTTTAGTTAACGCTGTTGGCAGATTTACAAACAGATGGCTGACTTACTGACTGATTAATTGACGTTCGGACGGACGGACAGACAGACAGACGGACTGACTGACTGACCAAATAACCGACAAGACCGACCGGACCGACCGTTTGTTTGCTTTCTTATTCTGGGAATCTCAAATGTGTATTTCGGTGAAATCTTCGTATTAAATTTTTGGATAAATGTCATTATCACACTTCTACTACTTACTATAGATATGTAGTAGTGAACGTAACAATGTGATATTATTCAGCATAAAACCCGACGCTCTTAGCTAGTTAATGGCGCATTTTCTAAAAGTTATCTTTCTTGTTAGTAAGCTAGAGTATCTATCAGAAGAGATTCTAATGGAATTAATGTTGAGGAAGAAGTATGCACAAATGTCCTGAAATATTTTCAAAGGGGTCTGCGAAATATCCCAAAAGGTAAAGTAATGTGGTCGGAAGGGGACTTCGGTACTGCGCTCACGCGGCCTGTTGTACCTGTACCCCCTGAGGGGATGTATATTTAAGGGCGTTCAACTATTAAGTTATTAGCGATCTAGTGAGAGGGTGCCCCGGGAGGGAGAGGTGTGGTGAGACAGTTCGGAAGATAGCTGAACAAATAGCTGCGACATAAGAGAGATCAGGGTTGCCACCATTTAAAGATCGAATCTCCCCGGTGGCATCTAGTTCCACTTAATGAGTTGGACATGTCCTCCATAAGACTTAAAGCCGGACACTGCACAAATTTCCTGCCATACAGATCTCCAGACGTCTGCCGAGCCTGAAAGGACCAAGCGGATGAAGGGTGAAGTGAACTGAGAATTTAAATGAAACGGAGGGAGAGAGAATACGGAGGATATAATGACCCTTTCCAACATTCGCTAGCGACCTGCGAAAACCCCCGTAAGGTCATGAAGATTAGCCACGGGAATCGAACCCACTACCTCCAGAATGCTGACCACACACGCAACCGCATGCCGCTGCGTGACAATGCACACACTTGGCAAACTAATTCAGTGTTCAAACCAAACCTTAGAAATCCATACGCAGAGTGAAAATTAAACGTGGTAGAAAAAAAAACTTTCTGTCACACTGGCTGTGTTAAAATGTGACAAGTGTTGAAAAGTCAAGTAGGTACATGACATCTAGCAGAGAGCTATAAAGAAAGGAAACTCAATATCTCGCTCGTCTTTCATGTAACCAACTGTTGGCCAACTGGCAAGAAATAGAAGTCTTGGTGACACTGATTACTTCCCTTTAAAAAATCAACTTTGGCTCATGGAGAATAGGTTTCCTTTAAAAATAGACTCACTTGGCAGAGTCTTAATGCAAGTGTTGTGTAACCTTAAGATGGAGATTAGAAAATCCGAAGCTCTTTTACAGCAGGTGGTGAACCATAACACGAGATTAAGCAAATTTCTGTATTCAAGAAAAAACATAACGGAAAATAAATTTTAAAATCAAAGAAGGCAAATCTGCAGTACAAATTAGTTATATGCCTAATGTAATGTAAGAAACCTTTATTAACGATTATAGCAAATAAATATGTCAGTAAGTAAACTGAAATTATTGATTTGTGCACGCTGATTACCTGCTGTGGTTTTCAGCGTCCCATTCCATACTGGACATAAATCACAGATTAATTTGGTCTCTATCAGGCTTCAGTTTCTTTCACGTACCGTAAATCTACGACACGGGATCCCAGCTTTACTTTCCTTAACGTCAAGCATGAGCTGTACCAATACAAACATTTGATTTATTTACTTATTTACTTATTTATTGATTGATTCATTTATTTATTTATTTATTTATTTATTTATTTATTTATTTATTTATTTATTTATTTATTTATTTATTTATTTATTTATTTATTTATTTATTTATTTATTTATTTATTTATTTATTTATTTATTTATTTATTTATTTATTTATTTATTTATTTATTTATTTATTTATTTATTTATTTATTTATTTATTTATTTATTTATTTATTTATTTATTTATTTATTTATTTATTTATTTATTTATTTATTTATTTATTTATTTATTTATTTATTTATTTATTTATTTATTTATTTATTTATTTATTTATTTATTTATTTATTTATTTATTTATTTATTTATTTATTTATTTATTTATTTATTTATTTATTTATTTATTTATTTATTTATTTATTTATTTATTTATTTATTTATTTATTTATTTATTTATTTATTTATTTATTTATTTATTTATTTATTTATTTATTTATTTATTTATTTATTTATTTATTTATTTATTTATTTATTTATTTATTTATTTATTTATTTATTTATTTATTTATTTATTTATTTATTTATTTATTTATTTATTTATTTATTTATTTATTTATTTATTTATTTATTTATTTATTTATTTATTTATTTATTTATTTATTTATTTATTTATTTATTTATTTATTTATTTATTTTTTTATTTATTTGCGATTATATTGAGAGGAGTAGCAAATAGGCGCATAAAAGTTCACAATGAAAGCCATTTATTTTAATAATATTATTTCATGTGGCCTATATATTTTGATAAAGGGAACATCCATGTATTATGTGTTTCAAATGGAAATAGTTCTTGCCTGTAGCGAATCAGATGAGTTAGCACATTAAGCGTTGCCTCCTCACTATCCCCACTCTTTTTATATTTCCCTCTCTCTCTCGCACACCTGCGAGTGTTCTTGGCGCTAAACGTAAGGGAACGCAAACTGAATTTTCCAAATTTCATAATAACGCAGTTGTTGAAATCACAATTGCAACATGGATATTCGTATATTACGTAAATGGTTTAAATATGTAGTTTAAAATTAATTATAGTTTATGAATTACTTATTTTACTAATCCAACGAAAATACTAGCGGTGCATCCGTATAGCTGTGAATGTTACTTACGTTAACAGATAATTAGTCATTGTCATTATCTTCATTGTCTGAATACTGCAAATTTATGATGATAGGTTCCAAAATCTCGTTACGTGGTATTTCTTTCCAAAAGTCGTCTTCATGTAGTTTATCTGATGTATCACGCAGTTTTCCCAGTCTTGTGGTGTTCCTTGTCAATTTCTTCGTCAATAAGTCGTTCAAGCTCAGTCAGCTTAAACATATTATTTCTGTTTGCAACATAATTTGAGCCCACATTAACTCAATTGGATTGTTCTAGCAGTAGTTAAGGGGAAGATGGATCGTGTCTTACTGATCCAGCTGATATACTTTCTCATGGAAGGGTGAAATGAAATGTGTAGTGTTTAACACCCGCTTTTACTACATACGGCACCGCAGGCGATGACACTGGTGATACATGAGATGAAGATGGAGCACCGGTGGAATGAGATGGCGGGGGAAACCGGAGATCCCGGAGAAAACCCGCCCCAGCGCCGTGTTGTCCACCACAAATCTCACTTTGCGGTCGCCTGGGACCGAATCCGGGCCGCCTTGGTGAGAACCAAGCGGTCTAACCACTGAGCCACGGCGCGGCCATGGAAGGGTGACTGAATATATACTGTACTGCATAATATATACTGTTCAAGAGTAAATACAGATTACGAACCATTCATAAACAAATATATGTGACCAGGCACGTTCTGCCAGACCAGCAGGAAGGGTACTGTTTCCTCTCATCGAATTTAACAGACACCTTGACTTATTCAAAGTACATATTTCTTCTATCACGTCATATCAAATGTTCGTTTCAGTTTTGAGTAATTTCAGATATACGTTCAAACCAATAAGGAAATTCATTAAGTGCTTACATTGCAATGCATTGTTATAATATAATGACATCTACTTTATTTGTATTAGGAAAACTATTTGAGCTAAAAGTGTGGGGTTTTTATGACTATGTTAAATACATTATACCCTCTCCTTCTTTATGGATCAGTTTTTGCAAAATCTGAATTTTTGCTTTAGCGCGAATAGTATTATTAGACTGATTAGTTTGGCGCTCGTCACACACCACATAGGGGGAGTGAAATACAACACCGCAGCACTCCGATTGGTTGCTCACTTAGTAGCGCTCAAGGACAAACATCATCTCTTTTGAAACACAAATAGTTCCAAGCATTTATGCATGCATGTTTACGTAATTAGGGGAAGCTTTGCAAGTATTCCAATCTAATAATTGTATATCCAGATTTCATCTAAGTACTCTTTTGGGATCTACTGAACCTAAAAAATAATTTTTAGAAAATGTGTGTGTGTGTGTGTGTGTGTGTGTGTGTGTGTGTGTGTGTGTGTGTGTGTGTGTGTGTGTGTGTGTGTGTGTGTGTGTGTGTGTGGAGGGTGTGGGTGTGGATGTGTGAACAGTATAATTCAAAAGCGATAAGACGGTTAAACTTCAAACTTGATAGAGGATAATTCCCGATATCTCGACCTAATGTGGATTGAGATGGTGTCAGGTCACGGAATAGGGGTCTCTTATTCACTAAATGCGTGTTCTATCGCAATGCAGAAAATGAGAAGTATAACATATCCTAAAAATGTTTACTGTAAAAGTAAATTTAAAAATACACACTTACATAGAGTAAAGAAGAAACTGATAAATGTTTAAACAAGGAAAAAATAAAAAGAGGGAAACATCTTGTGAAGTTAGACTGTTTTGCTGTACTGCTACATCACGTAGGTAGACGATGCAGAAATAAAACGTATATGGTAGATGCACTTTTAGATAACAGAGCATTGCTTCAGCGGCCATAAGCCCTTACTATGAGACGTAGTTTTACTTTTAATATTGCCTTCTATTACTTCTTTTTTCTTTCCCATCTCTTCTTTTATTCTCGTTCTTTTCACTAGTGCAATATTTTATACTCTTTAGAAAAGTTCACAATTTTCGTACTACTCTGTCATTTTCTAACGTCTTCGTCTTTCGTTTTCTTCTTTTCTCCATGCTTTCTTATAATTCGTATCCTATATAGTCCAGCATCTTCAGGAAAATGAGCTAGGGTTATTTGCTCTGTTTCACTCGAAGATTCAGGTATCATGCCTACTACGTCCAGTATGTCTGTTTTCTTTAGTCAGTCATGTGATATGCTTTATGCATGGCTGAAACAAGATATCTTCATTTCTGCTTCATAGATTTTAGAATTCCTTGTTCCATTGGTTAAAACACTAAAGACTCGTTAGGAGAGAGAAACACGATTCTTGTTTCGATTCTTAAATGCTCCACGCCAAGATGGGACGAAGCCTTGTCCAGAGTGAAAAGTGCTTTCATTGGCAAAGTTTTCGATTTTTACTGAAGGAACGAATTGCTGGAACAAACTGTCTTTAAAATGGCTCAATTATTGCATGTATTTGCTTAATTTCTATACCAAACAGGTAGATTATATTAGGCGTGTTTCCAATAAACGCACCTTTGTGCTTTTAAGGACCCGCGGATTTTTTTTTAATTGTCCATGAGCTCTAACTTTAGCTTATGATTACCTATTGCATTGCTGCAGGCCAACACCATAACTAACTCATTTGTTTCATAGCCTTGGGTCAAATTTTTATCCCTGTATACAAGCGTTCTCAAAGGCAGCATTCGAAAACTAAGACCAGTCTCGTCACAGTTTTAAATTTGTTCACCAGATAGGACTTCTTTGTCGATTACTGCATGAAAATTGTCCTTTAGTTTATATAAACTTCTCAAGTCAGTAGATAGTTTTCCGTCACAAACGTATTACTATGTGAGGCCAAAGCGCTTTATCCAACTGTCCAGCCAGCCAACGTAACCCATGGCGTAATAGCCCAAAGTGGGCCTGAGTCTGCCTCACGCCCACATACGCAAGTTAGAGCTGGACGATCATCCAATCGATACGGGGAGGAGATGTGGCATCCACAGCCGGAAAGTTGGCCTTCTAGACGAGGGTTCGCTACCTACCGTAGCTCCTCAGTTTCCTCACGATGCTGAGTGGGACCTTAAAATCCACACCCACAAGGGTGGGATCGATACCGGCACATTCTGGGCGTAGAGAAACAAATTACAGCGCTCTAGCCTACTACGCCACGGCGCAGGACCCAGCAAGCCAGCTAAGAATAGCATTAAATTGAGGATCTCGTTGAAAATCCTGATAGAATTTGAGGCCCAGAAATGAATGTTCCTTTATACCTCTGCAGCCAAAACCAAAAAGCGCCTCACTCACTTTCTCATATTCACAAAGCCTTCGTACTTCCTTTTTCCTTTAACGTATCAGTACACACACCAAGACTCGGTTTCGGGCTTCTTTTTCCACCATATGGTTGTACTTTGTACAACTTCTAAATCAATGGCAATTTTACTATTACGTTTTCCTTGGTTTAGTTTCTTTACCGCATCCAATTCATTTCCATTTTATTGTTAACTTGTCTTTTCTTCTTATTTGACATTTTTACTGGTACAAGCACTAACAGTAAGCCTGAAACCTGAGAAGCTGTACTGTAAGCACAAATGACTGAAAGTTTAACTTATCACGTATACTGTGTAAAGCAATAAACCTTCAAACCTTAGTATGTTACTGGCAGCAAGCTTTTGAAGTGATCCACCGACTGCTTTCCGACTATAAGAGTATCCAATCTCGGTACACGTTTACATCTGTCATTGTAAGGGAGAATTTAGTAGTTTGTATTTCCACAAAAGTAACAAAAACTTGGTGACATAAATTGCAAAATCGAAAACACCATGCCATACCAAATACTATGTACCTGAACAGTTCCGGAAAACACGTGGATGGAAATACGACAGAGTACACTATTTAAAATTTACCTTTACTGTTTATGCGGCCTAATGGATTATGAAATTTTTGGCAGGGGAGTTTAACGTTAAAACTATAAAACCAAAGGTCATCGTGTTACACATGTCAGGAATGCTAAATTATCGAAGGTCTAGTTAACGGGATTCCACTATAATAATTTCAGGATCATCCGAATGGGACATGAATATTTTCAAGAAAATCCTCTTCCGAGGCTATCATTTAAATGGCGCGCCCGCCTCGGTAGCTTAGGTGGTAGCGAGTCTCCTTCACGTTCAAGAGGTCCCAAGCTCGAATCTCGGTCAGGGTCAGTTACCTGGATAAGGTTTTTCCGGGGTTTTCCCTTATTCTGAAAGACAAATGCCGGGTAACTCTAAGATCCATGGACCCCGGCCTCATTTAAGCATCATTTCACCCATTTCATTCATCGTCCGATGACTTAACGTTGGAGGACGTAAATTACCAAAAAAAAAAAAAAATGGCGCATTTTTCGAAATTGTTTATTTTCTCAAAATTTGTTCAAATTATAATAATTAAAATACTATATATTTAAGATATATATTTTAATGGCAAATGAAATGTATATTTTTTATTTTCTAGGAATATCTTTAGAAGTTCTGTTCATTCTGGATGAGCTTTTATAATTGGTAAACAGTAAGTGATAAGACAAAATGCTATTACACAAAAATATAGAGCTGCTTAAAAAATATTTATCTATCTATCTATCTATCTATCTATCTATCTATCTATCTATCTATCTATCTATCTATCTATCTATCTATCTATCTATCTATCTATCTATCTATCTATCTATCTATCTATCTATCTATCTATCTATCTATCTATCTATCTATCTATCTATCTATCTATCTATCTATCTATCTATCTATCTATCTATCTATCTATCTATCTATCTATCTATCTATCTATCTATCTATCTATCTATCTATCTATCTATCTATCTATCTATCTATCTATCTATCTATCTATCTATCTATCTATCTATCTATCTATCTATCTATCTATCTATCTATCTATCTATCTATCTATCTATCTATCTATCTATCTATCTATCTATCTATCTATCTATCTATCTATCTATCTATCTATCTATCTATCTATCTATCTATCTATCTATCTATCTATCTATCTATCTATCTATCTATCTATCTATCTATCTATCTATCTATCTATCTATCTATCTATCTATCTATCTATCTATCTATCTATCTATCTATCTATCTATCTATCTATCTATCTATCTATCTATCTATCTATCTATCTATCTATCTATCTATCTATCTATCTATCTATCTATCTATCTATCTATCTATCTATCTATCTATCTATCTATCTATCTATCTATCTATCTATCTATCTATCTATCTATCTATCTATCTATCTATCTATCTATCTATCTATCTATCTATCTATCTATCTATCTATCTATCTATCTATCTATCTATCTATCTATCTATCTATCTATCTATCTATCTATCTATCTATCTATCTATCTATCTATCTATCTATCTATCTATCTATCTATCTATCTATCTATCTATCTATCTATCTATCTATCTATCTATCTATCTATCTATCTATCTATCTATCTATCTATCTATCTATCTATCTATCTATCTATCTATCTATCTATCTATCTATCTATCTATCTATCTATCTATCTATCTATCTATCTATCTATCTATCTATCTATCTATCTATCTATCTATCTATCTATCTATCTATCTATCTATCTATCTATCTATCTATCTATCTATCTATCTATCTATCTATCTATCTATCTATCTATCTATCTATCTATCTATCTATCTATCTATCTATCTATCTATCTATCTATCTATCTATCTATCTATCTATCTATCTATCTATCTATCTATCTATCTATCTATCTATCTATCTATCTATCTATCTATCTATCTATCTATCTATCTATCTATCTATCTATCTATCTATCTATCTATCTATCTATCTATCTATCTATCTATCTATCTATCTATCTATCTATCTATCTATCTATCTATCTATCTATCTATCTATCTATCTATCTATCTATCTATCTATCTATCTATCTATCTATCTATCTATCTATCTATCTATCTATCTATCTATCTATCTATCTATCTATCTATCTATCTATCTATCTATCTATCTATCTATCTATCTATCTATCTATCTATCTATCTATCTATCTATCTATCTATCTATCTATCTATCTATCTATCTATCTATCTATCTATCTATCTATCTATCTATCTATCTATCTATCTATCTATCTATCTATCTATCTATCTATCTATCTATCTATCTATCTATCTATCTATCTATCTATCTATCTATCTATCTATCTATCTATCTATCTATCTATCTATCTATCTATCTATCTATCTATCTATCTATCTATCTATCTATCTATCTATCTATCTATCTATCTATCTATCTATCTATCTATCTATCTATCTATCTATCTATCTATCTATCTATCTATCTATCTATCTATCTATCTATCTATCTATCTATCTATCTATCTATCTATCTATCTATCTATCTATCTATCTATCTATCTATCTATCTATCTATCTATCTATCTATCTATCTATCTATCTATCTATCTATCTATCTATCTATCTATCTATCTATCTATCTATCTATCTATCTATCTATCTATCTATCTATCTATCTATCTATCTATCTATCTATCTATCTATCTATCTATCTATCTATCTATCTATCTATCTATCTATCTATCTATCTATCTATCTATCTATCTATCTATCTATCTATCTATCTATCTATCTATCTATCTATCTATCTATCTATCTATCTATCTATCTATCTATCTATCTATCTATCTATCTATCTATCTATCTATCTATCTATCTATCTATCTATCTATCTATCTATCTATCTATCTATCTATCTATCTATCTATCTATCTATCTATCTATCTATCTATCTATCTATCTATCTATCTATCTATCTATCTATCTATCTATCTATCTATCTATCTATCTATCTATCTATCTATCTATCTATCTATCTATCTATCTATCTATCTATCTATCTATCTATCTATCTATCTATCTATCTATCTATCTATCTATCTATCTATCTATCTATCTATCTATCTATCTATCTATCTATCTATCTATCTATCTATCTATCTATCTATCTATCTATCTATCTATCTATCTATCTATCTATCTATCTATCTATCTATCTATCTATCTATCTATCTATCTATCTATCTATCTATCTATCTATCTATCTATCTATCTATCTATCTATCTATCTATCTATCTATCTATCTATCTATCTATCTATCTATCTATCTATCTATCTATCTATCTATCTATCTATCTATCTA
>CM060950.1:268874088-268901588 GCA_030765055.1 Mantis religiosa | reverse complement strand
CCCACGATGGAGTTTGAGGATATGCACGCCTTAATGAACAAAACAGTGGCATCTCCCACCATTTGTCCTCTTTTCTGTGGTTAAAAACAAGGTTCTTCTTGCACTGCTCACCTAGGTTTAATTATTTACTATTACACGGATATATTGCAACACGGGACCTATGTAGCAACTCAATATTCGCGTTCGCTTTCATCATGCAAGATTGGAGAGTTTTTATTTAATTCCATCCAAAGGCAAGTTTCGGCTAATACTGCACAACTTGGTTTGGCTGAAAAAATAACATTCTTTGCGAGTTAGTTTCTTGCAAGCCATTTAATTCATATTTTTATAATTCAATTTTACAAAATACGTCGAAAAGTATTCCACATATGCAAGTCTTATATAACTTCCTTGTAGCTCATTGCTGGATGCTTACTTTAGTTAAGCCCGCCTCGTTAGGGTGGTGGTAGCGTGTCTGCTGTCAAGAGGTCCCGAGTTCGAATCTCGGTCAGGGTGAGTTACCTGGATAAGATATTTTCCGGGGTTTTCCCTTATCCTGAAAGACGAATGTCGGGTAACTCTAAGGTCTATGGACCCTGGGCTCATTTTAGCATCATTTCACCCATTGCATTCATCGTCCGATATGACTCAACATTGGAGGACGTAAATTAAAAAAAAATTACATTAGTTATTCCGTAAGAAAGTGGACCGGTTGTCATTGTTCTGTTTAGAAAATAACATAGTTATTCTCGTCGAATCGAGCGAAATGACTGGGGTAACGTATGAAGCACGCATTCGGACGGTCCAAGGTTTGCTTCCCATCAGGTGGGTAAGCGATTCCCCTTCTACCACGAATTTTCTGTCCATTATTTTCTTTAATTTGTTTCAGGGTTATAGAAGCAGACGATGACGGTTGGTCAGCTGCGACAGCGCTTAGCGGACTACTGTGGTTCCCTTCCTTAGTAATTATGTCCTGTCTCGTCTGCACCCAAACTCCTCAGATTGCTGGTAGCTCAGGCAGGGCTAGCCGAGTTCACAATTGTTGGAAAAATTACGGACTTCGTCCTTGCTAGCGCACATCGTCGTCAGGAACTAGTCACCCCTCGGAGCTCCTCTTATTCTTTCCTCCCAGTGGTCACGTTTGAAGCACAAAGATGCCACTATATCCTACGTCCGTGCAGCTCCTAGAGGTCTCTCTGTCTAACTACCTCGAATTCCGAACTTCTTTACTTACTTGAATTTCAGCTTATGTTGCTATAATTAAAAGCAGATCTAATCGTAATACACAAAAACATGTTTTCCTTAGCAATGTTAATCAACGTTGTTCAGTGCTGCTTAATGCTGTAAACACCTCGATGTGTTTGTCCATAGAAGTTACGCTAATGACACTTTCATTGTGTTTACCAACAAAAGTGGTTAACACTTCTGACTTCAATTCTTTACTAATTGTTTGTACCTTAATTAAAATGTCTCACTGTATAACTGCAAAAGACTGATTAATGCACCTTCTTTAATGATCACTTCTCGTACCTAAACCTACGTGTAGATCTAGATCGGTGAGTAGTGTTTGCTACTAACTTTAAAATAGAATCTGTCTTGAAACTAAACATAGAATGGTTTTGAATCATATAACAACGTCCAATTTAATGGGATGGTAAGCGTGCCAGTTGTAAAGCGAAAAAGTTATAAAAGAAAGGATTTGATGGCCAAACAGAATTCTGAGGAAGTAAAATAAAATCCGATGATGGTTCAAGCGGAAGGAAACAATGATGATAATGATGATAATAATAATGATGATGATGATGATCATAATAATAATAATAATAATAATAATAATAATAATAATAATAATAATAATAATAATAATAATAATAATAATAATAATAATAATAATAATAATAATAATAATAATAATAATAATAATAATAATAATAATAATAATAATAATAATAATAATAATAATAATAATAATAATAATAATAATAATAATAATAATAATAATAATAATAATAATAATAATAATAATAATAATAATAATAATAATAATAATAATAATAATAATAATAATAATAATAATAACCAGTAATGTTTATTTACTTATTTTCTTTCGCATTTAAGCCTGCGTTGCTGTTTTGAAAAGTCAAGAGCAGTATGGTGAAACAGTATTAAAACATCTTGTTTCGCATATCCGTGCTCTGATTTTTACAAGCACTTCCAAGTGTGGACAGAATGTCATCGTCATCATTCTCAAGTATTATGGTATTGGCCTGTTCGGCTTCCAGAAAATTCAACCTTCCATCTAGTGAAAGGTCAACCTTTCCTTTGGAAACCTACTGGATTATATTGTGACTTTGTGGGTTCGTGAAATGAAAAGTCCAATTTCACCACTCAAAAATGTTCTTTATTTCCACCGACTTACAGTTTAACACTTGCCAATTACACAGAATTACTTGCTGCACACAATTACAATTCACCAGTTCGTCCGTTACAATTTCACTTGTACTCGCGATTACATAAACTCCGATGCACATACCAGTTACGTACAGTCTTCCGTTGCACAATCTTCTCGTTCATTAACACCTCACTGACTAACTCTTACACCAAGAACTGCGACTGTCTCCTCGCTCACACTCACTAACCAACTGACTGACTCGCACTGACTGACTGCAGCCCTTTTTATAGACATCTCGCCGACTTCTCGGCTTTTCTAGTTCCCAGGCGACGTTTCCAGATGATGAACGATCCCGTAATTTCTGGAACACAGGTGGAAGAGAAACAGACCGCACAATTATGTTTCTTTCCCCAGCCGTCCCTGTCACCACTATAAGACAAACGAGGGGAGGGTGTAGCTAACACGGACCTCCCTCGTCTCCCGCTCTCAGCTGCTTTCATAGGGTGTTCCAACGCTCGTGTGACACTGCTCCCTCCTCAAAGCTGTTCGCCCCGAACAGCACCATCGTAGCGTGCGAGGCGGTCCAGGTGTACCACCAGCATCTGCCCGGAGTCTGAGCCAGAAGTAGCGCTGCCGTAGTTTGTGAATCATTCGGTTCGCTCCCAGGTGTCCTCCTGAAGTACCGGCGTGCACTTCCTCCAAGACTTCCGGGACCTTGCTCCGGGGAAGTACCAACTGTTCTCTCTGCGCCTTCCCATCGGGTGACTCCCATACCCGGAACAGCACGCCCTCTCTGGTCTTCAACGAGTCCCATTGGGCCCAGTACGACTTGTAGGTGGCGCTCCTCGGTGCGATGTCCTCCCAGGTTGGTCTCGTCCCTGCGTCCACTTCCCTCAAGAGTGGCCCCAAGTCTGCGTCCGCCAGCTGCTCCCTCCTCAGGCCTGCGCTATCACAGCCTTCAGCAGGCACTGCCACAACTACTCGGACTGCTGCGGCACGCTCCTTCTCTTCTACTCTTGTGCGCTCATGGCCGTCCTGGATCTGCGGTAGGACACCTCCAATGTAATGGTCGCTAGCGTCGGTGTCCACAATGAAGGCCCCAACCCGGTTGTGGGAAACCCAAAATTGGAGCACTGCACAGGGTCCCCTTCGGGTGCTGGAAAGCGTCTTCGGCGTCCTCCGTCCACACATAAGGCCGATTTTCCTCCGTCAGGCGGGTGAGGGGTTTTGCGATGTTGTCGGCCTTTTCCTCTAAATCATTAAGGCGGTCGTCTACTTGACCCTTCCGCTTGCCCGGGTTCGTGACGTCATCCCTCACGCCGGCCAACCGTTCCTCAAACTTTGCGACGAGAGCCTCGTTCGCCGCCTTCATTTCCGTGGCCAGTCTGCCGTTCGCTGCTCTCATTTCTGTGGTTAACTCGGCCTTCATTTCTTCCATCTCCGCGGTGATGTCGTTGGTCGTCTTCATTTGTTTCAACTCGGCGATGAGGTTGTTGTTTGCCGCTTCTATTTTTGCAGCGAGGTTTTCAGTTGCCGTCTTCATTTCTTTCAGTTCCGCTAAAATCTTTTCTAATGCTGCCTCCATGGTTTTAATGTTCGGTGATGTTATGTTGTTTTCCCACTTCCTGACACCAGTGTGACTTTGTGGGTTCGTGAAATGAAAAGTCCAATTTCACCACTCAAAAATGTTCTTTATTTCCACCGACTTACAGTTTAACACTTGCCAATTACACAGAATTACTTGCTGCACACAATTACAATTCACCAGTTCGTCCGTTACAATTTCACTTGTACTCGCGATTACATAAACTCCGATGCACATACCAGTTACGTACAGTCTTCCGTTGCACAATCTTCTCGTTCATTAACACCTCACTGACTAACTCTTACACCAAGAACTGCGACTGTCTCCTCGCTCACACTCACTAACCAACTGACTGACTCGCACTGACTGACTGCAGCCCTTTTTATAGACATCTCGCCGACTTCTCGGCTTTTCTAGTTCCCAGGCGACGTTTCCAGATGATGAACGATCCCGTAATTTCTGGAACACAGGTGGAAGAGAAACAGACCGCACAATTATGTTTCTTTCCCCAGCCGTCCCTGTCACCACTATAAGACAAACGAGGGGAGGGCGTAGCTAACACGGACCTCCCTCGTCTCCCGCTCTCAGCTGCTTTCATAGGGTGTTCCAACGCTCGTGTGACAATATGAATAAATTATTTTTGGTACCTTCTGTGGTGGCATTTGTCTCGGATGGTCGTGCCAGTTTCCCCACATTTCATTTAAATTACTGACCATTTATATTGTGTCATTTCTTTAGCAATATAAATTATTAAAATCAACGTATTTGTTCCATTTACTACTATCTGAGACAATGTTGGCTCTTGAATGCTAAGTTTTAGAGGCTTAAGTATTCAGGGAAATTCCCTAGTTTAACAAGTTGATAGTAGCTCTTTTGATGCCATTTACACATGTGCTAGAAATTTCCTGGCCACGTATAAATAGCACAATATTAAAGGAGGTGTAATTAGTTTTCAAATCTATTTGTGTATCTGCCATTTTTAAATAATGTGTCGGTATGTTAAAAAAAAGCAGAAGACAACGGATATCCCCGTGCAACAACTTCGTTGAGGACAGAATGTCTATTAACACATTAAACAATACATTTATAACTGCATAAGAATTACCCACCAACTTGATTTTAAATCAATAAGACGTTCTTAAAATAGGAAAAGAAAATACAAGTGAAATAAAGTACAGAGCGAGGTCAAAGTTATATGTGCATTAGACAGAGAAGGAAAGGAAGAACTTAGAAGAAAACAATTCTCTAAATAGTATCAAATAGAGTCCTAATGCTTCCACAAGGGAACAAGATATCAAATACATGCTTAGGATGCAACGATTATGATAATGACGAGAATAATATTGTGGAACGTCGTGCAGGAATGCCCTAATTCACCCTTTACCCATAGATTTTGTAAAGGTCTCTACCACAATAGGAAATTGTATTTCCAGTTTTATTTTCCAATTTTTAAGTAAAGTAAGTTAATAAATTGAGAATGTGGTGCTTATTTAGACTACAAAGGAAATTGCTAGAAATTCTGGGATAGGAAAGCTAATATTCTTTGGTGCGGTACACATTTGTTAATTTTATTAGTATTGTACAAAGAGAAACGTTATATGCAGATTTGTGTGTGTATGAGAGAGAGAGACAGAGAGAGAGACAGAGAGAGAAAGAGAGAGAGAGAAAGAGAAAGAGAAATCTCGGGAACTACTCAATAACCTTCTCCTTCTTCTTCAACACGGTTTAGGCTATTTAGGCTGTTCCGGCTCCAAAGTCTTGCTCCTTACATCTTTTACCACTCAATCTATTTTGATAATTCTTTTATCACTGAAAAGCTCCGTTTTTCTAACTGAAATAGGGTATAAATAGGTTTTTGTATTTTCAGCTTATAAATGACTAAAAGACTAAAAATGAATACACAGGGCTGGATGTTACAGGATGTTCATAAAGTTTCCGGACTCAGAGTTTATTAATTTTTTCTGAAACTTTATTAAACATACTAAACTAACGCTTGAACATAAAATAATTAATATACTGACTTATACAGTAAACCATTTTATGCGCATTACTTTCTCGAAGTTCACGCCAAATTTGGAAAATGAACACCATTTTGTTGTAAATGCAATTCTACGATCATGTATGTTCCACAACACTTTTTTAAAAGAAAACATTGCTGGTGTTATTTAGATAATATAATTAGAACTTCTGTGATTTCCTGTCTTGAGTGCGGGTTACCAATGAACATTATTTCCCTTACATAGTCCGAAATTGTTCTAGTGGTTAATATAATCATTCAAGTGAAAGCGAACTCCATACATAAAGATAGTTTATTTTGAATGGCTGCATTGTTAAATGTTAAAATGTAAAACCACTGTCGGTAAGAGCGACATTTCTATAGATCAGGCGGCCGCTGGTCCTGGAAGATACGGCTGTAATTTGGCTAGCTTTAGAGCTTTATTTACGAATTCAGTTAATGCTCCAGTTTGTTGTGTAATATGTCTTACAGATTTTTGCGACGGTGTAACCATTCCCTGCTCAACACCACGAATGAAATTTCCAGTGCCTGCCTAACTTGGGTATTCTTCTTCGCCGTCAATCATGCACAGAGCCTGTACTAGAAACAGATAGGCCAGTTCACAAACAACACTTACATAGCGCCGGATCATTGGCAAATGGATCCTCTTTCTAAACATGTTTTAAAATATTTAAACGCAAAATATGCCCCAGCATGGCTAGACGCTGCGCTCGTGTAAAAGCCATTGCCATAAGGTGCACGTATGTGGTTGTCTGTCTCTAAACAGACAACTCAGAAACGAAAATTCGATTAAATACTAAACTTGGTATTTAAGTCCAGAGTTTTTTCCAAGGAAGCAACACAAGCATTTTCGAAGCAAATCCCCACATCTCAATTACCCTTTAGATGGCAAATTTGTTGAATATTTTAGTTTTGTGAAAAGTGACCTAAAGGAATTTGATTAAATTACCACATACTTATTTAAGGAACTTTAATTCCGAATGAAGTGTTTATACTTATCTTTTCTGGGAATAGCTTTTGAAGTCCTTCTTCTTCTGGAAAACTTTTGCATAACTGGTGAACCGTAAGAGGTAGAAAGTGACTTTAATGTACAAAAAATGTGAATCCCGTTAAAGAACACCTTTTATGTAAAATGCTTTTCTTTATGAGTAAACCATTTCTGAGATATTCATTGTAATTCGTTGGAGTTTTCCAATAGTTATACTTTTCTCAGATGAAAAATAGGTACTCTTTATTTTTTCTTCCCGACCTGGTCGTGTAAACAGAACGAAGTTTCAGAGCCATTACATAACTAGTTCTTAAACGATTTAAACATCGCTTAGTCCCACTTTTTCCCTGTTCCCATTGTACCTAGAAGAAAACATGTAATAAATCCACTTACGCTAAACTTATCTCAGTGAACAGGAAGCGGCTAGAAGAATAAGCGTTTGTAAGAATAGTTTGTACAAGAGTGATTAGGGAAGGTCATGTGAGCAAAATACATCAGATTTCCCCCCCCCCCCCCGCCAAGGTCCATCAATAATATAAGTGGCGTGATGATATGCGGAGAGTTGGTTTTGTACTTGTACATATCTCTGTTGTGGACCTTTCAACCCTCGGATCCCAAGTTCCCTTCCAAGAGGGGAAGTTTTGTTTAATGAGAATCATTCTTTATCGTCCATCTGAATGAGAGTGTTTCTCAAAGAAAATTAAAATTTCTAGTCAACAAGCTACTAACTACGACAACACTGTACACGTTATCTAGGATTAGGTTCGGAGTGCCAATTTAGCACTTCGAACTATAGAAATATTTTTTGTCTGACGGAACGCCCCTGGAAGGCACGAGTGAGTGGTCGGAACTGAGGAGATACGACAGCTGAGGGTAGGGTCCCAACAGCTACAGATTAATACCGGTGGCGGCTCATATAACTGGCCACCTCCCTCCTATGGGCTTACACATCTCCTGGGGCACTCCAGATATGCAGACCTTGCCCCGATCCGGAGGACGAGGATTTACAGAGAAAAAGTTTCCGCAATGCATTCCGACACTGAAATAGTCACCCAAGATGAAAGCTAAACTGAAATGAAAAGTGAGGTGAAAAGGAGGGACAGAAAATTTGGGGGATATAATTATCCTTCCCAGAAAGCACCCACAAATAAGGAAGTTCGACCACGAGAATCGAATGTAAGGCCACCAGAATGGAGGACACGCACTCGCTGTATATTGTAGATTACTGTACAAATGAATTAAACTACTATATCCATTCTTCGTTTGAGATGATGTCTAGTACAAAGATTATGGTGAATTTTATTAGATGAGTAGAAGAATCACTTTTATATAAAATAAAAACCATTATCTCAGGATAGTTAGAAATGGTAATTTAAGTATGACACACATTTTCCTATGACTTCCTTTGTATAAAACGAGTAATCGATATGCATGTTTTGTTTGTTTCAGGTAAGAAGTGCATATAATGATGGCAAGAAGAAAGAAAGGCATGCGCAGTATAAGATGCATGATAATTATATAAGAAGAAAAAGGTAGGAAATGCTGCACTCCAATTTTCGGGTCTAATTTTAAGCAATGCTTTTGTAATATTCCAACGAACATGCTTTAGTCCTTCCCCCTTGTGTATGTGTGTGTGTGTGTGTGTGTGTGTGTGTGTGTGTGTGTGTGTATGTGTATGTGTGTGTGTGTATGTGTGTGTGTATGTGTGTGTGTGTGTGTGTGTGTGTGTGTGTGTGTGTGTGTGTGTGTGTGTGTGTGTGTGTGTGTGTGTGTGAAATGCACTATTCGTTGCACTTCGCTAGCGTTCTCACATCTTAATGGATTGGTCCATGAATTCCGGCACTTTTTAAAATGAAGATGTTTGGTACAAGATAAAATGTTTCCTTTTATGTTATTCGATAGAGAATTATGTGCTCTACTAAATAGTGTGTTTTGTTTTATAAGCTTGTATACTATTTGTACTTTTCAGATCAATAAAATGAGGTTATATCGATAACAAAAAGCTTTCTGACATCTAGCAAGTGCTTAAGAGCAGCTTCTGTGGTTTTGGCAACTCGGTGAAACACAAAAGGCAGAATGTGTCGCAAACGCTTTTTGTTGTTGATTTGATACTCCACTTTATTGGCCTGAGTAGAACAAACAGAATATACGCATACAAAACTAAACACACTATTTTCAAGGGCACCTACTTCTCTATCGAATAACATAAAACGCATTGCCAAAATTTTTTATTTTGCACGCAAAATTTCCGCTTAAAAAGTCGCAAAGTATTTGAGGGCCCACACATTATTATTCTAATGAACACTACTTTAATGATTACATAGTAATGACTCATTCGGAATTAAACCCTTCGCTCAGGTAGTAAAGGACTAAAACTGAATTATAAGTTGTTTTTAAGTAAGCATCATCGATTCGGCTTATATGATTTGTAGAGTACTAATGCACTCGGCGGAAGGCACTTGTGCTTAAGTTATTCTACAGCGAAATATTTGTGTATTACCCCACTTTCAGATCGTGGTCAACCTACTTTATAAACTTTTAACTCGCTGCGACATCTTATGTAAGTCTGTAACCGTTAGTTTTTTTACAGAGTTCTTAAAATCCACTTACTTCATAAGTCAAGAAAACCTACGATCACCTTGAAGTGTTGTAGTACATTAGAAACTGGGAATGGAGATTTTAGAGAATAATACATAATGTTAATAAAAATCAAACGAATTTCAGTTATGTTATATTTTACTCATATTGCAACTTAGACTAACTTACTCAGGAATGGCTGAGTGACATCCAGTACTTTTAAGGAACAAACTCCATTTTAGCTTACGTTCAGTAAATTCTCCAAGCTTTGTCATCTGAAGAGGACAACGGAAGCAATAAATCTTGTCTCAAGGATAAGAAGCACACGATATTGCAACATAAAACTGCCAGTTGTGGACAACATCCAAGGGAAACCTAAAGATGAAGTTTGAAATAGGTATCTAAAGGTGATTTACCCCGTCGCAGGGTTTCATTAAGACTCTCAAGCTTCTAAGCTATTTCAATATTCAACAGCTATGTGCAATATCTGGTGATGTGCTTAAGGACATTTTCCTTATATCTCAAGAAAGGCCGCCGAACCTAGAGGTTCCAGGTTCGATTCCTGGCTGGGGGAAATGAGTATTTCCTTAATGAAAATCATTCGCTAGTCTCCGCAGAGTCTACAATGAGAATATTTTATAATGAAGATAATTAAACACAAGTTTAAAGCCTACATTCAGAGGCGTAACATACGCAATACGGGCCCGCCTGCAAAAATTAAAATCCGGTTCCCCTAAAATATAACGTATAACCGATCAGTAGCTAACTAGCATATCTTCAATTACACCTATATTATTGGATGTCAGAGTTGAAGTCACATTCACAATACGCTCAAGGGCCTGTTTCCATATGTTCTTACTTTTCTTTAGTTCTGAAATCATACCCGCGGCAACTGTATCTTCCTTACGTCACGAATTGAAAACTACGCAAGCGTTCAAATGTGCATAGCTAGTTTCGTGTTGCAATATACTTTTGGTTAGGCACCTGTAATCTCGAACTTCTTCCCTCCAAGCATCCAGCACGATTTACAGTAAACAGTCATTTTTAGATGAATAACACAATTATTCTCGCCAAATTCTTTGTCCTACCAAAGTTAACTTTTCCTAATATTTAGTGGAGAAGGACCTGTTTTCCTGCTTAGCATCTGTGGGGAATGGGCCCGCTGGCTGACAAGGATTTTGTCTAACAAAGATAATAGTTTTATTATCTGCATCTAATTGACAATCTGCACGTTCATTTGAATAGTCTGTGATTGGCCTAGTTATATTTATGGCGTTTGCTATTTCGTTTTCACTTTCACAATTATTATTGTTGTTCACTTCAGAAATGCACTCACTTGTGACACTGTAAATTTCTGTATCTGTTGAGCTAGTACTGCTAATACTAGGAGGAGACAAAACATCACTTATTTTCATTAATTTGTTTCTTTCTTTCTCTAATTCACCCTTCTTCATTCTTTTTTGTGCACCACTTAGATGTTCGTACTTAAAAGGTTTCATTTTACTGAAAAAGTACACAGTTAAATAGAAAAAATTAAACTTTTAGCCAGTGAAGTTTTGAAAATATCACACCACTTTTTAATGCACGTAGTTCCCGGGAAGAAAGCTCGTCTGAAACTGAGTTGGCTGTTGACTGACCTGCCAATTATTCACATCTTAATGTATGATTGACATTGTTGTCGAATGAGAAGTGTGACAAAAGTTAAATGTTTAGAAAAAATGTATATAACAATATCAGGAGCTCTACACATCAATGAAGAATAACTTTCTGCCTAATGTGATATTTTGGTATTCATTTTCATTGTTGTAACTATGCGCCGCTCGTTTCTGACGACAGAGAAACATGATGCAAACCAGTGTTATCAGAGAATTCGTAGTTATAGACAAGCATTGTTAACACACACAGCTGTGCTAAACTCAACTAAACGTTGACCGATTCTAGGAAACTGTTTGGAATGATCTGACCACTAACTTTCTATGCAGACTGACATTAAACTTTACTATTCATGATATACATATTTCAGAATTTATATGTGTATATATTCAAACTGTTATATTCATTAATAAGATTATTATGCTTTTTCTCTTTTTCTGCGGGGCCCCTAAAATACCGCCCCCCCCCCCCCGCATTGCAAGCCATGCAGGCCCTAGCGTTGCGCCCCTGCCTACATTTCCGAGTTGCTGAGAACATCATTTGTTTCTCTTTTCAAAGAAGCCTTTAACAATAAACATTAAAGGTGCTGTGCAAATAAAACTCACAACTGTGTGGGGGTGGAATGTTCCCATCTCGCACTCGAGAGGTTCCGATTTCGAATCTTGGTTAGGTTGTTTCCTGGAGAACAGGCCGAGAGAGAGAGAGAGAGAGAGAGAGAGAGAGAGAGAGAGATAGTGAATCGAGTACGAGCTTCTCTTGATTACATCACTCCATTTTTTAATTCTCCTCTCCAACGTGTTATACCGGATAACCCCTAGCTCAAAGCATACATCACAATAGCAGCAATTTAAAATATTTTTCTCGTTTGAGCAAGTATTATTTATATCAGATTTTAAAGATGTAGCAATATTTTAACAATGTTCGAGTAATAAGCATTAATGTGTATCTGGGCAGTAAAGTAAATAGTATGGTAAAAGACAATTTGAATGGAGCGGTGAAAGACCACGTTGGGCTTCTTATATTTGAAATAGAAACTGAAAAAAGGCACAAAAATACATCCTATGAAACCATGTTGTTGACAAATTCCGGTTTGATCAGCACAGCATTGAGTCCAGAGAATGCTTGCACGAATATAAGCTTATGGAATGAAAATCTTGAGCCACCTGTACAGGAGTTCATACGAAGTACCTCTGTAGATTGGAAAAGAGTCGGTAATTCTGTTCTCTTAATTTGTTTATATCCAAAATAGAATTTTCTAACTTCTCTATTAATATGAGGTATAATCATATTCTGAAGAATATACTGTGACTTTGTGGGTTCGTAGAATTAAAAGTCCAAGTTGCAGAAATTCAAATCGTTCTTTATTTCCGTAAAAATACGCTTCGTACACCGTTGATAACTCACACACGTATGCAATCGTCCAGTCTGTCTGCACATTGCTCACTAGCACCGCATTCCTCACGGCTTCCTGCCAAAAACTGACTGGCCACGAACAGTGCACTCGCCTATATTAATTAATCAGTGGTTCTGGAACTTTCCCGAAGCGTCACGCGGTTCATGGTGGCCACACATCGGTCCCGACATTTCTCAGCTTCCCTTTCCTCCCAACCCCTTCAGCCAGTGACATTCCGTCGCACGAGAAGGCGTGGCCTCCACGCTATCTGTCTCGTTCTTTTTGCCAGCTGGTTTTGTCGTAACTCCGACGATTGGGTGACTGCTCCCTCCTCAAGGCCGGTCGTCCCGAACAGCAACATATTAGGGGGCCAGACGATCCAGTTGTACCACCAAAATATTTCCTCCGGGCACTTTCTGGATGCAGTAGACCACGTCGTTAATCCTTTTCACCAACCGGTACGGTCCTTGCCACGACTGTTGAAGTGTCGGGCAGCGTCCCTTGGTCCGATTAGGACGGTACAACCAGACCAGGTCACCTTGCTGGAACCCTTGGCTGTTGGCTTGCCTGTCGTATCGGGTCTTCACGCGGTCGCTCGCCTTCTGGATGTTCTGACGAGCCATCTCATGCATGTCGTGGAGATGGTCCACCAGCTTCTCCACATACTCGGTTGCTGGCTGTTTTGCTTCTGGGGTCTTCCAAAAGCCAGGTCACAAGGGAGGTGTAACTCTCGGCCGAACATTAAGCTGGCTGGCGTCATCCCCCTTTCGACCATGCCGTCCGACTGTGGCTGTAGGGGTGTTGTGCGGGTCTTGTTCACCCCAAGACTTTCCAGTGCCTCTTTCATAAGGTTGGACTCAAAATTTGTGCCCTGGTCGCTGTGGAGCTCTAACTGCACCCCAAATCGGCAGACCACTTGCTCCACGAGGCAGTCTGTGATTGACTTTGCCTCCTGGTTTGGGATGACATACACCTCCGGCCATTTGGTGAAGTAGTCCACGACCACCATCAGGTACTTGTTGCCTCGGTCGGACACTGGGAATGGTCCAGCTATGTCGAAGGTGATCCTTTCGAATGGCGCTCAACGTTGTACTGCTGCATGCGACCTCGGCTCCTAGTCAGGGGGCCGCGACTCGCCACGCACACGTGATATTGACGGCACCATCTCTCAGCGTCTGCTTGGAGCCTCAGGTAGTAGTAGCGCTGTCGGAGTCTGTCGATGTTTCGCTTTGCTCCCAGCTGTTCTCCTGAAGTACCGGCATGCACTTCCTCCAAGACTTCCAGGACCTTAATTCGGGGAAGTACCAACTGTTCTCTCTGCGTCTTCCCATCAGGCGATTCCCATACCCGGAACAGCACGCCCCCTCTGATCTTCAGTGAGTCCCATTGGGCCCAGTACGACTTGTATGTAGCGCTCCTTGGTGCGATATCCTCCCAGGTCAGTCTTGTCCCTGCCTCCACTACTCTCAAGAGTGGCGCCAAGTCTGCGTCCGCCAGCTGCTCCCTCCTCAGGCCTGCGCTATCCCAGCCGTCCGCAGACACTGCCGTGACCACTCTGACTGCTGCGGCACGCTCCTTCTCTTCCACTCTTGTGCACTGGCCGCACTCCTCTCGACAGGGTCTTCGGGACATGGCGTCTGCTTTGCCGTGGCTCCTCCCTTTATCATGTTCAGAGGTGAAGTCGTACTCCTGCAGAGCCCAAGGGGCTCTCTGGCCTTCCAAGTTTCTAAAGCTGAGTAGCCAGGTAAGGGTGGAACGGTCAGTCCTCAGGTGGAATGGCTGACCGCACAGGTACTTGTGGAAGTGCTCCAAGGTCTTCACTACCGCCAGTAACTCTCGTCGGGTGACGCAGTAGTTCTTCTCTGCCCTGGACAGCGTCTTGCTGTAGTAGGCTATCACCCGCTCGTTGCCGTCCTGGACTTGGGATAGGACGCCTCCAATGCAATGGTCCGTGGCGTGAGTGTCCACAATGGTGGTGTCGCCTGGTTGTAGGAATCCCAGAATAAGAGCACTGCAAAGTGTCTTCTTCAGCTACTGGAAAGTGCCTTCGGTGTCCTCCGTCCACACATAAGGCCGGTGTTCCTCTGTCAGGAGGGTGAGGGGCTTCGTGATGCTGGAGAAGCCCTTTATGAAGTGGCGGTAATAACTACAGAGCCCCAGGAAACTGCGCAACTCTCTCTTATGCTTCGGCCGAGGCCAATCTCTCACGGCCTGTGTCTTCTCCAGGTCTGTGGCCACTCCGGTTGATGAGACTATGTGGCCCAAGTAGTTGATCTCCTTGCGGAAGAGCTGGCACTTCTTCACGTTCAGCTTCAGGTTAGTCACCTACAGCCTCTGTAACACCTAGCTCAGGTTGTCGTGATGGTCTTCGAAAGTCTTGCCGACGATGAAGTCGTCCATGTAGAGCAGGCAGGCGTCATAAGTGAGCCCTCTCATTACCGACTCCATGAGGCGTTGGAAGGTAGCTGGTGCGTTGCAGAGGCCAAAGGGCATAACTGTGAACTACCAAAGCCCTTGGCCTGTCGAGAATGCAGTCTTCTCCTGGTCTCTCGCGTCTACAGCCGCCTGCCAGTAACACGACTTCAGGTCCAGGCTCGAGAACCATTGCGCACCAGCAAGCGTGCCCAGAGTGTTGTCAATCCGGTATAAGAGGAAGCAATCCTTCCTGGTGACAGCGTTCGACTTCCTGTAGTCCACGCAGAAGCGTAGCTCACCGTTCTTCTTCACCAGAACTACAGGTGAATACCAAGGGCTCTCAGACTCTTCGATTACTCCCCTGGATCTCATGTCCTCCGGCATGTCTCGTACCACCGCTTGTTTTGCCAGCGGAACACCTCTAGGTGGTTGCCGAATATACCGGGCGTTTCCGGTGTGGTTGTGGTGAAGAACCTTGTCCGTGCGGCCGTAGTCACTGTTACATTGGCTGAACATGCGCTGGTATCATCTCGGCAGTTGCCGAACTTTCTCCAGCTGTTCTGCGGTCAGGTGGCCGGCCGCCCTCTCCAATAAGCCTTCCAACCGAGGCCCCAGTTATTGCCTCGGCACTGGCAATCCTGTGTCTTGTCGATTGCTGTCACGCTGGCCTCGGGCTCGCACGTCCCCATCTTCGTCCCAAACTGGACGTCATGATCGGTGTCTGTTGGGTTTAGCAGTCTCACAGGCACCTCCTCTCGGCACGGCAACAATGCTCTGGCTTCTGGTTCGGCATCATGTTCTTCGTCCGCTGGCCTTCTGGTTGCGCCGTCACTACCACCTCACGGTGACCACCACGTCTTCCTTCAAGATGGCTCTGCAGATTCCAAGTAGCTCTTAGGGTTGCCGAAGTATCACCTCTTCTCCACTGAGCCGCAGGACCTTCCTGCCTACGTGGACCGTCACCTTGTGGCTCCTGAGGGCATCCAGTCCCAGTATCAGCCCTTCAGCCACCTTCGCGACGAACACCCACAGATGCACGGCACTCTGTCCCAAGGTCAACTTCAGTAAGGCTCCTTCTCCACAGGCAAGGTGTCACCCGATGCCGTCACTAGCTGGTATGGTCGGCTCGGTTTTTTCAACGGCAAACCCTTAGCCTCGTCATATCTGATGATGGTCATGGTTACCCCGGTGTCTACGAACACGCGGCACGGTTTTCCTCTCACCCAACCGTCCTCGATGAGGCTGTCATCCATCCGTCCGATGACGGTGCGCAATGTCACTCAATGGGATGGTAATGTCGGCGCCAACGCGCCCCTCGCCACGCCGGGCCTTACTCGTTCTTTCGGCTATGCTCCTTGGTGTCGGCAGTCTCATTAGGTACCCCGGCAGTCCACACCCCCAACACAGGCCACTATGTCCTCGCCGGCGTCCATCTACTGGTCTTTGGTCTCCCGTGTAGCGGATACTCCTGGTTCGCGACGTCGGGAAAGGCGTCAGCTTGGGCGCCTCCATCCTTATTGCCGCCGTTAGCACCTCGGGGATAGTTTTGTAGTCGCCGAGCATTAGGCGCTGACGAATCTCGTCTCGTACCCCGTCGACAAAGGCTTAAGCAGCCTCTGGGGATACGGACTCGGTTGGGAGGTCAACTAAGGCTTTACTGGCCAGCTGCTCGATTGCCAGGCCGTACTCCTGCAACGTCTCCCCTGGCTGCTGCGACCTTAACTTCAGCTGGTTGCGGTATGCTGCAATTAAGCGGTGGTTTGCAGAGCGGTTCTCCAGGGCCTCCCAGATGTCCTTGGACGCCAACACTGTCTGGACTGCGTTCACGACTACTGTGGCCAGTCTCTGGAGGCTGGCTATTAGCTGTGCGGCCTATTCCTCTGGTGACCACTTGTTGTGCCTGGCCACTTTGTCGAACTGGCAGCGGAAGTCTTCGAATGTTGTGGAACCGTCGTATTTAGTTTTGACGCGCGCAGATGTTGTGTCGCGTACCTGCGCGTTGACCTTTAAACCCTTTAACCTCCTGCCGACGACGTCATCCACCATGGTGTTCAAGGACTTGGCGTTGCTGTCGGCCTTTCCCTCCAGGTCATTAACGCGGCTCGCCAGGTCTTCGACACGCTCACCCAACTCCGTGACGTCCTCCTTAACGCCGGCCAACTGCTCCTCAAATTTGGCGGCGAGGGCATTGTTCGCAGCATTTATTTCGGTTGCCAGGCTATCGTTCGCCGCTTTCATTTCCGTGGTCAATTCGGCCAGCTTCACAGTCATCGTCGCGGCCAAGTTGCTATTTGCAGCTTCCGTCAGGTGAAGGTGTCATTCGCCGACTTAATTTCTTCCATCTTGTCGGCTGGGCTATCGTTCGCTGTTCTCACTTCTTTCAGTTCCTGTAGAATGTTCTCCAAGGCCGCGTACGACTTCGTATATCCCACTTCTGACACCAATTGCGACTTGTGGGTCCGTGGAATTAAAAGTTCAAGTTACAGAAATTCAAATCGTTCCTTATTTCCGTAGAAATACGCTTCGTACACCGCTGATAACTCACACACGTACGCAATCTTTCAGTCTGTCTGCACAGTGCTCACTAGCACGGCACTCCTCACGGCTTGCTGCCAAAAACTGACTGGCCACGAACATTGCACTTGCTTATATTCATTAATCACTGGTTCTGGAATTTTTCCCAGAGGGTCAAGGGCTTCACGATGGCGATGCGGCGGTTCCGATGTTTCTCAGCTTCTCTCTCTCCCCACCCCTTCTATGCCCCAGTGGCATTCCGCCACATGAGTAGGCGTGGCCTCCACGCTATCTGTCTCTTTCTTTTTGCCAGCTCTTTCTGTCAGCTCTTTCTGACAGCTGGTTTTGTCGTAACTTCAGCGATCGGGTAACAATATTATTGGAATTTCACGAAAATCTTTGGAATATGTGTTGTAAGATTCAGCTCTCAAAAACATTTCAAAGCTGCTTTAATTTTGAATTTGTTACAATGGAGCTTTTGAGTTTTTGGGTAATTTTGTTTGGTGCTTTCCTTGTTAAAAATTGCTCCACGCAATAGAGCTTTCTCCAAAGTTTCTGACAAATTTTATCCACATTCTGAAAATGTTAATAAAGAAACTGAGCGTATTTGTTATCATATAAATTATTCGCGTTACAATACGTTTTTAGTTGATTTCTAAATGCAAAAGGTATATACAATCGAAGTTATTAAACTATTTTCTTTTGCATCAGATCTAGCATAGTAGAATTATATGACAGTTTTGTCCATTATGAAAACACACACACACACACACACACACACACACACACACACACACACACACACACACACACACACACACACACACACACACACACACACACACACATGTTGCTTGTTTATTTACAAGAAATATTATTTTCAAATCTCCATCCTACACAGCATTGGTAAAAGATAGTAAAATAATTCCTGAAGTTATATGACTTGAGAAATAAACATATCAAATGAATTTAAAAATCGTTTAATGTTAACGTAATATATTGAATTGAATTTTCAGTGCAATTGAGGGAAAAACATTAGAAAATTGCATTTTCAGTACTGTATTCCCTTAACAAACCATTTACAGTGCTTTGAAATACGGCCTTCTCAGGTCCACTCCATTATTTTGATTTATTTTGTTCACGTTTTTATATTCAGTAACGAAAACAAAATACGTTATTCTGTTTAAAGTATTCACCTCATTAAATGCTATATCCTGTCAAAACACCATAGCAAAAATAGTCTAGTGTGCTTTAACGACTGGTAGTAATACCTTCAGCCTGTTATCGGCAAAGGATTTCAGGAGGCTTTTAAGTTAGGATTCCATTAATCAAAACAAATTGATTGTTTTGACATTTTTGTCTTTAGAGTTTTTAATAGACTTTTTGTGCTGTGAAAATACACACGTGTTCTGTTGACAATTGGCGTGAGAATATACCGACATCGCTGTTTCGTATGGTGTAGTAACAGTAGCTGAGTACATCACCTCGGTCGGTCGGTCGGTCGGTCAATATCTTCTACGGATTATTAAGAATGACGTTTTTACGATACCTGCATGATAAAAATGTGAAATTTGAATCTTATCCAAATATCCTCTGAAGTCCTGTTCATTCCGAACAGATTTTATGTGCATCTGTATAACTATAAGCCCTTATCCTGTAAGACGAATGTCGGGTAACTCTAAGCTCCATGGACCCCGGACTCATTTGAGCATCATTTCATCCATTCCATTCATCGTCCGATATGACTTAACGTTGGAGGACATAAATTACAAAATAATGATGATGATGATGATGATGATGATGATGATAATAATAATAATAATAATAATAATAATAATAATAATAATAATAATAATAATAATAATAATAATAATAATAATAATAATAATAATAATAATAATAATAATAATAATAATAATAATAATAATAATAATAATAATAATAATAATAATAATAATAATAATAATAATAATAATAATAATAATAATAATAATAATAATAATAATAATAATAATAATAATAATAATAATAATAATAATAATAATAATAATAATAATAATAATAATAATAATAATAATAATAATAATAATAATAATAATAATAATAATAATAATAATAATAATAATAATAATAATAATAATAATAATAATAATAATAATAATAATAATAATAATAATAATAATAATAATAATAATAATAATAATAATAATAATAATAATAATAATAATAATAATAATAATAATAATAATAATAATAATAATAATAATAATAATAATAATAATAATAATAATAATAATAATAATAATAATAATAATAATAACTACAAGGGCGGATCTCAAATATAAACGGGAATTATTCTTTTAAATTTATTTTATCAACAAAAAATTCTCACATATAGATTACTTTTCTACATAGTGTCCTGCCTTCCATACACATTTTCTCCATTGGATTGGAAAGTTTGTGATGCCATACTTATAGAATGAAGAAGGGCGCTTGCGGACCCATTTGTTCAGAACTCTTCTCCACTTGCGTCATCATTAAAGCGCTGTCCTGCTAGGTCTTGTTTGAGTGGTGCAAACAAACGGTAGTCGCAGGGCGATAAATCTGGACTGTAAGGAGTGTATTCCAGAGGTGTTCAATGCATTTTTTTTTCAGTTTCTCCCGCGTTAAAATGGCAGTATGTGGTCTCGCATTGTCATGGAGAAGAATGGCGTTTTGGATCGGTTGTCGGTGTCGTTTGTTGCGATATGCAGCGTTTGCTTCATCCAAAATGTGACAGTAATAGGCTGCACTAATTATCCTTGTTCGTGAAGAAACCCCACCAGCAAAACGCCCGCGGAGTCCCAGAAAACTTTTGCAAGCACCCTTCCATCAGATGAGCGTATTCTGACCTTGATCAGACTTGCTTCGTCTCCTCGCCGCCACTCCATGCTTGCTTGATTTGACTCTGGGGTGTAATGATGCACCCACGTTTCATCACAAATCAGAATGCGATTCAAGAAATCTTCTCGCCCCTCCTTGTAGTGATGCAGGTGTCACTAACTTCTTGGCGTAACGTTTTTTGTTCCTGGTTGAGGGACGAACTTACTTACTCCGTAACTTATTCCTAAGGAAAACACAATTTCGGATAATTTTATGTTCAATAATGTCATGAATGGCAACAATATTGTCTACAATAATGCTTGTCCGCGATCTCCTCCTACGAGATTAATTTTCTACAGCTCCTCCTACCACCACAAAAAATTTAGCCCATTCATTTACTCCAGTCTTCGAAATTGTTTCTTCTCCAAGCTGTGTGCGGAGCTGTCTCAAATTTTTCGATAGTTTGGTGTCCTTTCTTGCGAGAAATCTGATGATGCGTTGCGCAACAGAGTGTGCACCTCTTCTCTTACTCGCTCATGGCGTACTGACGCAACTCCGTTCTCCGCGGTCTGCGCGCGCGCAATACCTACCCCCTCTGGAGATACCCCCACCAACATACTGACAAACTCTATTCTCAAAATTATTACCAACAGCAGTTTATATTTGATCTGCCCCCGTAGTAAGCCGAAAGAGATATGCCCCTTAAACTTTACTATACAAATAATATTGATCTCAATTTGTGTCAGATAACTTTATATGACATTGGCATTTCCGAGAGACTCGTTGTTATCAGTTTTAGTTTTTAAATACATAATACTTAGTTCTACTGCTAAGTCTCCATTCATTATTTTCTGGTGGATATGAAAAGAATGTCCAAGGAGAGAATAAAGTACCGTAAACAAAACACGGTATGTATCACTCCGCGTCCACATGCGTTCGGAATGACAGTACTGTTACTACTTCGTTAAGTATATTAATAGGTATGTATTAATAATATTAATATGAATTTTTAACACAAAGAACACGTAATTATTCAAGCCAACCGCTTAATTGCTTCGTTAAGTATAATAGTAATATAATTTTTTGACACTAAAGGCACATTTTTCGAGCTAAGTATCATGCAGCACACTGTTAATATCCATGAAAATTAACTGTTACTTACGTCAATTGCATTCCTCTAATCTGAGCTGGTAATTGATTCGATACCCTCCAGGTCCGACGTCTCCCTGTCGCTCGATTCATCATCTCCTAGATGTATCACGCCTTTTTTTTGTTCGGTATGCGTTCTAACCTCACACTGGGGTAGGGGACACTGTCAATCACAATAACACTATTCGGTTTTAATTTGGGGTGAAGCTTTTCAGACCAGGATTTGGAAACGTCGCCGTTCATTTCTTAATGTCAGTCTCCGTTGTTTTGGAGACGAACACAAGCTCGCCACCCTCGACAAAGTCATGTCGTGCTATCTAAGTCCTATAGTTAAACCAGATCGAAATGCATGGTTTCTTTCATTTTTTTCACTGTGGTGTCAGTCCATACTTTGCTTGTCGTGTGTCGCTCGTAAAACCACGTCTTGTCAAAATAATAAGCTTTCCGCGTTTTACGTAGTTCCTTTATTTTGCGGAGAAAATCTCTTCGCCATAAAATAAAATCATCTCTGTCCACAATGACACTCTGTCTATTTCTGTTCATAAATTCGAACTCATATTAAATGATGATTAATTGTTACCAATGAAAGTATATTTAGTACATCTGTATCAAAAGGAAGAGTAAGGATATAGCGGCAGCGAAATTGTGAATTGGAAATCAAATATGTCACAGCCACTGTTAAACATGGTGGAGGATCTGTGCTTGTAAGGGGCTGCATGAGCGCGAATGGTAGGGGCTGCATGAGCGCGAATGGTGTTGGCGATCTGTGGTTTTTCTTTTATGGTAACATGGACCACAGACTTTATATTAACATATTGAAGTCACATCTTCCACAGAATGTGAAAAATATGATTCTTACAGATGGCTACATCTTCACAAAAGACAGTAACCCAAACACACAGCCCTGAACACGAAGCTCTGATTGTTATACAACACATCACGAGGGATGGAAACGCCTCCACAATCACCAGACGTCAACCCAATTGAGCATGTGTGGCACATTGTTGATTTACGAAAACACAAGATCTCAAACAAGAATGATCTTAAGAATTTTTTAATGGAGCAATGGAAGAAAATGACAAGAGAAACTATAGAAAATCTTGAGAGATTAATGCCAAGAAGGTTACGTGAGATAATAAAGAGAAAAGGAGGACACACCAAGTATTAAGAATGTATATCCATAAGTAAAAACTATAGTTCATTAGCTGGAGACGAATATATTTTTGTCGTGAAGAAAGATACTTGTAATATTGATTATTTTTCTTATGTTTGTTGCAACAGAAAATGTTTTGTTAACGTATAATGGATCATAAGGTCATAGTAAATAAACTAGTACTGAAGAGTAGCTTTATTCTTTAATTTTTTAACCTTTATTTGCTTTTAAAATAGACAATACTAGTCAGACGAGTACTTTTTGAGTGACTGTATGTACATTGAGGCTTTCACAACCGGCGTCCAAATGAAGTGCTGTTTCTTCTGGGCTGTATGTCGTGCCGGCCTAATAAAGGCTCTTGGTGTAAACAAATGCACTGTTAAAGTCTGTTTAGTTAACGCATGTGCAGTTCGGAGTCAAAGGAATCTGAGCCTCCCGCCCACTAATGACCGTCATAAATCTATCTCCACACTTCAGAAATGGAACACTGTCGTTGAGGACCAATAGCAACCCTGATTTTCTCGAAGTGACAGTCGCATGTCTACTCCACGTGGAGTCTCAGTTGCCAAAGTTCCAACTTCAAGGTGATCTGTTTCATTACGTGCAGAAATTCGTTGTCTCACAATGTGGAGACCGTAGGCGGGAAATGCAGTGGTAAATGCAAATGAAGTAGTAGATAACTTTCAGTCACGTGAAAATAATCAAAGTGAAGACAGTGTGAATAACTGGAAAAGCCTTAAAAAAAAAAAAAAAACAAAGTTATAACGGGAACTGCTTCTAGGCAAATTCAAGCGCTTGTTTTGAACACATAAATATGTGCTGAAAAATAATCTTGGTAAAGGGGTCGTGCAATGAACCTGATGATAAATTCTGGGTATTCACAGAAATACAATAAGAAATATTGTGACGAAAGGAATACCAAAGACGTCGATCATGTGTGAAAACAAAAGGAAACGTTTCTCTAAAGTAGATACTTTCATATGCGATTTAATTCGTCGAGAAATTTATAGATTCTATGCAAAAGGGAGAGCGCCCTCCTTAGACGAATTGGTTGCGCATTTGCAAGAAATGTGTGATTTTCCTTATGGGCGCTTCACTTTGCGCGGTCTCCTAAAGGACCTGGGCTTCAAATACCGCACTTTGAATAAGATAAGGCTTATTATGGAATTCAGTAGAATTGTAGCTTGGCGATATATCGTCAAAACTAAGGAAGTTTCGCAGTAATGGACATAAGATAATTTATTTAGACAAAACCTCGTACGATACCCATGACGTATCGAGAAAGGTGGCAAACTTACAGAAAGTTCTGGGAGAAGGAGAGTCGAGGGTTGTAAAACGATTATAAGGGTTCGTCAAAGGCAGCGGCCGACGTGCACACGCGTTAACTAAACAGACTTTACCACCGCAGTTACCACCGCAGCACACCCTTCAAGCGAATCAAAATACATTTCGTTACTGCAGTGTATGCATTGTCACCATAGTTATTCTCCAAACAAGAAAGATGGTACATAATGATAGTATTATAAGATTCGTTTCGTTTAAATATAACTTGTATACCTAGTTTGTATTGTTACCCCGTTATAGAAGGAAAGCAAGTGTAGTATTGTTTAGTTGCAATCATGACTGAGTGAAAAGCAGTCAAATAAGTGCAGTGTAGGTAAACATAGAAATGGCAAATTCCATAAAATTGGTGAAGAAAGGTGAAGTTTGGAATGTATTTAGCTTTAAATTGAGTGTTATTGCTAATGATGGCATTACATTCACATAGGAAACAACTGATGTGTCTACGAAACCAACCTGATTCTTAAACGGTAGGTCGGCTAGAGCGATATCACCATTATTCGAGCTGTGTTGTCCAATTATTCGAAGAATCCGATTAATACATATGTACTATGTTTCTTATAATGAAGGTATTCATAATAATTTTTAACGGTTCTTTAATTAATACATTTATTTTCACAAGCAGAAAAGCGTGTATTTCTTTAAATTCTTAGTACTGGAGCAGTAAAACATAGGACTCAATTTAGCATTAGGAGGCAACATGCCAGTTGTTTATAACTCCGATAAGCAGCTAATTAGCGTAAGGGAGGGAATTCCTCTTGTGTTGCACAAAAAAGGTCAGCGCGAAGTGTTGCACGTGAATTGTTACAATACATTCTAGCGCTGGAAAGATTATAGAAATGGGGGTTGCACCTGATGTTTTGCCCAATTCAACGTCGAGCCAAACGTCAGGTATATACTACATGTGCAATGCGTACTTCCAGACCAGAGTCTACAAGCCCGGAAGAAACATCTCCTCATTCACATTGTTCAACTTTCGCGCTTCAGGTTCTATTTGTGCATGGTTTGAATTTGAAGCTAAGAATTTTCAAAAGCAAGTTTTTTAGGAGCTCTGATTACAAAACCATTAAAAATAAGCGTTTGCGGTGAAGCGAAAAGTGGGTGGCGCAGGATAGAGCCGAGTAGAGCACTTTTATCCTCAGGGTATGCGTGAATATGTATGGGAGTAAGGATGGTTCTAATGACACTGGAATGCAAGTTTCAAACTGGTTTAATTACTGCTTCTTTTCATCATCACATCAAACTCGTAGTTGCCGACCAAGGGTACCAATGTCACTATTTAGAGTTACCGTATGTGGAATGATTATTACTCGATAAAACTTAATTCATTATTCACGTATGAGCCCACAGATATCTTCTCCCATCGCTTCTGGTCTGCCTTAAGCTGCGTGTGTGAGACTTTCACCTCTTGGAAGCCCTTTATTCACACCCAAAACCCCCTTTTGTGACTATTTTGTCCATTGTGATTATTAGTCTCGATCATGCCATTATTAAGGGTCCGGACAATTCTTTTCAAATGGAGTCAAGTGTTACCCATTTATAATTCCTTCCTGCTAAGAAACCCTATTTCTCCCGTGTCTTTTGTTACACTACTCAACCAACTGCATCTGTTCGTGTCGTAACAAATATGCAATGCTCCTTTGAAATCCATTGCGATTCTTTATTCATTGCATCCCTTAATTCGGTATCAGCGGTGTTTTATTACAACACTATTTTTAAAATCCCTTCTTTAGGTAGTTCTGCGCATAAGTCATTAAAATAAGCGTCATCACTATTTAAGATGGATTTAGACAGAAAAAAGGAAAATAACATCTGTGCTCACATGTATGCCCGAATTTCCAATTGAAAGTAAATATACACTATGTCGCCTTTTATGATATGTTTTTGCTATTCTCAAGGTCTTCTGTTCAAGCTCTTTTTAAGCTTAGATTGCAGGTACTTCTTTAAACACAATCGTGTTGTATTTAATGTTGGAACTATTCCTTTTGAAAATTCCAATGCCCATTTATAATGATGCACAATCCTGAGAGTGAAGGACTCATTTTATATATTACGTTAATACGATTTTAGCTCAGCATGTGGAACCTGTCAACTCTCCACGTTCCCGTTAATACATGAGTGACGTTTCATCAACAGGCATGAAACAGACGCCCTCTCTACCTATAAATTTTCAGTGGAAACAATCTCAGACAGTTAGGAGAGCTTTTCATATATGTTATTTTGCAGCGCCGAATACTTTTTTCATGAGTTTTACATGCTAATGCTAATATTTTGTTCCATCCATTACAATGGGTAAAACCCGTAACAAAAGCTTTAAATACCCTACTAAATAAACAATCTTTCTCTGTAGTTGTAATAAAGTTGTAAACTAAATATTTATAGCAGTTTACTGTCCCGGGTAAACATCTAATGTCGATATAATGGACTAACGTGAACCAGCGGTGGTACTTCTTTTTATTTTTTTTTATCTTCATGAGTGTGTGTGTGTGTGAGTGTGTGTGTGTGTGTGTGTGTGAGTGTGTGTGTGTTTAAAAATGACAATTTGTATGAAGGTGTTTTGTCATATAGACTGGGTCAGAATACTGGATATTTATTTCAAAATGCATCATGACATTCTGTATGACGCCACGTATATTCGTTGAGTCAACCCATCTAGCACTTCCACAGGGATGTATGATCCTTATGGGAGAACTTGCCCAGCAAGCACGGCGTTCGGTTTAAATTTCAGAATTTTACACTAGATGAATAGATGGTGTTCTTACCAAATTCATTCTGCACTGCGTTTTCTGTGGTCGTTATCCAAGTTTCGGGTTGGTCTGGGGGGCTGAGTGGGATGGGCGCTGGCCTACTGATCCCATGGCCGAGGGTTCAAATCCATCCCAGACCGATGGTTATTAAGTATGCTTAAAAGTCGACAGGCTCATGTCAGTAGACTTACTTGCATGTAAAGGAATCGTGGAATGAAATTCCGGACACTGGCGCCGCTGATACTCGCATGATCGTGGCAATGGACAGCGTCGTTAACATTAAAAATATGTATTTTCCAAGTAAAAGTTGTAATCGGACTACTTGTTATCGCTTCCCAAACACAGCAGAAATTTTTCAATAAAGTGTATTGCAACTCCCCTCTTCCTAAATAAAAACATAATGAATTACGGATGGACTTGGAAGTCAGGCAGAAAGAGCTAATGTTTTTGGTATTTTTATTACCCCTATTAGTTTTAACGCTTTTGCGTAGGACATTGCGAAGCACGCTATTTGGTCTACGTTTTATACTTAAAGTCGTCACCGATGAGTATTTTTGGGATCGAACGCCGTACTATCAAAACAACTTCGTAACACCTGAATTGCGTTGCCTCCGCCTTCCTAGAGCTGACACTTGCTTCATAAAGTACTCACAATAATGACGCTGTAACATACGTTTAACTGAGAATAGTCAATAGTCACACAGCACATTATAGCCTGTACGGAGCCCGCCTCGG